>JAMXBB010000005.1:11462191-11757202 GCA_024138015.1 Lumnitzera littorea
CCCAAAGATAGATCATTATGGGACGACCTCCCCAAACTTGGATCTTGAGAACAAAAGTTAAGCTTTAAGAAAACACTTGGTGCATGGATCAGCCAATTGATTCTTAGACAAGATAAATTGAGTGCAAAGGAGCTTCGAAGAGATATGATGTTGGACAAAATGGACATCAATATCTATATGTTTTGTTCTTGCATGTAGATAAGGATTATTAGTTATAAGGAGAGTAGATTTGTTATCACATTGTATAGGAATTGGAAGGTCAACAACTACTTTTAAATCTCTCATATTGTAAGAAGTCAACATCACTTCTCTAGCAGTAGCAGCTAGCCTTGGTGGATGAGATTAAGATAGTGTTTTTGTTTTATTGTCTTCCAAGATATTAATGCTAAACCTAACATAATATAATACCACTAATAGATTTCCTATCCAAGCAATCAGTTGCCCAATTAGAGTTAGAAAAAGTGCTCAAAGATAGATCATTATGGGACGAATAAAAAAGATAAGACTAAAGAGACCCCCTTAGATATTTCAGAACATGTAATGCAACTTACATATGGATATCACATGGTTTGGACAAGAACCAACTGAGAGCATCAACTGCAAAACTAATATCAGGACATATGAAATTGATATAAGACAACCTCCCAATAATCCTCTAAAATGATGAAGCATTCACCAACAATGTGCTTAAATCATCAATTTTAAAATGGCTTAGTAAAGGAGTATGCATTGGCTATGCTATAGTCAATCTTGCTTCGTCTAACATGTAAATGATAAGCTTCTTTTGACTAATAAAACATCCTTCATTAGTTTTACATAGTTCTATACCTAGAAAGTATTTGGCTAAGTTAAGATCCTTAATTGTGAATTTGTTGTGCAGTTGTTGTTTGAAATTTTGAATCAAGGAACTACTAAAATTGGTTATCAAAATGTCATCAACATACATAAGACAAGCCACAAAATTAGTTGAATCAATAAAAGTAAACAAAGATGTATCATGTGTGGACTAAATAAATCCAAGAGAAATTAAAAATTTCGAAATCTCAATGTTCCACTGTCTTAACGCTTGTCTTAAACCATAAAGAGACCTTTTTAACCAACACACTTGACTAAGATGTGAAATAGAGTATCCTTTAGGTGACATCATGTACATCTCCTCATCAAGGAATCCATAAAGAAATGCATTGTTAACATTCACTTGATGAATAATCCAAGACTTTGCAATAGCTGTGGCAATAAGAATCCTAACGGTATTCAACTTTGCAATAGGTAAGAAAATATCATGGAAATCCTCTCCTTCAACTTAGGTAAAGCCCTTGGCGACTAGCTTAGCCTTATAAAGCTCAACAGTATCATCAAGATGATATTTTACTTTAAAATTCTACTTATACCCAATAGCTTTCTTCCCTGGTAGTAAATCACAAAGCTCCTAAGTTTCATTAGCTTCTAAAGCATACAACTCCTTGTTCATAGCAACTTCCCAATCCTTGTCCTTGACTGCTTGAGAATAAGTTTTAGGCTCCTTAATAACTAACACGTTAGCTAGTGATATGGAAAAATCAATGGGATATTTAGTGAAATTGTCAACTATAAACAAAGGATGTGCTATTGGATGAGGAATGGGATCAATAGGTAGTAAGTCAATAGAAGTGGTAACATAAGTGTGAATTAGATGTACATAGTCTTCAAGCCATGATGGTGCATGTCTATTCTTAGAAGACCTTCGAAAAACAGGTATAGTAGACACATAAACTTGATCATTATCATAATGTAAGACCACATAATTAGGAGGAGATTGTGAGTAGCAAGGAGTTTCAAGTGTCAGAGTTATTTTGATGACCACGAACAAAAGGTCGGTCAAACCCAGACTGAATAGAATCATCTTTGAAAGGAAACTTCTCTTAAAAAAATAATAAAAAGAAAAAACTTCATCCCTAGAAACTAGAACTTGTTAAGTGCCAAAAGTGTACACTTTATAGCCTTTTTTATCACTAGCATACCCTATAACACAAGGTGTACTTTTAAGCTCTAATTTATCAGATTTGTCAGCTATACGAGCCACATAACATAGACAGCCCAACACTTTAAGTTTATCATAAGATGGACTCTTGTGGTATAACACTTCAAATGGAGTCTTCCATCCTATGAAATTAGTAGGCATGATATTAGTAAGAAATGTAGTAGCAAGTATACATTCTCCCAAAAAAATTTTAAGTAAATTAGCTTGCAATCTTAAAGCTTGTGTAATCTCTAACAACTAACTATGTTTCCTTTCAACCCTACCATTTTGTTAGAGTGTATAGGGTATGGTTCTTTGATGCACAATTTCTAGCTTAGAAAACAAGTCCTTGTAGTCTCTTTATATAAATTCCCTTCCATTGTCAATTTAGACAATTTTAGGAACAATTTGAAAATGATTATTTGTACAACGAAAGAACTTATCGCGTATTGAACATACTTGTGACTTTTGTTGTATCAAAAAATTCCATGTAGCTCTACTAAAATTACCAACTATAATGATGAAGGACTTAGCACCACAAATTGATGAAACATGAAAAGGGCCCTATACATCAACATATAATAGTTCAAAAGCAAAATTAGATGAACTATTGCTAGAAGGAAAAGCAACTTGATGGAATTTAGCTTCTAAACATGCTTAACGATAAAAATCTTTAAGATTCAAACCTTTACAAATGCTTAGATGTTGTAAAGCACTAGATGAAATGTGCCCTAAACGTAAATGCATTAACTGGAACTAATATGACTTAGGTTTATAAACAACTGAAGGAACCAAAGAAAAATAAGATTTCAACCGTAAACTATTTGCTTGAGAATCTAATACGTACAATCCACTAGCTGCCTTTGCTATTGTGATAACATTTTTAGAGCTTATGTCTTGAAATTTACAAGAGTTTTGATAAAAAAAAAAAAAAAGAAAAACTATTTATAATGAATGACTAACAACGAGTTAGTGAACTAATAGTAGACCATATGAAAAATGTAGAATAAGAAGAACATTGGAAATAGTTAATGAGGGACATATCTTGGCTTTCCCAATAAAACTGGCAGCTAAAGTAGTATCATTTGGTAACTTAACAAAAGTAAGATGAGTCAAAGGTTTGATGTCATGCAAAATATCTTGGAAAGGAGTTATATGGTTTAAAGCTCCTGTATCAACTATCCATAGAACCATAGACTTACTGACTGCACTCAAACATAAAGAAATAGGGTCACTAGGCATACCTGCATGCATTGATTTAGTTACTGCGAGCTCTGAAGTCTCACCAATTTCTTTCATCATGTGATACATTTCTTTACACAAGTCATGCATGAATTCTTTATCGAACCTTTTGCTTACATCAACACTTTCACAAGAAACATCATCAGGTAATGTATTAAAAATAGCTTTAGTATTATTTACTCAAGCTAGTGGCTTTCCTTTAACATTGATTCTCTTTCCCTTAAAGCACTCAAGGTATCTAAACAATTGGAAATAGTTGTCAATAGTATGCCCGTTGGCTTTGTAATACTTACAATTAAGTTCTTTCTTATACTTTTTTCTTTCAAAAGAACCGTTATTACTAGCATTGTTCATTGCAATGGACTTAGTAGCATTAAAAGTTGTGACCTATCTCTATTTTTCTACTTGCTGCATAAGGTAGGAAGCACAGTTGATGGGGGGCAAAGGTTACATTGATAAATTTTGGCTTCTAACACTTTTGTATCCTTCATTTATCCCCCTCAGAAATTGAACTAGCTTGTTATTTGAATTAAATTCAACTAATTTCTCCTTATATCTACATGTACAATAGTTTAATCTTCTATACTCACACATAGGAATAGGATGTATCTCATGCAATTTATCCCGATATCGCTTTAGTTTGTTAAAATACACACTAATTGGCTAGTTATTTCGTTTCAGATTCATTATCTTGCATTGGATTTGGAAATCAAAGGTCCATTCTCAACACCATAATGCTCTCTCACTTCTAACCATAGCTCCACAGCTAATTTGGTGTATAGAAAATTTTATGCTAATTTGGTGTATAGAAATTGAGGATCCACTATCTAACCATATAATCCAATCAATCCATTTTACTAGGTTTAAAGAATTATTAGTTGATCGAGTAATAGATACATCTTCAAATCCTAACTTCATTTTCGCACTAAGACTTAACTTAATAGATTTGCTCCACAAAATGTAATTTGATCCATTATACAACAAGTTTCCAATAGCCGTACCTAGATTATCTGATCTAGACAGGTAATAGGGATCACTAATTGCAAGTTCAAATTGATTATTCATACTTCTAGTCCTTTCAAAATTAGTTTATGCAAAAAGAAAGATAAAACAATTAGAGGATCAATATAATACCTAGTGTTTGCTTTGATACCATGTCGACTTTGATGTAAATGAGTATCAATTAATTATTAGATAGATTGCTCCATGACAGTGTTTGAGAGAATGAAGAAAATAAACTATATACTATAAAAATCATTAATTACAAAGTATTGTTACACAAATATATATATACATATCTGATCAATTCAACAACCTAACTACCTAACCAAAGTCTAACTAAACCAGTAGAATTCCAGCTATACAAGTATCTACGTATACAGTCTAGTTGCTTATGAGTCCATGTGTGTTGATGATGTGTCTTCTCTATCCACTATTAGTTGCATACCTTATATACTTTGTTAGCATAAATTGTAAATGTATTAACTCTAACAGTTATTACTTAGTATCCTCTAAGTTAATCCTTACATCTTAAACAACTATATGTAGCTTACAATCTTTTCCTAATAACTTGTAGTATAAGCTCCTAATGTCACTCCTTTAAAGGGACTTTACCACTAAGCTATCTATATACATTAAAGACATTAAGCACACTTGGCATGAGTTGATGTGTCATGAGACCTAATCAAGCAATAATTGAATCCTAATAAAATCTTGATGATTAGAAAATATTCTTAGGGATTTTCAATAACTAAGAGGAATAAGGAAATTCTCATGAATATGACTTGCTTAAGAAATGGAACCATACCTAATTGGTTTTATAAGACTCACATATCAAATATACGAATTATTCATCATAATCAGAAATTAATAAGGACATGGACATAATTGAGAGTTAAAAAAAAAAAAATCGTCAATCATGAAGAATCTAAGGTTCATAATAGTGTTGAACAATGAAGTTTTGCAGTATAAAAGGCCCTATTTCACATTGAGGGTAAAGATGTGATAAAATAAAAAGTTTAAGAATTGTAAGTATCATAAAAGTTTTCATTAAGTGGGGATAATTGACTTAGGTGTATTGGAGAGAACCTTAGTTGGTCTTTGCTTGATGAGGTTGAACTTGGCTCTCGAAGCTAGGCTACTTAATCATGGCCCAATCGACCAAGTAGCCTTGAGGGTTGACCAAGCTTGACTAATCCATCTCAATGATGCTTTCAATTTCACATCTTCTATCTTAATATATTTGGTAATATTAACATTGGTTTGTAGTATCTTCTCCCTCTCACTATTACTTGCTTGCTTAAGTAGAAAATCCATGCAAAAGAGCCTAAATCTTATAGCATGTGGCACGGGCTTTACTCTTTACGACTAATGATGAAGAAAGGAATGCAAATAAGATAAAAAAGAAAGGAAAGGAAAAGGAAAAAACATACATACGTGTGTACTAGTTTAGAAAGATGCTTGATTTATACATCGAGCCCATGGTTGCAAGATGAACAACATCCGAGATAATTCTAACATGAATCACACGTCCTACGAAAAGATTGATGTGTGAAACCTAGGACATGACCTAACCTTGTTCAGTAAAGCTATCATTGGAGAACGCTACCTGAACAATATAAGCACGCCACCTCTTGAATAACAACACCTCTAATTATTATGTGGTTGATCATAGTCACCTCTCTAAAGCTAGAAACCACTTTCAAACATGTGAAATATAAGTCGAAGCCTTCATATCAACGTCTTCATCATCTCCTCCCCAATAATGCTTATAATATGGTTGAACATTATGGTCGTAGTTAGAGCTCCCAAGACCATCTGCCGCTTTATCGTTTATACACCTTCTCCTAAACTGTACAACATAGGAATGCTTTTGTTTCGTTGAATGCCAACTCATATCAACATGGTAATCTTTGTCCTTACCGGTTGGCGTGGGCTTGATCTTGGTCGCAGATTGAAAGGGTGATCAAGCTTTGTTGGTGACTACCTTAGTAAAGGAGCTAGCCAATTTGCTCTTAATGGACAATGCACGTTTCTTGTGATTTGTTATTTCCATATTGATCGATGTGTTTTCACCCTGATCCAAGACGAAAGATAGGAATGGTATTTTATAGGAAGATTATGTTATCATTGTATGTGAAAGGAACTCATATGAACCGAGTGAATCTTAGCATAATCGGGACGAAAGTTCCAGGTAAAGTGTTTGGAGATAGGACGATCTTGGTCTTGATGAGTAACTTTACCTTTTGTATGAAAAACCGTATCTGTTTGACAATATTATCCTGGTTCATGGAAATGTGAATATAAATGTAGCTATAGAATTAGATCTTTATGCGATTAAGAATTAAGCCTTCTTTTCGAAAATAAATATAAATAAATAATCCCTGTAAAATAAAAATATATAATCGAAATCCTTTTTGAAGTACATTATTTTCAGTCTATTTAATGACTTGATCTAGTTTACGTTCAATAAATCACGTCATTAAAAAAGAAAAAAAAAAAAAAAGAAGTTTGAACCAAATTAATGCTTTTAAAAAGATTTAGATAATCAAAAAAGTGAACAAAGGTGTAAGAGTTCGGAATTCTTCCTTTGAATATAGGATGGATTTTTCTCTTTTTTGCACTTGTCTTCCTATCTTGCTTTATCTTGAAACCTATATTCTAAAGTATAAATAGTATAAGTTTTAGGGTACTATACATCATTCCTATAACAAAATTATATAATAGTATTAATAAATGAATAATAAATGATAGTATTATATCTTTCAACTAATAAAGTTTTTAGTAAGAAAAAGGGGGTAAAGAAAAGAAACCGAGATCACAAGTTAACTATGAGTATTATTTGCTAATTTATAAAAGTTTAAGAACAAAAAACCATAGTTTGAAAGTTTAGATAGTCAATCCGTACCTAAATCGAAGTTTAGGGGAGTTATTTGCAACTTTCCTTTTTTTTTTTTTTCCCTATCAAACTTGTAGCTTGACTAGGCATTTTAAAATATATATTTAGATGAACTATTGTCAAAGATATTGATTTAAGAGAATTCGTAAGTGCCTTTTCTCTTGCCCTGTATTTAGTAAGTGCATTAGTAACAATTCTTGTAATAAAATTATAAACGAGTCGAGTTGAAAAGATACAATGCTAAACTTAGCTTTATTAGAACAAAAATACTTGAAACTCAAACTTGACTCGAACTCGACCTGCATTTAATATATAAAACTCGAGTTTAGCTCGAAAAAAAACTCGATAAGCTTAAGCTCGACTCGATTAAACTTGTTTAAACTCAATAATCTTAAAAAAATGTTATAAACTTAATTAAAATAATAATAATAATATTTAAACTCAACTCAAATTCGACTAATATTTAAACTTGACTCGAGATCAATAAGTTGATTATACTCGCAAGCTTATGGAGACATGCATCATAAAACTGAGCTTAACTTAAAAAGTTTCTCCAGTAGCTCGAGCTTAATTGTAATTAAGTCAAATTTGAGTAAATATTGAACCAAACTCAAGTAGGTTACAAGTAGACTTTCTCATTTACACTCCTATCCTATACGTTTGCTTCTACACTATAAGAAATTTAACTTGCTAAAAAAAAGAAAAGAAAAGAAAAGAAATGCAATGAACAAAACAACTAGCTTTATTTTGATTAATTTTTATTACAATGAAGGTCTCATTACAAGAAGTTTTCTAACTTAGGGACAAATTTGCATGTCATCACTTGCTGCAAGAAGTTTTATTATTTTTTCTAAAAATTTTCTGTGCAGTCCATTTGAAGCCAAAGTTTGACTTGTTGCAACAAACACCCACCGAGCATCATCACTACTCTCTCATAATTAGTTATAGAGTAACAACACCGGACAAGGATAAGGTAGTGAATATTAACTCCATACTAGTAACAAATTTTTTATTTAAGTGGTTGAAATGGGCAACTAGTTACTTACTAGGCTAAGGCTATTCACTACTATTACATTAAGTCTAATACACAACCATAGATGAAGATATTGAGCATGCTTTGAGAGAGCATGCACATATTAAACAACTATGAAGAAATCTGACTTATATCAAGAAAGGATTCCATGGGTATTACACACCATATGTAAAACATATGTGATGCGTAAATACAAATAAGATATTGCCATACATGATTGGTGCAAATCATGGGTGATAATTGATTTAAAAACTATCATTCTAATTAGATTTTAAGAAGTCTTAACACCTTGTTGGAAAGATAGCATTTTGGTAAATATTTTCTCACATTTTTAAAATATAATCGACCCTTAGCTATGGGATGGTAATAGATTAGTAGGCGTAGCAATATCTTGATGTTATGCATGCTTTGATTTTCACCTTTCATTTGATGATTTGGGATCATTTGAGAAATATCCTAGACATGTTAATGATGTATAACTCATGATGAGTGATTTGAATGAATTGTAAATAAAGATTAAAATTTAATAGGTTAAGAAAAAATCAAGATGAGACAAATAATGCAAATATTAAAGCTTAATCAACTTGCATAAAGGAAGCTTGTATAATGTAGAAGACTTGTTTGGTATATTGCCATAAGGGCAATGTCATTCTAGCATACATAAAGTGATGCATGCAACTGAACGATGTCACATGTTTGTACACTAGAATATACAACAAATAAATTTGAGCATTGTCACTAAGCTTATATGCTTCAATCTATTAACTAAATGAAGTCTTCAACTATGTAAGTAAACTTCGCAGTAGTGTGACTCTTTACAATTCATGTGAACCAAGTAGCGATCTAGCTATTCAAAGTGATTGATGTCCAAAATATTTAGACTCCGTTTAAGAATTTTGGTTAGGGGAGAAAATGCAGAGGGTTGAAAATTGCTATATTAATTATTGGGCTAAAGCCATTATTTATTTAAACTTGACTCCTTAGATCAAATGATAAGGTCTAAGGAGTTCAATATATATTAGGATGATTTAAGGAGAATTGGCTCAATAGGCCTGCAACAGGGATTGTTGGATTGGTTCACCCATATCCAACCTTTCTCAAGCAAGCTCATGCACCTAATAGGAAGGTTACCAGCCATGAGTCCATTAGTTAACTCATCTAAGATAACTACGAATTGAGTAAGCTTTATCTCATCCGTTAATCACTTAGATGATTCGATGGATGCCATTATACCTAATATCCTATAAATACTCAACGTTTCCTACTCATTCACAACTCTTAGAAAGAAGAGAGAAACAATAGTACTTTGTGAAAACTCTGCTCTTTATGATTAAATACCATTTAAGTAAAGAACAGTTTTAGTTGCTCAAGAACTGTAAGGTTGACATCCTTGGTGCCTTAGGCCTCCTTATCTATCACTTTTGCATTTGAGATACTAAAATTGCCTATTTTTCTTTCCTGCCTTGTTCTCACATAATCATCCCTTCAAGTAATGGTCTCACTTCACTTCTTTAAAACTACATGTAGCGCGTCACTTACGCGACACATACATGACTATTCCAATTAGACCCTACATCTATAAATATTTATGTAGTCTGAAAATCAAATGCTTATGGATGAGGCTTGAGTAGAGATGAGGAGCTTTATTAGACCAAAAGATCAACATTTTTTTCAACTTCCATATTGGTCAAAGCTAATGTTGAGACATAATTCAAATGCCATGCATATTGAGAGGAATATTCATAATAATCTCGTTGTTACTATACTTGGAATTGAGGGCAAAAGGGACACTTATAAGGCTAAACTTGATTTGGAGGATCTTTACATTAAGGAGGAATTACATCTGGTGAAGTAAGTTGATTGTAAGTATTCAATGCCCTTTATTAGTTATATGTTAAGTCACATAGAGGGAAGGAGATTTTAACAGTTCCTAAGGGGTGTTAGGCTATCCGATGGTTATGCGCCAGATATTGGTAAATGTGCAAATGATTCAAATACAAAATTTTCTGGTATGAAGAGCCACAATAGCTATGTAATGTTTCAAAAGTTGTCACCTGGCAAATGCAAAGTGACATTGTCACTATATTGTCTAAGTTAGAAATGATCTATCCTCTTGCCTTCTTTGATATGATGGTATATTTAGCTGTACATTTACCTCAAGATGCATTGCTTGCCAAACTTGTTGCATATTTTAGATGTATCCTATAAAAAGAATTAAATAAATGTGTAAAAGGTAATTTTTTTTAATGTATTATTCAAACTCTGATAATTTATTTATCTTATTAAGTAAGGCATTTAAGCTCTCTCAAGAAGTTTGCTAGAAACAAAGCTTCTTCAAATGGCTCTACAGTAGATGCTTATATTGTACTTGGATGATTAACATTATGCTCCCTCCATTTGCAAGGCATTAAGATGTTGTTCAATCATCTTGATAGGATTTATAATACCGTGGAAAGAAGCAATATAAATTTCTAGAAATAGAGTTGGTTTTATTTTTTGTCTCACATATATAGTCTTACAAAAAAAGAGTAAAAGTAACTATTTAGTACATCATTCGCAATTGTTACAGGGCTCAAACCTATTTAAGATAAGCATTGATTAGTGCATTTTAAATTCTAGGAAATAATATAAAATATATTTGTATTTCAGTTTTGAAGCATGTATAAGTGACATATGAACATCTTACTTGCACAACATGATGATGATATTGATCAATATCATAAACAAGAATTCAGTCAACGATTCATGAAGAAAATAAATGTTCCTTTCTTACCTCCAAACAAGAATACACTTTCTCAAGGTGGAATTCGATGCTAAATTTTGGTTGACACTACTATGGATAAATACATTATTTGAAAGTTGTGACCCAATTAGCAATCCCTAATATGTGTTATCAATTCGACCTGACTCATGTTTTAAGAGATATAATAAATTGATATATAATGGCATCTAGTTTCACACATTTGACTTTGCTTGTTAGAAAAAGACTCAAAATAGTGAAGTACTTGTAAAAGAAAACCAAAGAAACATACATTTATCTATGGAGTTTTATGGGGCTTTATTTTATATATATGAGTTTTCCTATGTTTGAGATAAATAAGTTTTCTTATTTAAGTGTAAGTAGTGAAATACTAATGATTACCATCATAACATAAGAGTTGAAGATGGGGTCGGAAGTATCAAGTTTACACTATTTGATACGAAAGTGATTCATATGTCTTGACATTACAAACTAAACAAATATATTACTTAGAAGACATGAAATTAAGCAATGATTAGCATGTGGTGCAACATTGTAAGTATTATCATATGTCTGAAATAAGATCTCTTATAAGTGATATGGCTTTATTTACTAATATCGAACTCAATTGGCTAATGAGAGTATAGAGAACCTACTTATGCAAGATGAAGAGCTAGGAAATGTAGCATTATTTGTAGTTGATTATGATATAGATGTGTTATTGAAAATAGATGTACTTCTTAAGACTGTTGTCGAAGACGTAGAGAGAATACTCTAAGGATCTAATGAAGCATAACATCATGCCAATGTCAATTATAATGAAGATGAAGTCGATGATACACTTATAAACTATAATAATAGTGATGAGGATTATAAGATTTTTTAACTATGTTATTGTAACTTACGTGCTAGTTTAATGATATATATGGGATAAGTATGATTAGGAAGGTAAAAACAATATAGGAGATTATGGAGTTTGATATAACTGATAAATTATATTTGGTCCTAAATTAAGTTAAATAAAGTATTACTTTATTTTTCTTTTTTTTTTTATCTGAAGGTACACATAAAGCGCTCAATTATCTTTCTATCATGCTTATGTTTAAAATACTTTTGGTTCATAATCTTAATGTTCATTTATAGGATTATAACGACTAAATGGTAAAAGGGTATATAAATGAGGGGAAGGACTTACGTGAACACGCCATCCATGGTCAATACATAATCAGATTCTCAATATATTCAAGAAGAGCATCGTTCATCTCTATAATTTTTCAATCAATCAATGGCTTCTTTACAACAAGTAGTGTAAGATATTTTGAATTACTTGACACATGATTCAATTGTAGTAAATGCTTTTCTTGTGCATATAGGTGTTATCACCAATAACCTTGCAAATATGAATCTATCAGATAGTTTCCTACCTACTTTTATTCCATTGTCAAGTGATTAATCTAAATTCAATTTATCATAAAATTTTGCTAAATAGTTTATCATTATATTATAGTTAATCTTGGCATACTACCTCTTGCAATAAGAGGGGAGTATATCAAGGATTGGCGTTACAAAAGGAGAATAATAGAAGAAAGGGTAAAATGATAATAAAGGTTGATGCTTTTACAGACTGTTTAGTTATAGCAAATCAATTATCAAACATTTCTTATAAGATTGGTAAGGCTTGTAGGGACTTGTTACCTCTTTACATAGAGGATGATTGAAGAATATCTCCTGAATTGGAGAAGAGGTAGGCTTAGGCAAGTATAGATGTTTATATCATCAAATGTTGCAATTTCATTAAAACTATATATTCATTTGTTAATATTTCTTACTAGTTATATGGTTCTTGCAAAATTTTTATGTTCCGTTCCTTTTTTTTTTTCATCCTTTGTCTAGGAATTTAAATGTGTTGGTAGTTTTACTATAATACAATTTGAGTTCTCATACTTTTTTGCTTAATGCTTCATATTACTTTATTCAACACTATTGAGAGAAATTTTATGTATTACTTTTTTATTTATGACTTCAATATTGTTATAGGAGCATTTATGTCATTCAACTATTATATGAAAAACTATTATCCATTTTCTCTTATCATTGTTTTATTTTTTTCTTCCATAATTAACTCAACATTGATAATATCATAAACGAATGAGATGTCTTCTTGAGAAATTACAATTCTATGCTCATAAAAAATGGAATATTGGTGGTGGTAAAACTCAACATAAGGTCTATGATGTTGAGAAATGGAAAAAAATCATTGACTTTTGGAATAATAAGTGCATGAAAGAGATGAAAATTTTGGAATAAGAAGAACCAATTAAAAAGGTAAGTTGACATTAAATGATACTTATTTGGTATTTAAGAAAATGATTTAAAATTGTTATTTCTAAATTTGACATAAAGCGAAGTCTATGAATGAAAGAGATACACATAAATGTGTATAATATTTGCATAAGAACGAGAATAGGTTCTTTAAAAGTAAAAAGATTAAGTATGTATTAGATAATTTCATATATTTAATAAAATCGGTTGAGAGTTTAACATTTCATTACTTATCTAATTAAATCAAGCAACACCATTAACTACATGATGCTATAGAGTTCTTTAAGTAAACTTAATTTCCTGAATCTAGACCGTATGGTATTAGTGGTGGTTAGGTCTTTCAATGATCATGTTAGTATAAATCATGGAGTGAAATGTTACTATGTTTTGTCATTGTTTTTAATAATATAAGTCAAAATGGTCTAAATTTTTAAAGAATTGCAATCCTCAAATACTCCAAAATCCTTCATGAAGATTGTTAATCAATATATAAATGCAAATTTTAGGATCAATTACCATCTAAGTAAGGCTAATAGACCATCATCAATTAGAAAATCCATATGATAGATTTCCATGCATAAGAAAAATAGAAGATTGTAAAAGGAAGTTTTAGAAGAGAAACAATTGCGTAATAAGTGAGACGTTGAGTTTGAAAAATTATGTATTTAACAATGGGCATAGGAAAATAAGCTACAACATTTGATTTGCCACAAATTGAAGTTATTCTCTCTCTAATTGAAAGGATTATTGTATTTTAGAATTAGTATTTTAGTTCTTAAAGTAGGTTAAAAGAGTTTTTTTTTTCTTTGGTAATGATTGAATTAGGATTTTATCATGCTCCAAATTGAGTACAAACTTGTATTCTTTGTGAAATAATGATATTGATAGTTAAAACGTTATTTTATAATAATTTTCTTGTTCCATAATCTCTTTTAAGTATTACAAAGACTTTATCCACACTTACCAACCAATTCAAGTGATTTATCAAACAACATTATTTTATTTATGTATAGTTATATAAACAAGCTACTTTAAACATTTACGTATTTTTTTTAAAAGATCTCTAAGTGATTGAGAGTTTGTTTTTTCTTCAATACCACCTGATCATAAATAGTAGGGAGTAGAGGTATTTATGAAAGATTATTTATTTTTTTTATAAAAATAGGAAATTTTGATTATTTTGCCAGTGATTGTAGGAAAGTTAGATTATTTTGCTACTTTTATAGTGAAGGTTAGTTATTTTGTTTGTAGTTGTGATAAAGTTTGGCCAACCATAAATGGGACATATTTATGACTATTTATGATGCCTTTTCACACATTTTTCACTTTAAAAAAATGTTAAGGTGAATATTATTAATTTGTCTATTATATGAATTTTAAAGTCAATTATAATTAAATATATAAGTCAAATAATACTTTTATTTGCATATATAATCTCTTTGACTTATAGTATTTTATGTTATATGTATTATTACCGGTTAGAATAATCAGTCATAAGATTATGAAAGGATTTGGTGTAAAAAATAAATCGTCTTTTTTTAACATATGAATGTTATTATTCTTAGATTTAAGTGATGTATAAATGTCATCATAGATATTTTCTTTTTGTTGTTTAAACATTACAAAATGCATCTATTAGTAATATTTTACAACATTAGACAACATATACAATTATATTTTTGTTATGTTGAACTATCACCTATGAGTACTTACAAATACCAAATGTTACCTGAGAAGCATGAATGAATAGCTCTCAAACTCATTAGTAGTGTGAGCTCTCAAGGGAGATCCCAACCATACTAAAAAAGGTAAGGAGGGATCGACCATTTAGGGGTCTTCCAGTCCAATGCTTCTTGATCGTTCCTTTCAATTGGTCATATAATTCCTTTTGCAATTACCTTTTGTTATATTTTATGCATTTTTTTAAATGCATACTGTAGTTTAGTTATATTTAAATGTTACCAATAAGCACTTGTTTTGCAATTTGGTGATGTTTATATCTTTTAAACATTTACTTTTAAAACATTATGACTTACTTTTTGTGATTCATCTCTTGTCATCTCTATTAATGACATTTAATAAACATCACAGGAAAGTTTTTGTGATGTTTACTTAAGTTCTGATGATGCTTGCTAAATGTAACAAAACATCAATTTTCTTATAGTGACTATAGCGTTTAGCTCCTAGACATGCTTTCTACCCGATATCCTCTAATTCAATTCTTACATCTTAAACAACCATATGTAGCTACTTACAATCTTTTTCTAATAAGTTGTAGTACAAGTTCCTAATATCCCTCCTTTTAAGGGATTCTACCACTAAGCTATCTATATGCATTAAAGACAATAAGTACCTCTAGCATTAGTTGATGTGACTTAATCGAACAATGATTGAATCAAAATTGAATCTTGATTATTAGAAAAGATTCTTAGGGATTTTCATTAAATAAGAGAGATTAAGAAATTCTCATGAATATGACTTAATTAAGAAATGGAACCATAACTAATTGGTTTTACAAGACTCGCATATCAAATACACAAATTATTCATCATAATCAAAGATTGATAAGGACATGGACATAACTGAGATTTAAAAAAAAAATCATCAATCATGAAGAATCTAAGGTTCATAATAATGTCAAACAACAAAGTTTTGCAAATTAAAAGGCCCTATTTCCCATTGAGGGCAAAGATGTGACAAAATAAAAGTTTAAGAAATGTAAGTATCATAAAAGTCTTCATTAAGTGGGGATAATTGACCTAAGTGTATTGGAGAGGCCCTTGACTAGCCTTTGCTTGCTAAGATTGAACTTGGCTCTCATAGCTAAGCTACTCGATCAAGAAGCATCACCTAGTTAACCAAGTAGCTTTAAGGGTTGGCCTAGCTTGACCAATCCATCTCAGTGATGCTTTCAGTTTCACATCTTCTATCCTAGTATATTTGTTAATATTAACATTGGTTTGCAATATCTTCTCTCTCTCACTATTACTTGTTTGCTTAAGTAGAAAATCCATGCAAAAGAGCCTAAATCGTATAGCCTATGGCACTTTCTTTTACTCTTTATGAACGATGATAAAGAAAGGAATGCAAATAAGATAAAGAAGGAAAGGAAAAGGAAAAAAAAAAAAAAAACACGCGCACACACACGTGTACTAGTTAGAAAGATGCTCAATTTATACATCAAGCCTATGGCTGCAAGATGAACAATATACGAGATAATTCTAACATGAATCACATGTCTTACAAAAAGGTAGATGTGTGAAACCTAGGACATGACCTAACCTTATTCAGTAAAGCTATTATTGTATAAGACTAATTGTGGATTATATTGTATCTTTGACCACCGTAAAATTCTACATAAAAGCGCCATTAGAGAACGTTACCTAATCAATATAAGCACACTACCTCTTGAATAACAACACCTCTAGTTATTATGTGGTTGATCATAGTCACCTCTCTAAACCTAGAAACTGCTCTCGAACATGTGAAATATAAGTTGAAGCCTTCATATCAATGTCTTCATCACCTCCTCCCGAATAATGCTTATAATATGGTTGAACATCACGGTCGTAGTTAGAGCTCCCAAGACTATCGGCCGCGTTATTGTTTATACACCTTCTCCTAAACGATACAACGTAGGAATGCTTCTGTTTCGTTGAATGCCAACTCGTATCAACATGGTAATCTTTGTCCTCACTGGTTGGCACGGGCTTGATCTTGGTGGCAGATTGAACCGGTGATCGAGCTTTGTTGGTGACTACCTTAGTGAAGGAGCTAGCTAATTTGCTCTTAATGGAGAATGCACGTTTCTTGTGATTTGTTGTTTCCATATTGATCGATGTGTGTTCACCCTGATCCAAGACGAAAGATGGGCGTGCTATTTTATAGGAAGATTATGTTATCATTGTATGTGAAAAGAACTCATAAGAACCGAGTGAATCTTAGCATCATCGGAACGAAAGTTCCAAGTAAAGTGTTTGGAGATAGGACGGTCTTGGTCTTGATGAATAACTTTACCTTTTGCGTGAAAAACCGTATCTCTTTGACAATATTATTCTGGTTCACGGAAATGTGAATATAAATGTAGCTATAGAATTGGATCTTTATGCGTTTTAGAATTAAGCCTTCTTTTCGAAAATAAATATAAATAAATAAGCCCTAAAAAAGAAACAATATAATCGAAATCCTTTTTCAAGTGCATTTTTTTTTAGTCTATTTAATGACTTGATCTGGTTTATGTTCAATAAATCACTTCATTAAAAAAAAAAAAAAACAGTTTGGACCAAATTAATGCTTTTAAAAAGATTTAGACAATCAAAAAGGTAAACAAAGGTGTAATAGCTCGGTCCTATTCCTTTGAATATAGGATGGATTTTTCTCTTTTTGCACCAATCTTCTTAACATGTTCTATCTTCAAACCTATATTCTAAGGTATAAAGAGTATAAGTTTTGGGTACTACCTATATTTCCTTAAAAAAAATTATATAATAGTATTAATAAATGAATAATAAGTGATAATATTATAATTTTTTACCAATAAGTTTTTTAGTAAGAAAAAGGGTGGGGGGTGGAGGAAAAAAAGAACCTAAGATCATAAGTTAACGATCATAAGTTGCTACTCTAACTTTACGTTTCCATTCTTTCCCATTTTCCTCTCTATATTTATATTTACTGTTCTTTTCTCTTTTTTTTTTTTTTCAATTTGATAAGCAGTTTGATTACATAAACTTGAAACAATTAAGGTAGAATTTTTTTTTTCCAATTTATAAATTTTGCTATAAGTTTCATTGGTTTTGCATATAAAGAACTTATAATGTCACATATAGATTTTTTTTTTTTTTTTGACATCACATAAACTTGAAATTTATAAGAAGAAAAGTAAAGGTTCAAAGTTCTATAAGTTCTCTTTACATTGTAGGTTTTACAAAGTACAAGTTCCTAGGTAGTTTCAGAGTGCTATAAGATAGATTTCGGTTTCAAAATTTAAGAATTTGTTTCTTATAAGATAGGGTATGAGTATAGTCTCATATTCTACCTACCCTTAATGTACTCACCCTATCTTGCATCTCATGGAAAAAAATAAAAATTGTTTTTCAACTTGTGCTCCATCTCTAATTCGTAAGGGACAATTTCATAGATTTAGAGACTTAACTGCTCTCTCTTTAGTCCATCATCTAATTCGTTAACTATGGATAATGGTGGTCGAAGGCGAATTCATATGAAGATATACATTCTCTTTTTAGGGGTTAAACACATATCTATCAATATTTTAGAAAAAAATTACACAAATATAAATTGCATGAAAAAAATTACAAGAATACCAATAAAAAATCACATTAACAAAATGCGACATACCTTATTACAAGAATCTCACATCTAAGAAATGCGATATTGTGAAAGTAATACCAATGCTATATTGCACTTAGTAAATGCAACATACATTTTGTTCCTTGGTTGCATTTACCAAATGCGATATAGCATTGGCCATATTTATATTAAGAATTATATTGTGTTTCACAAATGCGATATAACTTAGCAAATTTTTTTTTTTTTTGAAAAAAAGGAAGCCTTATGTTACACTTGTGAAATGCAATATAGGCTTGATACCACTTAAAAAAAAAAAAAAAGAGAGCCTTATATCGCATTTGACAAGTGCAATATAGGATGTATTAATATCGCATTTGTGAAATGCAACATAGGCTTGATGCTAGTTTTTTTTTTTTAAAAAAAAGCAACTTTATATCACATCTTAAAAATGTGACAAGCTTCTAATTAGATGCAATATAAAGTTAGTATTTTGGTAAATTTTTTATATATAATTTGTATTTTGATAATTTTTTTTTTAAATTTGATAGTAAACAAGTAATTTTCTCTCTTTTAGTCCATGAGAGCTTATCACTTGACTAAGTGTTTTAAAATATATATTTAGAGGAGCTATTGTTTAAGGTATTAATTCAGGAGAATTTGCGAGTGTTTTTTCTCTTACCCTAGATTTGGTAAGTACATTGGTAACAATTCCTATAATAAAATTTTAAACAAGTCGAGTTGAAACAATATAATGCAAAACTCGAATTTTATTCAAACAAAAATACCCAAAGCTTGAACTCTATTCAAACTCAATCTACATTTAATTTATAAAACTTGAGTTTAGCTTAAAATCAAACCCGATAAGCTTAAGCTAACTCAATTAAACTCGTTTAGACTCAATAGTCTTAAAAAATGTTATAAATGTAATTAAAATAATAATAATAATAATAATATTTAAAATTAACTCAAATTTGACTAATATTTAAACTTAACTTAGGTTTAATAAATCGATTAGGCTCACAAGCTTATAAAGCCCAACATCATAAAGCTCAAGCTCGACTCAAAAAGTTACTCAAGTAGCTTGAGCTCAACTACAATTGAGTCAAATGTAAGTAAATATCGAACCAAACTCAAGTAACTTCTCATTTACACTCTTATCCTATACGTTTGCTTCTATACTACAAGAAATTTATCTTGTAGGAAAAAAAAAAAAAAAAAAAGAAATGCAATGAGCAAAAAAGCCAGCTTTATTTTTATTAATTTTTATTACAACCAGGGTCTTACTACAAGAAGTTTTTGTTACTAAAGGACAAATTTTCGTACCATCGCTCCTACAAGAAGTTTTGTTATTTTTTCTAAAAAATTTTCTACGCTATCTAGTTGAAGTCAAAGTTTAACTTCTCGCAACAAGCACCTATTGAACATTGTCACTTAATGGACTGCTGACCACTGGTCCTCTCACTCGCGTACGCCTCCAAGGCCTTCAATTACTCGCTTGAAGAATTCTCTCTAATTAAGTTGCCGAGGACAAGGTACAATTTATAGAAGAATGGTGGAAGAACTCCTTGAGGACTCATCTTAGCCATACTCTACTTTGTCAGGCTCTAAGTGCTGAACATTATTCGCTGAATGCTGAAGGTAATCAACCTAGTGCTAAGGCAAAAGACCTTATTCATACAACACGGCACCTATCACTCAAACCCATTTTATGCTAAAGCTAAGGCACACTTGCTGAATGATGAGATCCCCTACACAACATACCCTACCCCTTAGCTTGCTATCTCTATTACTTTACATGGCGACGCTTATATTTGCTACTAGTACGGAACCAATATCTCATTACCACTTATCATTTCACCTGACACTATACTATTTTTCTCTTTTTGTCATTTGTCATTAGTCCAATTTACCCCTTTTCATATGTACTAGGAATTTCTTTTAGTGAATACCTTTTTGTAATTTTCTTTATTTATAATGTTGCCCTAGGGATTTACTATAAATAGTCTCTTCTTCTTGTAGTCGAAATAATCTTAGGTTCCTAACAAACTTTTTTAATATACTTGATCCTCGAGAGACATTTCTCTCTAAGTCCATTCCCATACACTTTTATTTAGTTTTGTCGAGTAGCTCAAAATTAGTAGTAGATGGACCTTGACATTAGCTTGTACGTTACATTAAGTAAAGTGTCAAGTCATATTATGTTTGTAAGTGAGTCATATCCTCTAAGCAGCTTCACGTCAAGTATTGCATTCAGTTCATCGACCTTACCATTCTATTTTCTTCGATACTTCGAATGACCAATTTGGTTCTCATCTCCTATGATAAGTCCGAACGATAACTGAGTTTTTAGACATATTATATAATCCTAGTATCACAACATAAGGTTATAACCAAAGGCTATATAGATTGGTTACTGTTAGCATATTATTTTGTGATACATTGTAGCGGGTTACAAACCTAGAATGCATTAAATGGGTATAACGAAGAGGAAGTGCAATGGGTGGTTTTGATGGTGAATGTGTATGGATATCATGCACTAAGACACAAATAATATCAGGGAATGAGCTCGAAATAGGTTTGATACGACTCATAAATACTAAATATTACTTGGGGTTTCAAATGAGAGATTAGATGCAATTCACTAACTTACTCAAATGAAGGGTTCACCATAATCTTGAGAATAAGATTGATAAGAATGCGGGAAAGATTAAAGAGTTCATTCAACACTCAATAATTCGGTAAAAAGGCAAGCTCTGAGAGCTCAAGAGTAGCCTTGCTCAAAGGGGAAAGTTCCAAGTGCAAGAATATTCTATTTTGTCTAATTTCGTATATCTCCTTTCTGTTGTTTACAAATGTTGCTATTTATAATAAGTCTTAAATCCTAATGGCAAAATTGTAAATAATGTATAAGGCCTTAAACCTTAAAAAATTAGGCCCATAAATAAAATAAAGAAAACATGTAAAAAAATACAAAATTGTACATTTAATAGAAATCGGTATGCAGTTACTCGGCCTGTCCTGAAAGGAGTAGGATTCAAATTGAGTAGGGTTGACAGTTAAATGTTTGAGTTCGAAGAGGAGTCTGTGAAGTCTCTCGTTGCTTAGCCGAAAGACCAGAAAGGTCTATCCATAATTTCCAAGTGTTAGAATTAGTCAGTACTAGTCTTTCGGTACCGTACCAAGTGGTTCTTTAGTCTCGAGTGCTGGTCTCTCATCTTTTTGGCAGACAACAAACTTATTGCCGAGTGTTTCCTTTTCTTCCCCTTGATCTATTGTTATTAGTTTGTCCTTAGCAAAACTTAATTGGCCTCAACTTAAGTTTGGTCGGCCTCGGTTTGGATATAGTTAAAGGTTGATTCCTATCATTACTGCGAGTCTGAAAGGAAGTAACCCTTGACATTACACATTGGGCACGAGCCGGAATGCCAAGCAAACTTTTCTTCCCTTTTCATTTTATCATAGGTGCCGAGTGTCTCTGGATTTCCTCAATGCTCATAGGGGTCAAGCAATAGCTCTTCCCATCCTTCCAAATAGTATAGTGTTGAAGAAGCCCTCATGGATCACTTTCCGATCATACTCCCATAGTCGACTAAGAAGTAAATTTGTAGCATTCATAAGGACCACATTGAATTCAATCTCATCCTCATACTACTCTACCTTGAATGCTATCTAAGCTCTTTTATGCACATGGACCATACTCTTGTCATTAAACCACTTCAACCAATAAGGCTGGGGATATTGGTAGGTCAGCAATTTCATTTTTTCCACTAACTCAGTAGAGACGATGTTGGTGTAGCTACCTCCATCAACAATTAGAGAACAGGTCTTCCCTTTCACTAAGCAATGTATGTGAAATAAATTTTCCCATTATCCCAGATCAACTTTTAGGTCAACTCACTTATTCGTCATGGTTATGAGGTTATCCAGGTTTTCGACATAGACATCTTCTTCTATCAACTTGTCTTCCAAATTCCTGTCACTCTGACTCTTTACTTAAGTATTATGTCATTTGCCTTTCAAGACCATAACCCTCTTATTTGGGCATTGAGACACAATATGTCCATAACCTAAGCATTTGAAGCACTTCACTTCTCGGGCCTTGTAACTAGGTACCTTTTCTTTCTTGACCCTCTTTGTCTTGGCATGATCAGGTTGGCTGGACTCGCTTCTCTCCATCTTCTTCTCTAACCTTCTCTTAGCATATTACTTAGGTTCAGGGTTGACTGGTTGAGGTCAGTTAGTCAGCCTTTGATGCCTCCTTCTCCTCTGTCTCTCCACCCTTAATGCTAAATTGATTAACTCATCTAATGAGTTGAATGGTTGTAGTTCAACTATGTCAGCAATGTCGTCTCGATGTCCACTCAGGAATCTAGCAATGGTATGATCTTGCAGCTCAGCAATCTCACATCTCATCATCAGAGTTTCGAACTCTTACAAGTACTCTTCAATAATGTTTTGGCCTTACTTCAGGTGCTGAAAAGCATGGAGCATCTCTTGCTTTAAGTAAGTTAACACAAAGTGCTGATTCATCAACTGCTTCATAAGCCTCTAAGTTCTAATTGGCTCTTCTCCTTCAATATCATGCTTAGCAACCAATTTATCCCACCAAGGACTTGCATATTCAATAAGAGATAATGAAGCTAGCTTAACCTTTGTTTGATCATCATACTCTTAGCATTCAAACTTCTCGACTCCGGGAACCCAGTGAAGGAACTCTTCAGATTGGCTACTTCCATAAAAGGTTAGTAGTTTAAGCTTGATATTATCAAGTCTTCTCTAGGTGTTCGGGGTTCATCCCTTACATTCCGAGTTAATCAATTTACCTTGGTCAGTCACTTAGGTTAGAGCTTTGCTCAACCATATCCCTTCTCGACCTTGACTCTCTTCTTTGGTTTCCTTGATTTGCTTTAGAGTCAACGCTCTTATCATTTCTTCTTCTCAACCTAGGTTGGTTTTATCTTCTTCTTAGCACAATAGCTCTTCTCTACTGTCACTCATCATTATCTAGCTCATTGGAACCACTTACGCTGATGGGTGTTCGTTTCGTTTTTTCACCTCGGCTAACATGTCCGCAGCCTTTGATTAACTTAGTAAGCTCTTAGATAGAGTTAGTGAGATTCTAAATCTAATACTCCAAGTTATCAATAAGTCATCTCAAACTTCTACAAGGACTATCATCATTATTATTGAAACTATCTTCTAACATTCTTATCTGTAGAGTAATCTCTAGAAAATTGAACCAACACGTCTTACAACAAAAACACTACAATAACTTAGAAACAACTACTACTCGACTTCTATAGATACCTACAACTGACAAACACTTCCACAACAACTAGAATCAACTACTAAAATTACTGTTACTCAATACTACGACTACTAAAAAATACGAACACACTACACTACAAAATGATGATAAATAGATGTTTAGATGGTTAAACAAACTTTGAAGAACACTAGCATGCATATCTCCCTAAAGCTTTGATACCAAGATGATACGTCGCAACATGTTACAAACCTAGAATGGGTCGAATGGGTATGACAAAGAGGAAGTCCAATGGGTAGTTTCAACGGTGAATGTGTATGGATATCATTCACTAAGACATAAATACAATCAAGGAATCAGCTCGAAATAGGTTTCGATAAGACTCACGAATACTAAATGTTGCTCGGGGTATCAAATGAGAGGTTAGATGCAGTTCGCTAAGTCGCTCAAATAAAGGGTTCACCACAATCTTGAGAACAAGATCGATAGGAACGTGAGAAAGATTAAAGAGTTCATTCAACACTCAATAATTCAGCAAAAAGGAAAGCTTTGAGAGCTCAAGAGTAACCTTGCTCAAAGGGGAATGTTCCAAGTGTAGGAATATTCTGTTTTTTCTAATTTCATATATCTCCTTTCTATTGTTTACAAATGTTACTATTTATAATAAGTCTTAAACCTTAGTGGCAAAATTGTAAATAATGTATAAGGCCTTAAACCCTAAAAAATTAGGCCCATAAATAAAATAAAGAAAACATGTATAAGAATACAAAACTGTACGTTTAATAAAAGTTGGCATGTAGTCACTCAACCTGTCTTGGAAGGAGTAGGATCTGAACTAGGCAAGTCGGCAGTTAGATGTTCAAGTTCGAACAGTCTATGAAGTCTCTCATTGCTTGACCAAGATACTAGAAAGGTCTACCCATAATTGCCAAGTGCTAGAATTAGTCGGCACTAGTCTCTTGGTACCATACTGAGTGGTTCTTTGGTCTTGAGTACTGGTCTCTCATCTTCTCGGCAAACAACAGACTTGGTACCTTGTGTCTCCTTTTCTTCTCTTCAGTCTACTATTATTAGTTTATCCTCGGCAAAACTTGATCGGCCTTGGCTTGGATATAGTCAAAGGCTAATTCCTATCATTCTATCTCACTCTATTTTACATTAAAAGAATAGAGGAGATCCGTAGTCACTGTTGCTTAGTGATTTTCTATGGCATATATAGAAAAATCTTGAGTGGAATGTTTCTTGAAAGTTTTGTAGCTTAAATGTCAAATCCTAACGTTCAAGGGGAGATTAATGATGCCGAGTGTGATACTCATGATTGTGGTCGTGTTACCCAATAAATACTACATACTATTGATGAGCAAATAAAATACTTTGCTACTATTGTGGCCAATTTAGTTGTTTTAGTACAAAGAGTCATAAAGATCGGGCCGTAAGAGAGAATTGTTGTTGAACATGGTTAAGAGGTGAGAGATAGGTCGAGGAGGCAGATGGATGAACAAAGAGCTTTAGAGCCGATTCATGTAAACCAAGCTCCACCCTAACATGTCGACAAGGTTGCAAGAAGGAGACTCGAGTTGGATGAAGACGAGGAGTTTAATGAGGAGGAAGATGGGAATCAAGCTGTAGGACTTCTGACTTGCAACTGAGCCCGAAGACTAGAGAGGCTAGCACAACGAATACTTATGTTCCAACTAACCCTTACCGAGGCCAAGTACTTACTTGCCAAATCACCTTTAATGTCGTGCCCAATGACCGTCCTTTATTCTGTGTTATGCTGAGTTGATGACTACTTTAATACCAAACTGATCAATCACTTGGCATCATCCTTAGCGAGAGGCCGAGAGATAGAAAATCCAGATAATATTTAGATATGTATTAATGATAGTTGATCTATATTTTTATTTATTAAGATTTTATTGATATTTATTCATTATTTATTAAAATGTGTGGTATATTAGTATCAATAAATTTTTTTTTCTGCTCTTACTATAGGCATTGGTCATGCATTAAATTATATTGGAACGCTTACTTACAAGGAAAGTTCGAGTGTAGGGCCGAGTGTCCAAAGGAAAACCAGAAATCGGTTCCGAAAGTTATTGTTTTGCCCCTCGACTTGATTTGTTAATTTACTTTGTTCCTCGTGTTCCACGAAGATATGTACTGAACCAATATTAAAACCTCAAAAGTGGAGCATCTTCCTTCAAAGCAAACGTTTTAGGATTGTTTTAACCGAAAAAAAAAAAAGAAAGAAAAAAACATACGAAGCGATTTAGGATTGTCAAAAAAAAAAAAAAAAAAGAAAAAAAAGAAAGAAAGAAAGAAAAGGGATAAGAAGAGATGAACTTTCGGGAATGGGATCAAATCAAATCAACCATGGGAATTCATTTGACGGTGGCATATGATGTGTTATAACCGATCCTCCGGATTCAGCCCGGTTGATGATATTGCATTTAGGAATTTCAACGCAAAATTCAAAAATAAGGAAATCTTCCGAAAGTAAATAATACGTACTAGCATATCCACAACATTAAAGTACAAAACACCTTTGATATCTCACGCCTTATTTTAGTTAAAAAAGTAAAATAAAATTGCTATGTTTGCCCTCAGAATCCAATAAGATTCATCCACATGTTACAAAGTGATCAAATATGTTATTATAATTTAACTAACGACGATAGTGTTTTTTTTTTTTTTTCTTTCTTTTTTGGCTAATTACGTCATGTGAAATGTCGGTTTTCCATGATTTTAGAACTTTGCTTCATAATTATTCTACAACTGTGAAACTTCTTTTTATCACGGGACATAAAACGACAGTCTTCCATAATCTTGAAGCTTCTTTTTATAATCAATCCACAATCTGAAACTTATATATTTTCATTTCTTTTCTAGTATGCATGCATCTTAATTTTTATTTCTATGTTTTCGTAATTTATCTATCGTTTTCCTTTTCTGTAATAATCATCAATTTTTTAATCATTTATGCATTTTGCTACGTATTAATGATCTATAAAATCATATGCGTAAAGTTATAATGTAATTAACGTTAACGTTTTAGAAATCTGAGTTGTCCCTAATAATTTGGAAATTTCCCAAGAATATGAACATATTTTTTAATGAAAATGCCTATAAAGACTTTAAAAGGTAAATAAATAACAACAAAAAGTGTATACATCCAAAGTCCTTAATTTGATGATAGCTAGATAAAATTCTGCATGATGTTTGGATAAAAGTATATAAAAGGTACACATGATTTACATATAATAACAATAACTCAAAAAATGATCAACTCCGTGTGTAATTAGATTCTATTGTCACACTTTACTATAGTTTAGACGGAGCCAAGCAGTAATTATTTACAATCAATATTTCATGCATTTGACACTTTACATTTGCGTAAGTAGTGCAGGGTGCATCGTTTATTAGTACGTATAAAACCAGTTAAAGCTACGCATTCTGCTATGATCATTGAAGTTTATTCCTTTGTAAAACTAAAAATCATACATTGTACATTTATAATATATATTTTGCTATAATTCTTGTTTGTATAATATTGTGTTTATGTAAAAATCAATGGTTTGGTGCTCTTTTGATGTTAAATGTATATGAAATAAGTATTTGTTCATGTTGGAATCTTATCAAATGTTGAATTTTGAATAAAGAAGTTTTCACTTTTAATCCTGTTAAGATTAGATGATATGACAAATAAGCTGTAAAATATTTGTCACAATTCTTGTTTGAAATGAAAATCAATAGTTTGGTGTTTATTTCATATTGAATATGTAAAGGCACGTGTTTATTCATAGATGTTGAGTTTTGGATTAAAAAAAAAAAATTAATGTGATTTGTATGATGGTTTGATCCCAAAGTCTACTTTAAAAAAATAACAAAGTTGTTTTTATAAATAATTAGGTAATTATGTAATTGAAAGTTGACAAGCAAGCCATGATAATTTGTGACTAATTTGCATATGAGATTAGTTGTACGACACATAAATTTGCTAAGATATGTTTTTCATAAATGTATGATATTGTATTGATATATGTTATTCTTGTATGATTTCTTGGATAATTTATATGATTGATTTGGTTTTGATGCAATTTGTTTGTATATGTTGGATGTTTAGCTTATGTATACTTGATTATTATTTGACAAATCTCTTTACGATATAAAAAGGAGTTTTCATAAAAATATTTTATCACCTTAGAAAAAAGTTTTGGACAATAAAAAAAATCCAATTGGTTTATTTTCAAAATTAGAGATTCTTAGGCCATTTTAAAATTGGATTTAAAAGGATTTTTTTAATTAAATAACATATTAATACTTAAAGTAAAATATTTCATAAATAAAATTAACTAATCTACTAAAATTTTATTAAATACCTTTAGAATTATGTGGTCTTGATCCTAGCTAGTTGGTACATGGCACTTAGGACTGCCTAAAAGACAAAATAATAATAATAATAATTTTCCCCATTGAAGACTGCCTTTTTATTTTGAAACAAGCTTATAAAAAATTAAAGACCTATTTACTTATTTTATGTATCTTCTTATAGTAATCTTATTAGGTTTTAATAGGTTAACCCCCAAACTAATATTCTCTAGTTTTCTTCTTTTTCCTAGATTAAAAAACATAGGCTAGCCTTTGAAATCAAAGCCCATTCAACAATGAGTTTTAGTTTCATTTTTTCTTGACTTAGTCAGGTAGCGACTGCATATTCTTTTTAAAAAGAAAAAAAAAATTTAGCTCCTTTCTACTCCAATCGAGGAACTTATACTAGATGGGATGGGCTTAGTATAATTTAAAGTAAGAAAAGAGGGAATCAAATCTTCAACTCAACACTCATCATATACAATCGTTAGTGAATTAGCTGGTGCTTCTTTAAATGAATATTAAAATCCTTAATCCTTAAGGATTCTTGATAAATATAATATAATATTAATCACGATGGAATCTTATAGTTGATATCTTCTCCAAAATATATCTTTTCGAAAATCTTTATCTTCACTCCACACTTAATATTTAATTGTTGAAAAAATTAATCCAACTTGTAGTAGAACGGAATCAAACATATTATCTAATTATGTTCAACTAGTAAAGTTGGATCTTAACTTGCAAAATTAATAGGTTATGTAATAATAGTGATATTTCTGACTTCTTCTAGCAAGCTTTTAAGTTTGCTTCTATGTTCTAATAGTCTTCTTATTTGTATTATGTGCTTTCTAACACTACTTTTATGTATGCTATAAGCCTCACAATCAAGTAGTTGAAGTTTAGCATATAAAATTTAGAGCGATTGGTTAAATTGTTCAATTAAGCTCAAAATTTATGACAAAAATAAGAATATTAATAAAAACGATCCTATAAGTTTAAATTTAGGAAAATAAATAATTAATAATATAATATTAATTTATATGTATATTACCCATTATTTATTGAGAAAGCATAAAATAGGTTTTGATAATTAATAAATTGATAGAGATAAATTATATACACACTAAAAATTACAAAATAATATTTATGAGTATTTATTTGTACTATATATGTATTTATATATAGGTAAAAATATGTGAAATTACTTTAAATCGCTTAAATATGCTAAATTAATACTAAATAATTAAGAAAAAACCAAGGAAATTATAAAAAAAAAATGAAATTATCTAGAAATGGGGCATAGCATGCTGGGGAAATAGATTTGAAATTAACCAATTAAATTCACCCAACGAGAAAGTAAAACAAAAGAAGAGATAAGGACACTTGGTAACCCAAAAAATAAAAATCCCTAAACCTTTTCTATTAATACATAACCTCTTTTTAAAATTTAGTTTGGACACTTAGTGAATTAGAAAAAATATGGAGAGGTCAAAAAGAGAGGAGAAAGAATTTTTAGGAAATTTAGAAAAATATAGTGTAATTTGAGGTTACAAAGGGAACGTAAGACCAATGATAACCTAGGAATACATGACCACTACCATTGGACGATCGACCGGAGCTAGCAACAATGGTGAGTTCCAAATCCTGCTTCGATTTTGTCTAATTTATTTAAAATATCAAATAATTATGGAAAATTATGAAATTTAGTATTCTGGGATATTTTTTTATTTAGTTGTTATGAAAAATATTATTTTGTTAAAATTGGGTCTTCAAATATATCATGCTCAAGAAATTCCTAAATCCGAATTAGTTTTCAATATTGATTTAAATAATCATAATAGGGTAGTTTTTATTTCAAAATTTTTGTATAAACTATTTAGAATATTTATAACAATGCGATGAAGAGTTTTTCGAAAAAATCTAAAATTTTACTTAATCGTTAAGCCCTAAAATCATGCATAAAAGATAATTTATGAGCTTCATTTAGTGATAATTTGTTGGAAATTCTAATTTGATATGTAATTAGGTATCTTAAGATGTTAATTATTGATGTAGGATGCTATTTATAGAGTTTAGGATGTTAATTGTATGTATTATGCATATTAGGTAATAAATATATACGAGGAATAATAGGTAAAAGAGTATATTCAAATTAACTTTATGATTTAGGGTTAATTTAGTTTAAATTCTGATTTTAAGTGTAGTTAGATGTCTTGGAATGTTAGTTGATCATGAGAGATGATAATTATAGTGTTGAAAAGGTTAGATATATGCTTTATGTGAAAATTTAGTAATAGGTTATATGTGAAATAGGAAGATTAAATAAGTGAAAAATATTAAGTTAAATTGATAATATTATAATAATAGGAGAATATTATAAATCATATTTGAAAGGTAAATTTACGAAATTATGCAAAAAATGTAAATTATTCTCACATAGGGAACAAATTCGATAATTAAATTGAGAATATAATATACCAAATTGACCAAAATACTAATTAAGAGCTAAAACGAAGATTTATGATATCTAAGTATAGTTAAATAAATTTTACAGCCTAAATTCTAAAAGTAATTAAAAAAATGAATCAGAAACTAATTTAGAATCAGCTTGGTTATAAAAAATATGTAACTTGAATAATTGAGTAAGACTATAAATTTAAACTAAAACTAAGGATTTAACCTAAATGTAGTAAGACCCTAAACTAAAGATAATAATTATCTAAATTATAGAATAAAATCTATTTATGATAGTTATATGAGAACTAAAACAATATTCGTATTATAGGAATTATTGGCAATAGTTTGCTGCAAGTCTACCTTGAGTGAGCTAATGAGAAGTCTAGGTAAGTTTAGAATTAATACATTACTATATTTCGAAATATTATTTTAAAGTACTCGGAGGCTTAAGATTATAATTGTTTGTGCTTGTAGATAGTTTGAATGTGTGTATGCCTGTATGTACGTAATCTTGAACGTACTATGTATTATTGGCTTGCTGTACTAGTTTGCAATTGTTTTATATTATGTAATATGAACTGATCACATTAATTGAACTTAATAATATATGGATTGTAAAATTAACCGATTAAGCATTTCAACCCATTAAGGGAAACATTTAGGGTTCTTCGGCTAAATATTAACCCTTTTGAAAGGGATAACGTTAAATAGTATAATTGGTTTCTTCTTCATCCTTAATTGAACTAAGTGATAAGAAAAGGGATTCGAATAAGGGTAAAGTCAATGGTTTAAAGGTAATCGTGAGAAAAGTGGTGCCTTCATTATTCAAGCATAGGTTGATTCGTAAGCTGTTGATATGTAAACTAAACTCCTCAACCCTCATTAAAATAAGTATAATTTCTATAATCTCACAACAAACCGAATAATGTCATGTGATAGCATTCGTTTGTTGTATTATATTAAAATAATTAGTTGATAACTTTATTTGTGCTTGATATACAGTTTTAAGTATTTATCCCAACTTACTAAACGACTTATCCCAACTTACTAAACGGTTGGTTGCTCATATCCCTATAAATATTGTTGTAAGTACTAGTTAGGAAGCGATCATATAACTACCCTGAAACTAGCAACTATTAGATTATGAGGAATGAAGAAATAAAAACTGAAGAACAAATACATTTCTAAGGTTTTAGTTCTTAATTTAGAATCTTCAATTATCATATAAGGTATTATCTAGGTAAGATTATGCTATGAGATCATTGTAATATTTGAATTTCAGTATATATTTTTCATATTTTCTTAAATAAAAATCATGTTTAATTTGTGAACTATTTATTTTAAAGCTTGCTAATTGTGTATGCCTTATATAAATTAGGACTAAGATAACAGCTGTAAAATCAGCTTCTATCATAGAATAGTTTACGTAGTAGTACTGTTACGATTCTACCGCTTCAAGATGTAGCGTATGTTTTTATCTTTCTTTAAACACTTCAAAATATTATTAATAACTTTTTTTTATATATTTTGTTATTATCAAAATCAAAATAGGAGACTTAACATACAATATACTCTAATTCCCTTTTAATCATCCCTCTACAAGCCTGGATTCGAACCACACTTCTTAGGCTTATACTTTGGAATAATAATTTATCAAATTTGATTTATATATTCTTAATACTTTAGGAGCTTTATATGAACTAGTGGGATAAATTAACAAATTTTAAGAATTTGGGAGCTTTAAGGTCTAATTCTTTATACTTCACATATTGAATAATGGTAAATTAAATTATTAAGAATTTGATTGCAAAAAATAAATCAATGAGCGCCCTTTGATTAGGGGAAAAAGAAAAATAAATAAACAAGTAAAGATTCGATAATTAGTGTCTATCTGCATTTGTCAAAACGATATAGAAAAAACAAAATCTCAAATGGCTTAGTTTCCCGGCGTACTCCCATTTAAGCTTTTTTGAATGCAGGAGGAAGAAGATGGTTTGAGTTTGGTCAACGGACCGTTGACCACATGCCGTTCAGGCGCTTGTTCTTCCCTTCTCTCTTCCTCAGACTACAAGTGCACCCGTTCAGGCGTACTCAATTCTCCATCATGTTTTACAACAAAAAAACATTTAAACTCCCTCAATAGGCTAATTTTCAAAAGGTCCCATTAACCATAAACATTGAAAATCGGCTCAAGCCTCTTTTGTCATGAAAAATAGATCTAGTATGCATATTATAAAATAATTTTCAAATGTAGTCCAACTTGACAGAATTATCAACCTAATTTAGTTTGCTCAATTTCACTTGAAACATCAATTTTCCCTAAAATGAGCAATTTATGTTAGATTGAGGTATTTTTTGAAGTCATGATTATGATAAATTGTGTATTTTCCATCAACTTACAAATGAGTAAGCTAAGCTCAGCTAGAAAAATTAATTTTCAATGAATTGGCTCTCTCTCTCTCTCTCATATTTTTTTTTTTGTTGCTAAAATTTCAATTTTATCAATTCGGACATGTATATTTTGACTCAAAAAAAAAAAATGCTTGTGACCATTTCACCCTAAGATCACCCTAATGGACCACGACAAGACTATATTTTGTGTCTTTCTTCTTCTTTTTTTTTTTTTGTATATTTTCCAATTTTCTTAGTTGTGTCCTTTTTTTCTTATTTTCCATTTTTTTGCTAATTTTCCAATTTTCTCTTCTTTTTTTTTCCATTTTACCCAATTTTTATATATTTTTTTCTATGTTTTCAAATTTTCTTAACGTTTTTACTAATTCTAGGGCTCTCTATATCTAATTAACAAATATTAAAATAAATAATAATAAAAAAGCAAAGATAGAGTGTCTTTAGTTGTTGAGCAACAATAACAATATGGCAACATGGGCAAGAAACTAATGAGCCTCAAGATAGGTGACTTAGTTTGGATTCATTTTAAGAAGGAATAGTTTTCAAGTCCAAGATGACAAAAACTTGCTCTAAGAGTTGATGGTTCATTCAAGATTCTTCAAAAGGTCAATGACAACGCATATTAGTTAGAGCCTCTAAGAGATTACTATGTCTTTGCAAACTTTTAACATATTAAACTTGTGTCTATATATTTCAAAGGAAGAAGAGCAACAAGAAGACTTGTTAGGCTTGAGGGAAAATCTTTAGCAATCTTAGGGAAACAATGGGAATTAAGTGTCAGTTAGACTAATAACCAAAGCAAGAGCTCTTATGGCTTTGTGTTAATGGAGGAACAAACATATCAAGATGGTTTGTACTTCATAAGCCTTACTTTGGAAGGCTAAATATTGAAATTAGGGTCATATTTAGTTAATCAATAGCTCAAAGATAAGGAATTGTAATTTCTAGAGCTATAATTTGATTGCAAAATCTAAGACATCCAAATGGTAGGCTAGGTGAAGTATATTCAACACATCAAGGAGTAAGGCTGTAGACTGTCCAGATAGCATTATGCTAAGCTCAAACTCAACTTGAATGGAAACAAAGCTTAAACTAAACTTAAACTCAATTGAGTTTTAATTTATAAAGTTAGAGCTTAGCTCAAAATAAGACTCGATAAGCTCGAACTCGATTTGATTAAGTTGATTTAGACTCAATAATCTTAAAAAATGTTATAGATTTAATTAAAATAATAATATTATTTAAACTCGACTTAAACTCAACTAATATGTAAATTTGACTCGAGTTCAAATAGGTTTGCAAGTTTTTCGAGCTGAGCATTACAAAGCTCAATCTCGATTTGATAAGCTATTCAAGTAGCTCGAGATCGACTCAATTATAGCCGAGTCAAATTCAAGTAGATGTCGAATCGAACTCGAGTAACTTATAAGTAGACTCGTCTTATTTAGACCCTATTAAAGGGTTTCATATGATTGGTAAGCTAACCATCTAGACTCCAAGGAATCACATCCAACTAGTAGAGCAAAACCTGTCGAATGCCTTGTGTATAGAATATGCATAATTGAATTATGATGGCATCCAAATGTTGTGCTTAATACTTCAAAGCATCACAACACAACTCTGCATGTTTTATTATACTTTTATCCTTTTAATTATCGTTAACTATTCATATATGACATTCTTACCATCAATTACATTTTATTGTGGTTTATTATCAATTGTATAAATCCTAATGACATTATTATTAGGTATTACACCATTTGATTAAGTTCTTTCTCTCCTCAGTTCTTGCTCTTATTAATGCTATTAGATTGTGGCAAGCATATCTTTCAGTCAATTTGTAAGTAATATTAAATAAATTAAGCATCAATAAGTCCTTCCTTGGTTTGAGTCTTATCTATAAGAGAGTCGATCTTATTTACCTTATTTCCAAGAACTATAAAAATTCATAGAACCTATTAATAGTTTATGGTTTTAATTATTAAAATTAATTAGTAGTGATCATTCTCTTAATCATATCAACTTATGTCAAAGAGGATCGTACTAAGTAGCTAAGGGAAAATATTTTTCATATAAGTACTTATGAGCAGTAAGGTATATAGTATGACTATTGATGGGGGAATCCATACCAATGTAGCTAGTGATGCTTTAATTGAGAAAATAGACTTATCTACTATAAAACACCTTAAGCCATTACAATTAATTGACCTCAAGAGCATGTCTTATGCAACTAATAAGATAATAGACCCATTACAATTAGGAAAGTTAGCCATGATGAGTTTAAAAACTTTTGCTCTCTTGTTAAGGACAATAGATCTATTACACTTATACTTTTGATCCCAAAACAAGTTTACTACGACCAAATGAAAATAAAAAGTAAGGTAGATTTTGTTGCTAATAACCGCTATCATCATGCTTGCACAAAACAGATCAATATTGATGTACATTTTAAGCAAGACCACATTACATCAAGATTATTAGCTGTTGTTCATGTTCTTTCTAAATATCAACTAGCTGATATCTACACAGAGTCCTCACCAGAAGCTCATTTGGTATTTCTCCGATCTAAGTTGGCTCTTCAAGAATCACCAACTTAAGGGGAGACGTTAGATTATTACTGTTACAAATATAGAAGTATAACTTATTTAGTTTACTAGTTAGTTTACTAGTTAGTTTGTTAGCTAGTTTGTTAGCAGTAGTAGTATAGAAGTTAGTTTTTTGTTGGTTTGTTATTCTTTTTCTATTTTAGTTAGATTATAATGTTTTCCTTATTGTAAATAAAAGCTTGTACTGTAGGCTATTAGTTTAGTTATGGGATTTCATTTTCTATACAACCTTTCATCTCCAACTTCTTATTTCTCATCTGAAACCTTTCCCCGTTTATCCTTTTGTTCAACTTACATTTACAACAATACACAAAACAAAGCTTTATCATGGTATCAAAGCTCTATTATTGATGTCAATATGAGCAATTCACCTCTTAAAGATGTTAATTCTCTGTATTATATTCACCATTTGGATTCTTAAAGCTCAGTATCCATTACCCCAATGTTATCCAGTCTTAACTATAATACGTAGAGTTAATCATTCTGTTGGTTCTTTCCATTCGCAACAAGGTTGGATTTGCAGATGACTCAATACCTTAACCAACGAAGACAGACAAGTTGTATTCGATTTGGAGCAAATGTAATAATTTAATTATTGCTTGGATTTTACGATCAATTTTGTCACCGATTACATCAATTGTGATTTACATGCATTCAACCAAACAGATCTGGGATAAATTGAAGGTATGTTTTGCTCAACTTGATGATTTAAGAATTTGCCAATTATATTACATACTTAATACTATTGTTCAAGGATCGAGAAGTGTTGATGAATATTTTATTGAATTGAGCATAATTTAGGAAGAACTTAGAAATTTTTTACCACTACCACATTGTTCATGTGGATCTTGTAATAATAAATGCTTCAATAGATTTGTTGATATGGCCTAGAAGGATCATGTGTTTAAATTCTTAAATGGATTGAATGAGAGTTTTTCAACACTTCGATCTTAGATTCTTGTAATTAAGCCTTTTCCTTCCTTAGATGAGGCATATAACTTGGTTGTTCGAGATGAATTTCAAAGAGCTAATAAGCCTAAGGATTTGGTTTTATCAGAGGCTTTTGCTATGGTTAGTGTGAATGGAGGCAAACAACGGAATAGAGGAGATGTTGTTTGTAGTTACTGTCATAAGAAAAGGCATTTAAAGGAGAAGTGTTACAAACTCATTGGTTTTCCTCTACATTTTAAGCAGAATAATAATATCAGGTCGTGTAATTTTAGTGTTAATCATGTGTTCACTAGGCGAAATTTTGTTGAGCCAATACATACTAATGCTGGTTCTTGCTCTTCTATGACTGGTTTAAATATTGGTAACGTTCCTTCTTCTGATGTGAATCTCTCAAGCTTCAATTTTTCAAAGGATCAATTACTTAATCTATTGAGTATGTTACATGTTTCTAATTTTAGTCCTTCTAGTACTGCTTTGTCAGCATCAGTTTCTAATCCAGCGATTGTTTTGCAAGGAAAACTTCCAAATGAGGCTTTTATGAGTCACATGGCAAGTGCATATAATTCTTTTTTTTAATCAGAAACTTAGTAATTCTTTTGTGAAAGTTAGTTGGACACTCGATTCAGGTGCTACTGATCGTACGGCCAGCTCCATTTTGTTATTTTAGTCTTATAAGGCTATAAAGAATAGACAAATTTTCTTACCTAATGGTCAATAGTTTATTGCTACTCATGTTAGGACAATGGCATTTTCATCAGCAATAGTCTTACACAATGTGTTATTCATTCCTCTATTCAAATATATTTTTATCTTTATCACTAAGTTGTTGTAAGATTGAAATTGTATTGTTCTCTTTACAAGGAATGTTGCTTTTATTCAGGACTCTTTCCAATCAGAAGGTGATTAGACGAGCTGAAGCAAAGGGTGCTTTGTACTTATTGGAGCAACAACCTAGTTCTATGGATCCTTCTTGTGATACTGATGCTTTTTCTACAGAAAGGCGTGTAAACAATACTTTTATTTCAACTGTATAGTTAGGATTTCCTAAGAGCTTTGATGTTTGGCACTATCATTTTGGTTACCTATCATTTTGGTTACCAATCTTTTGGACACATGAAACAAATAAGTCAAATTGACAAGCATGTTAAGTGTGTTCCATTTCAGTGTATAGTTTATCCTTTAGCCAAATAGAAGCATAGCTCTTTTCCTTTGCATACTAAGAATACAAATGCTTCTTTTGAGTTAGTTCATATGGACATTTGGGGACCTAATGCTATAGTTACTCTTCAGGGATATCAATATTTTCTTACAATAGTTTATGATTACACACGGGTCACATGGGTTTATCTCATGCGTTCTAAACATGAAACTTCTATGGTTGTTCAGTCCTTTTGTATTATGATTTCTACTCAATTTGATTCTTGTGTTAAGACAATTAGAAGTGACAATGGTCAAAAGTTTATGTTAGTTGAAATTTATGCATCTAAAGGAATTGTGCATCATATGTCTTGTGTTAAAACACCACAATAGAATGGTGTGGTAAAGCGAAAGTATTAGCATTTGTTATCTACTGCTCATGCTTTACTCTTATAGGCTTCTCTTCCATTATGTTTCTAGAGAGATGCTGGTCTTACAGCTACTCACATCATCAATTGATTGCCAACAGATGTGTTAAATGGTTTTTCACCTTATCAGATGTTGTATGGCAAATCTCCATCCTATTCTCATCTTCGTATGTTTGGTTTGCTATGCTTTGCATCCACTCTTACGAAGTATAGAACAAAGTTTAATCCATGTGCCCAGCCTTGTGTGTTTGTTAGGTATCCAACAACTATTAACGGGTATCGTCTATATAGTATAGTTCAACAGAAGTATCTTATTTCTCAGGATGTTCATTTTATTGAGAATATTTTTCCTTTTCACTTACATTCCTTTTTGGCTAAGTCATCTCATGGGTCCACTTCTCTTCCTTCATTCGAATCATCTTATATGGATCACCTATTCTCTCTATTCCTTCATGATATAGTAGTGCAGCATAATTTTGCTAATGAAACTATAACCCCTTCAGGAGAAAGTAATACTTTTCTTAGTTGTCCAAGGCATAGTGTGCGTAAAAGAAAGCTTCCTTCATATCTTGCAGATTATGATCATAATCTAGTCTCTTAAAACTCTTAGAATGCTGCTTTATGTTCCTTTACTGAACATCTGCTTAGTTCAATCTTGAGCTATGATTCTTTGTCACCTACTTATTGTGCTTTCATTGTATAGTTGACTCAACACAGTGAGCTTGCTACTTACAATCAAGCTAAGTCTCTTGCTCCTTGGTGTAAAGCTATGGATGAAGAGCTAAAAGCACTGAAAAACAATAATACATGGAGTATTGTTCCTTTGCTTGTTAGCTAATGTCCTATAGGTTACAAGTGGGTGTATAAACTCAAGACTAATGCTGATGGTTCTATTGACCGTTAGAAGGCTTGGCTTGCAGCTAAAGGGTATGGTTAGAAGGAAGTATTTGACTATACAAAAACTTTTAGCTCGGTCATTAAATATACTACTATTCGGCTTTTCTTTTGTTTAGTTGTAATTTTTAATTAGCATGTGCATCAAATGGATGTTCACAATGCCTTCTTGAATAGTGACTTATACAAGAAAGTGTTCATGGAGCTTCCCCCAGGTTTATGTGTTTCTACTCAATTTTCTTCTAGTGCTAAGCTTGTTTATCAACTTCATAAGTCCCTTTATGGTCTTAAGCAAGCTTTACGGCAGTATAATGCAAAGCTTACTTAGTCACTTTTGGCTTATGGTTTTAATTAGTCATGTTGTGATGATTCTTTGTTTGTTAAAGGTTCTGCTAATGACATATTGATTGTTCTGGTTTATGTTGGAAACATTGCTATTGCAAGTAAGAAACTTCAGCTTATTAATCAGTTCAAGGCCTTCATGCATACTCCCATTGTTCCTAGCCATAGGCTTTCAAAAGATGACAATTCTAATTTTGTTGATGCTTCTAGATATTGCAAGATTGTTGGGAAACTTCTCTATCTTTGTATTACTCGACTAGATTTAGCTTATGCAGTCCATGTCCTCAATCAATTTATGGATTCACCATGACATGCTCATCAGCATGCTTGTGATCGTATACTACAGTATATTAAAGGAATAGTAGGATAAGGTATTGTCTTTTCCAAGAATTATGATTTAGTTGTTCGAGCTTATTGTGATAGCGATTAAAGGGGCTATCCTGACTCTCGACGTTCTACCATAGGCTTTTATGTTTTCCTTGGGGGTTCTCTCATCAATTGGAAGTCCAAGAAGCAAACAACTATTGTACGAAGCTCTGCTGAATTAAAGTATTGAGCTCTTACTGCAACTGCTTGTGAAGTGCTTTGGTTAATTGCTTTATTAAAAGAATTTTGTCTTACTTGTCCTTTACCAATGCAACTCTTTTGTGACAATTAGTTTACTGTACATATCACCAAAAACCCAGTCTTTCATAAACGAACTAAACATCGTGACATGGACTTACATTTTGTAAGAGACAAAGTGGTCGAAGGTGTTATGTTGCCTATCTACGTTTCCTCTAGCGATCAACTTGCTGATATTTTCACTAAAAGCTTAGTAGCAAATTGCTTTACTTCTCTCCTAATCAAGATGGGAGTAACTAACATTTACTCTCCATCTTGAGGAGGGTGGTTACAAATATAGAAGTATAACTTAATTAGTTTGTTAGCAACAGTAGTAGTATAGAAGTTAGTTTTCTATTAGTTTGTTATTCTTTTTCTATTTTAGTTAGCTTTTTTCTATTTTCCTTGCTGCATATAAAAGCTTGTAGTGTAGGCTATCAGTTTAGTTACAGGATTTTATTTTCTACACAACCTTTCATCTCCAACTTCTTATTTCTCATCTAAAACGTTTCCTCATTTCTCCTTTTGTTCAACTTACACTCACAACAGTACACACAACAAAGCTTTATCAATTACTATTGTGTTATTTATTTTATTTTCCATGTCAATTTTTCTTTTATTTCTAAAGATTTGTTTTATTTTTCTAGTTGTATTTTCTTTCCAGTTGTACATTGCTTATACGTAAGTCTGTTAGTTTGTTACAGTAGGTTCTATATATACTCTAGCTGCATTTTCCGGAATGTAATAAGTCATTTTTCTTCTTGCGAAACCGAACTTTCTATGATCTTATCTCTATTCTCAATCATACTATGTTGCGCATGGATGGAGATTCAGATTGTATCACTTAGTTGATATAATTCGTAATTCACACAGATTTAAGGTGAACAAGTGAGTTTGAAAATAGAGAGAGAGAGAGAGAGAGAGAGTGCATAAACGTACAAGAGATTGAGTGTAGAAAAATGAGAGTACGAGTATTAAAAATGCAAGAGGCAAGGAAAGAGTGATTAAAGGTGAGAACAATTAAGTGACCTCAAGAGCATGTCTGATACAAGTAATCTAGAGCACGTTCCTTGGTATTAGGAGACCTGTTCACATACTGATGTGCTTACCATTGCTTCACCTAGTAATGTTGCTGTACATCGAGAGCATTTCAAATTGGTCTTTCACATGTTATAACCAAATTAATGAAGATTCAAGACGAATATGGTAAACCTTGAAAATTTTCTAACCATTAATCAATCGATATATACGAGATCAATGGTACTTTTAGGAACTCAATTTTTCAAATAAGGAAACCAGCAAATTTACAAAGAAATACTCTTTTTTTTTCCCATATAAATCGTGTAAGGAAAATTTTAAAACAATATTAATAATGACAACTATAATATTATATACATCCGAATGAGTAATAATAATAATAATAATAATAATAATATGACTATATAATTATATTAAGAAAGTGATATCAACATATAGCAAACAAAATGATAATAAATTATAATTCAACTAATAACAGCAGTAGTGGGAGTAATATCTTTTGAAGAAACAGATGCCCACCACTCCCTTAATAAGATAGAGACCAAACAAGGCCATTGAGCCCACACAACTAGCCGTGTTATTAAGCCCAAACCCCAAATTATTCACGGGCAAATCCTCATGCCCAACTAGCTTCCCCAATACTGGCTAATTGAGAAGCAATCAGCTTTTTTTTTTTTTTTTTTTTAACACAAAATAAACTCAAAAGGGGGGAAATACAAACCCAAATTACTCTTTTTCTCTATCGGTCACCTCCTGTGCCGTCAATTATCCATCCCTCATCAACCCTTTTCCTTCTCGACTCTCACTAATCCCCTCTCTGTCTCTCATTTCGTCCCTCACATTGGAGCGTGCGTGTGAGTTGTGGAAACTCAGCTTCGTCGAAAATGGAAAGCTAAAGTGGAATAGAAATTGTGTTCTGATGTAATGGATTATTACCATATGGAATTTGTCATTGTTTTGGCTGATAGTGCCTTAAATGAGTTGTCTCAATAAGTCAATGCATAAGAGAGTTATCATGATAGTCTAACATGGAGCATATTATAGTGTTTTCGCTGTGACTAGTGAAACTAGGAAGAAGAAAGATCCTCGTAAGAGCTTAAGATAGATTTATATATAATATATATACATGTATAGAGAGAGATGATAAAATATAGTATTCAACTTGAAAGGCATTAGTTACTAGGTTATTTGCGTAGTCGTTAATTCGATAAGAGAACTAAACCGGATCACCTTTAGGATATGAAAACCTTGTTGGATATTCCTCGAAGACCAACAAGTAAATAAACTACCATTTTAGGAAAACAAATAAATAGTTAAATAAACGAAATAAATAATTAAAGAGACAAATATATATATTAACTCTCACTTGAAATGAAATTGCAAGATTGTAATGGAAAAAGAAAATATATATATATATATATATAATACAAAGATGATGCTAATTTGTATAATAATAATAATAATAATAATAAGGGATTACCATTTAACTCGATAATAAAATACAAAGAAAGTAAAGTGGAAGGTAGATAAAAAGGTAAATAAATCATATTAATATTTTTAGTATTAGTATGACTCCTCTATAATTAACTACTACTTTTATTATTAGGTGTTCTCAATATTGATTTAGAATACCTATAGGAGTACTTTGAGCATTGAAATACTATGGAGAATGAGGATTTTCAATAAGTATCACACTTGTTAATGTTTCTAGTTTTAATTACATTTAAATTCTACATAATAGGGTTTTATTTTGGGAAATATGCATGTATTTGAATGGTTGTATTATATGATGGAAAGCAACTCTAGAACCCCATTACTATGTTGCATTTTTATTATCAATTGTTCTAAGTTTTTGAATTATTTTGGTTGGTCACCTTAAATAAAATATTTAATGAATATTGAAATCTAAAGCAAAACTATACATGTATCGTACAACTATATCGAAAAGGCCGTCAGCATCAACGGTGGCACAAATAGACCATAGGAAAGTGATTCTTCATCCATAACCTCATTCAGACCTTTAGAAACTACTGCATACTAGGTATTGTTGTCCTTTGATTGGAGCTTTGTTTGTTGATACAACCGCTTAAGAAATACCATACTCTCAAGGCCATATGTACTAAAAGATAAGATAATTTAAATACTAAAGCCCCACTAAGTTAAGTTGGTGATATATTTCACTATAATAATAATTGAATAATCAAGACATTGGGGTTGAGGGTGATTGGTCAAAGTTGCAAGAACTTAGGCTTAACAAATTGGTACTCATTCCTCAATCTTAGTAATGGAGGGTATAAATCCATACTGTACATAGTTTCTTCATAGCCATATATATTGTCTGCATTCATTTAATTGTCCATGCATTTCATAATAATTAGTAACTTGTGTACCCTTGCATGTGTACAATATGAAGGACATCTTATCGGGGCTACTTGTTACTCATATCTTTTTAAATTTCCTTTGATGTAGGGTATCTATTGGTTACATCTAGATTGATGATATCTAATGGTGAGAAAAGTGAAGTTACTAGAATTATTGTGTTATAGGAAATATAACGATCATGTTTAGATATATATCCCATAAGACTCTCATTATTAACTGTAATTTTATATTATGCTATAAGAGATTAAGATTATATGAGCCTAGACTTTATATTATTGTTATCATGGTAGTGTACTCTAACTTTTGGTATTAATATTATTATATTATGCATATTTGCTTGTATGATGTTGCATTGGAAATGTGACAACCATTAGAGTAACCTGTTGTAACAATACCTTATGTATTGCATCGAAATTCTTGAATGACAATAAAGTCGTTCTTATGCTTTTATGTAGTACACAAAGGGATGTTACATTGAGGCTACCCTTTGAGTTGGGACAAATAATTTTGAAGAAACAAAATATGACATGAATATGGGGATGAGTAATTAATCAAATGACTAATAAAGACAAACCAAAGCCATTACAAAGTCAAAGATGACCAAAGAAGTCAAACTAAGTCAACTAGATGGAGAAGGTCAACTATAGGTGTAGCTTAAGTCGTCTAGATGATTAGATCTCAAGATTAGGTCAACTAAGTTAGATCATGGCCTAATATATTATAAAGATGCTAAACAAGGTATATGGTAGATTATTATGTATGGTTAGACTTATGTATCAGTTCAACTCAATCTTGAACCGTCGGTTCATAAGCTAATTGGGGAGTAAATCGAGCTCAACCATTAAGAGGGCAAGCTCAAGCTGGTTCAACTAAACTCGATTCTACGACCCTTGAATCGTAGGTGTTTTTTTTTTCTCTCAATTATTATAAATAAATTTTTTTTCTTTTTCTGAATTTCTATCAATTATTATAAATAATTTGTGATTTATTTATCTATTCCTTTATTTTTTTTCTCAACTAAATCTAAAATTTTATGTCGACTATCGTTGATTGTACATCAAATTTCCCTCAATACATGTTAATATTATATATAGTATATTATACATAATATGTTATGTAGTATTATATATTAATTATTATATATTATATATAATATATACTTGTTTGCATTATATTATATATTATATATAGTTTATACATAGTATGTTTGCAGTATATATATATAGTATATATGTATAGTATATTAACTTTTATTTATATATATAATTTTTTTTAAGTTTTGGGGACACCTTGAACCCAAACCAATGAGTCGAATCATTGGTTCACAATTCAACTAACCCGCCAGGTTCTACATGTTGAACTTAGGCCCTTAAGGTTCAACAATACAATAGTCAGGTTAGGCTCGCCCAAGTTAGTTAATGGTTCAAAACCAATCTTGGTTTTCCTCATTACTCTTTTCAATTTTTCTGTAAACTTGGATTCATTCAACGGCCAGCCTTATCAGTTTTTTATCACGGTTCGTACCAACATATCTATATCTTTGTAGAGTATAGTGGATATTAATCAAGTGTTAGTCCTAGAGAGATATAAGTACTAATAGTTTTCTTCATCCCTATTATCTAATCAATCAAATTAATGGAGAAAGATTAGTACTTAACATAAGTGTATCTTAGAATGGAGCTTGGGGTCTTATGAGGGTTTTATCTTACCTTATAAGATTGAAGTGGCCAAAGAAAATGACACAAATGGGAGACAAGAGCATGTTGGCGGTACTAAGTTGTAGAATTTAGAGTACTAGTTTTTGTTTTATAATTTCCTTTTCCTCTTCATTACTTTTCCTTATTATGCAAAAGACTCCACTTGTTTAGGCACCTAATTACCCCTTGGCCTTTGTATTCCAGCTTCTCTTAACCTTTCTCAACAGTACTTCAATTCTACATCTTGGTAACAAATATTTTTTTATTCCATCTTTCGAATGGGTGTAGTGAAAATTTTCCGAATGAGGGCAAATTTTGATCGATTTGCCTCAAAATTCGAAAATTTTCCATCTTGCATAACTTGATAATTATTAGATCCCTCCCCCTCCCGTAGCCGCGCCCCCGTTTTTTTAATCGCACTTATTTATCTAGGGCATTTCAAGAGAATCAATAAAACCCAATAGAGCCGCATTGGGCATAGCAACTCGAGCTTGTGATTGTAAGGATTGTCTCATTTACAAGCTCGATATACTTGAGCCATGAAAAGTTTAAAGTGGATTCCCATCATAATGAGCTAATAGCTAGTATTGATAGAGATGATTGAAACATAAGATAAAACTATCATACATTTTATCTCAATATTTTTCCACCCTATCTTTCTTTATGTTTACTACCACTTATCGTTTTTTTTTTTTTGTTGATTATTTCGCTACTGATTCAAGCTCCGACACATTAACTTTGCCATTATTAAAGTGCTATTGCCAATTGGAATTAAAAAAAAAAAAGAGAGCGAGAGATAATTACAAATTTTGGACTCAAATTTGCATTATGTGTAGACCTACACACTCATCATTGTAAATTCTTTCTATCTTGCTTCTCGTTCACGTCGGGCTAATGCAATGTTTTCCCAGTGAAAATAATATCGACAACAAAAATAATTCACACGATTGCATAACAGTTTGGTGGAAAGTTCTAGAGTTTCAGTTGCGATAGAAAATTCAATGAAAAATATGTTGCCCTAGTTGGCTTCGTTTTTCCAAATCTTCTATAGTTGTTTTCTGAAGGATTTCTCGTTTTTTGCCATGAAAACATACAATGTGTATATTTGTTCTTCGTTTCCTTTTCTTCTTTTTAACTTTCTTTGTTTTCTTTTCAACTTATGTATCTCTTTTTTTGAAGGCATCTGACGTGGCATTGTCGTGATAGTATTTTTTCTCATAATTGCAAGAATCAGAATGTTGATGCTATCTGTAATTTCTTTCCGTGTATTCGCTCGATTTTGGAAAATTACAAGGCGAAGAAACCCTTCACAGATAGTTTCTTTGATTTTTTTTTTTAAATGAATAAATAAATAAACAAAAGAATTAATGTTCCAAATCAACTAAAAACTACAGATATTAAATATATACAAGTTTGTATTGTTAACAAGTAAATGAAAGGCACCAACAAAGAGAGAAGCAATTAGAGAAATATAAAATTATAATAAATAATCTCTTCATGAGAAAAGATGCAATTAGAGGTGCACATTGAACCAAACCAGTTCAGAACCATCGGTTCAATAGCTAACGATTAGTTGAACCGAGCCCAACCTTACCCTTAAGGCCACAAGCCTAAACTGGTTCATGTGAACCAATAGTTCAAGAATCGATTCGAGAGTCCTTGAATCATGCCCTTTTTATTTTCTTAACTTTTTTTTCCAAATTTAATTTTCCACATTTCTCGCAATTACAATTAATAATTTCTCGCCTATTCACCTATTTTTATTTTTTTCCTAAATAATTATAATATTTTATATGAGTATGTAGTGATACGTGAATGGTTTACTTTTATTTTTAGTTGAAATTTTTTTTCCATTCCAAAATATGTGATTTGAACCCATGAGCATTAATGGTGTTTGTTTGTTCTTTAAAAAAAAAAAATTAAAGTTCAAGTAGACCTAAAATGATGGTTGAACCGACAGAATAGCCAATAGGTTCAAGGGCTCGCCGGATCGACGGTTTATCGCCCAATTAAAGCCTATCTCCATCCGAGCCGAGTTAGTTTACAATTTGAAACCAACTTTTATACAAGTCTAATTAGAATAATATATTTATCAAGTAAAAGGTGAATAAGTCTTTCATATACCTATTCTCCACAACACCCTCCATTAATAGGATATAACACACAAAGTATCATATTGGACTTAAATATGAAACCATATGTAAAACTAATTTCTTAATGTGTCATGATAATAATGGAGGGTGTTCCTTAGAACGAATGCACTAAAATCCATCTATTTACTTTTTGTATTTCTCCCTTTTTTCCATATTTAAATTTTATCAACACTAATCACTTTGTATCATAATGATAACATTAATTTTGAATAAGGTAGGATTTAGTTACTAAGACTAGAGAGGATAAGGATAATTGGATAATACAAATAAAATGAGTACTAAACTGTATAGTATTATTGTATTATTTTTAGTTTGTACAATATTAGATAAAGATTTTTATAATATCCTTTATTTAATATACAAAATTACTGGACTCAATATTGTTTTTTAACATTTATATTATTAATATTATCTAATATTTATTTAATAATATTTTTATATTATTTATAAAGCACAAATTTTAGATATTATCAAATATTTATATCCTCAATAATGTCTATTGTTTATATAATTATATTTATATCTCCAACACTTGTGTTTTTATCAAATGAAGTTAATTTTTTTATCATATTTTAGATAGATAATTCGATACTTTAGACCCTTTTTGTTCAGCAACCCAACTTAGATTGTAAACTAAACATTGTACTTGTTCAATCCAATCTAATAAATTTTGTGCAACTAATCGATATTTAAAGGAGTGAGTATAATGTGTACTAGAAAATAATTTATTTTCCAACTCATGGCACATTGAAACTTTCGCCGTTACAACTTTCGTCCGATTTTCTCTCCCCACCCCTGCAACTTTCGGCAAAAGCACACTAGAAGCATAAATGAAGAATGAATGCAAATTGGTTCGCATCCATTTCATCCATTTGAAAAGAATATGTTGAAAAAGAAAACCATATACGGTGCGGTGCCCAGATTGGACGGAATTATAAAGCGTATGGCTCCTGATATATGGGAATTGGATCGTGTCAGTTTAGAGAGTTCTGAGAAGTAATATCTTTTTTTAAACTTCTAAGNACTCAATCTTGAACCGTCGGTTCATAAGCTAATTGGGGAGTAAATCGAGCTCAACCATTAAGAGGGCAAGCTCAAGCTGGTTCAACTAAACTCGATTCTACGACCCTTGAATCGTAGGTGTTTTTTTTTTCTCTCAATTATTATAAATAAATTTTTTTTCTTTTTCTGAATTTCTATCAATTATTATAAATAATTTGTGATTTATTTATCTATTCCTTTATTTTTTTTCTCAACTAAATCTAAAATTTTATGTCGACTATCGTTGATTGTACATCAAATTTCCCTCAATACATGTTAATATTATATATAGTATATTATACATAATATGTTATGTAGTATTATATATTAATTATTATATATTATATATAATATATACTTGTTTGCATTATATTATATATTATATATAGTTTATACATAGTATGTTTGCAGTATATATATATAGTATATATGTATAGTATATTAACTTTTATTTATATATATAATTTTTTTTAAGTTTTGGGGACACCTTGAACCCAAACCAATGAGTCGAATCATTGGTTCACAATTCAACTAACCCGCCAGGTTCTACATGTTGAACTTAGGCCCTTAAGGTTCAACAATACAATAGTCAGGTTAGGCTCGCCCAAGTTAGTTAATGGTTCAAAACCAATCTTGGTTTTCCTCATTACTCTTTTCAATTTTTCTGTAAACTTGGATTCATTCAACGGCCAGCCTTATCAGTTTTTTATCACGGTTCGTACCAACATATCTATATCTTTGTAGAGTATAGTGGATATTAATCAAGTGTTAGTCCTAGAGAGATATAAGTACTAATAGTTTTCTTCATCCCTATTATCTAATCAATCAAATTAATGGAGAAAGATTAGTACTTAACATAAGTGTATCTTAGAATGGAGCTTGGGGTCTTATGAGGGTTTTATCTTACCTTATAAGATTGAAGTGGCCAAAGAAAATGACACAAATGGGAGACAAGAGCATGTTGGCGGTACTAAGTTGTAGAATTTAGAGTACTAGTTTTTGTTTTATAATTTCCTTTTCCTCTTCATTACTTTTCCTTATTATGCAAAAGACTCCACTTGTTTAGGCACCTAATTACCCCTTGGCCTTTGTATTCCAGCTTCTCTTAACCTTTCTCAACAGTACTTCAATTCTACATCTTGGTAACAAATATTTTTTTATTCCATCTTTCGAATGGGTGTAGTGAAAATTTTCCGAATGAGGGCAAATTTTGATCGATTTGCCTCAAAATTCGAAAATTTTCCATCTTGCATAACTTGATAATTATTAGATCCCTCCCCCTCCCGTAGCCGCGCCCCCGTTTTTTTAATCGCACTTATTTATCTAGGGCATTTCAAGAGAATCAATAAAACCCAATAGAGCCGCATTGGGCATAGCAACTCGAGCTTGTGATTGTAAGGATTGTCTCATTTACAAGCTCGATATACTTGAGCCATGAAAAGTTTAAAGTGGATTCCCATCATAATGAGCTAATAGCTAGTATTGATAGAGATGATTGAAACATAAGATAAAACTATCATACATTTTATCTCAATATTTTTCCACCCTATCTTTCTTTATGTTTACTACCACTTATCGTTTTTTTTTTTTTGTTGATTATTTCGCTACTGATTCAAGCTCCGACACATTAACTTTGCCATTATTAAAGTGCTATTGCCAATTGGAATTAAAAAAAAAAAAGAGAGCGAGAGATAATTACAAATTTTGGACTCAAATTTGCATTATGTGTAGACCTACACACTCATCATTGTAAATTCTTTCTATCTTGCTTCTCGTTCACGTCGGGCTAATGCAATGTTTTCCCAGTGAAAATAATATCGACAACAAAAATAATTCACACGATTGCATAACAGTTTGGTGGAAAGTTCTAGAGTTTCAGTTGCGATAGAAAATTCAATGAAAAATATGTTGCCCTAGTTGGCTTCGTTTTTCCAAATCTTCTATAGTTGTTTTCTGAAGGATTTCTCGTTTTTTGCCATGAAAACATACAATGTGTATATTTGTTCTTCGTTTCCTTTTCTTCTTTTTAACTTTCTTTGTTTTCTTTTCAACTTATGTATCTCTTTTTTTGAAGGCATCTGACGTGGCATTGTCGTGATAGTATTTTTTCTCATAATTGCAAGAATCAGAATGTTGATGCTATCTGTAATTTCTTTCCGTGTATTCGCTCGATTTTGGAAAATTACAAGGCGAAGAAACCCTTCACAGATAGTTTCTTTGATTTTTTTTTTTAAATGAATAAATAAATAAACAAAAGAATTAATGTTCCAAATCAACTAAAAACTACAGATATTAAATATATACAAGTTTGTATTGTTAACAAGTAAATGAAAGGCACCAACAAAGAGAGAAGCAATTAGAGAAATATAAAATTATAATAAATAATCTCTTCATGAGAAAAGATGCAATTAGAGGTGCACATTGAACCAAACCAGTTCAGAACCATCGGTTCAATAGCTAACGATTAGTTGAACCGAGCCCAACCTTACCCTTAAGGCCACAAGCCTAAACTGGTTCATGTGAACCAATAGTTCAAGAATCGATTCGAGAGTCCTTGAATCATGCCCTTTTTATTTTCTTAACTTTTTTTTCCAAATTTAATTTTCCACATTTCTCGCAATTACAATTAATAATTTCTCGCCTATTCACCTATTTTTATTTTTTTCCTAAATAATTATAATATTTTATATGAGTATGTAGTGATACGTGAATGGTTTACTTTTATTTTTAGTTGAAATTTTTTTTCCATTCCAAAATATGTGATTTGAACCCATGAGCATTAATGGTGTTTGTTTGTTCTTTAAAAAAAAAAAATTAAAGTTCAAGTAGACCTAAAATGATGGTTGAACCGACAGAATAGCCAATAGGTTCAAGGGCTCGCCGGATCGACGGTTTATCGCCCAATTAAAGCCTATCTCCATCCGAGCCGAGTTAGTTTACAATTTGAAACCAACTTTTATACAAGTCTAATTAGAATAATATATTTATCAAGTAAAAGGTGAATAAGTCTTTCATATACCTATTCTCCACAACACCCTCCATTAATAGGATATAACACACAAAGTATCATATTGGACTTAAATATGAAACCATATGTAAAACTAATTTCTTAATGTGTCATGATAATAATGGAGGGTGTTCCTTAGAACGAATGCACTAAAATCCATCTATTTACTTTTTGTATTTCTCCCTTTTTTCCATATTTAAATTTTATCAACACTAATCACTTTGTATCATAATGATAACATTAATTTTGAATAAGGTAGGATTTAGTTACTAAGACTAGAGAGGATAAGGATAATTGGATAATACAAATAAAATGAGTACTAAACTGTATAGTATTATTGTATTATTTTTAGTTTGTACAATATTAGATAAAGATTTTTATAATATCCTTTATTTAATATACAAAATTACTGGACTCAATATTGTTTTTTAACATTTATATTATTAATATTATCTAATATTTATTTAATAATATTTTTATATTATTTATAAAGCACAAATTTTAGATATTATCAAATATTTATATCCTCAATAATGTCTATTGTTTATATAATTATATTTATATCTCCAACACTTGTGTTTTTATCAAATGAAGTTAATTTTTTTATCATATTTTAGATAGATAATTCGATACTTTAGACCCTTTTTGTTCAGCAACCCAACTTAGATTGTAAACTAAACATTGTACTTGTTCAATCCAATCTAATAAATTTTGTGCAACTAATCGATATTTAAAGGAGTGAGTATAATGTGTACTAGAAAATAATTTATTTTCCAACTCATGGCACATTGAAACTTTCGCCGTTACAACTTTCGTCCGATTTTCTCTCCCCACCCCTGCAACTTTCGGCAAAAGCACACTAGAAGCATAAATGAAGAATGAATGCAAATTGGTTCGCATCCATTTCATCCATTTGAAAAGAATATGTTGAAAAAGAAAACCATATACGGTGCGGTGCCCAGATTGGACGGAATTATAAAGCGTATGGCTCCTGATATATGGGAATTGGATCGTGTCAGTTTAGAGAGTTCTGAGAAGTAATATCTTTTTTTAAACTTCTAAGAGGGCTACGGAGCCAGGCTGACGTGCAAATCATCACGTTATGAAACCGTACACCGCATTGATGCTATGAGCGGTTAGAGCTCAAGATGGCGCTGCAAGTGAGTCAACGAAGTGTGGTGAGGGGATGGGAGGAGTGATGCTGTAGTTTGGCAGTCTAAGACAGAGTACATCGGACAAAGGCAAATAAATTGCAAAAAGTGAAAATTCCATAGATATGCACACTTTCATCACCCTAGTGGCCTACAGAAAGGAACCATGAAGTGCCGATGATACAGAGACGTAGTGGCAGCTACTAAGTTTTCGGAAGATGATATACAAGAACAGAGATACCCGAAGCAATTTTGGGGTTAGGAGCATAAGATATTTAATCCTCTCATGTTATTGAAGAGGGAGGCATTGCTACCAAGTGAAGGAGCTTGTCTGTTGATGTTCACTTGCAGAAGAGCCCTGAATCTCCATTTGATACATATACCGGCTGCCATGTTTTTCACCTTCAGACATGAAAGCAGAAGTCACATTATCGTTCATTTGCATTCGGTTGTTTTGCAATCTGGAAACTGAGGATTGAGCCAGTGATGACTGGCCAGGCGGCATCATGTGATTCAGTCCTGTCTCAGATGTAGTAGTCGAGGGTGATGACAGAAGAGAGAGAGCACGATCAGATGTGATGACGCTGTTTGAGTCATTAGCTGACAATTTATGGCTGCTGCCACTATTGACCAATATGGAGTTAGGGTCAAGAGCAGATTTACATGTTGAAGGTTCAGGAAGAACAGCATCAGCTCCTCGCAGAATTTGAAATGGAGTTTGTCCTTTGTAGCTGCTAGACAAGGATCCAGGAGACAGGATATTTCTGTCACTGAAGTTAATTACCTGGTGGCAATGGTAAAGCATGTCATCGCTCTCTACTTTAACAGCTCCAGGCCAGGAGCAACGCTCCGAAGCACTGGCTGGAAACATTTGTGGACCGCCGAATGGTATGAGTTTGGCACCTGCTAAGAGGTTGAGAAAATACTATTTCAATGGCCCACATATTTTCACCATAAAGATACTCGCAAAACCTTATAATAAAAAATGGGATGTTGAAAACTGTTTAAACACCATTATGACTAATTAACCTGGGTGATTGGTCACGAATCGTCCATGTGTAAGGGACAATGAGTCTGGCTGTGGCTTTCTTCTGCGTCTGTTATGCCCATCAAGCCTCTTTCTACAGCTTCTCTTATCACCATCAAATTCCCCCAAGGCATGAAACCTGTCAAAGAGCCCTCAGGATGAATAAATCTCGTTGACATAAAACACATACTTCAATTCCCGATGCATTTGAAGTAGAGTTCAAATTTGAAGATGGTGGAAGATTCAGTTTAGCTTCATTATCAAATAGCAGGTTTAAAAGCCAATAAAAATGCAGAAAAAGGGTAAAAAGACTAAGTAACTAGAAGAAAATTGAAATAAATTCGCAAGCTATAATGCTGACTCATTGATGTCAAATGGTGTTGCTTAGGGCCATGGCATATACAAACAGTAAAATTATCTTGTGTAAGTAATAGCTATGGTATCCAAGGTGAAATGAACCTTTCAGTTCAACAACGTAAAACGATCTAAGAGAAAGCACCAACTCATAAAAGTCCATAAATTAAATAAAAAAAACCCAAAAAAAAAAAAAAAAAAGAAGGGGCATCAACCATGAGATTTCAGAACATGTTTTTCCAAACAATCTTTTCAAAAGCCTAGTAAGTAAGCATTTCCATACGATTTCAAGATGTTGGAGTCTGTCTAATTGACATGGATTGATCATATCCAAATGGGCTATGCACTGACTAGCTACTGTGTCATTACAGTTATCGCAACCAAGTAACTCTGTGAGTCTTAACAGAAAAAATCAAGATCTGTGACACACAGAAACTGCTAATGAACAACCATATGACCAATCGGTGCACCTTCATTCAGAAAGAAGGAGCATTCATCTAGTTTTACTGTGGTCAACTCACCATGAAGACAATTCTGCACGAAAAGTAAGAAAAATTAAAATTTTAAAACATTCTAAATATAGCAACATATACTGAACTATCTTCTGATTATGTAATAAGCATCGGAATGCTGTGAACTTGCAAAAATGAAATCAGGCGCTAGAATCAAGAACTGAGCATAAGCAGCAATCAACAGTCTATTAGCTATAACATCAAAACAAATCCAGCAATACAAACAAGAGATAACCACATAAAAAAAATTCCAATTATGCTTTACAAAAGGATGAATACTTCATTTGAATGATCTTTTCACTAAAGGAGTTACAGCCTCACCGGCTACACTGCTGGCAGAACCGCTGTTCACGACCCCCAATTGTGATTCTTGGAGCTTTTGAGTGCGCTTCACATACTTTGTGCCGTCTGTGATATTCTTTGCATTTGCTAAGGTCCGAATTGCACCCATCAACCAAGCATGAAGCAACTTGGATTCCGCCGCTGGGTGCTCGGGCCCTCTTCGATGGTCCACATTGCGGTGACTCCATCAAAGACTCTCAGGGGTTTTAAAATTTTTCCAATAACCTCTCCGTCAACGAGACAAACTCTTCAAATCCACCAAGTTAGCCTCCCAAGCCTACTTCACCTTTTATGCGTGAAGAACTAACAATCAGAAAACCACTCTGGAAACACCTTTGTATTCTCCATTACCAAAGTCTCCAGTTGCCCTTTTTTCCTTCCACAGGGCGCAATCTCAGCCTTCTTTCTTGCTCTTCTATTTGTCTTTCTCCGTTCCCTCCCTCAATTCTATCATCAGAACAAATGTCTTAGAAAGCTAACTTTTGCCAAAATTATTGCCAAAAATTTCCACATATAGACTTCCATTTCCATATTAAATTAATTTTATTGGCCAAATAAGGCAAGTACAATAGACTGACATAACAAATTATGTCATTAGGAAAACAGAAGGAACAAACAACAATTTATCTTTGTAGTGGAAGGGTCATCTACATATCAAATTGAGATATGCCACAATCCCAGTCAACAGTCTGCCTTCTAAAACAAACAGCGAATAGCAATTAAAGAATCAATTTGCTTAAACTCAAGCATGTTAATTAGAGTGAACAAGAATGATTTCATTACAAAGCCATTTGGTAATTTTAAAAAAGGAAATTAATTTTGCAATCCCAAGTTCATGACTAACTTTATTAAAAAAAAAAAAAAAAGAAGAGTTATTAAGAGAATTTCCCACCAAATATTATATCCATGTGAAATGTTGCTGTACTGTAAGAAAATCTAAAGTCAAAATGAAGAAATTAGATCCATATCCATGTTATAAAAAATAATAAAAACAAACAACTTTAAAGCCATAGACATGCTTACAAGAAAAGTACAAAAGGGAAAAAATAAATAAATAAAATGAGAGAGAGAGAGAGAGAGAGAGAGGACTCAGTAAGTGGTACAAATGATGGGTACCTGACCAAAATTAAGGCACGACGAGGAGCAATGAAAGGGTTGTCATGGAAAGCTCCAACTTTGTCCAGCAAAGTGAGGTAAAAGTCAGTCTTAAAGGTTTTTTGATGGGGAGAGGTAGATGAAGCAAGAAGAGAGAGACAGAGTAGCGTGTTCATGCCACAGCCATTAGTTTATGTGTAACAACCATTCCGTTAGGACAAAAATCCAACACTCAAGAGTGGCATCTTTTTTTTTTTTTTTCGGTTTTGAATTTTCTACAGCGACACAGAGTTCGATAAGGAAAGCAAATTAAGTCCAGACATGACGCGTGTGACAACCGAGTCTAGGTTCTGTCTGTCTTACAGTGTTAAGTTCATGGGTATGTGTGCGTATGTGTGTTCGTGTTAGTGTCTGTGTACTGTATACCTGTAAAAGGAAGAGAGAGAGAGAGAGAGAGAGGGGAATGGATCGGAGCTCGGAAGACGAATGAATGAGTTGAAAGGATGGGCATCCGTGTTTGTGCTTGCCTCTCTTTTTAAGTTTGTACATTTTGCAATTGACCTGGTCTTTTCTTTTATACTTTTCAATTCTACATATAATAAGGCATGTGTGTGTGAAGAATCTAATGTGAGTCGTTTAGGTTCCTACATCTTGAATTAGAAGGCTCTTATAACTATTATAAATTAAAATTGATATTATTTCGACTAAAACCATAAGTTTGTAGGAGAAAACCCAGGATTTTAATTTTCTTTTGGTTATGTTTTATAAGTTTAATTTGATAAAATTGTAACTTAGAGGATGATGCATCCTTAAGGTGTTCATATTACACTTACTGATTTCTTACAGAAAAAGATGGTCATTAACGAGTCAATCTAGATACGAATACTAATTATGGAGAGTTCAATTGGATATCAAAATTAACATTAAAAAAAAAATTAGGTAGTAATTAAAAAGGGCCCAAATTTCAAGTGTTAGATGCAACACTATCTCTATGTCTTAAATAATTTATAATTCCTTTAGATAAGAGTTATCTTATAAGTATACATTGTAGACATACATATATACATAATTTTATGCAACTTATGAAACTTCTACAATAATTATAACATTTACACAATATAAATAACACGATTCTTTTACTATAATATTTTGTTACTGTATTTTGAAAATAAATATGATAACTTTTTTTAAATATTATATATTTCTTAAAAGATCAACCATTAGTCGCATAATGGTTGGTCTTTTAAGATATGATATTTGTTAAAATACCAATATGTATCTAGATATGATATAAAAAGGATTTCCTAGTAATATTTTTCATCTATTTTTAGCATTATGCTATATTATGGAATCCAAATTTATTTTTTCATATTTTTTTATGTACGCAATACAGTTACATTAAACAGACTCAAGATCTTGTGGATTGGAAATCTCTTGGAGCAGTTATCATCTGTACGTCGTCAAAAGAAGTGAAAAGGACCTAAAAGAATAAAAGAAAAGGGAAAGTAGATTAAAATGAAAACGGGAAAACAAAAGCCGGAGAAAGAGTAGCAAGGAGAAGGATAGATTGCTTGCTTTCTAGTTTTTTACGGTTTGGTGAGAGCAAGAGAAAAAGATAATGGAGACGAACACGAACTTTCCGTTGATCATACCTCCTTTTTTTCTCTTTGGCCGAAAGAAAATAAAAAAATACCTCCTTTTTTCTCCTCAATTCAAATTTAGGAGCTCAAGGGAAGGAACTTTCGTTTGAAAAAAGAAAAAGCAAACAGGAAGTCCACCACCATTGATCTTTTGGCTTCATTTTTTTTGGTGATTGATTTAATAATTAGTTATTGCTTTGCGAAGTTTAGGTAAGTCCTCTTACACCGCTGGTCAGACCAAGAAGGAAAATTTCTAGTTATTTCACAGACTAAAAGTTACATTTGAGTTAATGAATTGTGCCGGATACCTAATTAACAACCAAAATTTTAACACTCTTCAAATAATTTATCAACAAATAAGTTAGATTTACAATAAATAATTAAGACATGGTTACATAGTCTAGGACATTTTATGTCTCTCGATTTTTAAGTGTGGACAGACCAAGACAAAGTCATTACCTAGTTGTACATAGGCTATTTTTAAGTTCATCAAACAAAATAGATGGAGTCAATAAACAAGAAATTTAAAAAGAAGGGAAGATTTAAAAAAAGAAAAAAAAGTAGATAAGTAATTTTACGTGAAAAATCCGAATGAGGAGGAAAAACCCACAAGTCAATATCATCAAACAATATCTACAAGAGCATTTAATTTCATAAGACTCTTAACAATATTTCTTTGACCCTATATAGATGTAAGACATACAAAAAAAACCCTATATATATATTATATAATGGATTCCATATTTTTGACATAACTAAGTTAACTCTTCGTCCCATTTTTAATTTTATATTCATTAAATTTGAATCATTAAACTAATTATGGTTTAATAGTTGAAATCTAATAGATGTAAATTAAAAGTGAGATAAAAGGTTATACCACCTCCATCAAAACAAAAGACAAGGTCATAGAAGCACCCATATATAATACATGAAAGCCATAAGGCGTGGAGGGGTGGACACACTTGAAAGATACAAAATAGCATATATAAGTGTGTTGTTCAATGCATAGTAGTTCAATTGTAATAAGATGGTAATCAATTGGGACAGTTAATGGACAATTGCCCAATGTGGGCACTTGATCACTTCTTGCTGGATTTGGCCATCTTCTTGTTTGATCAACTAGTTGGAACCTTTCCAATTAAATAGATGTTTGTAACATTTTAAATTGCAACTTTGGCTTTGAATTTAGAAAGAAATTTCATATTGCTCATTTTCTCATAATCTTATTACAAGCATAGGTAAATTGCTAAACAACACTCATTAGCCCAAGCCTACATCACCTTAGCTAAGAGTAAGCTCTTTGTTAATTTAATATTATGAATCAATATAATGGACTAGTAATTGAGCTCAAGGGTGTTCTTGACCTTACTCAATTGTCTTGTGTTTGAAAAGCAAACTTAGGGAAGTTTTTTATGTGCTCATTAGGTTGTATTAGGCTTTGATAGGCCTTAAAAAGGCCTAAACAAGCCTTCAGTCCACTTATAAAGAAGCTAGACCTTCTTTTCTTTTTTCTAGGCCTTTGGTCTTGTGAAGACCCATATCGAAGCCTACCTTTAAGGCAAATACCCATATAAGAAAAGAAGAGACCATTGTTAGTCGTTGGGTCACTAAGAGTAACCCAATAGCATCAGTAATGTAAGGTATCATACGTTCGTCTCAAAAGAATCCAACAGTTAAGATAAGTCTCTAAAATCTATGAATAAGAGGCTATTCTCTTCATTTCAACATATTCTATCCATTGCAAAGTTTGAGAGCAACATAAAAGTTCTGTCAAGATGCCTCCATAAAGGATCAACTAGCTATCTTGTAAAGATTGGATCAACAACATTCAAAAACACAAAATTTAATATATTGTTGCATGTATATACAAAGATAACGAGTTTCACACGTTTCTCATCTTACACCTCTTCTAACAACATCAGTACATATGTTGTTAAATCAAGATATCTCCTAAGTCAAGCCACACATTTATTGCATATGATTAGCTAGCTACTATATCCCTTCATATATATCACAAATGAAAAGATATCCAACATCACTATGATCAATTTACTTGCAATACGTAAGATTCTTTATTAAATGTATAGCACTTTGAGTGTTACAATAAACAACAATATTACCATAACTATATGAATTCACATCTGAGTTCACTCAATTAAATTAGTTCCTTTATTGATTTAGTGACTAGTATAAACTTTACTTCTCTAATATACAATGCAAAATAATAATAATAATAATAATAATATAGAGAAGCTTTCGAATTTATAAGTTAATTACTGATGCTGAAGACATAGTCTATGAGATATCACTTACTACAAAGTCCCTTTCAAAGTGAAAATTCACATGTCTACCAAGCTCTATGAAGCTCATGCTAAAACCCAAGTTAAGTCTAATAGTGCTCCTTAAGTAACACAATATCCAATTTATTACCAATCAATGGCATTTCCTTAAGGTGTCATAAATCTGCTTATAATACTAACTGATGTGCTATATTTAGGTGTATTCAAATCTTAATAAACATAATATTGCCAATTGTAGTAGAATAAGAGATACTAGACATATACCTCAACATCATCTATTTGTGGTGATAACTATTAACAACTAAAAATGGTTAGCAAGCATAGTACTCATTGGTTTTGCATCTAACATGTTGATATACTCCAAGACCCTTTTAATATACCTTTTCCATGATAAAGGCAATAATTTAACAGTTCGTTTAGTTTGCTAAATGGAATAAAAGGTCAATGGAATTGGGATTCATTAGCAATGGATAAAAAGGGGAATGGGCATTACATTATTTAGTTCAAAAAAAAGAACATTAAGAATAGGAATGTAATAAAAAGTAACATAACATATTTGCCCCTCTATTCTTCATTTTTCTCTTTTGACTCTCGCTTTCTAATCTCATGGATCCTAATTTTCTCCCTGCCTTGATTCTCTCTCTCTCTCTCTTTAGAGCTTCTTTTCATATCTCTCTCTCTCTCTCTCTCTCAAATCTTGATGCACCACCTCCCAGCCTCAAAACCGTATCTCTCTCTTTCTCTCTCCCCTCCTCTAAATTGGTTGTAGTTTTGTAAAGAAGGTGCATAATGGTTGTATATAAGGGTGGTCTACTATGTTGGGGAGCAATTATGTAGTGTATGGCGGCGGTGGTGGTGGTGATGGTAGTACATGGTGATGGTTGTGTAATGCTAATTCCTAATGGTAATAGCAAATGCTGATGCATGATGGTGTTTGTATTGTGGTATTTAGTGTTGCGATGATCATGGAAATGCTAAGGAAGAGAGAAATAGCGAATGAAACGAAGGTTAAAGGAATCCCTATTCCAAGATTTTTAAGAATTGGGATTCTTAAGAATTGTGATTACGGGACTTAAAATCAAACTAAACAACATAATAAGGAATAAGGTGGAAATAGCTATTTCATTCCCCCCAAGTGAACATGCAGTAAATCTCTACACTTATAGATCTCCATACTTAAGATATTCTTCATTAAACCTAAATCCTTCATCTCAAGCTCTAGATTGAGTCTGGCCTTTAATTGATATATCTAATAGACATTCTTATCACAAACGATCTATCACAAACATAATGCACTAAGTAAATGAAGGAGTCACCACTAATCTTCTATAAATATATATAGTTTCATACTTACATTGCTTAGTATTGATGCTAGTCATCAAAACATTAAAGTACTTATACTAGACTACTTAAATTTATATAAGGATTTCTTAAAGTGAAAAGTGTATTTTTTTAGTCCTTAATTTTGACCACTTTTATATTTAAGCTAGAAATCACCATTTTTTCCATTAAAGTCCTCAACGTTTATCAAATTTTACCAAGCTGGACTTTTTTTAACACTATTAACATTTTTTTCATTCGTATTTATCATGCAATAGCCTTGAATTCGTCCATGTAAATTATATAACAAAATAACAATTGGATATATAACAATGAATTGAAACAATACAAAAACTTTTAAAAATAAAAAAGGAAAAAATTTTCAATAAACAAAATCAACTACCTTAAGTTAAGGGAATAGTTAAGGATCACAAAAGTTCTAGTGTGTCATAACTCACATATGAAAGTAGATTGTTCAACTTACACTACAAATTTTCTTTTTTATTAAAAAAAAAAAAAGAAAATTGGGTGAAAGCCCAATCAAGTCATAATTGAGGTTGCGCACTCAATTAGATTTTCAACGCTTATTTTTCTTTTTTTTTTTTCATTTTTAAATTATAGTAATAGGTTAAACAATCCACTTTTATATATAGGTTATGACCCATCAAAACTCTTATAGCTATTCCAACTAAGTAGCCACCTATAGAGGATTATACAAACTTAATCCCCCAAATCACCCCTTCCCTCACTCCACCCATCTACCCTAAGGTGGTCATTGATATGACTTCTTATAGGTAGATGATAATCACCCTTAGCCTCAAAGTGTTCGACTCTATTTTATTTTATTTTCTGTATTTTTTTCTCTCTTTTTTTTCATTTTAACATTTTTCTTTAATATTTTACATATTTGGTCAATTTAATTATATTATTTATTTAAATTAATGATTTAGGCCAAGAACATACTACCATGAATCAAACATGGATGAAGAAAAAGTTAGTGGTGCTTAAGGAAAGTCATAGTTTATTAACATTTGAAAACATTGAGGATTCAAATATTAAAAAAAAAAAAAAAAGTTTTGTGACTCAAATAAAGAAATGGCAAATGTTAAATACTAAAAGTGGTCAAATGTTAAGGATTAAAATTATACTTTTCTTTATTTTACATCATTTACAACGTTCCCTCATCATCATGTTCAACTATTAGCCCCTAAGTACTATGATTATGAGAAGATCATCTCTGTCTTTCATGATAACTAACCATTTTTCTAGGTCATGACTAAATGTTATGTTGGTTTGTTAAATTATTCACATATTTACGCCTTCTTCTTTTAGTTTTAGCAAGTGATTTGGCTTGTATTATATGGATGGGAGTTTGACTCAATATGAATCACTATCTATATATCACATTATACTACTTATTATAATTTGAGATTGATAGATTTTATGTAATTATGGTATTTAGCAGGTTCTTGAGACATGCAATACTCACGATGAGGTATGAATATCTGGCAAAGTTATCATATATAAGTTCTAAAATGTAATGTGTACAATTATATTATACAAAACATATATGTATATATATATATAAACAAAGGAAAAATTACATGTGAGGGAATTAATGTTTATAGATGTAAGGGTCTAATTAGAGTAATTATGTGTACGTTGCGTGAGTGATACACTACATATGGCTTCAAAAAAGTGAAGCGAGACTATCACCTGAAGGAATGATTAAGTGATAATAAAGCAAGGAAGAGAAACAAGTAATTTCAATGTATGAAATGTATAAATGACAAACAAAATAACCTTATGGGACCTTAGGCATTCACCTTATAGTTTAAGCGAATAAGATCGATTCTTTACTTGAATCGATTATTTGATCTTAGTGACCAAAGGTTTTGCAAAGCACTCTTATTTCTCTATTCTCTTTAAGAGTTCCAAATGAAGAGGAAAGAATGGGTATTTATAAGCTCTTGAATATGATAGCATCTACCAAATCATTTCAGTAATCAACAGATGAAATGAAACTTACTTAATTCATGGTTATTTAGAATAAGCTAGTTAATGGGCTCAAGGCTAGTAACTTTCCTTATAAGTATAACAGCATGCCTAAGAAAGATTGGACGTAGACGGATTGGTCCAATAATCTCTACTTCGAGCCCACCAAGTCAATTCTTTCTAAATATGAACTAGACTCTTTATGTTCTACCATCTAGCCTAAGGAGTTAAGCCCAAATAAATAATGGTTGAGCTCGATAATCAATATAGCAATTTTCAACCCTCTACATTGTTTATAGATAAGTTTAAATAAAGGGGTTAAGCTTTCAAGTGGTAAAGATGACCAATCAACATTATATTATGTGATTCAAATAGAGAATTTTATCACAGTGCTATTAATTGGAGCTAATGTAGTATATTAAACTAATAGTAAACTATAGCACAACCCTAATGAAATAAAACAAAAATACTACAACTAAAAAGAAAAAATAGAAAAAATTTATACAAATGAAAAAAAAATCTAAAATCCAATAGAAAAGAAAAGATAGAACAAAAAAATATATATATATTAAAGTATAATTTGCCACCTTAAGGGTAGCATGTTGTTTGTGACCAACCATCCATTAAGCTAAAGGGTTGCAATCTACTTTAGGTTATAGGTAGTAGCCCAATTATGAATAATAGTCCTTCTAGCCATCTCAGGGTCGAGGTTGGTTGTCAATTGGTTTTACTCCTTTTTAAACATTTTCTTCTTTTTTTTTTATATTCAAACTTCAATTTTTCTTTTCTTTTTATTTTTTAGTTTTATTTTTTATTAAAGCCACATCAATGTCCAAATGTCAATTTAAAGTGTCATGTCAGCTCTAATCAAGAGCACAACACCATGATGGAGTCCTTAATTTAAACTACATAATGTAACATTGGTCTTTTATTTTGAACTCTTAAAAATTTGATCTTTTATTTGAATTTATCCGTAAATATTGATCCCCTTGTTTGTAATTGTTCCATTTAAATGATATTAAACATAGATATGCTACTTAATTGTTAATGGTAAATAGTTGATCACAGCAAGACATTGATTACCCTGGAGAGGTGGTGAAAGATGTCTTCTCATTAGAAGTGGTTGTCTTCACATATTGTTATAAAAACTTTCTAACTAAATGTGATTTCAAAATACATAAACCAACTACATAAATTATCTTATTTTGGAGAAGTCTTAAATCATATGGAATAAAGAAAGCAAGCTAGAATCAACATGCTTCCTTAAGACTATGCTATGCACCTAAGCTATGAGCGTCTACAAAAAGTTACTTCCTTGTTTAGTATTTTTTTTTTTCCATATATCTTATTTATATCTAATCAATTTTGAAATTACATCTACATGTGTCCTTGTTAAATATTCGTTTTAGCATATTATTTTTTAACTGTGAACCCAATTTTAAACCAATGATAATATATTTCGAAATCAGGCCAAAACAATGAGTGCAATAGACCTATAATTAATTAAAATCTAAAAATAATCAAAACATCTACAATTTTAAGTTTCAATCAACATTATTTTTTATGATAATTCACTTTATATGAGGAATTAGTATTGGTGATCAATAATGTACAATGCACTTATAGGTTGATCTTAGAGTCTTGATTTAGTAACATATAAAGAGATGATCTTAAAACGAGTTGTTGGAGAAGGGACTAATAAGCTTGATGTCTTATGTACGCACATGTAATAGTAAATTGACTTATGTATTCTTCAATGCTCTTGATCCATCTTCACAAGATAGTTGATTTATCATCTATGGAGTCATTTTAGTCATCTAACGATATTTTTTACGAAGCTTGCCCATGCTCTAAATCTTACAAATGAGGAAAAGGAGGCTCATACATATAGATTTTAGCCCCCTAAGATCAACTATTTAATTAAGCTGAGATTGATGGACTAGATGACCAATTATTGTAAGTCGTTGAATCAATTCCTAATGATCAATGGTCCATCTTAAAGACTCTAACTCTCACACAACTTATGAGCTTTAAGCTTGAGTCTAAATTACGGATAGGCCCATGTCTCTTAAAGTTATAAAAGGAAGCCTATTTTCTTATAAAATAAAGTTATAAGCTTATTCAATCTTTTTTAAGGCCTTTATGAAAAATGAGACCCAAATAGACTCAGAAAGTCCCATTCCGTATATACTTTTTTACACTTAAGACAACTAAGTAAGGTTAAGAGCAAAAAAATCAATTTAGCGCTCCTCATTTCAAGCCTACTACGTGAGATCTTCCTAAGACATCTTCGATTGGATCTAGTTTTTTAGGTAATATCACCTACCTCATTAAATTAGGCTAAAAGCCAAATTAGAAAAATAACTCTTTACATTTTATCCCTTAATCAAAAGCTCCTTTAGTAAAGTTTAAGGGTTTAGGGTGTTTTATTAAGTCAATTTCTTTAATTGTTGTAAAACAATTATGAAACCTTGAATCGTTGCTTCTAATATTTAGTTTGTTTATGGAGTTGTTGCTTTTTTCTTATTATTGAGTTGCAATAAAATAGTTCGACATTTGTGTTAATGCAGTGTTTGCCTCTTAGTGTGGAATATTCTCTTTTTGTGGACATTTTATAGTTCTTGATATATTAATTGAGTATCCATAATATAGTGTTGATAATCTAAATCTTTATAATATGTTCTCCAATCATAGATCTTTATAAGAATAGATATAATTCTTTAAGTACTTATAGATGTTTGAGGCTTTAAATTTTTCCTTAATGAATGTCAAATGATAAATGCTTGAATTTTAGTTTATCTTAATTTGACTAAGATTCCATAAAATTGTTACGACATTGGTCTTACGAGCCTTAATAATTTTGGTTCTCCATATTCATATATTCGTGGAGGAAAACAAATTTTTGAAGTATTGACAAATATTAAGAGCTTTCATGTAAACACTTTCCTAATGAATTCTTGATGATATGCTTCCATAAATTCTTGACTTTATCTTTGTGTTTTTTGTAATGAGAATCCATATAATTAATTTGTTACAACATCAATCTCTCAAAACCGATAGCCTCAATTCCAATAAATTTCTTTATAAGCATGTTTTAGCATTTCAAAAAAAAAAATTTCTTCATAATTTTTCTTTTGGCATACTACATTTCTTACTAAAACTAGCTTTATATAACTCCAAACCAAAGCTCCATAAATAGATATTTCATAATGGAGCTTTTCTGTTTTTGTAATTACTCTCATATCCAAAATGCTCTATGACACATATAAAGGTATTTCAAACTAATTTAATGTGTGTACATTTTTGCAATTACTTCTTTTCTTCTTCTTTTTTTTTTAATGCATACATGCACTTTTCCTTCCTTTTTTTTTTCTATTCAAATATGTATATGCACTTTTTTAATTGCACTTTTTTTTCTCTCATTTTAAATTTTGCAAGTGCATACATGTGCTTTGTTATTATTTTTCTAAGCATATACACATGCTTAATCTCTTTCTTTTTCTTAATGACATAGTATGTTGTTACTTTCTTGTTAGGCTAAGATCTTCTCCATTCATTTACTCTAGTTAACTATGTTTCAAAGCACAATCAATCAATATTATAGCACCATCATTTTTAGTTAATACTCCTTTAATTCTTCATCAATGATCACTCAATCTACACAAATAAAGTTAATAATTTATTATTGCTCCTCATTATCTTCAATTTAATGGTCATTTGACTTCATTAATTTCTCTTCCAAATCTACACAAGCTCAAGCTCATTAGAAGCCTTTTCTAGCATTTCAAATTATCGCTTACAACAACTATTTGAGTACTCAAAAAACATGGAATAAGAGTCCTATCTAAAGTTTTGAAACCAAGGAGCAGGAAAGATCGCATATTTTTTCTTCATGCTTAGATAAGTCTTCAATCTCTTTTGTAGCTTTTTTATTTTAATTTTTGTTTCTAATATGGATTCTTGCTTTTCTTTTGACTAATTATTCCCTGGCTCTACTTCTATCCTAAGTAAAATTGTTATAATAGAATACAAATCCAAATTCAACCTTAGATTTTCATCTAGGTTCTAGTATCCCCTTCTTAAGGTCAAGCATCAAATTAAGCATTGTCTCTCCTCAAACATTTGAACTTTGCTCCATCAATAAAGTGTCATCTCTTGCCTAGCAAAGATTCAAACTTTACTTTACCAATAAAGCAGCAGCATTCCATCAACATAGCATTGACATCAATTAGTCATCAACACTTGATTAGCAATGCATGGTGCTAATTAATAGGGACTAAAATAACCTTAGTATTATTTTTGCTTCCCATGGCAACATGTTACGGTGAAGTGTTACTCAACATGAATTGAAACATCCTTGGCATTATCTCTACTTCTCATGGTAGTACTCTATCAATAAAGCCCTACATTTGCAAAACTGACGAGCATAGACAAATGATGAATGTAAATCAAGTCAAATAGCACCATCCCATTACTAAGCATGATTCGAATGTCACCATCAATGCTTGACAAAGCAACAACCTACAAAGTAGGTAAAATTCATGCCTAGCATCATCAACTAAACCTTACACTTCATACGAGTATCAAGTTCTTGCCATGATGCATCAATTCTATTTGCATTAGAGGTTTATCACCAATGAGTATCAAGTTCTTCTAAGAGATTTCATAATGACCCCATTTCATTACTTATGGAGTTCAAGAGTCTAAAAAGAAACCACTACTTAGAGAGAGACGACTCTATTTAGAGGTAAACTTCTATTTAAAAGGCCTCTCTCCAAAGTACCAAGTATCAATAAGAGATGTATCATCCAAGTGTTTTACAAGTGCAAGCCACCACTGAGGAGTGCCAAGTACCATCCATGCCTACTCATCCTCAATAAGTAAGGAACTATCACCCAAAGGCATTAGACTCCACCTAGTTTTTCTTTAAATAGTGTTAACCCTGACCAATTTGCTATTTCGAGCACTAGTTTATAAGAGTAAACTATCTCAAATGAGGATTTCTTATTGGCTCAAAACTAAGATCAGGTTACAAGAACTTAAATATATGAGTTGTAAAATATAAACTCTTAAAATAAACATCTTAAACTACTATTCTACATATAAGTTTATGGTATAATTATCATTTATAATTTTAGGAAGTTAGGATTTAAGCTTTGCTCATCCCTATACAGATCTTTATGTAAGTGAAGACAAATAGAACATAATTCAAATGGGATCTAAGGTGAGCTCTTAGTTTTTTTGTGTAGACTTGGAAATAGTTATTTTTAGAACTATCTCAAGAAGATGTTTTGTATCTATAATGGTTTGATGTGGACCCATGTAGCTTTATACTTATGTAACTATTGTATATATTTCTCATATGTATAAAAAACACTAAGTTATTTTTAATTATACTTGTTATGCTTCTATTGAATGGTGTGCTTTAAAGTAGTTAGACTTATGATGTCTTGTGTATAACTCTCCATAGTTTGTAGCTAAGTAGTTAACTTTAGTCCTTAATTACTATAAATGATGAATTGCTGCAACTTAATCACGTTTAAGGCGTGACATATAGGAGTTGTGAAATCATCATTTCAAAGTTAAAGAGATCAAGTGCCCACAATAAAGAGCTAGTTTCAACTAAGCATCTATATCAAGTTTGAAGAGGGGGGAGCCTCAATTAAACATCTATACTGAGCATAAGAGGTCATTGCCTAAGAGTACCGATGAAGCTATCAAACAAGTGATACTATCTAGGAATTATTCTCATCTTGTTGCTCTATGTAACAAGTTTAGGAGTCCAATAATATAATAGCTTTCCATCAAGCTTCGAAAGTTTAGAATTTTACTTTACACTTTCTATAGCTTTTCTTCAACCTTTGATAAAAGAAAAACCTTTTCTATAATTCCCTAATGTTCGTTCATGTTTAAGTCAAATATTGACTTCTTCTATCCTAGTTGATGGCACGTCATTACATTATAGTCTATATAATGACTGATATTACACTTCATTATACTGGTTCATTTCTACCTACCTATAAATATGATGGAGTGCTATGTAAAACTCATAATGGAGAGAGAAGCGCTTACCATTAAAAGGATTACAATATATCAAAAAGGCATCTCATTGTAACTTCAATTGTAATTATATCTACCATGTGTTTCCATAGAAGCTAATGCCATTTGTGTAATATATTATTTTCAATGTATGCAAGGCTATCAATGCTAATTCCATTCATTATGATTGTTATATTGTTGGTTTATTAGCTTTCATACCATGCATCACAAAAGTTATGGAGTTGCTTCAACTCCCATAGAATTAGCTATGTACTCATTTTAGTCGCTTTAACTCCTAAAGATTAGCTGCGTACTCAGGATGATAAGGTAACTATAGAACGAATTTGAGTAAAGTCACTTCAAATTTTCGAGTGTGACTATATAAGAGCGATCAATAATTTAGCGTTAGTAAATATAGCAAGAATTGGAATTGTTTCAATTACTGTACATCTTACTAGCGACAAATCAAACGATAAGATTGCTTTAACCTCTCAAGTGTCAAGTTAATCAACTACTTAGGAGTAATGCTTCAACTAAGCAATAACTAATGACTATGATTTTTAAGGATAGCAAGGAGACGTTACTACATTACATTGAAAAGATTTATTTAATCCTGATGATCATAAGACAATAATGATGTAAGATAAGACTACTTTAGCATTTTCCTTCTATAGATGCATCTTTTAAGTCGCTAGCCCCTCATTGGGAAATGGTATGTTTGACTACCTGTAACTTACTTTGAAATAGTTTCTTCTACCGTTGGCAGATAAGATTGCTAAAAGCATTCTCTTTTATTACGAATTCAAATGCAATGCAATTCATTAGTCATTAGTTAAGAGAAAACCCCTTCGACCTTTTACAAAGTAAACAGCTCGGATGTCAATGATTGTAGTGAACACAGTAGGCCTTAATTGATGAAGGTTAATGGTATGAAGTGCTCCATAGCTATCTCTAAGTAATTTCCATTGTATGATTAACTTACAAAGTCGCATTCATGAAGTTGCTTCAATCTCTCACAAATGATGAAATATATCAAATCAGATGCCAATCATGCAACTAAGGGCATAGGCTACTATGGAGCAAAATAGATACTATAGAAGCAATTCTCTATTCCAACATTAGCTATTGTAAGATTGCTTTAATCCATGTTAACCTAAAAGTCGATTTAGCTTCTTTTTCAAAGGTTAAGGAAAAAGATGTTATGGTTGCCTAGCTTACTATAGAGTCACTTTGACTTGTAATAATTAAAGTCACCTCAACCCATTAATTATATGGTGTAGCATTGTGATTGCGATGCTTATCGTAGGCTCTCTTTGAACCTTCACAATCAAAGTTGAAGGGACCCCATGATTGAATGTAGATAACTTTAGTCATTAAACCATATGGCATTACAGTTACCAAACTTGCTGTAAGATTGCTCTAATTTATCATAGTTAAGATTTCTTTAATCTCATGAATGTTTTGATCTCATGAATGATGTCACAAAATGGGCATTGCATTGTTTTGTGCATAAGAGCTTATGCTTTTATTGAGCCACTATAACGACCATAATATGATCGCTTCATCCACTTACAGATGAGGTTGCTTCAATTTTGACTCTATAGATATAGTTACTAAACTTGTTATGGAGTTACTTTGATTTATTACAAACAAGATCACTTTAGTCTCTTAATTAAGTGAATATTGTATAAATGGATATTGGTTCGTCATGTACTTTAGAGCACATGCTTTTGTCGAGTAACTACATCTACCATGAGATGATCACTTCACACATCTACGAATAAAATCACTTTAACCTTGAGTTTAGCAAAAAAGGTGTTACAATTGACAAGGATGCTATGGGATCACTTTGACCCACCACAATTGAGTTTATTTTAATCTCATAATAATTATCGTAGAATGGCAATTACACTTGCCATGTGTCAAGAAGCAAATGTTTCTACTAAGCAATTACAGTTATCATGATATAATCATTTTAGTCATTCATTGATGAAATTGTTTCAACCTTAACCATGTGAGAAGTTGTTATGGCTACTAAGATTGCTTTAGAGTTACTTTGACCTGTCATAGTTGAAATGGCTTTGATCTCAGTCAGCTCCATTTACATACCTGTAGATGTTAGCTACATCACATCAAGTGATGATGTTAGCTACTCTAGACTTCTTTCACAAAGATAACCTACAAAGGATATTAGGCGGCAATGTTAGCTATACTTGAAGCAAGTTATACATTATGCACCACGGTAGTAGTGAAGTTGTTCCATGGTGGATGTAAGTAGGAATTAAATATAACTATAGACTTTGATCATGTGAGGATAGTTAAGATGGCTTTATGCGTCAAGACGTTATGTCTCATATCATAGCATTAATGATAGCATCCATATGTAAAGACAGTAAATAGCAACCTTTGATAAGTGAGGCTTATCTTACACTTGTATGGGAAATCTCATAGGGTAAGCATTAACATTTGCTCTTACTACAGTTTCGCATTCTCAAAGGCTTTAACATCACATATCTTCTTTTCACTTATTAGATTGCTTTAAGATGTGAGTATAGGGCATCATGTAGACTTGCTTCAAGTACTTCTCAAGACATCCCTTCATCACATATGTTCAAGAAGTTATGCAAAATCAACTCAAAACTAAAAGGTGCATATGATGTTTTGCATGTTAAGTGTTAAAGATGAAGTTGTATTGATAAGTAAACATTATTGGGTCAGTTAAAGCTGATGACAAGGGTATCTACATGCCATTCTCCTAGTGTGTAATATGCTAACCACTACTTTCAAAATAAAAGCATATATAATATTAGCAAGTGCATTAAGTCACATATGCAATATAATATTAGTGAGATTGAGTTGTTTCCATAGAGATTAGGATTAACTCTCAACTATATTAGTCTTACTTATATCTAGGCAAATCGAAGTATACTAAAATAAAAGAATGTAAATCTACTCCTAATTAATAGAAAATATTAAATCTACTTCTAATTAAAAAAGAAAATATAGAAAATCAACACCTTAAAAGATTAAATCAATGAACTACCAAATTAGAATCTTGAATTGATGTTAACTATTATAATATTAAAATATACCATATTTAACTATTAGATCTTTGAATAATTTAAATTATTTCTTTTGAATTCTCTTTCAAGTTATCAAAGTAATAAAGCATAGGATCACCTTCTCTCGAAAGGTGAATTACCTTAACTAATTAATCAAGTCTTCCCATTTCTAGAAAAGATTATTTAGTTAATTAATCAATTTATATTCTAAACGCTAACTTAATTACAATACATTATCTCTAATGTCTCGTGATCCGATGTTAGTTTGTCATGGAATCAACTGAATCAATTTCATTCTTATCAGATTTTAATCCAATCTAACATGTATTCTACAAATAATATAATATATGCTCAATGATAAAAAAATATTAAAAATACCAATATTAAAATCTTTAATATAATAATATCATAAATTCATTAATCCAATATCCCAACAAAAAAAGATAATTTACGATTAAATAAAGCACACAAATCACAAAGGGAATAAAGAAATCTATAAATAAAAATCAAGAAAATGATAGAGAAAAACTTATTCTTTATTATAGAAATTGGAAATCCTTAGCCTTTAGTCTTTATATGAACTTCTTCATTTTTAATTACTGTCGATCTCGCTAATTATTTACAAGAAAATTAAAAGAAACTATTCTTTCAGAAATAGTATTGGAGTTGACTTTATGGTGATCTATGAATGAATGTTAATATTTACAAGGCTCTTTGGATTTATGAAATCTTAAAAAATATCTTTCGTGTATCTTTTCAAAATTATCTTCAATTGTCTACATAATTAAAAAAGATATGACTGGATTATTTAGATAGCATGACATAAATCTTCTCAATTACTTTTTTAAAGCCAGAAATTAAAATATTATCTAATTAAGCACCAAATATATATAAAATATCCATAAAAATATCAAAAACATCATAAAAACCTATTCATAAATATATGTAATAAAGCACTTATCAATATGCATCTTTGTTCTTTGTAAGGATTTTATGGATTTATTCATGTACATTATACTTAGAAGAAGGAGACTCTCTAAGGGGGGACTTTGCCTTCTTCGTTGCATCCATTGTTGAGTTAACTAGAGTTAAGGATAAAAATGGTTATAGTCAATGGCTATAGTCCCTTCTCTTATTGTACCCCTTCATCTTCTACAAGACTTATAAGTCGTTCACTTCATTGAATGGAACAAGAAGGGAATATAATTAGAATTTTTAAGGAATGTAATAAGGGTGTAATACATATTACTTTGTTTAGTTGAATTAATAAACAACTTAAGAATAGACACGTAATAAAACTTTAATGACTAAAATACTATTAATTTTTCTTAAGTAATTCTAAAGTAATAGGTGGTAATGGTCGACCGCGGTTACGAATGATGGTAGTAGTTGATGGTGATAGCAGTAGCGGTAGTGGCGGCAGTGGCGATGGTGGTGGTGGTGGCGGCGACGATGGCAGTGGTAGCGGCTATGGCAATGGTGGTAGCGATGGCGGTTGATAGTCATGACGGTGGCTGGGGTAGTAGCTTGGAGGGAGGGTGAAGGTAGTTGTAGCGGTGGTGACGATAGTAGCGGTGGTGATGATAACGATGGTTAAAGGTGAGTGGTTGGTTGGTTGGTGGTGATGGTAGGTGGTGGTTGTAGCGGCGGTGACGACGACGATGGTGATGGTGGTAATAGTGGTCGGTGGTCGGTGGTGGTGGTAGTAATGGTCAGTAATAGCAATGGTAATGATAATGGTGGTCATCATTAAATTAATATGAGGTTATTTTTGGAAAAAAATGTGAAATTTTGTGAGGAATCATGATTTTTTGGTCAAGCTAAAGAATCCTTGTTACTTGATTTCATGTAATAGAGATTCTTAAGGAATTGCGATTTAAAGATAAAAAACCAAGTGAACACTGTTATAAGCAATAAGGGAGGAATTGAATTCTAATTCTAATTCCAATTTCACTCAAGTAAACGAGGCATTAGTGCATTTGTAATGTTAAATATCTTTTAATGCAATGATAATCTATGCAAATCTAAGATCCTGTGATTACGATAAATGTAGAACACTACTAAGTTGTAGTTGATGGTAATAGCACCTATAGTTGCTTATCTAGGTGGCACTACATAAAGGAATTGAAATTAGAACTAAAATTTTCTCTTATAGAGCATGCATAACAATTCAAAGCATTAGTTAATGTCTTATGAAGTTATAGAAGTGATGTTTTCCTCTCAAGTTAATTATACTCGATCATGTCGAGGTAAATGTTTTAATCTTGTGATATTTCCCTTTATCCTGTGATCCCTTCTAAATGTCATTCTATTGTAAAATTCTTTCCATAATGGAGTCATCATCTCAATTAATGCAGCGTTGCTATTGATGATCAATCGCGTGCAATACACGTGAAGGTTAATCTTGGAGAAGCCTTGATCAATGACATATAGAGGGATGATTATAAGGAGAGTCATGTGAGGAGGAACAAACTAGCCCGATATCTCATGTAAGTGTATATGATAGTGGATTGAATTTTGTGTTATTGAGTGTTCTTGATTCATTCTTTATAAAATAATTGATTTAATCTTCTGTGGTATCATTATGATGGAGTAATGATATTTCTACAAGGAAAAGGATGAAGTGTAGGAGGTAGTAGATGATTATATATAGTTATGGCCCCTAATCTTTGCCTTTAGCTGAAGGGAAGATGGACGAACTAGATAAGCCATTGTTGAGAGCTATTAGATTGATTCCTGACGATTGATGATCTAAATTGAAGCCTCCAACTCTTATATAACTTATGAGCTTTATGCTTAGGCTTAAGTCAGTTTTAGGCATAAATCTTCTTAAGCTTATAAAAAGATGTTCATTTTCCTATAAATAAACTCATAAGCTTATTTGATCCTTTTTAAGCCTATGAAGGCCAACTGAGATCCAAGAGGACTCAAAAAGGTCAAAAACACCAAGAGTAGAAAAATTGGTTCAACAATCCCTATTCCAAGTTTATCCAACAATATAATTATTAAAATCACAAGTTAAATATATAATTCTAAGAGTTTATGATTTTATTATGTTTTTCTTTATTAAAACAAATGTAAAATCATTTAGGTACAGTTTTTCAATAGAATTACAAATTTTGGTTTGCAATTCTATAAACTTTCGATTTTACCGATATTATACAATTTTACAGATTCTTTATATTCAAAATAACAGTATAACAGTAGAATTGTGCTTTTGAAAATTATGTCTAACTAAATCTTCCTAAGACGTCCCTAATTAGATTCAGTTTCCTAAACCCTATCATTAACCATCAAAGAACCCATTTACCAAAATAGCTATCTACACACTTTTATTTTTATTCAAACTTTTCTAAAGCAATGAAGAGTAGCTTTAATGCTATTCGGCCACAAGGATACTACTTGAATTACTTAATTTAATAGCTATAAGTAATTCCAAACAGATGTTAGAATTATCAAACACACTAATGTCTTTAAGTAACAATAATAGGACATAAGAAATTTTCTATATCTATAATAAGCTTTTTCATTAGAAAAAAAAAAATTACCACTCTTATATAATAATTTTTAGAAGAAATAACCTCTAAATTTTGATAACGGAATAGCTACACTCTCAAATTTAGAAAGTGTACTTCATCGCTCATAAACTCTCTTCAAAATTAGCAATGCTAAAGGATGCTTGCTTTCCCCACCAAAGAATGTACCCAAGCGAAAATTTAGCAGTATTATACTACACACTGATGAGTTTGGTTGCACCAAGAGTTGTTTGCAATTTTCTAAAATTATATACCAATTTGTAAGAGTTTAAAGGAAAATTTCAATACACTTTGTAAGATCAGTGTTTAGGTAATTATTTACATTTTATCTGTTTTCATAGAGGCGCATTGAATGAGAAAGGCATGTTATATTTTGGCAACATCGCTCAGAAAAATGAAAACAACCACCGACGATTTGTAAATCCATGACGCTACACTCGTCATTCCATATTAAAATTTGACCCTATGATGTATATAGAAGGACCAGATGGGAAGATTCCAAGGGCCAGGCAACGATAGTCACAGAATTAACAACGCTTTCTAATGTCTCGCTTTTATTTCCGACATCCATTAAAATTGACCCCCATCATCAAAGAATATGATTTCAATTTTGCAATCTACTTTAAAAGATATGACAAGTCCTACTTAGTTGATATTATATTAGAGTTAGTTTTCCTTGATAGGAATGGAATGAAAGGGAAAGAAGAAAAGGAGCGTGAATGAAATAACATGCACATAAAATCAACTACGCACACATATACATTTGATCAAGAACCTCATCATTTTCAATAGACCTACCGTGATAAGAAGAAAACAATGAAACGTCAGCCCAAAGAGCGCCGCTCGCAGCATTCAAACGCATGCCTATCGCCAAGCATTTTGTGATGCTTCGTGTGATTTTGACATGTTTTACCTTTTCCATCACAAATTTATGCACGTAGCCCATGATGGAGTTGAAAAATATATATATATATATATATATATATATATTTCTAATGAGATTTAGGCTTCATTTTTTTTTCCATTTTATTTTATTTTTTTATAATCAATTACCTCCAAACACACAACTACTTTACAAGACCCATACCCTATACAGTGTTCATAGTGGAATTTAAATCCAAGCTCTTATGCAAGTTATCATGAGTGTTTCAGATCTTAACCATTAGGTCAATCTCTTGGGATTTTATTGGTGTTTTTTTTTTATCTATTTGAATTTTACTTTTGACAAAAATATACTAAAAGGGTAAAAATCTAATTTTATTTATACTCCTCTTCTAAATTAATTACCTAACAAATCTCAATAAAGTTAAATTTGTTTACCTTTTACTTTATTCATATTTACAAAAATACCAATTGAAATAATAATCTCTAAAATATAATTTCTCAAATTTTTTCACTTAAAAGTACGAAAAATTTTATTTTCTAATTTTAATACTTCAACCACCATATTTATCATAATAATGAAACAAATAAGAAACATACAAGATACAAATGAGATAGTTTTTCAAATATCAAATTTCAAATAAATATAGATCAAATACAAAACAGATACAGATAAGATACAAATAAAAAAAATCCAAACAAAATCTTAGAATGAAAAACTATTACAGTACCAATAATGATAAAAAGTGAGAAATTTTTGTTGAGAATTTAAAATGAAGTAATAATATTTTCTTAAGATTTTATTATCTAAACATTGTAAGGATAAGTGGCCTTGTTTTTGTTAAGCACATAATTCACAGTAAAGTTCCTCAATGAAATTTCTCCGGCGTTTACCATTTTTGTTATAATATAATTACCTTGGTGAAGTCTTGTTGGTGCCAACTCAGTCGGCATTTTCTCTAGGAGCAGAATTGTCGGCACTTTTATTTTATTTTATTTTCATTTAGGAAATTCCAATACAACTATGGGAAAAAATTTAATATCATTTATTTATTATATTTTTTATACAACACATCACAAATTCTTTAGTCCATTATTTGGTTTGTATATTAATGAAAGTTACTGGATAAAAAAGCTTTGTAATGTTGGACAAAAAGTTAAAAATTTTATATCATATATTTGGTGGTATATAAATTTATTTCATATAATAAAAGAATGTATATAAATCTTTAAAGTCCAAAACAAAAAAAAAAAAAAAAAACCTTATACCAAGGTCTCATGATACAATATTTAACTTCGTTGTAATTTACAATATGAATAATTAATTATTTTTCTTTATTTCTTTTTTAATTTTTCAGTTACGAAAATCTATATTCAATCCTGCATATACTAAATATAGTATAAAAGGATTATACTATCATGTTCTTCTGATAATACGCTGTTGAGTTCAGCTTGTGTTGTTTAATTCTATGAACTTACGTTATTGCCATGAATTTCCGAAATTAAACTGGGGATTGCTGGGTGTGTTGAGGAAATATTTATCTGTTATGAACTAGGACAATGCATTTCATAAAGCCAACAAGATTCTTTTTCTTTTTCTTTTTCTTTTTCTTTTTCTTTTTTTTTTTCCTTCTTTTCTTTCCCCCTTTCCCTATCTCTCATACGTGGGTCGATGCAGCAACACAGATTCCGACCCTACAACTCACAGGCTAACTTATGTTTCCAAAACGCTATGAAAAGGATGTTTACTTCTTCCTTAAAATGATGTGGAAAGTAGGTTTATATGCTGATCTCAGAAATCCATCATAGGAGGGCAATAATATAGGCAACATATGTAAGGAAAAACTAGTGATGGTCCAGCAGGGCCATAGGCTTTGGTGTCAGGACCTTTTGCTACCACTTTTGCTTCTTGGAGTAGGCTTTTTGGTGGATAGTGCGTTAGGTACGTGGGAGAGGGTCGCGATGCGAGGAGGACAGAACGTATTGCTCCCTCGTGTATGTCACCGAAAGTCCTCTTTCATGAAAATTTATATCGAGTTTGGTTGAATAATAGAATCATAATCTTTTTATAAAAAAAATAGAATAATGAAATAATAATTATTAATTTATCTGGTTACACTTTGAAACAATATTAAAAATACTATATATTATTGTCCAACATATGACTTGACTTTTAAGTTAAGGTCCTATTAATAAATTATGAATACATATGTGGGAAAAAATATAAAGAAATAATTATATAGGATGTTTTTGAAATATTTATTCCATAAAACGAACATAGTAAAAAAAGCAATAGATCTATAAAGAATGGATAATCACTTTTTTCTACCCTTATGAAGTTCACAAAACTGCAAATGTTTTGCATTCCGAAGAATTGTTCCGACTGCTTGCACGAATTATAACTGGAAATTGAGAAAGACTAGTAAATAACTTTTGTTTGAGTAACAACTTGCTAAAACATTAATTGCTCCAGCCTCTAAATTTGAATCCAAGAACTGATCGGTGTATCACCGTTCTTTTACTTCTTTGTTATACGGGAAAAAGTTTCTGAACGGGACTATCTTAGCATTCTCATTGATGAGCCTACACCATGGACACAACTGTAGGTCAATTTCTGGGTTTTTTTTTTTTTAAATTACAAATAATCTCTTTAAACTTTAATTTAAGTGTTCTAAATTTTCAAAGTATACTTGAAAGCTCTTAAACTTTAATAAATTAATAACGAAAATGATATTTCCTTTTTTAATTAGAAGAAACTACATTATTATCAAAGTTTATGAGGTTGTTTACAATCTATAACTTATTTATCAATTTATTAAAATCTAAAAGGTTTTAAAACAGAAGATTAATCTAAATATAAGTTAAAGTTTAAGAAGATTATCTCTATTTTAATTAATTAATTTATTTATATTTTAAATTCACTTGAGGATGACATGAGATTACCTTTAAACAAATCCTCTTTCCTCAGCAGATACCAATACTACCTAAAGTAGATGGCCCCCTAACTTTAAGAAATCCGTAAAATTAATTCAAGGGAGTAGATACTCTAAAATGGGTATGCAACGGAGAATAAATCCATAAGTTATCATATTTAATTTCTTAAAATTTAATTCAATACTTGTGCACGTATATTACATATGTAATGTGTGGGCACCATGTGCACTGAAATTTCCCAAACTTACACGCAAGTTGTTGTGGTCACGCATTTTCCTCTTAAAATTTTTGTCTCGTTTTAAACTCGACCGCTATTAGCAGCTACACTTTAATATTCCATAGACCCGACACTATGAGAGTGTGTTTTTTGTTTTCGCGAAAAACATTTTCCGAACTTTTCTTAACATTTGATTTTATCAAAGCCTTTGAATTGCTAAATATTATTGTAATTCAAGAATGAGTGTATCATAAAATCGCGCAGCCAAATAGGTTTTGGATAAGCTTATAATGCATATTGAGAACTTGGTGTGATTTGGGGGGGAAATATTTGATTGTCCTCAACCATTAATCCTATCCTAGGATATGGCACGCACTGACTGGTACTGCCTGCTGCTTCAGTTAGTACATGTTTTAGTTTCTATTGGGAAATTAAGATTCTGGGGATTGAAAATTGGCATGCTCTCAAGGAAGAAGCTGTGGAAGCACAAAGGACGCCAGCCGGCCGCATCTTAGCTTGACTGTAGATGGAAGCAGCATAGCACAGGATTCCAAAATCTAAAGGTGCATGACAATTTTGAATGCACCTAGCGTTTAATTGCATAATTATTATGGTATTAAATATGAATAAAAAATTTTTATCTTATATTTTTGGTTTGTAACTTTATTTTATAAATACAAAAAAAATTAGGTTAATGGATTAAACAAAATATCCAAATTTTATCTTATTTATACCATAATACAAAAATAAAATTCATCGAACAAAAACAAAAAATATTTTGTATTTTCAAAAATATCTCTTCATATTATAATATTGAGTTAATTAATATTATTTTTATTAAATATTACAAAATAAAATCTTTATTTAATAATAAAAATAATTAATTTTTTAATATAAATTTCATATCCAATATTATACAAACCAAACATGATCCAATAATCTTTTATTTATATTTATCCTATCCAATTCTATTTGGCCAATTCAATTCTTACAATCAAATACTGTTTATCAAAACTTATTAGTAAGGCAAACACCTTAAAACATTTGAAGTTTTATTAACCGGCATAGATGCTATTGATCGTTCTGGATGACAGTGCTAATAGAGGACTTAATAGCTTTGCTGATCAAGATAGAAGCTGCATCAAAGGCTAAGAAAAAAGAGGAAGAATTGAAAAGGGCCTCTCTTAAGAGTGGATTTACTAGAAGTTCCCTAAAATATTTCAACTTGAAACATTAGACAAAGCAGCCGACAGGAAGCATAATTCCCGCATGTATTTAAATTAATATTGCATCTTTCCAACAATCATTCCGCCATGCTGTTGTGTTACTGTGATATACTTTTGATCTTTCTACAAAGTGGCTTTTTTTTCTAACTTACCTAAGTTTCATGGTTATCCTGAAAAAGAGCCGAATATGACAAAAATACCTTGAACGTCATACCAAAAACCAAACTTGAACAAGGTATTTCCGGCATATATACTGAATCTTCCATGCACTTTGTTATTTGAATATATATTATAGCCGCATCCAAGTGCTAGCATATTCCTTTCCGAAAGGAAACTCCGGAGAGAAGTACACAAGAGTGCATAAAAAATAATGATCCGTCTAATCGCGGAAAATTGTTCCATTTCAACACCATGTGCGCATGAATGATTGCATTCTCCAAAGGCTCTCAACTTGCAGAAAGATGACTCAGTTAATGAAATAAAGAAATCGATCATACACGGAAGCTTGTGAGTCAAACAAGCTTGAGATTTTTTTCACATTCGGACAGCTTAATCAATTCAAGCTTTAAGCGTGCACTGACCGAGAAAAGGAAAAGGTAATCAACAGATAAGGTTATGCAGTGAGTAAATAATTGATATCGACTGCTTTGCTATCAAAGCAAACATTCCAAGCGCCATTTCTTATGCTATTAGTTTAGTAAACCGAAAGAGTCCGCAGTTGTACTATCTAACATTACTCTACTGTTCTGATAAAGCAGCCCAAGATAAATAAATAATACGTATTTCAAATTCAGGAATGTGCTAATAGCATAAGAAGAAAACAACCTGTACCTAACTCCTTTCCTAGTCTTAGAATCCTACACAATGTATCTCCAAGAAATTATCATCTCTACCTTTTTCTACTCTCTCTATTGTGTGTTTTTGAATATTGCCTTTGCGCTTATCAATATCTTACCTATATTTATATGAAATCCGACGCTAGAAAAACTATATGATTTATTTCAGATACAAACATGATATTTGGATAATTGATTTTTTTAATTTCTTATCACAATTATATTAAAGGTGGTTAATGGAAAATAATTTTTGGAAAGTGAAGGACTAACTCTTTTGAAGAAGAAAAGTTAACAATATACAATTTATTTACTAGAAATACTAAACTCCTTTTTGAAAATGAATAAATAAAATAAATGTCAAATAAGATTAATTTTATGAGCAATTGCATGAAACAAAATATACATGAGGAATAAACTTTGTAATAATTTATAAAAATCTTAATTTAACTGATTCATAGCATTAAAACCCTATAGTTAATAATAGTTAGGGAAATACAATAAATTTAGAAAGGAAATATACAATAACTTAAATAAACGAGGATATATTTTTCTAAACTTAGCACACAATCTTTAATAGCTTGGTATCATCTAAAATTACCTAAATGGAACAAAATGATGATGAAATCATTTGCATCGTGTTATTATAAACTCAAATTAATCTTTATTGAAATATTTTGCATTTGATAACTCTTTATAAACAAAAAAAGTTATGACCCTTTAACATTAAGTTTAAAATCTGGTTTGCATTTCTGGTTTTAGACCCTTTCTAATTCTAATCTTTCTTATTCTAATCACCTGTAAGTTCTAAACGGCTTCTGGTCGTTTCCCGCTCTTGATCCCTTTCTTCCTCTTCTTCTTTTGAAGATCAAATTGATCTATAAATTATAGGCCAACCCTATCTCAATCGTTTCTTGCTTCTGAGTCCTTTCTTTCTCTTCTTCTTCTGAAGATCAGATTGCTCCATAAATTATAGTCTAACCCCATCCGGATCATAGTTTTATAGGGATTTGATAAATATTTAATTTTATTAGATATATATATATATATATATATATATATACTTAGAACTTTCGTCCTTTTGTCATATTATTTTGGTGAATATACAATCAAAGAAGGGACTGAAAACGATTCATAAAAGATGAGGAAAAGAGAATAAAAAAACACCCTAAATTTTGTTTTGTTTTGTTTAGATAAGAATCCCATAAAAAGGAAATAAAAACAAAGAGACTTCCGAAAAAAGCTCCCGTTTCTATTTTCATTTCGCCTGCCAGGTCATTCAACATGTAATTGGCATCGCCTAATTTCAACCAACAACGAGTAAGTCGAACTAATCCAACTGCAAGACTTAATTGTTATCTAAAGAGAGCAGATAACCAAGCCCAATTTATTTTCCAAAAATGATGTTTAAGTCCAGCAATTACTCATCCCTCCTGTCCAATGTCACACCACCACATATCCCATTTCCTTAACCAACCGGTTAAGGAAACTAATAGAATGGGGTCAACAATAAAACCAATATCTATCCCCATGACCATGATGTATCCACTATTGTTGTCACGCTGCATGGACCAGGATTCCATTAAACATGATTTGATCTTCAGAACTAAAATAAAATTTAGGATCAACTGGTTGGAATAAACAAATAAAGCAGCATTGTTATTCGTCTCTGTAGTGGACTTGGAAGTCGGGTCAAACTTAGGCTGCTTGACAAAGCTTTGAGTTCTTGATTAGATCAAATATGACATATTTATAAGATTTCATTAAGTTAAAGAACTTACTGCTCAATTATTGGGGGGTGCCTACCATACCACCCCAGCGAGCAAGGATAAATATATAATTATGAGAGAAGATGAGAGCAGTTAGGTGCTTATTCCAAAAACAGGAAATTTCAAACCTGTCAAAGCAGCAACTTACCTGTTCCAATCAATGCATATTCAGATTTGTTTGCTTTGCGTTATGGAATAAACTTTACAAGCAACTAACAGGGTTTTGACACCTGTACAACCGCCCCCCCATATTATAATATAAAACAAGGTGTAGTGATAGCCACTTCTTGTATATATCATCCATTTAAAGAATTTTCTTAGATTGGCAAGCTAGAGAGAGCACTTCAAATATATGGCAACTTTGGCCTAATCTTTACAACATAAACATTAATCTACAGAATTCCCTATCATTATCATTAAATTTTCCACTAGGATTACTTTTCTTCTATTAGGATAAAATACATCATGATTCGATCAAAACTCTTTCTATCAATCTTAAGATTAACTTAACCTTTGCATACTTAATTTTAAAATTACAAAACTGCTATATCAAAAGGTGTTTCGATAATTTAAACTCCGTTATTTAATATATAAAAATATTATAAAATATATTCGATTCTTATTTATATGGTGAAGTAAAAAGTTTTATATGTAGAGCCTTTTAGCAATCGGGACTTTTTACTTTCTTTTTAACTTTTCATATGAAACCATTATTTCACGGATAAAATTTGTACCCAATGTTAGTTGCTACTTTTTTCACCGGTCTAAATAGAAGAAAGAACTTCCATTACCCCCATCTTCTTGGAAAAAGAAAAAAAAGAAAAAGAAAGAAATGAAAACTTCTGTACTGTTTAGATTATCATTCCTTCCAACCAATACAATTTTGATACGGTTCGTCGTTTTAAATTACTTAGGTCCATCCAAATTCAATCGCATACTTACCGACCCAATTTAGCTGTGGGTTGGTTATCAAGCTCACTAACATGAAAATTCAATGAGTAATGACTTTTCCCGCGTGGAATTAAATAACTCCATCATAATTCTAGTTACAAGGAAAATAGGAACATCTAAAAGCCTACATCATATTCTGATTGCATTAATATGGATGGACCGTCCAAGATTTTTTATATTTCAAAAGATTATTTCTATATATTGTGATCACAATGGCTTAAAAACATCGAGAGCTATTACTGTATAATAATTATAAAATATTAACTAATATCTATATTATTAAAGCGTAGTAGAGATTTTTTTTTTATTATCTTTTTTTACTCCTTCAAGTACCTCAAAAAAAAATATTTGAGAAAACTATTTAAATATATCTTACCATAATCTAGTTTAAAAATTCAAGGGCTGAAATAGGTAGCTCCGGAAAATCTCTTCGCTTCATTCTCCCACTTACACTTTTTTTATTGCCTCATATCTTCTTTATATATGCATACTATACAGTTAATTTCTATTTCCAATTGAATAGCTTTTAATAGAATCAAGCAATAATGGCTGATTTTATAACAGATTCATGTATTTAATTGTTAATTCCTATTTCTTATTGAATAACCTTTAAAATTGGTTAAATCTATATTATTAAGCTAAAATAAGCTATTCATCTCGTTTTTGCCAAAACAAAAAAAAAAAAAAAAAAAAGACAGCTAATACATGATATTCAACTGCACTATTTATAGCTTATGAAAGCTACTATTTGCTGACATTGATGTGTTAAATTTATTGTATTATATATCTGTTATATATTATTGAGGTTATTCCCATTATTTAACTCCACATTCATCTTAAAAATTAATTTTCCTAATAAATTACCAAAAAATAAAAAGTTCTTATCTTAGTGTACCATTAGGTGGGCGAGAATTAATCCAATAATGCTCAAATTTCTTACCTCAATTCTATGCATTATATTTATTCATCCTGAACTTTGATGTGGTAAATAGTTCACAAATTTCAACTATCGATGTGTCACTGTAATTATTTGCATTATATTTGTCCAAATCATCAAGTCCAATGCACCAATTAGCTTAGGGGAAACTATGAATTTATCCATATCCATAGTAGTAGTTGAAGCCACCACAAAGTTCACGAAGTAATGACATGGAGTCTGACAACCAATGAGGTCCCAAGTGCCTCTATGATAATAAAGACAGCGTCCAAGCCAGGCTCATATTTAGGATAGAGTTATGCATTATATAATAGTTAAGCAAGGAATAAAAATAATGATTTAGTTTAATTTGCCAATCGTTTTTCAGTGATCTGCTTGGGATTTGAAAATAGGTTATTCTTTAATCAGAAATTTGCACATTAACTATTTGATTATAAAATTTGTTTGTATTTTTTACAAGGTATATTTATGGAGTCCAATGTCAAATATATGATATGGTTATAGAGAGAGTTAATCCAAAATGATCCACTAGAATGATTTTTTCTAATGGATAAATTGGTTTTCTTTTTAATTGTTGAAAATTCTAATTCTTTTAATGTAACTTAGAGATGGTGATTTAACCATATTTCTTGGCACTAATTTGATTTTGTTAATCCTTATTTGATGTGACTTATAGAGTTTGGATAAGGATAAGTTACTTAAAATATATGATATCACTCACGAAATATTTTAATAAACGAGCAAAATGAATTGCCACAATCACACAAATATGATTAATAGGATTTGAAAAATACAATGCTAATCAATAATCTTTTTGAAGAGCGTATAATTAGGGTTTATAATAGTGTATGCTAATAACAAAGCTTTTATACTAAACCTGTTATAATGGCAAATATGTAATTTAAGTATAAAAGATAAAATCTAGAAACAAAATAAAATAAAAGAGCCTCTTTTTGGTAGAAGTGGTAAGCCAATATTTCAAAATGCCATCAAGCTAATAATGGTTGACTTGTAGTTGCCTTCTTACAATCAATAGGTTAGTTGTGTTACGAATTATCAGGCTAGTGATGCCAATTCCTTCTCTCATTTCATAAGCTTCTAATCATAAATCTATCGAACAAGTTCTTACTTAAATCGATGGTTAGCCTATTGTACAGTCTACTTCCCATTCTTGTTTCCTTAGTTTATACTTACTTAGGTTCTAGGTTTGGTTCTCAAAATGTCGATTTGTTCTTTGGTTTGGTTTACACATGTTAAGCCTTAGATTTTACTCATCCACTCAAGGTATTGAATGATTAGCCCTTGAATCAAAATGGCTTCTTATACTTGCAAGAATGAATGCCAAGGGTCCTAATAAATAAGCTACTAAAACACTCATTTAACTTCCCTCTAGCAACTTGATCTCTTTTAATTTCCTCGAGATTCAAAGGATTGCAATATAGCCCTCTTCCCGTCCTTCTCAAATATAAATACATTCCTGAACCTATCACACATCCAAGGTCACTATAGAAGGATATGAGCAGCCTCCATTATGATAACATCACATGACAATTCATAAGTATATCATCAATGCTAAAAGGAACTCAAACCTACTTCTTGACATAAAGTTGTCCCTTTTACCAATTTAAAGTATATGGTTTAGGATGTGGTTCCATCTTCAATCCCTAAGAATGCACAAAGGAGGTGGAAACTAGATTCACATAGCTATCACAATCAATTACTACGATATTAGTTTTATTCTTCACCAAGCACTAAGTGAAGAATAGGTTCTCTACAGCAAATCAATAAACTTCTCCTGCATTGGCATTTGATTGATTGACAAAGGCAACATTGGGTTTCCTTCATCCTCACAAGTTTTGGCTTCCTCATCCTTATAATAGTAATCTAGGATGTTTCCTACTTCAACATCATCTTTTGTCTCCTCTTCCTCATTAACCACCTCTAACTTTGGTAATGTTGTTTTTGTGAGCCCCTAAAAATCTCATTTAGGACAATTACACCTAAATTTAGGGTTTTCAATAAAACTTGTCTGATTGAGTCCAAACTCTATGAGGGAGCCACAAAAGTTAATGGAAGTAACTTAGTAGAGTTAGATTTTAAAAATAATTTAATAAAACCCTAATTTTATCCTCAAAAGAATAATTATCCAATATAGTATAAAACTCATTGTAACTCCTAAATTCAAGCCTTGAAATATAATAAGACACTAGAGATAAATTATTTAAATTATAAAGAGAATAATATTATGTAAATAATATATGAAATATATATATACACTTACAAATATACTCGTATAGACAACAAATATACTCAAAAATTGCATAAAATCCTTACATATGAATTAATTAGTCTTAAATTCTAAAATTTCAAAAGAAAATGTATATTAAAAATAAAAAATGGGAGTGAAACACAACTTCATAAATATGATTGGTCACTACATGTACCTACTATATAGGGTACATACATACATATATTAATAGAAATATCTAAATAATAATAAATTATACTTAAAATACCTAATATTCACTAAATTAGTAATTAAAATTAACTAAAGTGCATGGAAATGGATTGGATCAGCCGTAGTAGCTCCTACAACATCAAATGGATGAATCAAAAGTGAATTTCATCATCAATGTACACCTCCTACTTGTTTTTTTCTTCAAAATAATAAACAAATAAAAAGAAAAATTTTACTTAATGCTTAAGAAAAATCCCAACTAGCCTAGGCCAATATAAATAGGTAATCTAACTTCATTTTACACATTTTGGAACCCTTGAACACTTAAGGAAAATTCAAAAAGAAAATCAGAAATTTAGAAAAACAAATAATAAAAATAGGAAAACCACTAACCTAGGCAAGTTCCAATACTAAACCATCACTTACTGTTGAACACCACTGGCCTCAAGCAGAGCAGCCACCACCCTCCACTTTCGATAACCCTTCATCAACTAGCAACCATTGGAGCTTTTGCGAATAGTGAGTTTAAGTTTTTACCCTATTTTTCCCTAATTTTTAAAAAAAAAATTGAGAAAATTATTCTTAGGTTATTTTTAAGATACTTTCATGCTGTAATTTTATTTTGATGAAATTTTGAGTATTTCATATACTTCCTTAAGAAATTGCACTGTTCATCCAAAATTTTAATTCAGAAATAAATATATTAAATAATGTTGTTTTAAGCTCAAAAAATTTCTATAGAATCCCTATCACATCTAGTATGGCCGTATGTAGCCCAATTTTGATTTCATACATATTTAATATTTATTGTATTTCTTACCTTAAAAATCGATATAACTGAAATTTTTAAAAATATATTGATTTTATAAAAATAATTAGTGAAAATGGTACTTCATGATTTCTGGATACTTGTATTAATGTTAGGACATGCTAGAAATTATTTTGCATATAAATGATATTATTTACTTAATTAAACTTAATTTAAGGTTAAAGATGTAATTTTACCTAATTAGGCAATAATTACGTTTGCATGAAACAACTTGCTAGTTAAATTCCATGTATTTTTCTAAGTTTATAGGAATTTTCATAGAATTATTGACAATCTTTGCTATTTGTTGTGAATTTTCCTAATTAAATAGCATAAATTACTAATCAAGACTTATTTTTATTCAATAATAGACCAATATTTTTATCGTAGCCATACTTACTCGCTAAAATCATAGCCATACTTACTCTAGTCAAATATGATAACAAGTCATTTTTGTTATATTTTATCATATTACATGACCCCGGGTTGTCATATATACTCGTTAAGGATAAATAGTACATGCTTTTATTATGATTTATAGGAAAATGATGTAAAAATATATTTTATTTAAATATTATACAAATGTGATATTATTTACTATATGGATGTATATGTATATTATAATTAAAAGTATCCTTTAAAAATTATTTTTTTAACGGAACTCATAATATGTATCGTCAACTTCATACGAACCCAACCATATTGGTTTTATTAAAATTTGATAACTTTAGGTAATAAAATAGGTATTCTCTATGATATTATAGAAAGTATCATCCTACAATAACCTTTCCATAATCAATATATGATTTGACTAATAAAGTCTACGTTTCTATACAATTGAAATGATATAGTATAAGTAATAGTATAATTACGTATATTTATTAATATTAGCCAATTTAATGTAAATTATATAATAAAATAGGATAATGTATATAAATATATTAGATAATATAAGGTAAGTATTTAAAGCTCATAATATATATAAAATACACTTTAGGTATATATATATGTATATGTATATGTTATCTATGTTAGATAAATTAGAGGATATGGAGATTAAAATATATACCTTAAGTGTATAATATATGTATATATAGATATATATATATATCTTTATTAAAACAACTATAAAAATAATATTTATACCAATTGTATAATAATATGAAGAACTAAATTAAAATTTAATGTTTTCATAAATCTTAGGAAAACTAAATTTGGGTTTTAATATATATATATAAGATTTCTAAGTGATTGAGAGTCAAACACTACTAATCTACTCGAGCGAGCATTTGTACAAGTAAATAGGATTTGTGAAAGCTAGAGTATATGCTCATATATGATTATAAGTAGTTATTTGTATACATGTTCTGCCTATACTTGGTTACTGAAGTGCTGATTAGTAACTGAGCTACATGTTTTGCTGTGTTGCTTAACCTTATTTGGTGTGTTATGAATTGGATGATCACCCTTAACTGGACTAATATGAATACAAATTATAACTATAAAAGGATATGCATCACATTCCATTAGGGGATAGTTAGGTTTTTTTTTTTCGACTAAATTCCGATGCCTTCAATGAGGTGTAGTTTGCTGGTATTTCCTCACCCTTAGTCAAACTAAGTGATAAGAAAAAAGGTCATGGCTAGGATGAGGATGTCGATTCAAAGGTAGTCGTAAGATGAACAAGGGTCTCCATTGCATAAGCCTAGAATTAGCTATAAGAGGGCATCGTAGTCTTTATGATTGGCATTGTGGCTATCATATCGCAACTCCTCAATTGAGTTAGAGTAGGTGTAATTTTTTTTTATTTTACGACGGATTGGATAATATCATGCGGATGGCACATCGCTTGTTCATGCATTATACGTAATAATCATTTAATAACTTGGTTGTTTTGCTCAACTTGTATATGCCTTTTGCCTTATACCCTTTATTAAGCCATAGTTTGCTCATTCTCCTATAGATTTGCTTATAGGTTTTGATGTGCAAAAGGTGTGACCAAGGTTTGAGTGAAAAGGAACTAAAGTTGAACTTTATTTTTGGAACATTTTTTGTTTCTTAACATTGGCTAAGTCTCTTAGATGATCTAGTAGGATTCCCACTTTTAAGTCATGATACGTATTGTTTACTTTTATAAATATTTTATGCCTAGCCTTATTAGAAATATAAGTTCATTATTTATATAAATATTAGTATATTTGTAAAACTGTGAATGCTTCAAAGTCATTTGCTACATGAACCTTATGTATGTCAGGGTTATACTAACGACTGAAATGATAGTTACTAGCATAAAATTGATATAGATGACGGACTATTATGCTTTGAGAATTTTTAGGGTGTGACAATTGTCACGCTCCGAAAAGGTGAAATCATAACAATCTCGCCGTATGAACCATCATAAGATAGAAACTATTCTCATAGCTACTATCTTAGACTTAGTTCACATAAGGCGTACTTGACTCTACCCTTTTGAAGCATTCAATTCGATACATGTTTGATATAAACTTATAGAGTAATCCTGTGAAATAATTTGTAATAATAAATTTATCATTTAACCTTATAAAAAAAATAGTAATAAATCCCACAGGTACCTGTTATTTTATATACAAACCAAAATATTGAAAATTACTAAGCCCCTTTAAGAAGTCTTATGTAGTTTTCCTTAAAAGATAAAAAGTTAATACTAAGAGCAATAATTGACCATTTCTTGTTGTATCTCACTCCCCGTCCCAATTTACTAGGGATTCTAATGTTAAGTATGTACTTATAAGCTATTTAGAACCTGCAAAACAAACTATAGGAGAATGAGCAACAACTTGCTCAGTAAGTGGGGGTGAAGATAAAAGTATGCATTCAGTACATTACAACTGGGGTTTTCATTCAAGTCGGTTAGATGCAATATATATACAACCAAATGCTATTGCACAACATTATCCGGTCCGTCGTGAGATTAAAGAAATTTCACCTACTCTAATCCAGGTTAAGGAGATTGACGTCACACACTCATAGATCGAAACCAAACTGGGGTTTGTGCAATGAAGAATACTCTTTTCCCATGACCACCTTCAAACCACGACCCCCAACCTTACCGCGACCTTCTCTCCCGTCACTTAGTTTGACTAAGAGTGGGGAAAGGACCATTTTAGCTATTTTCATCGAAGAAAATCCTTGTTTGGCTCGAGAATCCTAATCGTTACCCTTAGTAGGTTGCAATGCATATCAAATTAGATATTAAGCTAAGTTTGAGTTAGTTCATCTTTTTAGGGTGACCAACCAAGCTCAAACAATTTAATAATAATATTCAGAGAACAATCATATCATGGAGCTCAACTACCATCATAGTAAATTGAAACCCACCCACAAGCATTACATAGGCACAAACAACTAACTATATTCACAAGCCAATACATACTAGAGTCCCTAGATATTCTGAAATAATATCTCAAAATACAGTAAAACATTGGTCCTACTTACTTGTCTCGGCGCTCACTTCAGAAAACTCGTGTTGTCAATGGTTTGATCATTGGGAGTTCCTATATATACAAAACTTAAATTTAATTTTTGTAATGGTTATGAAAACATTAAAGTCTTATCTAAAACAACTATAGATATATATATATATAAAGTATGTTATCATTTTTAATTATATAATAATATATAGTTTCATTATATCAATCAAGTTAAGTTATTAAGTATTAATAATATACGTAATTATACCATTACGTGTAATATATCATTCCGATTATATCAAAATGTACTTTTAGTTGTTTAAATCACGTTTCGATTACGATGGAGTTATAATAGTACATAAATGAGTAATATTGTAGAGATATAGATTATATTACTTAGGTTTATCCAATTTTAGTAAAAATAGTGTTGTTGGGCTTGTACAAACTTAACGATACGCATTATAAGTCTTAATTTCTAAAGATGGCTTTTAACAGATAATTCGAGTTTTAATACAACTATACGTATCTAATCAAATATTATCATACTATAAGTAATTTATTTTATTAAACCATATTTTACCTAATTTATCAATATAACCCATAATATAAGTATTATATAATCCTAATACCTCTATAACGTATCCCGGTTATTAAAATATAATTAAATATATTAAAAATATAATTTTTATCCAATTTGACTAGAACACAAATAGATAGTTTTTATTCACCTATTTATCATATTTTAACCTATTATTACTAAAATTAGGTATTGATTTGTTATTTAAGCTATTTTACTATGTAAATTCATAATAAATAGCTGAAGTTACCAAATAATTCCCCAAAAATTTCTATAGACTTCTAAAAATATGTGAAATTCAACTAGCACTTGATTTCAAGTTTTCGATCTATCATTTATATATTCGTATTTACGATTTTACCCTTAAATTATCCTAAATTACCTAATTAATATCCTTTTTGCACCAAATTGATTTCAACCTATCCTAACATTATTATTATTCACTAGAAATCAATACGTGTTATAAGCCCCACAACTAGCTATTCGGGGTTCTAATCGACTGAAAGATCCGATCAAACTTAAATATAAGTAAAGCTAGAAATATTAGTAAAGTTAGAAATATTAGTAAAAATAATTCCGTAAATTCGAATTTAAGAAAATAAGCAATAAAATAAAAAAATATAAAATTTCCAAATTTTAAGTATATAACTCATTATTTATTAAAAATGCATAAAATGCATTCTAATAACTAACGAATCGTTAGAAATAAATTATATATATACTAAAAATCATAAAATAACCTACATAATATTTAGGAATATTTATTTGTACTATGTTTGAATTTACATGAAAGTAGAAATACACGTAATTACTTAAAATACACAAAATGTGCTAAAATAATACTAAATAATTAAATAAAATTCATAATTAATTAAGAATAAATAAATAAAAATCAGAAAAAATAAGGAATGATCTAGATTTGGGTTGTGGCATTTGGCAAAAATAAGAAAAAAATTAGCCAATTAAATTAGAACAACACAAAAGGCAAATTGAAAGAAAATAAGATAATTATCTAATCAAATTAATGCATAATAATTTCCCTAAAGCTCTATAAATACTCCAAAATTTTCAAAAGCTCATTTTGGATGTTAGGAAATTTAGAAAATTAGAGAGAGGCGAAATTGAGAGTAAATTAGGATTTTAGAAAAAAATCACAAAAAATCTATGCAATTAGAGCTTCCAAGGAGAACCCAGACCTGACGAGCAACTAGGAGTGGACGACCACTACCACCACACCGTAATGGCAGCACCCAAGTAGGCCGACACACCCATGGCCACCCAAACCGGTGAGTTCGATTTCTAGCCCGATTTTTCGTAATTTTGTAAAAATAGTAAATATTCTTAGGAAATTATGAATTTTGTTATTCTAGAATATTTTAGTATGTATTTTTTTAGGAAAAAATATTATTTTGATGAAAATATTTCCCATGATATATAGTCCTTAAGAAATCATACAAAATTGAGCAAATTTCGGTTTAGAAATAAATGATTTTAGCAGTGTAGTTTTGAGCTCAAAATTTTTGTATAGACTACTTAGATGATATAGAATAGTGCTATGAAGCTTGTTTTCAAAAATTAATTTCTAAAATTTTTAGGCCTTAAAATGAGGTATAAAATGGATAATTTAGGGTTAATTAAGTAATTAAATAGTTAATTATTGATTTAGTGAATAATTATATGTTTTAGGATATTGAAATCTGATAAAGTATGATACTTGCAGTATTTAGGGTGTTAGATGTAATTATTAGGCTAATTATATAGTAATAAGTAATAGGGAAAAATAATAAATTTTAAGTTAATTTTGTAAATTAGGATAATTAGGTGTAAAATCTAATTTAGGATGAATTTAGACATTTTCAAATGATAATTGATGTTGAAAGATGGTAATTAGAGTAATAAAAATATTATATGTGTATTATGTACATAATAAGTTATAGTACATAATATACAATTATTGGAAATATAATAAATAGAAAATATTAGAATAAAAATTGATATTATATAAATAATAGGGATATATAATAAATCTGATAGAAAACTTAAATTTATGTAATTATATGAAAAATATAAAAATTTCTCACACTAGGAATAAATTCGGTACACTAATAAGGATTTACGTGTACTAGGTGAAATAAAATACTGACTAGAGATAATGATGGTATTTAGGATATCTGGAAGTAATGCGATTAATTTCACATTATGAGTTGAAATGAGTTTCTAGGGTTCGGGTATAAAACAATACTTAGAAATCGAACTAGAACCTAATTTAGAAAATTGATGCGAAAACTGATGCGAAAACTGAACTCAAACCTAGCCTTAAACCCATAATAATTGTAAAAGATTTGAGAACCTAGATAACTGAACATATTAAATCCTAAACAAAAGATAACAATAAGCATTATAGGATAAAACCAACCTATAATAGTTATATAAAAAACTAAAATCACGTTTGTGTTATAGAGATGATCGGCGATAGCCTAAGCAAGTCGGACCTTAAATAAGTGAGCGATGAGTCAAGGTAAGTTGGGATTAATATGTTGCTATATTTTGGAGTCTTGAGATTATACTTGGTTATGCTTGTTAGATAGTTAACTGTGTGCATGTGCTTGATTATAAGTGATGCTATGATTCTATATGTTGTTCTGACTTGTATTGTATGAAATGATCGATCACCCTAAACTGAACTTAAAAAAAATATGGCTTGCAACCATAAACTAAACTTGCATAGCAACCCATTAAGGGAATATTAGGATTCTCCGGTTAAATACCGATCCCTTCGAAAACGAAAGGGATAGCGCCAAATGGCATAATGAGTCCCTTCTTCATCCTTAGTCAAACTAAGTGACAGGTGAAAAAGTCGTAGCAAGGGTGAAGTCAATGGTTCGAAGGTAGTCGCGGGAGGAGCGGTGTCTTCATTGTATAAGCTTGGGTTTGGTTATGAGCTGTTGCATTAACGGTAACTCCTAAACCCAGATTAGAGCGGACGCAATTTCTCTAATCTTACGATGGGCCGGACAATGACGTACGATGGCATTTGCTTAAACATGCATTGCACAAAATGATGTGGTTGATAACCTTGTTTATGTTTGTGGTGTAGTTTTTAGTCTTCCATTCTAACTTACTAAACTGTGGTTGCTCACATTCCTATTGACATCATTACAGGTGCTGGCTAAAAAGCGGCTTACAACTACTTTGAAGCTAACAACTGTTGGATCCTGAGAAGTGAGGAAAAACATTTAAAAAATAGACATATATTTTTAAAGTCTAAGCTTTTATATAAGAATTTTTCATTTCTAAATAATGTATTAACTAGGAAATAAATTACGATGAAGCATTGTAAACGTTAAATGTAATAACTGAATTTTAATATATAAATATATTTTCTCACTTTCTTAGGTAAATGATTTATTTAAATTACGAACTATTTACTTCAAAGCGGATTAGTCGTGGACGCCTTGTGTAAATCTGATCTAACATAGCGGTTGTAAGGCCAATTTCTATCTTAGAATGGTTTACACGATAAGACTATTACAACTCTGCCGCTTCGAGACGTGACACATGTTTATTTCATCATTTAATTTTATAATTTCCTATTTATTTCACAATTTCAGCCTATTTTCGAGCCATTTTTAGGTCGAAAAATACAATAAATATAAAAAATATTCAAATAAAAAATCGGGCTACATAGAAATAATTTATATATCATAAGTATCTTACACAAAAATTTTGAGCTAGAAACTACATCATTTATTTTAAATTTCAAATTTCGGATGAATAGTATATTTGTTAAGAAAATACATTAAATATTCCTAATTTTGTTAAAATAAATTTATGAAATTAAAGTACATCTAAAATAACCTAGAAATTAATTTTTCCATATTTTTCCTAATTAATTTAATAATTTTTCAAAAATAAAGAAAAATGGGGCAGAAGCTCGGAACCTGAGTTCAACGAAGCTCCTGCCACCGTTAGCTAAAGAGAGGTTGTCAGTTGGCCTAATTGGTGGTAGCTTTGCTAGCTGGCGGCAGGGCTCCACGTCAGGTCATTGAATGGTCGGGGAGCTAGCTACGCTCAATCCTTACTTTATTTTTTCTTATTTTTTGTCAAATTTTCCTAATTTTTTTCTGAATTTTCCTTAGGTTTTCTTGGTTTCCAAAATGTTGATTCTAAGTCCTAGGATCCTATTTATAGTAGTTTAGGTCGGTTGAATTTTTTTCTTAATTCTTAAGTAATTTATTTTAATATTTTTCTCAAAAAACGCATAGTAAGATGTGTCAATTTTTTATAAATTTACTTTTGATGCAGCTGCTTATTCTTTTTAAGCTGCTCAACATTTAATTCAATCATATTTCAAGTCGTTTTTTATTTTTTTTATAATTTTTAGATAATATTTTAGGGTATTTTGGTATTTTAATTAGTATTTAATGATTTTTATTAATATACGAGTATATATCCTACATATATCATACACGTAATGAGTAATTATATACGTGTAATCATGTTTCTAACATATCTTTTATTTTTAAGATACTTTTTTCCTATTTAATTTTGCAATTCTATTGCTCATTATGCATAATTATATTATTTTAAGTTAATTTACGCGTATATTTATTATATATATCGGGTACACTCATAAAAATACGTATATACTCATATAGTATATTATACTATATTATTTTCTTTTATTGCTTAAATATCTTATTTCTAAGTTTTCGTTACATTCCAAGCTTAGTTTTAGAAGTTTCGAGCAATTTTGGACGATATTAAGTAATTGTATTTTTAGGGAAAAATTTGGGATTTCAGGTAATTATTTTCAAAATCTTACTTCACCAAGTCACTTTAACTGACTTTTCTATCTCAATCGTGAAGTTTGGGTTTAATAGGATAACTTTTCCCGAAAATTCTAAATTTTCAGTATTTTGATTATATTCTTGATATTCTTATTGTATTATGAATTTTCAAACCTATAAGAACTCCTCTATTAGAGTTATTATATTTTTCGTAAGTTTCTAGCCTAATTGATTTATTTTCCCAAACACCTTAAATCAACTATTGACTATAATCATATAAGGACAGGGTTTTATCGTAATACTCAAATGTTCATATCTGGATTGTTGATTTATGGGTTATTATAACAATTTTGATGACTATAATCCTCTTACTGTAGCATTGCGTAGCTAAATGCTCGAGGCCTTGGTATTGAAAACATTTCACCTCACTAGAACATCTTCTAAGATTAATTACTTCCTTATTGATACCATGATAGCTTAATCCCCCTTTTTCATAAGTATAAAGCTACTTTCATTCTAATTTTAACTCTTTAAGCTTCTATCTAAAACTCCTTTCGTTTTGACTCTAACTCTTCAAGCTTCTATTCTTCCTTAGTCTTCTCCTTAATTTGTCTATCAAGATAATGTTGAGATATGGACTTATACTTTTGCTTCTATTTCTCTACTGTTTGTACCAACTTAATTATGCCATCCAGAGAAGAGTATTGTTGTACCTCAACCACATCTCCTATTTCATATCTCAAACCTATGATGAATTTTGAAATTATCCTTTCAACATGGTCCTTACAATCACATTTCATTAGCAAAAAGTCAAATTCTTAAGCGTACTAAAGTACTGCCCTGTTTCTCTATATGAATGTATCAAGCTAAGCATACTACCCTTGCATATAATATAGTGGCATATATTTCCTTCTCATTAACCGCTTCTTAAGGCTCTAGATGGTAATCTCATTCTCACCCTCTTCTCTTCTTTATGCTCTCAATTGTTTCCACCAAAGGGATGCATAACTTGAAAATTCTAGTGACGCTAGCTACATATCCTCTCATCATACTCCCCATACTTAAATAGCCTCTCAATTTGACTTTCCCAATCATAGTAATCATTTGTTGTACCTCGCCCATCAAATTTAAGACTATCAATGTTTTTCACTAGTTAAGTTCCTCATTCTCCATCAAATTGTCCCCTTCTCCTTCTCCCAATTCTCCTTCAATTACTCGATCACTACAACCCCTTGCTTACCTTTCTCCAATTATAGGCCTACCATCACCACTAATTGCTTGTTAGATGTTGTCATTTATTAATCATCGACATGATATTATTATTCATGTTAACTAGTTGCTGGTTCAATGTCTATATCATACCTTGAAACATTTGAGTAAGTACAATCATTTGATCACCATCAACTTACCCTGGTGAATTTTGATTTTGATTGTTTCTTTCATCCTTATTACCTATAGCTCCAGCATTGACATTGCTCTCTTTACTCATGTTTGCACCATAGATAAGACGGCACTAGTTGGACTGTAAGTATGTCACCACTAAGCATAGCTACCAATGTAAACCAGTTTGTTGCTCAAGGTAAAGGTAAAGAGTTTCATAAGCTAACCATTTCACAATTCTGTTGCTTAAGTTAGAGACCACCCTTTTGCAACTTTTGTTTGAGCCATTCACAATTCCACAGTCAAAATTAGACACCTTTAATCACAAAATCATCATATTAATTCATTGGAAGCAAATACTGTGCTTTTTTTTTTTCTTTCGGGTGGAATAGTTGTTCAGCCTAGTCTTTTCCATCCAATGCTAATATTGCGTTAGCCATCAAAAGGGTGATACCCTTATTAAGTGCGTTTTTTTCCCAATCTATGGATAGATCACAAACTTTAAAGCTCTATTTAGGAATTATATCAAACACCTTAGATACATTCTCATAAGTCAACACAACTTCAACAATTTCTAACTTTACTACCACAGAATACTCCACAATTCTCTACATAGGAATTTTAACAAATATGTTAAGGGTACTTCTCAACACTCTTCACAATAATATGAAATATCTCTTTTCCCAATTTAGCACTATACCACGTGCTACGATGGATCAATACAATAGTCAAACTCCACATACACAATAATCACAACCACTTGGTTCCACTACAATTTCACAACATCAATCTCTAACCTAATACCAACAATAGTGATAAACGAAAGATGATATAAGAGTGCTTACCCACATCAACCTTCACTTTGATACTACTATGATTTGCCCAGATTTCTCGGCACTAATTTAATATTTGTTAATCTTTATCTAATATGACTCATGGAGTTTGGATAATGATAAGTTAATTACAGTACATGATATCACCCATGAAATATTCTAATCAACGATCAAAATGAATCTCCACAATCACATTAATATAACTGATAAAATTCAAAAAATATGATGTTAATCAATAGTCTCTCTAAAGAGTGTATGATTAAGGTCTACAATAGTTGAAAGATAACAAGGACGTCTTTACAATGCCTCATAAAAGAGCTTTTATACTAAACCTATCATAACGGCAAATATGTAATTTAAGTACAAAAGATAAAATCCAAAAACAAAATAAAATAAATGATTCTCATCCTTTCTTAGTAGAACCAGTAAGCTAGTATTTCAAAATGCTATCAAGCTACTAATGGTTGACTTGTAGTTAACTTATTAGAATCAACAAGCCAGTTGTGCTAAATCCGTTAGGTCAGTTCTTACTTAAACCAACGAGTCGATTGACTTGTATGCAGTCCAATCCCCAATCTTGTTTCCTTAGCTCATATTTTGGATCTAGGCTTATTTCTCAAAAGGTTTATTCATTCATTGGTTTGGTTTATACATGTTAAGCCTTAGATTCCCATCAAATGGTTACTTTATTTTTATGAACAATTATTTATAACTGCATATTGTAAAATTACTAAGCTACTAATATAGTTTCTAGATCTAGTTTCATTAAGATAAGGAAGCTATTGATGTGTTTGATAAATTAAAAGTAGTGTTCATAGAAGCATTAATTCTTAGCTCACCAGACTTCACTAAAACCTTTATAATTGAAGCAAATGCTAGTGGAATTAGAGTTAGGGCTATTCTTACTCAAGAGAATCATTTTATATTTTATTTTAAGAATGTCTTACCACATAAGTAGCTTGTATATCCATCATATTTAATTGGCTGTTGCTTCCTTATTAAGATTGATCATTAGAGCCTTAAATATCTATTAGAGTAGAAAATTCCTACTCATAGTAACCAAAAATGGTTGATGAAATTTCTTGGATTAGATTATGAAACACAATACAAGAGTGGGCAATAGGTGCCTTATCAAGGATGGAGGAACACAATTTAAGGACTATAGTGTCCATGGTTACTTAAAGTTGCTTCAAGAGATCAAAGAGAGCAAGCAGTATGGCAATAAGTATAGAATTTTAGTCACCAATCTTCGAAATGGTGAAAAGAATGGCATTACTCATTAAAGGAAGATTTACTAAGGGGAAAAGGTAAGGTAGTGATGATCAAACCTAATAATGCTTTAAAGAAAAAATTACTTGCCTTATATCATGATGAAATTATTGGAGGACACTTAAGCTATCAAGTTACTTAAAAGAAGATTTGCTTAGTTTTCTTTTGGTCAAGTTTAGAAAGGGACATGAGATGATATGTATGTGAAAGTAGTACATCTCAATGCCACAAAATATGAGAATGTCCCTATTCTAAGGCTTCTACAACCTTTACCAATTTCAATCAAATATCGAAGTAGGGTGAGTATAGATTTCATAAACTGGTTACCTAAGTCACATAGGAAGGAAGTGATTCCCATAGTAGTGGATAGGCTATGCAAGTACACATATTTTGTTGCTTTATCATACACTCATACATCCTTATAGGTGGTGCAAGCTTTTTTGGACAACGTTTAACAGTTACACAATTTACCTAAAGGGGTAGTTAGTAATACGGTTTCAGTTTTTGTAAGTTCATTTTGGAGGGAGTTCTCTAAATTGCAAGGAATTGATCTAAAGCTTTAAATAACTTATCACCCTTAAATTGATGGTCAAACTAAAGTTGTGAATAAGTGTTTAGTGACTTACCAATCCTATATGACTAGCAAGCATCCTACGAGGTAGACCTTGTTACCTTTAACCAAATATTAGTATAATACTAATTCCCTTACAAGCACAAAGAAGACTCTACTTAAAGTATTATATGATTACCTATCCCCTTTTACTTTTGCCTTACGTATTGGGTGATGCAAGAATAAAGACAATGGACATATTGTTGAAGGATAGAGAAGGGACTCTAAGGCTTCATTTAAAGAGGGCTTAAAATCGAACTAAACAATATGTAGACATAGGCAAAAAAGACTGCACCTTCAAGATTAGCAAATTTGTTCTATTAAAGCTTCAACAATACGAGTGGCACACCCTTAGAAAAGACAATGAACAAAAGGTCTATAGTGCATGCAACCTTTCATATATCGTAACTTAAGAGTTATTTCAAGTTTAAGGCTATGTATCAACACCAATTACTAGATCTAGATAGTGATAAGCTAAGGGAGCTAGTGCAAAAATATAAAAAGGAAGAAGTTCGAAGGGGTTGAGTTGTCGATAATTAGATTTTGGAAAAATGGAAGGAACACGATCAAGTTGAAACCACTGGGGAATTTTATTCTAAAATGGTGTTTAAGATTCCCAAATAATCTTTTATGGACAAGGGACTTTCAAGAGAGAATGGGAAAGGAGGGGAAAGAGAAGAAGGAAGGTAAGGGCGAAGAGAGGGGAGGGAAAGGAGGAAGGAAGGTACTGTGATGAGAAGAAATCAAACCTTAGGGTCTTATCTTGTAAAAGAAGGGAAAGCACATATAATAGAACACAACATGTTAGAGATAATAATGGTGTTATGAGCTAAGTAATGGGTTCATGATAAGGATCGACTCTTTGATGCCAAGATGATAAGGAATCAAAAAATCAATCTAAAAAGAAACGGCAGTAGATCTGGAAACGAACAGGAATGGGTATTCAAAGAAAATGAGCACTAAGAACAAGAAAGGTTTTAATAGTGAATGTAGATAGATATAGCTCACCAAGACACAAACACGATCAGGGGTTTGAGCTTGAAATAGAGTTTGATACAACTTACAAACTCTAAGTGTTGCTTAAAGTTTCAAATGAAGGTTAGATGCAACTCACTAACCAGTACAAATGAAGGGGTTTACCACAATTTGAGAACTAGATTAATAAGAACGCGCGGGTGATTAAAGAGTCTAATCAATATTCAATAATCTAATAAATGCTAACTAACTCAAGTATAGCCTTACTCAAAAGAGGAAACTTTCACTCTGTATATCTATCTGTTTATATCTATGTATCTGTTTCTATCTCTCTATATATCTGTTAATACAAGTGTTGCTATTTATAGCAAGTCGTAAACTCTAGTAGCAAAACTGTAAATAAAGTACAAGGCCTTAAACCCTAAAGAATCGAGTTCATAAATAAAATAAAGGAAAAATATGTACAAGAATACAAAACTATGTGTTTTACAGAACTTGGCATGCAGTTACTCAGTATATCCTGGGAGTAGTAGTATCCAAACCGAACGGGGTCGGCAGTTAGATGTATAGGTTCGAAAAGGAGTCCCTGATGTCTCGCATGGCTTGGTCGAAATACCAGAGAGGCTAGCTCATAATTGCCGAATTCTAGAATTATTCAGCGCTAGTCTTTCCAGGTCGTACCGAGTAGTTCTTTGGTCTCGAGTACTTGGCCCTGCAGTTTCTCAACACCTCGGTTGACGACAGAGTTGATGTCAAGTGTTTATTTTCCTTCCCCTCGTCCTTCTAGTTGCAACTCAGCCTCGACAAGCATTGATAGGTCTCGACTTAGATATGGTCGAAGGCTAATTCCTATTATTACCGTGAGTTTGAAAGGAAGTTGTCCTCAATGTTAAGTGCTGACCACAGGCTAGAATGCCGAATAAGCTCCTTCTCTCTTTTTGTTTTACCATAGGTGCCAAGTGTCTCTGGATTTCCTCAATACTCATTGGGGTCAAAAGATACTTTTTTCTATCCCTCCAAACAGTGTAAGTGTTGAGAAATCCATCATGGATCACTTTTCGATCAAATTCCCATGGTCGGCTAAGAAGTAGGTTCACGACATTCATAGGTACCACATTGAAGTCAATCTCATCCTCATACTGCCTTGCCTTGAAGGTGGTCCACGTTGTTTTATGCACATGGACCATACCCTTGTCATTAAACCATTTCAATCCATAAGGTATGGGGTATGGGTAGGTCAGAAATTTCATCTTTTCTACTAACTCGGTAGAAATGATGTTGTTGTAGCTACCTCCGTCAATAACTAGGGAATAGGTCTTCCCATTCATTAGGTACTACATGTGAAATAAATTTTCCCTTTGTCCAGGATTTGACTTTCGGTTAGTTCATTGACTTGTCAAAGATAGAGTTTATCTAGATTTTCGACATAGACATCTTCTTTGATCAATCCTTCTTCCAAGCTCTTATCACTATGATTCTCAATTTGAGCCTCGGGCCCTTCGCCCTTTAAGACCATGACCCTTTTATTTAAGCATTGGGACATAATGTGTCCATAGCTTAAGCATTTGAAGCACTTTACTTCTCGGGCCTTGTTGCCAGGTGCCTTTTCTTTCTCAGCCATCTGTTTCTCGGCATAAACTGGTCGGTTAAGCTCTTCTTTCTTTATCTTCTTTTCTTGCCTTCTCTTGGCATACCTCTCAGGCTTAGGGTTGCCTTGTTGAGATTGGCTACTTGGCCTCTGATGCCTTCTTCTCCTCTACCTCTTTAATCTGAAGGCCAAATTAATTAGCTCATCCAAAGAGTTGAATGGCTGCAATTCAACTATGTTGGCAATATCGTCTCGGAGTCTGCTCAGGAATTTGGCAATGGTGCAATCCTGTAGCTTGGCAATTTCACATCTTGTCATCAAAGTCTCAAACTCTTGTAAATACTCTTCAATAGTATTTCGACCTTTCTCAAGTACTAGAAGGTATAGAGCACCTCCTGCTTGAAATAAGTCGACAGAAACCGTTGGTTCATTAATCTTTTCATGAGCCTCCAAGTTCTGATCAGCTCTTCTCCTTCAGCATCTCACTTGGTAACTAGCTTATCTCACCAAAGACTTGCATATTTAACAAGGGATAAGGAAGCTAGCTTAACCTTTGCCCGATCATCGCACTCGTAGCACTTGAATAACTTCTTGACTCAAGGAACCTAGTTAAGGAACTCTTCAAGTTGGCTACTTCCACAGAAAGTCGGCAGTTTTAGCTTTACATTATCAAGTCCTTGACCAGGTGCTCAGGGTTCATCCCTTACATTTCAAGTTGGTCGATTATCCTCAGTACGACCACTTCTATTAGAGCTCTGCTCAGCTACTCCTCTTCTTAGCCTAGGCTCTCTTCTTCGGGCTTCTTGATTTGTTTCGAAGTCAACACTCCTATCATTTCTTCATCTCGGCACTGGATGGTTTTCTCTTCTTCTTGACTCGACAGCTCTTCTTAGCTGTCATTCATCATGACCAAGTTCATTAGAACCACTTTCACTTGTAAGTGCTTTCTTCTTTCTCTCCTCTCAACCATCTCATCTACAACCTCTGACTAATCTAGTAAGTTCTTAGATAGAGTCAGCAAGATTCTAAATCTGATATTCTAAGTTGTCAACATGTCACCTTAAGCTTCCACGAAGATTGTCTCTAGTGTTGTTGATACTATCCTCCGACGTTCTTGTTCGTTCAATCATTAACCATAGAATTGAACAAACAACAAAACACAATAACAGTAAACCAAAAACAACTACTATTCGACTTTTGCAACTACCACTACTATCAAACAGCTGCTACGAATAGTATACTACATTATAGAACATTGATGAACAAAAATGTTAGAACCACAACTCTACTTTAAAGAACACTAGCATACGTATCTTCCCAAAGCTCTTATACCAATATGATAAGGATCGAATCTCTAATGCCAAGATGATAAGGAATCAAAGGATCGATCCAGGAAGAAACGGTAGTGGATCTAGAAACGAACAGGAATGGGTATTTAAAGAAAACGAGTACGAAGAACAAGAAAGGTTTTGATAGTAAATGTAGATGGATATAACTCACCAAGACACAAACATAATCAGGGGTTTGAGCTCGAAATAGAGTTCAATACGACTCACGAACACTAAGTGTTGCTCGGGGTTTCAAATGAAGACTAGATGCAACTCATTAATCGATTCAAATGAAGGGGTTCACCACAATCTGAGAACAAGATTGATAAGAACGCGGGGGCGATTAAAGAGTCTAATCAACATTCGATAATCCAACAAATGCTAACTAACTTAAGTATAGTCTTGCTCGAAAGAGGAAAGTTTCACTCTGTATATGTATTTGTTTGTATCTATGTATCTGTTTCTATCTCTTTATGTATCTGTTAGTACAAATGTTGCTATTTATAATAAGTCGTAAACCTTAGTGGCAAAACTGTAAATAAAGTATAAGGCCTTAAACCCTAAAAAATCGAGCCCATAAATAAAATAAAAAGAAAACATGTACAAAAATACAAAATTATGTGTTTTATAGAACTCGGCATACAGTCACTCAATATATCCTGGGAGTAGTAATATCCAAATCGAATGAGGTTGGCAATTAGATGCACAGGTTCGAAAAGGAGTCCCTAACATCTCGCATGGCTTGGTCAAGACACTAGAGAAGTCAGTCCATAATTGCCAAGTTCTAGAATTAGTTAGCGTTAGTCTTTCGAGGTCATGCTGAGTAGTTCTTTGGTCTCGAATACTTGACTTTGCAGTTTCTCGACACCTCGGCTGACGACAGAGTTGATGTCAAGTGTTTATTTTCTTTCCCCTCGCCCTTTTAGCTGTAGTTCGGCCTCAACGAGCATTGATAGGCCTCAACTTGGATATAGTCGAAAGCTAATTCCTATCAGTTTAGGTCATATTGTAGGCCTAAGAATAAGTCCAATAGATCTTGCCAAGAGAGATTATTTGATCTTAAAACCAAATAGATAAGAATAATAAATTCTAAAGTACATATGTAATTAGTTACAACATTACAAGTATGCCTCTTAGTATACGTAAATATATTTTGTTAGTTATAGGGAGGTTTTTATACATCAACTCAATGTATAATACTTATATGAAAAAAAAGACAATAGAAAATACGAAAAAAAAAAATTATCTTCCTAAATTATGTGCCAATGTATGAAAGTGATGTCTAAACCTTGTTTTTTTTTATCCCCCTTTTTGACCAACCAAATTTATTAAAAAATTGCTTTCTTAGACTCCACTAAACCATGGTCTTCCTTTATAAAAATAAAACCAAATTTGCAATAAGTAATCATTGGCAAAGAAAACTATAAAATTTACTATAAAAGTAAGGGTCTTGATGTGAAAGCCATGTACATGCCAAGTGACAATCGTGCTATATGTGACTAAGGAGAAATGACTTAAATAGTATTTATAGGAGAGTCAAGAGAATAGTAGAAAGGAGAAGGAACAAGTAATCTCAATAAAGCTTTAATACGTATAATAATAGGTGAAAGAGCTCGATGGCATCAAACTTCATAATTAATGAAAAATGGAATTGCATTCTTGAAATGATTAAGTATTTGATTCTTTAGAGTAAGAATCCAGTTGTACGATGGTGTTTGTCTAGAATTCTCAATAGTAGAATTAACCTCTTCTTATAATGGATACAAAATAGATTCCCTTCATAGATTCCGCCCAATAAAGGCCATATTTTGTGAAGCAAAATAATAAAGGTTCTGATCCAACTAACCCTACTCTAAGCTTATGATATCAAAGCTCTCTTGATTATCTTGAAACATGGATTTCGTTCTTTAAACTCTATTAACTTAGCCTAAAGAGTTAAATTCATTTAAATTAATGATCTCATAACCTATTATTTGATTTAGCCCTCTACATTTACCTTCTTTAGCATAAGGGTCCTTAAACACATGATGAGTTGACATTAAATGATAACCGTATATTGTTGACTTTACAAGTAATAAGGTTACAATAAAAACCATTCAATGAACAAAACTTTTGATCTTTACACTATGTTTAAAATGAAGGAAATAATTAGGAGAGGAAGGAAAATTGAAGAAAAGTGTGAATTTCAAGAGACATTTCTTTGTTTGGAAATGAAAGAAACATGAGAGGAGATAGATTTAGGAGAGAAAATTTTTTCTATAGCCCACACTTTTTTCCCTCTCTAAATTGGAATAAGTTAAGAGAAAAAGTTGCTGAAATTTTAAATATATTCTTATTTTGAAGCTATTATCACCTTTTTTTAGGACAATATAGCAATTAAATAGTTTAATTTTTAATTATTATTTTTGCAAAAGAATTTCTTTCATATTCAATCCTTCCTCTTTCTCTTAATCCAAACAAAAAAATGCACCAATTCTTTCCCTCTATTTCCTTTATTCTAATTCTTTCAATTCACTCTTTTCCACTTCTGATTCCTTCCCTCTTTTCAAATATAATGTTAGGATTCCAATTTGAAAAGAAGCCATAAGAGCAACTTTATTCTGTAGGAACTCGAAATGTGTTCTTAGATACTACATCAACATATTAACAAACTCACTTCTTTAAGAAATCCACTATTTTATCCCTAAGTTCCTTCATACAAATTCTTCAATATTTATTTTTAATTTTCATGGGCCAAAAAAAAAAAAAAAAAACTTGTTAACCAATCGGAAAAGTTAAAAAAGCAAAAAAAAAAACAAAAACAAAAAGAAAAAAATTATGGTTCCTTTGACAATCCACGTAAGCAACTCACAATATCATTGAAGGAACTTTTGTTCCGTTCCTTGTGCATTAGATTCTGGTTTAAGGAACCGGCAATAAAGCCGACTCAATGGGCCTTCCGTGATCGCAGATTTGAATTCAAGCAAAGTATTTATGGCCCAAAAAAAAAAAAAAAGAGAGAGAGAGAGAGAATTCAAGCAAATTATATTTGTCATAATTATCACCAATACCAAGCATATCTTTTTATGTATAACAAAGTAACCAGGATTGTTCATAAAAAAAAAAATGTATATCTATACTTTCCTTTGTCGTAATTTATAAAATTCCATAGAAAAAAGAAGAGAAAATGCTCGATAAAAATGAAAAAAAAAAGACAAGGGAAAGCATATCTTTTTATATAATTACTTTAATAGTATATAATAAAACTTAGAAAAGTAACCAGGATCTTTTATAAGCATTCTAGAATCACAAGCACTTACTAACAAGTCCTTTGTTTAATCACAAATGTAGAATAATCTTATAAAGTTAATAATTTTAATGATATCAATTGTTCATCCCTACACATTGTAATGAAAAATAGGAGAAAACGAAGATACTTATACCACATTCACTTGAGGGGATAGGAATTCTTTTTCCCCCTACTTTTTTTATTATAGTGTTTATTTTGGTTTTTATCTCTAAATCATAATTTCTTATAATTTTTTTTTTTCAAAAATGACCTCATCCCATTTTAATGACGACCATTATCACTGCCGCCATCATCAACTACCACTCACAAACAATCGCTGTCGCCATTGCCGCCACCGCCGCCGCTGCCGCCGTCGCCGCCATCCCTACCACTACTGCTACCATCATTGCTATCATTATTGCTAGTGCCATCATCAATTACCACCACTGCTGCCATTGCCGCCACTATCACTACCACCCTCATCGAACACCACCAATGCCGTTGTCACTCCCACCACCACTTATTACTTCACTTTAGGGTTGGTTAGAAAAGATGGACCGAGAGTAATTTAATCATTAAAGTTTTATTACGTATTTATTTTTAAATCACTTATAAATTCAACTGAACAAAGTATTAAGTATTTTATCCTTATTACATTCCTTAGAAATTCCTATTTCATTCGCCTCTCATATCATTCAGTGAAATAAATGGGCCATTAATAATTTTACGGCCCATTCACTTCACTAAGAAAGAAATGTAATTATAATTTTTAAAGAATATAATAATGGTATAGTACCTATTACTTTGTTTAGTTAAATTAATAAACAACTTAAGAATAGACACGTAATATAACTTTAATGACTAAATTACTATTGATCCATTTTCTTTCTCAAGTAATTCTAAAGTAATAAGTGATTATGGTGGAAATCGATTGCAAGAGCAAAGGCGGTTGTAACGGTCGACAACGGTTGTAAATGGTGGTGATGGTGGTAGTCGATGGTGGTAACAGTAACGGTGGCGATAACGGTGGTTAATAGAGATAGCGATGGTCGGGGTAACAGCTTGGAGGGGGGTGGGGATAGCTGCGACGGTGGTGACGATAGTAGTAGCGGTGGTTAGAGGCAGCGACAATGGTTGTAGCAATGGCGACAATGGCAATAGTGGTGATGGATAATGGTAGTGGCAGCAGAGTGATGGTAATGGTGTTAATGGTAATGATGGTGATGGTGGTGGTGGTGCTTGGTGGTGACAGTAGCGATAACAGTAACCATAAGTACTAGTGGTCAGAGGCAATGGTTGTGGCAGCGATAATGGTTGTGACAGCGGCAGTGGTGATGGTAGTAGTAGTCGATGGTGATGATAATGGTAATGGTGGTAGTGGTTGTAGTAGTTGTAGTAGTGGTTGTAGTGGTAGTAGTGGTTGTAGTAGTGGTAGTGGTAGTGGTAGTGGTGGTGGTGGTAGTGGTAGTGGTTGTAGTGGTTGTAGTGGTTGTAGTAGTGGTAGTGGTTGTAGTGGTTATAGTAGTGGTAGTGGTAGTGGTTGGTACTGGTGATAATAATAGTAGTGGTGATAATAATAGTAGTGGTGATCATCATTAAACTGATATAAGGTTATTTTTGGAAAAAATATAAAATTTTGTAAAAAATCATAATTCTTTAATTGAATTAAGGAATCTCTATTACTTAATTTTACGTAATAGAAATTCCTAAGAAATTACGATTTAGAGACAAAAAAATCAAGTGAAAACTGTAATAAGGAATTGAATTCCAATTCATCTCAAGTGAATGAGACATTAGAGTTTTAATATGTATGTGAATCTATCTTCTTTAGAAAACCTTGATGTTTCTAATTTTGTGTAAGTTGAAAGCTTAGGTTTTAGGTAAAATAAATAAAAGAAAAGAAACAAAGGTGAGCAAAATTTCTTTGTTTCTATTATATTTGAACTATATCTTTTCCAAAATTTGTTCTTTTCCTCTTTTTATATGTCAAATGTGATCCTAAATTTAAAATTTTTTTTTACAGTTCTATCCATGTTTTTGATAGAATTGGTTTAGGTCTCAATCTTAGTTTACGTAAAGATTTTTGAAGGGCGGAACCTGAGCTCCTAGAATTTTTAGATGATGCAATTCTTCTTAGCGTGATGGATTTGTGACTTTCACCTATAGGGCTTGAACGGTAGGAATGGACATGGGGTACATAACTTGGGTCTAGGAATGTGAAGTGCTTGGCCTTTCATGTTTCAATTGTTGCCATCTCATGCTTCATCATTTAGACTTAGCTTTTAGACCTTTAACTTCTTATAATTTTTTGTTGGGCTAAGACGTGACTAGTTGTGGATGTAGGCCACATTTGCTCAAGAATGCTAAACATGAGACTACTTCTTCATGTCCCCGTTTTCTTTTGGTCTATAATAGAACTAGTTAAAGAGTTTTGCACCAATAAAAGTTTAAATAAAGGCTATAATTCTGTTAATAAAAAATATATAAATATAAACTATTATATTCATCTATTATCACAAAGAAAAAAATTAGAAAAATCATTTATTATGTGTATGATATCATAAAAAGATGAAATGTAAAGAAAGGAATAAGTTTTTGAAACTATATATTACAATATCATATTATATGATATGATTTAACAAAAAATTTTAGAAATGCATTATTAATATCATAAAATGATGGAATCTAAAAAAGAAAGAGTTTCTGAAACCATTTATTATGATATAAAATGGCCCAAAATTATAAAAATATATTAATTATAGCATAAAAAAATGGAATATAAAATAAGAAATAGTTTCAAGAACTATATATTTGGTTTATAATAGAATACACATATAATGAAAAAATTTTGGTTTATTATGAGTAACATAATCAAGAACGTGCATAGTATGATAGTCATTACATAAATTTTATTTAAGAGCAACAAAAATTTATAAATCGAAATCAATGAAAGAGTATAAAATAATTAGTAAATTTGTCAAGAGTAATCTAAAAGAAGAATATGAACTTAATAGACCTATGTGAAAATAAAAGGATAGTTTAAAGATTTTATGGAAAACCTTAAGAGGATAAATAAAGCTAAATATATAGAAAAGGCACTAATACTATATAAAAAAGAGGTCAAAAGTTAAAGTTAATTTTCAAAGTAACTAGTTTTGGAATTAATTATTATTAATGGACGATGCATCTATGATGCATATGCATATATAAAAATATCAAATGTATGAAACATATAATAATTGAATAATGGTTATTTACGTACTCACAAATCTCACAATGGAAAACATATAATAATTAGAGTACTGATTATATCTCTTAATACATTCACTTACTTTTAATAGGTCATATCTATTAATAAATAAAAAAATTTTGAGACAACAAATGTGTATAAGTGGCAAGGAGAAAGTAAGTGATTTTGTAAAATTACCCATTTACCCTTAATATCATCAAGTTAGATAATTGAAGCATATGTTCTAATAATTTTCCTTAATATGTTTTAGAGGTAGTTGATGAAAATGTAAAAAAGAGACTTTGGTGCCTAAGTAATACCAATAGTAAGATATTTTATTAAATAGTTCTATATTTTGCAATAATTTAATCCATTTCCCTTTTTCTAACATCTTTTAGATTATTTTTGTGAAGGTATTTGTAATTGTTGCAATGTAGTTAATATGAGATAAGAAAAATTCATAAACTCTTCTATAATAGACAAATAGTTGTACTATTATATATTTCATAGTTTTCTTATAAATTTTCTATCCTGGCCCATAATCTTAGATAAAATGACCTTACTACATGCATATATCACAATACGAGTATTGTAAGCTTCAAAATGCAACTAATATCACAATTTGTAATAATATCTTTACAACTCTTAGAAATTGATATCATCACTTAGTTTAAAGAGGTCGAAGCAACTTAACTATAAAATCTTGTGTAAAACAAATTACATCACTTGAATTTACTAATGAAATCTTTTAAAATTAAGAAAATAACAACAAATTCTATTAAATAAAACATTTAAGATAGATCTTCAATCTAATCATTATGGAAGTAAAGTTTACTTTCATCCTACACACTCCTATAAAACAACTCAAACCCCAAATTATCATAAAACTAAGTATTGATTAGCTATAAAGCCGTTGCTTTAAAATAAAAATGTTCCCAAGAGAATCACATGTATACTTAATGCAAATGCAACTATTCATTATCTCATTTAGGTGCGGCACATAGTATAACTTTAGTGCACCAAGATTCAAAGTAGCTTTGACGTACCATTTGACTTGCCAATAAACTTAGGCAAAACATACACATACAAATACATATACACATACATGTGAGAGCACGATTCTACAGTCATCTCATCCTAAGGACTATTAATATCAACCATCAATGCAATTGGCCTATGACAATTGTCAAAAGCATCATCTCATACCACCATTATGACTCGATTGCCACTTCTACTTGCATTAGAATAACTAGCCAATTCAAAACCTACCCAATAGCATATACTAGTTTGGTACCTGATCTATACATCATATCATCCCAACTTACTACCCTTACAAGACGATACATCTATCTATCCTTGATAGCCACTTCCTATACCTTGATACTCACGATGTTCTTTTTATCAGTGTAAGCATAATCAATAATCAGATTCAAGGTTTAGACAATTCTTTAGTTTATTGCATTAATAACTTAGACACATGAGCTACATGTATTAGTAACCACGTATCTAGTGTTATCTTAAGCTTCTAAGAAATTTGAACAACAAATCTACTTATGGAATCTAACATAAGAACAACTATTAATATCTTCTTTAATTCAAAAAATTACATTCCTAAGAACTCTATTAAGTATTTTAACTTTGTAAACCAAAACAACTTAAAACATACCCTCACAAATTCAGAGGAACTCACCTAAGTCAATTTGACTTTTGAAATTATCGAAATTGGTCTATAGGTAAAATTTCCATTAACTAAGTTGAAAAATCATCAATCAGCTAGAATGGATATCAATTGGCTAAAATCCTTTACTTTAGACTAGGATGGCCGAAATTAATTTTAATCTCCTAAAAGTAACTTAGTCAATTGTTGTTTCATTGAATTTCTAAAACTTAACCTTTTCTCTTCATATTTCAATCTTTGGTCTGTATCTACTTTGGTCACCATAGTATAAATTCTTCAAATCTACACTTTTAACAACAAAAGAAATATAAAGTAAACATGAAAATCAATTAGCATTTATAAATTACAACGCTAAATATGAAGATTTGTAACTATATTTAATTAGCTTAATTGTTGTTAAATCCTAGCAAACTATGAAGCAAAAGGCAAAGGAAAGGAAGAAAAGAGAAAAGAAGCATAACTTACCTTTGAAATGCATTCTACCAACCAAAACCTATAATCTTGAAGCACACTTATGCAACTACACTTAAATGAATTATCTCCTTTATGAAATAACAAAACCTAATTAAATTCCAATAACAATTAGACTAGCTACTAGCCTAATTATGAGAGTATGAACAAGTGAATTTTAAAATCTCACGATGAGGATCTTAAGGAATCAATCAGTAAGAGATGAGTGAGACCATGTTAACGTATCTATTTTGCATCAAACAACTTATGAGGATTTGTATTTTATCAGTAATTTAGTAGGAAGATAGGGACTAAATAAACCATGGAACTAACTAACCTAAATATGTAGAATTTAGTTCTACAATTAGTCATCTAAATGGCTAACAATAGCCATCCGACTTACTATTATTGACATATAACCATTTAACCGCGCAACCGGTCTATTAGGTTGGCTAGGCCATAGAGCACAAGTATTGACATTTTATTTTCTCTATTTGATTGAATCTCTTCCTCATTCGACTAGCAACAACACATCACAAATACTAAATGTCAAACTTTCCCTTTTATTAGGAATTGAGCTTTTATTTCATGTTGCTTTTACACTTAATGATATAATAGTTTATATAAGACTTGCTGACTTACTTAAGTAAAAACAAGGATATAAACCTAAAACCCTAGTTTTTAAGGATTTAAGATGAATTCAATTGACAATCCATACCCCTAAAATATTGAAATTTACAAGAAACACTGACCTATTAGTAGAATTAGAGCCTACAGAGTTGACAACAGTAAAAAACACTAACATCGATAGCAGAAATTTCATTAACATAAAAAAGAAACTTAAGGGAACTAAAGATAATTAACTTAAGTTAAAATTAATGTTATAACCCTATATATACATACATAAACTATAGAAAATAAAAATTATTAATAATAGTAAAAATGACTAGTTATTATAAGATAAAAGGCAAGACATTAATTATATAGCATATACCAAGGATTGAAGATGATAAAAATTGAATAAAAAGACCAAATTTCCCCTAGAAGTAAAAGTAGGTAGTAAAAAATAAAAATAAAATAGTAAATTAGTAATAAAATAAGGTAAACAAATAACAAATAGAGTAAAAAAGCATAACAATGACCCATGCCCCTTATATATAAGAGATCATGATGACATATTCCCAAATAAAAGTAAATAATATATTTGGAAAAGTAAATTAAATAATGAAATAATTGGATAGAATGTCAAAATATGATAAAAGTATCTTATAATATATCATAAAATGCCTAAGAAATATCAAAACAACTCTAAAAATGTCAAAAAAATAATGGCATGCCATAAAAATACCCAACAACTTATAAAGAAAGTAAACAAAAATTTACAGAATTTGGAAATATCATAAAATGAATAAAATATGTTGATAACTTCTTTAAGAATTTACCAAAAATTGTACAAGTGGAAAAAATTATTCAAAATTTATCTGGACACATGTCTTAGGGTCAAGGACATGTGGTAACTTTTCCATGAATTTACACTTATTAGAAAATTATTAAAAAATTAGATAACTTATTCAAAAATTCACCAAAATTTGTACACTTATCCAAAATTTGTGAAATTTTAATGGGATATGTGTAACATTATTTGGAACATATTTCTAATTTTCCTATAATTTTTAGACATAATTTGATAATAATTCTTGAACACTATAAATACCCCTTTCCTAACTTTAAAAATTCATATTACTCAAACCAAGCCTCTAAAATTTGGAAGAAAATTTATGGAGCTTTTCCATATTTTTGCTAAGAGGTTGGATAATGTTGGAGTGGTGGCTACCACCCCTTGGTAGTAGTTTTGGCCATTTTGATGGATTTAGCTTAAAAAAATTTAGAGCTTTCAATTCATGTTGTTTCAAGGAGTACTTTTACTTGTAAGTATTCCATAACCTTAACTTCTTATAGTAATTTTCCTAGAAATAATTTTACGTTTTTGGTATTTTTTATAATTTTTCCAAGTTCCTGTCTATTTTTGTTAAAAATGTTTATTTTAAATAAAAATCACAAAACCTTATCTATTAACTTCCTAAAATCCCAAAGCTTTTTCTCATGCTTTATTATTTCTAATATTATATATTTAATCCCATCCTTGATAATTTTTAAATTATTTTTCTAATTTTCTTAGTATTTTTTCTTAAAATATTGAATATATGATAAAACATATAATATATAAATACTTGTTAATAATAGCCATTACTAATTATTATATATTTTAAGTTTTCCTATAACATTATTTTACCATTTACAATAGCTATACAATAATAACAAAATCTTATTTTAGTTCTTTTACAGTAATGATCATAAAACCGTGTTCCGAAATATTAGTATATATATATATATATATATATATATCCTTATAACAAGTCAAAGTTTTCTTTTGTGAATATTAATACTTCCTTTATAAGTACATAACGAAATACTAAGGTCTATAAAACAATATAAACAAAAAAGTACTAACGATATAAAGTAATTAAACTCTAAAATATAACTAATAATGATTTTTTTTATAGGATTTCAACTCAACTTTTTCAGGGGAATATTAAGCATCTACAATCCCAGTAAGTAGCCTATCTCATGGTAGTTCTTGATGTACTAACAATGGAATAGTAAGTAGTTATATTGTTTATGTTTGTAAATTAGTTATATATGCACATGCGATGGATGTGGAGTAAGAATTCTGATTGATGATTTGTGCTGCTTGACTTAAATGTATAATATTCTGATATGGTTTTGATTCACTAACTGATCGCATAATTAATTTAGCAAATGTAATATCTGATTCTAAGAATTGTACATGCATAGCATAACTGCATTTTGCATTTTCCCATAAACACTACCCATACAATGTGGAAATAAGATTCCCTTCTTTTAATCCTGCGGAACTAAATAATAAGAAAGGGAATCGCCATTCAAATTAGAAAGTATCAAGAAGGATTGTTTGGAATGGGTATATAAGGGACAAGGGAAAGTCTGTTGTACATTCTTGAATTAATGGGAAAGTTTGGGCCTATAAAGTGGTGAGTTGTAATAAAACCCCTCGAACCTAGATTGGAGTGAGGTTATTTTCTCTAGTCTCGCGACGTACCGATCAACATCGTGCGGATGTCATTTGAAATGTTATATCGTATCGCATTCTAAAGGACTTACTTGTCTTGTTTTATTTTATATAACACTTATCCTTTGCCACTTACCGAGCACATGGTTTTGCTCATACCATTATGGTTATTTTTTTATAAGTTAACTCTACAAAAGCCTAGGATGGGAGAAATGAGTAGGGTTCAATTAATAGAAATTGATAAATAAGCTTACTAAGTAATTGAAATAGGAACTTTAAGATAATGAAAACCTTGTTCTTCAAGGTTATTGGTAAGGTTATTAGTAAGCATGCTTCGCTTCTACTAAATGCTGCTAACTCAAATGTGAAACCTTGTGTATATTAAAGGTATAGTGGTAGCTATGGGCCTTATGCTATCATTAATCATTAATATGCATGGTAGGATTGTTACGATACAAGCACCTAGGTTATGACAATCTAGTTTAAATCAAATTGTGAAAAGATACTTTTACATTATGTAAAAACATATCAAATAAAATAAGTTAGTGTAATTCTCTTCTAGTAAATAATATCACAAGAGTTCATAAAACTTTCTTAAATCTATCTAAAACCTCATTTCTCCACAAATGAAGAATTATTCCATTTTCATTCTTGGTTTCTTGATTTGATAATCTACTTAGCTATTGTCTTCCTTGACACATCATCTTTAATTTGGTACCAAAACTTAAGTTTTAGCAATGGGAGTAAAGTGGTATATGGTATATGTGTATAGTAGACACGTATATGCTTAGGTAATTTATCAAAACATTACTCATGGAATTCTAGTAGGGTGTTCAATAAATTTTTTTGAGTGAAATTTGGTGTCGTTTACTTGGTATTAATTGGATCACAGATTGTAGTACTGGTGGCTTGTTGAGAATTTTCTTTTTGATGATATGACAATAGAGAAACTTTACATTAGTGGTAAAGCTAAAAAGGGTGTTTTGCTATTTTTAATTAGTAATTATCTTGTCAATCTCATATCCAAAGGTATAGTTGAAAGGTTAGTCTTAAATATATCGATCGACCATATTTGTAAGAATTTGTTTATGATAACAAGGTGATTCAAGTGACAAAGCAAACAAGAATAGCTTTCACCATTAGTGATAAGTTTTACAATGAAATTCCCTATGACATTGCTAAAAAAATTGACATTAGGAAAGCTTTGCAGGTCATATCATGATGTATTATGTATACCATTAAATAATACTTATTATCTCACTATGGAGTGAATTGTGCTACATACCATATTCCTAACGATAGTCATGGAAGGTTTTAGAGGTTATTAAGGATTCAGTATAAATGTATATAGATGAGAAACCAATTTGTGAAGGGACTTTAAAGTCATTAAGTGAAGTCGAAGTAGCAAAAATTCTACTAATAAGCTAATAAATGTTTAGGAATTAAGAAGTTGTTAGGGAAACTTCAATTGAAGCAACTATTATGAGTAAGAAGTTTGTAGAGTTAAATATTGTGGAAGCATCGGAAACATTTGTCAAGGAAAAACTAAAATACAAGAATTATGTTGAGATTGAGAGATCATATAAAGGAAGAAACCTATTTGAGTGTAAGAATGAGTGAACTCATGAAATAATGAAAGACAATAAGTGAACTTACGAATTAATAAAAGATAATGAGTGAGTGAACTGTAAAATTGTTGAAAGTGCTATAATGGTGGAAGTTTTAAATGCTTTAGTCATTGAGATTGTCAATGTTAATATGACGAATGTAGGCTCATTCTTTTTTTTTTTTTTAATCAACACTTATGAATTCCTTCTTAAGGCATCAAAATAGTATTTAACACTACATTTTAAAAATAGAAGACAAGTTAAAAATGTACTACTAAAGTATGAAACTATTGTTAATTCTATGAGACTAATAAATAAGGCACATAATTGATAGAAGGAGTTACATATATATCCCAAAAAATTATCATTGAATTTTACTCATATTGTGTTCTTTCTTGTATCCTTTATAAGATGACATGTGATCCAAAAAAGATGTAGAGGTTCACCAAAGATTTGGGCCAAATCTTTTTAAAGGAGGGGTTGATGATGAAAATCAAGCTACAAGCCTAATCATAAGAGTAAGAAGAAGTAGGTTTGAAAGTTTCATTATAGGAATCTGGATTAATCAACAAGTTGAAGATGAGCAAGACCATACCAACCCATTTTTTTTTTTACATAAAACAATGTTTGAAGGATCTGTATTTTATCAGTTATTTCAACAGGAAAATATAAACTAAGTAAACTATAAAACTACTTAATGAGGATCAACATTTTTTATTGGCTACTACTTGCAACAATCATCTAATCTAGTTGTGAACTCATTTGACTAGTTAAGCCTTAGAGCACAAACTTTGACATTTTAATTTCTTCATATGATTCGATCATAACAATGGATCACAAATATTAATTGCCAAACTTGCCCTCTTTATTATGTTCTTAGTTTTTATTTTATTCTTGTTTTACCTAATCTAGCTTATACCAGATTATTAAAGGATGCTTTTTACATTATGCAAGAACATATAACTAGTTTTTGAGACTTTTCTCTCAACTTTCCTTAACTCTTGTGAGTCTTAATATTGTAGTGAATGAACCTTAATTTTATTTGTGAGTCACATCAAATAAAACTAGGTTAGTGCAATTCTTTTTCAATAAGTCATAATTCTATAAATCTATCTTTAACCCTAATTTTCCATAGATCAAGGATCATCTTATTTCCCTTTTTGATTGCTTGATTTGATGTTTTAGTAATTGTCTAGGCATATTAAAATGTTATTGTCTAAATCATGAATTCGCAATTAAACTAATCACTTTTAGATTTATTCTACTTTTTCACCTTGTATCACCAAAAATCTTAATTAGATTCACTATTCACTAACAACAAGTGTTGAAAGAAAAGGGGATAAAAGCTCATGTGAAAATGAAAGAACCTCTCAAAAACTTTAGGAAGAGAGAAGGAGAGAAGATGCCACTTATAGAGGGAAAATTGAATGTTTATTTTGATAGAAAAAGAAAAGAGGTCAAAGGTAGAGGTTTAAATAATCTAGTTTGATTATGATTTTAGCTTTACAAAAACAAAGGGCTTTATTATCCTTGACTTTAAAGTATTTTTTGAGACATATAATTCTTGTTTGCATAATTTGTATCCTGAAAGTAGATAGATCTATTGTTTAATCATACATATATATTTTTTCTTTTTATTATTATCTACCTATATTGAATGCGTTACACCACCCCTCCCCTGTAAACACTCTCAAACCCTTCCCTTTCCCCCACAAGCATATATACATACACAAATATATATATATATATATACATATAAATATATCAATAAATAGCTTATGCATAAGCAAAACATTCTACCTAGAAATTATAACATTGAATAAAGCTAAAAATAGAACTTTTTACAAAAGACCATCCATATATTGAAAGAACTAGAAATAAATATAATAAATTTATCATATTTATTCCTACTTGTTTTAGTCATTCATTAGCATGTTTGTGTGTCACAAATTAGACACAATTAACAAATGGATATAACATACTCAAACTGTATGTGGAATACTCAGTCTATTGTAAGTAATACATTTTATTATGATAAGCTACATTATAAATATTAATAATATACAGAAGATGTTTTATGCCCAAGCCATGCAAATCTAAGATACGAATCTATTATGAAGTGTAAATTTGTAATTGGCTTAAAATGTGTTCAAAGTTATCGGTAGGCCTCTCGATTCGATGAGAATGAGTTCCTTCATATGTAGTCATAACAATTCCCTCATCTTTTGTTAATCTTTGGACTTGCTTCTTCACATTGCAACCTTGAAATGTGCACTTGTAGTAGCTCCTACATTAGATAAACCCAAAAGTACAAGGGTATAAATAGAGCTTCTAGATTATTATTCAACATTATTTATGCATGTTCAAAGAAGAGAGTAATTTCATCATAAAATTGTAACTTTAAACTAAGCAAAATTATGTTTTGATTTCACAGAAAATAAATTCATTTTTTATAAAGAATTTTAAGCATATAAATGTATGGAGCTTGGAAGTATACAAAGCAAAAAGTATGGTTCTGTTACTTTCAATTCCATAAAACTTGCTTCTCTTTTCCCATAACACATATGAGGAGTCTAAGAAACCGAAATTGCGGAATGAATTTTTTTCTCTATATCCTATCAAGCTCACCTCAAAAACAAGAAATAATTAGACCTGTTATGATTTTATTTCATTAAATTAACAGAAAAGATGTCAATTTAGTGTTGCTTAGTAACTTTTTGTGAGAATTTGGTGATAAAGATAGCAAATTTAACCTTATAATTCTCTAATTCCTTCAAGCTCAAATAATTAATAAGAGATTCAAGAGCTAATGGAGATTATATCTTTATCTTTTTTTTTCTAAATTATTACCATGTTTACACTGAATATAATGGTAAAAACATAAAAATTTAAATTCATACAATCGACTAAATGAGGTTTTAATCTTTGAAATTTTTATGTTGACATACATCTTATCAAACTTCTATTACACTTTGTATGTTTGTTTCACAAATTAGGGGAAATAACTATTTTCTTTTCCCTAGAATCCATTTTCTCTTGTTTGAATAGACATTCAATTAAAAAATAGAGGTAATAAACAGTCACTCTAAAGTAAAATTCAAGAAATAGCTATTCATTAATTGTTTTCCATGAAAATCCTAGCCCTTCCTATCCATAATCTTGAGGTATACTATCGTTAGATGAAACAACCTTAACCTTACTACCCCACCTCCTCCCTCCTACCCAAACAAATCAAACTTCCTCCCTCATTCAACAAATTACTATACTGACTACTACTAAGTCCATAACCTACAACTACCTAAATGTACTTTAAAAAAATCTATAGTTCCTACTCTTGCAAACCTATGCAAGCTTATGATTCCCATTTTTAAATGCATCTAGATTGATTTGGTATACACCATATGTTGGCAATTGTTTACATTTGGTAAATATCTAATTTCCTACCACTTAAGTTGGCTAATCTTCCAAGTGACTTAGTTGGGCAAGGATATGGTCTGTAGTGGCTAGCCGAGATAGTGGTTACGAACTCTTAACATTTTCGGAGGAATGAAGTTGAAGAACTCCTTGAAACATGGATTTTTTTTCTTTTTCTTTTTTTTTTAATCCCCAATCTATTATCTATTTCAATTTTTGAGGGACTAAGACAAATTAATGTATCATTACTTGTCTATCTAATTCCATATAAATTTATTAGGATTCACTTAGTAGTATACACTAGTATAACCATTAATTAGGTTTGAACATGCACATATGGTAGTGGATAATTACCTAAAAATCAACTATTGATGTTATCACGTCTAATTATGATTGTTAGTACAGACTACATTGTATAATATTCTACCATGCCTCCCATATTATTTCGATACTTATTTTTCAATCTTTGTGATTTTAGAAGTTGCAAACTCGATATTGTATGATTACAATCTTATGGCCAATCAAAAGTTTATGTTGTGTATAAAAATTGTTAGGTCAACTTAAAATTATATAGTTTAAAATTATTCTTTTTCTTTAATAGACTTAGCCAACTCTATTATTTTTCATACTTTAGAGGTCAATATGACTTGAAAATTATAACCATTACAAAATTTTAGGTTATTTACAATCATTATAATCTTATAAGTTTGCAATTACAATATTTTATAAATAATGAAATGATTACAAAACTTTTAGCAAAAGTATAAGATTAAAATAATATATACAACATATAAAGATGACTTGAAATTAAAATAAATCAATTCGTGAATATAAGGCAATGCATTAAAATTTGCAAAATTTAGAAGAATTTGCAACCTTTGTGAACTATTACAAAAAATAAAACAAACATAGAAAAAACATAAAAATTACAAAAAGACAATGAATACAAGAAAATATAAGAGAAATTACAAAATTTTCATTTGAGAATTTTCTCTTTTTTTTTCTCTAAGAAATTATACCTAAAATGCATGATTTTCAATTATATATAATTTTGAGTTAACTTAACAATTTATAAGTAGCTTATAGCTTGGTTTTTTCAACAGTTACATATTTACTACCAAAAGAAATTTGATGTGAGTTATGTGATTGTAAAATTATAAAAATTAGCATTCATACACTACGAGAAATATATTGAGATATTAATTATATAGAAATATTATTCAGAAAGTTCAAATTCATGTTATATGGACAAAGGTATTTAATTTAAAGACATGACTATTTTGAAATTTGACTTGATCCATGTAGTCATAGAACACATAAAAATTTTATTTTCAAAAAAAAAAACAAGAAAGAAAGAAAGAAAGTAGACATGAAGAGCTTTTCAACAATATAAGATTTACTAAAATCGTACATCGCATATGAAAATAACACATAATTATTGGATGTAAATACTGTTTTATTTTTAAAATAATATCCATAGAGAAAAAAAAATAATTTTTGGTAAATTAAACATTTTATAGTACTTCAAATGCTTTAAAATTGAAGTACTTGTACTAAAATGTAATAATTGTTAACTAGCCTATTAGTTGAGACACTAAGTTGGAAAAAAATAAATAATAAATTGTCAAAAATAAAAGTTTAGATATTGAATCATCAAAAGTTAAAAGTACAAGGACTTTTTATGCTTTTATTCTTAAGGAAGTGCATAAGGACTTTTTACACTTTTATAAGAAAGACAAAATCTTTTAGGATGTGTCTCGACTTTACATGAGTTTCACATTTGGAAACAAAAAGTAAATAAGGAGATAGGGTAAAGTTAGAGTATGGCATGAAAATGTATAATCATTGTCTAAGAAGGTAGCTCATTGACTAGGTTGTAGTCATCAAACTAAGGATCTACCTAACTATCAAACTTGACAAGTTGTAGATTAGATGCATTATGTAGCTTTTGCAATTTTCAAATTTAGGTTCTTATCAATAGCTAAGTTATTTTCTTTTATATGCATTAAGGTTTGAGCTTATGTAAACATTATATATATGCTAGTATGCTATCTAATGAAAGAGGCATCTTAAAACCAAGTTTCTCATACAAAGGAAATAATCCTTTTTTATTGTAAGAATTGTTTTAATGTATCTATTGTATTATGGTATTTTGTTCAATGTTGAACATAGCTTTTAGACCTAATACTTTAGGATTTTCTCTGTAAAATTGATACATAGAAACTCTTTCTTTATTTGCTTAGTTCTCTTATTAAATTTATGTTTTGTAATCTATAACCTATCTAGAGCTTAACCAAATAAGTTGGTATTAGAATAAGGTTGAATGTTTACATCAAAGAGATGATTGCAAGGTAGTAAGTCATGAATTTTAATGATCACATAGGTTTCAATTATGGAAAGCAAGAATATAAGGGACTTAGTGTGTCTAGGCTTGATGATAGCTTTAGATTAATTAGTGGAATATACAAAGACCTTATAACATAGTTGGCATAACTATTGTCGTTCCATAGGCATGATACAAGTTCAAATCCATTGGTGGAATCTAAGGAGAATGAGAAGTGAGTGGAACTTAATAAGAAGGTAAATGGACAAGTTTGACAAATAGTGTATTGTAGAAATAATTAGTATAGAAGACATATGCAAGAGGAGGAAGTTGTTCGTTTGTTAGATCACATATTGCATAACTCATGTGTCCTATTAACAATTGAAAAAATATTGACATAAGGGGTTTAGCTAAGGTTAGAGATGATCTTATTGTTTGCTCTACCATCTTTATCCTGTGGGTTTAGAAAGATGAAAACCTCTAGTGAGAGCAAATTGTCAAAAGAGGTGCTAAGATTGATATATTTGATATGGATCAACTTATGTGATACAAGATACACAAGCAAGTAAGTTATAGACAATTTAATTGCTAGGTATCGATCTTCTAATTATAATGGCAATTCCAAGGGAAGGTATGGATATCTAGGGTGATATGCTATTAATGTAAGTAAAAGGGCCAATTGAAGGGTGAAAACTGTAAAGACAAAATTGATAATGTTAGAAGCTCCTTAGATTCAAACCTATGAACTTTTATAGACTTATTTTATGCAGTTAAGCATTATCCAAATGCTAAAGATTATTTGTATAGATAGAGTCTAGGTCAAATTGGATAATGGTTGAATGTGCATGATACTAAATATTAGATGTTATGTATGTATGAGATTTGTAATGTTTCACCTACTAATTTGATAGATTCTACTAGTTGTGATATAATGGGGTTTGGTAAAATGAAGCATTAAACAAAGTTTTGTTTTCAATGAGGACCATGTTTGGTAGCTTGTTCTCACTACAAAGTAAGTGTTTCTCAATGGTTTTCTTATAGATATGGATCGAGTATCATTATGATGTTGTTATTTATAGTAGAAAACACATGTTTATGGTGTAATAAAAGAGCTTGGTTTACTTATGTCTTTTAGAGTTCTAAGGTGAAGGGAACTTTTTTTTTCTAGTAAAAAGGTGGAGAGAGTTTAAAGGAAAGTAAAGCATAGTAATCAAAGAAGTATTTAGAGACTCAACATTGAGTGTTCATAAGGCTAAAAGACATAGTTGGTATCAGAAATCATAGTTAGGCATGTTTATCAAACTTGAGAAACAATATCATCAAGGTATTGGGTGATAAGGGCTCATAAGTTAATGTGGTGCAATGGGTAACTCAAAGGCAGGTGGTTAATTAAGGTGAATTTTTGAAGCTCCAATACATGTGCATGCATTAAGGTATGCAAATTCAAACCAATGGATTTATTAAATTTGTCTTGAATTTATAACGGATTTAATTTTGAAAGATCTTATAAGTAAAGTAGTTTAGAAAGGGTGCATTTATAGTGCGACAACATAGAAGACAAGCCTTCCAGCTAAGGGGACATTTGATGTCCTAGGTAGTAATTGACTACCTAAGGTACGAACTTGTGGCAAATAGTTCAATAGTTGAATGTTATGTATTGTGTACATTATGTGATCCTTTTGGTTTTGTATTTTCTTGGTATAAAGTCATTTATATCTATTTGTATTAGGATTTATGCTTTCTCAAACACTATAGAAATCCATGGGGCTCGTCTCAAGAAAATAATACTCCATAGTTATAATAACTATTGTACAATTACCTCTTCACTATGGTAATTTATCAAGTCTTTATCAAGGTTCTTCATCCCTATTATTTGGAGGTTTTTGACATGATGTTATATATCTAATATTCTTCTTTACTTGTTTATCTCTATACATGTGTATATATGCTTAATGATTTGTAAAATCTAGATGTGGTCCCAACAAAATTGATTAAAATCAAATGAGAAAATTTGCTAAGCACTATATTTAATTAAAATTAGAAACAAACATAAGTAATCGAACAAAGATAAGATTAAAGTTCAAGGAAAAGAAGACCCTTTTATTTTTTTTATTTTTCCTATTCTTTGTTTTTTCCTCTTCCTTTAGTACCTTCTATTATTTTATAATATCACATTTTCTTCCCAATGCTTATGAGATTTAAGTCCACTTTTCTGGAATAAATGGGGTTTATTGTTTAAATTAAAAACCTAAAGGACTCTAAATCCAATTTACCTTTGTATTATTTCATAGCTGCATCCACCAAATATTTAGGCGTTTCAACCTTGAGTTTGCTATGGCCAAAAATTAAAAAAAAAAAAAAAAAAAAAAGGAAGGAAAAGGAAAATAAAAAGGAAAAGAGAAAGAAAAAGGCATAAGGCCGCTTTGTCCTTTCAAGGATGTGACGAGGTCTAGCAAAGCTCATTCATATTATATCACATCAATGGACTGATTAATGTGAATCCCATAGGTACCAGGTATTGTCATTTTCAACACGATTGGACTTCTCTGATGCCATTTTTATTCTGTTACTCTACTGTTAGATAGATAGAGTATAGTATAGTGTGTGTACTTGGCTGTAATTTAGCTAAATAATAATTATCCTCCCAATTTGTACATTGGTAAGTTAAGACTTAATTGAGTTAATAAATAAGGAAATTCATGAGTGATTAGTGTAATTTCATTTTCAGTTTTAAGAATATGGAAAATGTCTAATTTAATGCTAAATATCTGTCTTTTTTTTTCATATTTTACTAAACATCAATCTTTTTGAGAAGTTTTTATAATTGTTAAGCCTCGTACATATATCATTTTTCAAAAAAAGAAAATAAGAAAACAACCAAAAACAAAAAGTGATTGGAGTGACAAAAATTTTATATCAACATGGTTCACTACCTATGGAAATTAGTATTGTCTGATCTGTCCCACAAGTAATTAATTAGGATGTATAAGAGGACTAAGGGTTGAAAAAAAAAAAACTAGATTAAATCATGAGTTAAACTATAGTTGGATTGAACTAATTTTATAAAAGGATTAGGTTACATTAGGTTCAACCATATAAATCAATCTGGATTTAACAATATTGATAAAAATTAAAGTGAATAAATGAGAGTTTATATTTGGCTCTGTGTGTACAGCATTAGAACAATGCATAATTGTTATTTTATATGCTGCTGACTATGATACCAACAATAAATTAAAAAAGAAAAGGAAAAAAGAAAAACTAAACGACAAGGTGATTATGGTTTTTTATTGACCAGTAAGGTATGGATCGTTGAATGAGGATATCATAGCAATTTTCAGTCCGTATAACATAGATATATATATATATATTAAATTAAACATCAGTATCTAAACTTTTTTGTTTTCCAGTAATAGTATCCGAACGTTACAAGTTAAATAATTGATAAACATTATTAAACAAATTCTTTTCTACAATTCACATTATAATATCTATAGATTGGACAATGATGTAACATAATCGTACGATATAACAAAGACAAGTTATTTATGAAACTATGGGATGTTACTGAAATTACAACAATGTGCTGAACATGGTCGCCTTTGCCATATTCAAATAGTAATCCAATTATAATCAGTTGGGGGCGAAAAATATTATCTAAAGGATACAAGTATTAGTTCAAAATATTTGACTGAGGGCACTAATAAAGGTCATGATCATGAGGACCAACCTATGCTAATAGCAGTTAATATTGATAACATTAATTTAATTTAGATAGATTCTTGGCAATTTTTTTCATTCAAGAGAAGCCAAACAACTCAAAATGCTAAATAATTACATATTCAAAATAATCAAATTCATCATTGATGGGTTATTCTACGATCTAGCTGTTATTAAAATTTTCATTGTTTTAACTTTTAAAATTTAAAACCATCATTTGAATAGTCATTTATGAATCATTTAAGTTAAATCTATGTTAAAATTTAATAGATCTGATATTTTTTTTTATTAAATTATATGTATATATATGAATCCTCGTTATGTTAGAATACTAAAACATGGATTTATTTGATGCAATCAAATATAAATCACTTAATTGAGTTATATTTAGATGACTTAAATATCCCAGATGAAATATAAGGATTGTTTAGCTTTTTATAATTTTTTTCCAACTTTTTGTTTCTAAGAAGAAAAAGTGGATCATGATCCAAAACTAAGATTGTGTTGGTAAAAATGTGTTAAGTGTCTACTTTTTGGAATCACCACAACTTTTTTTGGAATTTATGTTCTCAAGACTTTTCAGATGAAATTGAAATTGCTCTTACCTGGGGAATTTGTTGTTCTTTACAGCTTTCTGCCCGTACTTTCTCCAACGATACCCATCATCAAGAATATCAACTTGACTTCTTGTCTGAAAAGCAAACCTTGGTTTCCTTACCTTCTTCTCTCCTTTCCTTCTTTCTGTTTTCACTCCGTTATCATTTTCAAACCCATTATTGCAGCCTTCATTCTGAGAAACAGTACCTACGACATGTGGACTTGGAACTTCCATACTGTTTTTATTGATTGAAGACATCAACCCTAGGAAACCACCTTGCTTATTATTCTCATCATAAGTGCATGTTTCATGAAAATCGCCCATGTTGTTCAATGACAAAACATGAGAACTTGAGGAGGAGGATGTTGATGATGGATATGAAAGAAACAGTGTCGATGATGGGTAGTTGTTGTTCTCCATGAGATAGTTGCTTGTTTAGACTCTAATGTGGAGGATATTGATTATTCAATGAACGTGTGACTATGTTTATATATTAAGATGGGTACAAAATATGCTTGCCAAACAATAATTTCATAATTCAAAACTCGGTATTTTAAGTTAAATGCATTTTATAATATAGTTTGAAGAGAAATTACGACTTAACCTAGAAACTCTTATGTGGAAGATACAATATATCGAATAATTTTATATTCATTATTTATAGACAAATATAGAGGAAGAAAGAAAAGATGAGAACAGTTTGCGGCGGCGGGATGATGGCTAGGAATTTATAGCACCTTTAATACCATGTCCTATCTTTAAAAGTCGTAGGAGACACGTTAAAGTGAGAGACTAGACCGGATGAAAGGTAGTTATTTAAGCACACATGTCATTTCTAGCCACAAAGCAGCGAGACCAATAAACGAAAGGCAATTACGTGCTCTTTAGACAAACCTTTATAATTCAAATAAAAGACCCCGTGTAAGCATTACACGTCAAAATTAAATGTACAATAACAACCTTAATTGTAGCAAGATGCTTTCGCCGAATTAAAAAAAAATGAAAATTATTCCATCACAAAAATACAAAATATAAAAAAGTACTTAATATTTATATTTTTTTTTTTATTTTAATCTTTATCTTTCCAAAAGTTTTATTTCGGTCTTTAATATTTATAGAAATTTACCAAGAAATCCTTCCATTAGTTTTTCTGTTAGTACGTATATATGCTAAAATTTTATTGGTTTAAATAATTGATTTAATTAAGTAAATTAATAATATATATTATATAAATAAAATTCATAAAAATATTAATAAAAATTAAAAAAGATAAAAAAAAATTAGAAAAACAAAAATGAAAATATAGAAAATAATAAATATTATTTAGTAATATATATACATGCATATTAATAATTTTTAAAAAATAAATTAATACAAATTATAAAATAAAAAAAATATATCAAATCTGTTCATCCCAAAGCCAGGAGTGGACGGTGACCACCAAAGAGGGTCGCATAACCTCCACAATTGATCACTAACTACCCCTTAACATCAACTCACTTGCTATGTCGACCATTTTTCGACCACCTCAAGACTAGTAGTAGATGAAGACAACCAAAGGAGGTTGCACGACCCCTGTAAGTGGCAATTGACTACCTCTTAATATTGGGGTGGTTGGAAAATGGCCAATATACCCCTACCTTAAGCAAAATTAAGAGCTATTTGTTTGTGCTTTTCCCGAGAAGCACTTACTCTACAACAAGTGGGTCACAACTTAATTTGAAAAGCGGGTTGTGAAACCCATTAACAATAGTGGGTAGCAATCATCCACTTAGAGGAGTGGGGGAGTCTTACACGACCCCCTTAAGTGGTGAGTAGCCACCTATGGTTATCCAAAATTTAAAAAAAAAAAAAAAAAAGCAAAAATCTAGTTGAGTTTTTTTATCGATGAAGGATGGCCACCAGTGGGTCGCACAAACTCTTTTAAAAATAAGTCGCGACTTACTTGTTGTATTGACTATATTTTCCAATAACGATAATGTTAAGGGATGATCAGTGGCCACCTGACCTCCCCTAATGGTCACTAACCCTACCCCTTCTTCAGTTTTAGTGTGGTTGAATTTGATTTTTTTTTTTTTAATTTATGTATATTTTTAGCTATTTTATTTGTTTTTTTTTAATGTATGTGTATAAGAGCATATAAACACATGTAATTTTGTACATATTACTTTATTAAATTTTCATTATTTTTAAAATTTTTTATTACTTTAATTAATTTTCTAATTTTTTGTTATATTATTATTAAATTAAAATACATGTACCAATAGAATAGTGAAACATGTAACTATGCAAATTAAAATTTTACTCTATCAATTAAAAGGATTTATTTGTAAATTTTTAAAAATGTTGAAGACTAAAATAAAATTTTTGAAATATTAATGATTGAAATAAAAAAAAAAAAGGTTAAACCTTAAAATTTTTAGCAATTTCATGTTCTTGAAGATATTCGAAGATTCAAGGGAATCAATTTCAAAACATAAAGAACGTTAGTTGTGGTATAATTATTTATATGATGGGAAGGGCAGGTAGCAGGGCCCTACCTCGCAACCTCGGGAGTGTGCTAAACTTTTAAAATAAAAGAATATTAACAAATTTTCATGAAATATTAGATATGGTTAAGTGGTTAGGTGTTAGTTTTACTAAAATGTCATTTTAGATTCTAATATCATAAGTGTAATTTTACTTTTTAATTAGATATATTTATTGCTTGAATTTCTTTTTTTTTTTTTTTTGCCTTTCTTTTATAATTTTTTTCATAACAACTAATAATATTAAATTCATTCATCATAAAATCATATTTAATTAAATAAATTCTACTACATTGGTACTTTTTATTTGTAATACATCCTAAATAACAAATATATTGCCCATATTACAATTATTTCAAGTTTATCACATACATGATAAGTAAAATAATACCAATCATATTACTTGGTTTTGTAACACTTCTTTTCACAATCAATATTATGAAAATGAATGTTGCTTGTTGCATTATTAAATGCATAATATCATGAATTCAAAAAGCCATTTTTTTCACAGTACTAATGCCATGTCTCAAAATGGTAAAGCTGTGATAGTTCTATTGTATACACTAACCTATAATAAAACTTAGCCATTCAGCTACTATTATAAACTTAGTAGACACATATGACTAGACTACTATAAAGTGTCTTTAGTTTAATATCTAAAATAAAATAAAGATATTTGATTCATATGTATTTATTTTAAATAATAGAAAGTATTGAAATCTACATGTCTTTCCCTAGTAATGGAGTTTTTATACAAGAAAACTGGTAAAAAAAATATCAAAATTCTTATCTACGATAAATAAAATACTACAAATAAATTTGGATCTTACAAATAACCTACTTGACTTGAAAACAAGAGACGAACAAGATGATCCAAATCCATTTACTCCTCGCTCCAAATCTATTGACCATCTTTTATAAGTCTAAAGATTGATCGATCTTAATGTTTATCTTCAATGACCTGCAATAAAATGATTGGGATATGAAGTCAATGGCAAGGATAAGAAAAGTAATACAAAGGAAATAATAAGTAAATTTAAATTAGAAGAATGAGGAGAGAGAGAGAGGAGTTAACTCTCTTATCTTTACTTAGCTTACTTAGTTTTATATATAGCAAAAATTAAGCAATAATCCACTCAACACCAAAAAGAAATTTAATAAAATAACCTTATTGGTCATCTTATTTTCTATCTTTACAATAAGGAATATGGTGGTTAATAAAAAATAAAGAGGAGATTCTAATGGTTTTGTTTTCTTCGACACTAAGAGGATATCTTGCTTATATATCTCTTAGCAGTTACGATATGGCCAAGACAATTATATCTCATTGGATAAAATTAATCCTATCTGACAATTCCATACAGACGTCGCACGCACGTAGGCGTAGAGAAATTGTTGCCTGCTATAGCCTATGATGAAGCAGCTATATTAATCAAACAACGAATGAGAAATTGTTGAATGGCTTTCTTCTTCTCACATTAGTTTGGCAGATTCCGACATGATCTGTGGCATAGCGACTTCGAACCACGTTATTGCTTGTTACCTCGAATAAAAATGGTCTTCAAAGTGTGAAACGAAATACTATTTTCGGGAGCTTTCTCGGGTATTACAAGTTGAAAAGATTTGGATGCAATTATGTATTCTTGTTCAAAATCTTCTTTGCATTGACAAAATATTGGTGAAGTCGTTTTCCATTTCCAACGAGCGTTGAAAGGAATTCTCTTAGGCAGGCAGACAAATTACGCTTCAAAGTCTCGTTTTCTCACCAATATACTTTTTTCCGGTTTCTCAACAAAACATGATGCTTATGTAAAAGCTTATAATATAAGTTGCTGAGTCTCTAATAAAGATAGATTTCAAGACTCACAATCAACTGGTTTATAAATATGAACTCGTAGGTTTATATTTAGTTTTAGAACAAAATACAATACTAGTGTTCTTTTTCATTTATTATTTACTTGTAGTGTGAATTAAATGAAAATCGAACACTGACTTGATATTTAAACTGGAGTATGATATCCTGTTTACAGACTTTCATATATACGACAAGCAATAATTTTAGGTTTCATTAGAAGAAAGGATTAGTGAATTAAAGAATCGAGATATTCATGAACCCGGAAGCTTGCATTTCAGAATAAAATAGCTCTCTTTTCATAGAGATCATGATTTGTACATTTAGGCAAAAATGCCCGTCGACTTGTTGGGATATTCCACTCCTCGATGAAATCTAATATATACTTTTTTGGAAAAAAGAAAGTATTGACATCAACCTAGATAAGAAATGAAGGGAACGTGCATGCAAAATATTCAATCTCGTCGTGCAAATCGAATGATACTCCACGTATTGTTCCTTTTCTAATTGGCTTTCCATATCTGTTCTTACTTTTCAAAATAAAGAATGGAATCTAGAATCAACCCATCAACCGCATTCGAATGTCTCCGTTTCAATGGCCTGAATCAAACTCATGCATTATGTGTTATCATGACTTTGTCTTTTATATGATTACTGTGTTGGGGTGATACCGGTCACGTGCGCGTGATTTTGCATTTTTTAATGACCCTAGAGAAATTTTGATGCAATAAAATGTAGAGAAGTATGATCAAAGAGAGACGCTGGTGTAAAAGTAGGAAATGTTTGTAGCAATTTGCGTTTATGACACATGAAGGAGTAAATCATTCACTTCGCTGTTCTTGAGTTGAGTTGGATGTTTTTCATTGAATTCAATGCTTGATCCTTGTTAGCAAAGCTTTAGCAACACAATGTGTTGAGACTGTATAATTCTAGAGGTTTTTTTTTTTTTCCTTGCTATATCATAGTACACATATATAAATACTCTATAACAAACACGGTTTTAGTTAGTTGAATCATTTTATTTTTCTCCTTGTTCACTTACTTTTCTCTCTTCTCACTTACTGCTTGTTTCATTGATGTGGAAATGAAGCTATACTTCACATGGTATCAAAGCTTATGGCGATCAGACTCTAATAACCAAAATTATACCTTCTTGTTGGTAACGTCTATCATCTTCTTCATTGATAGTTTGTTAGTTTTTAGTTCTCGTTTGTTTTCTTTTCGACTATGGTGATATTTCTGAATGATCAACAAGTAGATCAAATTCATTCAGATCTGCTTTATGTTTCTCCATCTGATAATCCTAATATGGTGATTGGAAATATATTGTTTAATGATGTGAATTACATGACTTGGAGTCGATTTATCAAGATCAAAATTGGGGTAAAATTGAAATTAGGAATTATCGAAGGAGTTGTAACTAAACCTAATGAGGACTCGCCCGACGTAATCCGATGGATATGAAGTGATTTCATGGTATGAAGTTAGGTATTGAATTCAATTATTAGTGACATATCACAAAATTTTCTATATGCTCAATTTTCCTTTTATCTTTGGAAGGAAATCAAAGAGCAATATGGATAAAGTAATGGAACTTTGATTTATCATATTCAATATGAAATTAGCAACATTAAACAACATAATCAATCTATCAATACTTATCAAAATCGCTTAAAATGTTGCTGGGATGAGACACTAGCATTGCAAAATATTCCTAGTTGTACTTGTAGCAATTGTACTTGTGAGTTTAATGAGAGGGTTGGAAATTTCAAATTTGAGGGAAGACTTATACAATTTTTGTTGGGGTTAAATGAAAGCTCTAAATAAGTGAGAAATCATGTGTTATCCATGGAACCACTTCCTTCTATTAATAAGGCATTTTATTTGGTACAATAAGTTAAAATATAGAAGCATATTACTTCTCTTGGTGTAACTGAGTTAAAAGCATTAGCTTTTCATGCAAATAAAAATGAGGCTACAAAAAGAGTTGTAGATAAAAAAAGAAAAGAAAAGGGGGAAGTAGGATTCTAGTTAGAAAATGATTTATAAACATTACAAGTTAGGTAATCGTCCTGTTGAAAATTGTTTCTAGCTAATTGGCTATCTAGATTGGTGGAAAGGTAAAAAGATTAACGGAGTAAGGAACAACAAACTAGTTGCAAGCTATTCATTTGGCATCATGACATACAATGTATACCTTTAGATGATATGTTTGCTATATATGCAGGACAGCTTATTACTATTTATGGGCCTTCTAATAATGGTTTTGATCATCATTTTTTGAAGAGCTTCTTTTAAGAAATGATGAGGATGATGCGAATTAAGCAAAGGTCAGATGTAGCTGCTATTAATTCAGTCTTCTCAACAGGTAACAATCTTCATTCTTTCACTTTTAGTGATGTGAATAACTCCTTAGGCTCGTGGATAATTGACTCAAGCGCTACAAACCATATTATACCCTATTTTTCTTTATTGTTTGATGTCCAAACCCCCATACATCCTATCTCAGTTAAACCACTTAATGGAACATTTAAAGTTGTTCAATTAGCTGGTTCTATTCAACTAAACACACACTTAACTTTGTCTCATGTCTTGTTTATATCAGGATTCACCCATAAGTTTCCTTCCTTGTAAAGAGTGTTGTCTGATAGTTCTTTACTAGCAAATATTGGTTCAAATTGTTTCACTTTTCAGGATTCGAAAAGTAAGCTCATTGTTGCTACAGGGATGGCTTAACATGGTCTCTATGTCTTAGAATCAAGTACTTTGGTTGTTTGTAGTTCTCTAGATGATCAAGCATACCTTACTACTTTTTATGTTAACTCTTATAAATACAATTTAGATCTGATTCACTTGTTTCATGCTTGCTTTGGTCATTCTTTTGTGTCTAACTTGTAGCACTTAAAATTTTGTAAGCAACTTCATATGAATAACTTTGTTTGTACTACTTATTGTGAAGCAAAGATACATAGATTACCTTTTGAAAGGAGCTTTCAATAGGCTACTTATTTGTTTGAATTAATCCATGTAGACGTTTAGGGACCATATTCTGAAGTAGCTATCACTGGTGCTAGGTATTTCCTTACTATACTTGATGATTTTTCTTTCTCTACATGGACTTATTTGTTGTCTCATATGTCCCAAGTTGTTCATACACTTGATGAATTTCTTAAGATGATCGAGAATCATTTTAATATTGTCCCCAAGTTTGTTAGATCTGACAATAGGTTAAGATTCTTATCATATGCATGTCAAACCATGTTACATGATTTAGGCATAATTCACCAATGTTCCATGACCTATACACCTCAACAAAATAAGCGAGTAGAGAGAAAACATAGACATATTGAGACAACAAGAGCTTTGCGTTTGTATGCAAATTTACCCAAAAAAATTTTAGGGGGAATGTGTGTTAACAGCCGCCTATCTTATTAACTTGATGCTAATGTCCAAGTTGCAAGAAATCACCCCATAGGATTTTGTTTTGATGGGTTATCTATGTTTTGCCACAAACACTAAGCCTCATTATGTGAAACCCTAGTTAAGTAAGTACCATAGTCGCGAAATTAATCGATCTAAGTTAAGACGTTTAAGGTATTCGGAATGATTTAGGGCCCTCAAACAATGTTGCTCAAATTGAGCCAAATTTTAATATAAGATCATTAAAGTTAAACGAAGAATGCTAGTAAGATTAATTTCTTAAAATAATATATATAATATTTAATTTCAATAAAGTATATTTTTACCAAGTATGTTTGATAATTACCGAAAACTTGACGTTTGAGTCCTGAAATGTAAAGAGCCATTAGAGATAAATTATGTATGTAATAAAATTTCTATGGGATGTAAAATAACATGTAAATATATAGGTATGAGTCGTACGTAATTTCTATATATATATTTATAACCAAAATTAATTAAAATACCCGAAAATAACACTTTTAGGTCGAAATAAGTAAATTAAATTCATGAAAAATAATAAAAAAAAATAGTAAGGACACTTAAGCAAGTGGATTTCCACTTAATGGGCATATGGCTTCAAATGGACAAGTGTTGAAGATTAAGATAGGGAATTAGCATGCAAATTTCCATAGTATTTAAGCTTAGAAATTGAGGAGAGAGAAAGGAAAATAATATTTCATACCAAATAAGCTTTGTAAAGTCCAAAAACACTCTCCAACATTTCATTCATATAAGTGAGGATTTAGGAAAAATTATAATGGGTTGAAGTAATCAAAGAAGAAAATTAGGAAAAATTTACAAAATTGGTGTACGGTTTGAGAAGTTAGAAGGTTCGTAGGTATAAGAAGGAGGTGGAAATTAACCAACTACCCCACCACAAGGAGAGGCTAGCAACTAGTGTTGTCGACATAGGAGTAACCAGAGCAAGGTTTTCCAATGGGTGTCTATTTTCCATGTGATTTTGCAAAATTCAGTAAAAATATAAAATATGTCTAGAAAATTATGAAAAAAATTAGTCTTATACATTTTCATATATAGAATTTATGAAAAATATCATTTTGAACAAATTTAGTAGTTATCATATACGTCTTTAAGAAATCGAAGAAATAGAACAATTTTTTATATTAAAATAAATAGAGCTAATGATGTAGTTTCCATTTCAAAATTTTTCTATAAACTATATTAAGTTAATACTAAATTGCTATGTGAAAGTTTTTTGTGAAACTTTTTCCTAAATTTTTATGTGATTTTTTAGCCTAAATTATGTATTAAATTGTGTTTTAGTGGAAAAATAATCTATTTTCTTAATAACCTTATTTGGATTCTGAGATGGATTAGTTCTTGAAATATATATACTGTTCTAGCATGGTTGGATTGAGTAACAAATGAGGAGTTGTAGAAAATTGAAGTTGGTCTTTAAAAGTGAGTAAAACAACTAAATTTTAGAACATTGGTTGGAGACATGTGATAGTTCAAAGGTTCTGAGAATGAATTTTATACTATAATGATACTCAGAGAATAAGTCAAGGGCAAAGTTTATGACTTAAATATGAAACAAGGGATTTAGAAGCTTGGTCAGATACTGTTTTTCTTAAAAACTCAAGAGATAATAGAGTTATAGGGTAGCTTATAGGATAGTTTAGAAAGGAGCTTAAATTAGAGAAACTTAGAAGCTATGTCAGAAGATTTTCAACTAAAGAAAATTATTATAGAATCACTTAAAACCAAGCTCAAAGGTTGAAGTAGAACCAACTTATGACAAATTAACAACTAATAAGTGAGTATTTAACTGGTATGTGTGTGTGTGTGTGTGTGTAAGTATTCATGACCTATAATTGATTGTAGAAGCACTTCCTCTTACTAGGTGAAGTCGTAAAGGAGGAAGTTCTTGTTAATGAGTAAATTGGATCGTACCGCTAGCAAGGTAAATGGCTTTGCATGTATAGGATATAGACTTATATCTAATTAGTGGAGAATGAATGTCCTTGCACATGATGATGGTGTTTGTCTGAATGATGTTTGGAATTGTTGTATAAAGTACTCAATTTATATTTGGTTAGTGGAAAGTAAATTTCTTGTTCATGATTAGGATGATTGTTTGAATGTTGCTTTGATTCATTGTGTAAGTACTTAGTGATGTTGTACTTTATAAGTATAGTGTTGGTATAGTTTTATGTGATGAATTCTAGACTTGGTTGTGAGTAAAACATATGAAGACTTACGTTATAATGAGTATTCAAATCAAAAGCTAATTCTAAAGCAAACTCAGAACCTAAAGCAGAGATAGAACAAACATGATAATTCTTGTTATTATACTTGATGTTGATTGAGAATTAGTTGATGCATTTACAACATAGCACAAAAAGGACTTACAAGTTAATTTTCTTAAAACTTATGGTTTTGCTAGGATAAGTTTACAAAGCTAAGTTTCATGCATATAGTTTCACATTAACCAAAACTTCAACCACCCTCCATGGGTTTTAGTAGGTTAAGATATTTTGTTAGGTTCCTGGACATATTCTCTAAATGCCTAGATTTGTAATCAACCAAATCGGATGAGTTGTTAGGCTAGCTAGAATATTCGTACCAATGCATATCACATGCATTAGCATGGCATACAATTTGCATTATCTTATTTGTCACTCGAATATTAACTAAATATGAAACTTGAGTACTTATGTTAAGTGCTTTGGTGAATTGTTGTTTGTTTTCCACTCTCACTCAGCTCAATAGTAGCTGAGGAGATAAGTTTTCTCTTATTATTAGGTTAGGATGCAACTTTTTGGGGTGTTACTAGCAATAAGGATGGACTTTTGTAGAGCATTAGATAAAGTTAGCTATTTTGAAAGTGAAAGTATCACTAAACAAGTATAATGAGACCTAAGTTTAATTGAAGTGTAGTATTTAAGTTTTTGAAAATTGTAAATGATGTAAATATTTGTAACCAAAGGCCTATAGCTGAACTCCTTTGAGCGCCAAGTATATATGAAGTGTCGTTTTGTTAAAATTAAGCTTATTTACAATAGGTTTACCTCTATGATAAGACATCCTATGCTATGTTGGAATGTGATACATTTGGATAAATTTGATGCTAAAGGGATTTAGTGTATTCTCTTAGGTTATGAACATGGGCACAAGGGTTTGTAAACTCTATGACATGTTACATCATAAAATTTTCCTTAGTCATGATGTGATCTTTCATGAAAATATTTTTCCTTTCCAATAGCTAGTCTCTCATTCCATTGATACATCTTCTATTTCGATTATAACTCATTCTTTTCCTTCTTTTTCATTAATGATACTCCTCACTCTTTTCATTCTCTACCTATTGTTAGTAATGCTGCACCCAATACAATACATCATGCCACTATTTAGTCCTATGCTAAAAAACCTAGCACTTCTTCCCCAGTTAGCTCCTTCGGATACTTTTTCTTCATCAGCTACATACCATTTGCCTAATGCACGTTTTTTATTTGTCTCATGGTGTGCAAAGGTCCACTAGAGAGCGTAACCCTTCCACATGATTAAATGATTACTTTCATTCATTGCATCAACTATCTTTTGATCATAGTTTGTCCTATATTTCCTCACACACATGCTATCCTTTATCTTCTTCTACTACATTTAGTCATTGCCCATCTGATTTTGTTGAGTCTTTGGCTAATATTTTAGTTCTAATGAGCCATTTAGTTATTCATAAGCTTCTAAGAGTAAAGAATGGGTTACTGTTATGAATTATGGAACTTGATGCTTTAGAACAAAATGATACATGAGAATTGACTGATTTGACTCTAAGTAAAAGGCCTATTAGTTCAAAATGAGTTTACAAGATTAAGTATAAACTCAATTTGTTTATAAAGATATATGAGTCTTAGTTAGTAGCAAAGGGTTGTACTCAAGTAAAGGATATTGACTATTATGATACTTTTTCAACTATTGCTAAGTTAGGGACTCTCAGAATACTTATCAATGTTATTACTGCTTTTCAATGGCTTATTCATTAAATTGATTTCAACAATGCTTTTTTGTGTAGATAGCTTGATGAAGAAATTTACATGTTACCACATTTGGGCTATTTTAAAGCTTCTCCACATCAAGTTTTTAAGCTTAAGAGATCACTTTATGGGTTGAAACAGGAATCAAGGTAATGGAATATGGAGATTTCTTAGTTTCTTTTCACTAAAGGATTTGCCCAATATATTAGTGATTCTTCTCTTTGCACTAGATATAACTTTGATGGTTTTGTTGTTGTGATCCTTTATGTGGACGATGTTGATTAATGGCATTAATGTTTCTTTTATTACTGATTTAAAGAGTGACTTACATGCTGCCTTCACTATAAAGGACTTATGTCTAGTTTCTTTCTTTCTTGGCATTGAGATTTGTTCTACTTAAGCTAGTACTATGTTGCATTAATGCAAGTTTATATAAGATATCTTGTCTGATATGGGTTTGAGGTCTTGTAAACTAGTTTCTCTTTTCCTTCCTTTTAGGGTTTCATTTGACAAATTTGCTGGTGATGTACTTAAAGGCCCTTCTCTTTATCGTTAGATTGTTGGTAGACTTTTGTATCTCACACTTACTCATATGAATATCAATTTTGTTGTTAATAAGCTCAACCAATTGTTATCTCAACCTTGGTCTACTCATTTGCAAGCAACTATTCACTTGTTGTGATATCTTAAATGTACCTTTGATGTTGGTCTTTTTTATCCTACTGACCATTCTCTTACTATAGAGGCTTTCTTTGATGCGGACTATGGGTCAATTACTTTTTATCACAAGTCTTTATCAAGTTATTATGTGATGTTAGGTGGTGCTTTAGTGTCTTGGAAATCAAAAAACCAAAACATTATCAATACATCTACTACGAAAGCCAAGTATAGGAGTATGGCACTACTGTCAAAGAACTTTTGTGGGTCTCTTATATATTGCATGATCCACGAATCCCTTTCACATCTCTTGTTCCTTTACTAGTTGATAACAGATCAACCATTTCCATTGTATAGGTCCTAGTTAAGTAACCAAGAAGGGGTTAGGGGGTTGTGTTGAAGTGGTTATTTATATTAAATTTTAAATAAATGCAATGGTTAAGAAAAACTTATCCTCTTAATTACTTAAGATATCGACTAGAAGATAAATGGACAAGCAATTATAAATAAGGTGCACAAAAATAAAGAGATGAGAGTTAGAAGAGTAGGCAAATGAATTATAATACTTCGACCTTGTACCTACTATACTCTTCTAACCTTACTGTTGGAGACCTGGTTCACTTTCCAAAGTCGTTCCATTATACATAATATTCAAACACTTAGAGAGGTTATAAATAATATTCTCTGCTTTAACTCACTTAGCACAATGATGTTTCTCTTAATTTTTTCAATTCTGAATTGTGGAGGAGAAGGCACCTATTTATAGATTTTGGGACTCATCTTTGTTCATTAGACAATCTGAAGATCAATAGGTGATGTTGACTAAGTTATCAGATGATGGTAAATTGGACCTCTTGCTGGTGGTGGCCCAAGTCTTGGATCCTTTAGTGTTAGAAGGGAGGCAAATTGAGCTTCTTGCTAGTAGTCGCCCAAGTCTTGGATCCTCTCTTCTTACTTTGAGTCAATATCGCACCTACAAAAACATGCTAAAGGTTTCTCCAGCACGAGCACTCCGATGCTCAAGTTAGTAAGGGAAGATTGGGTAGTAGAGAGCATAGTCAAGATGCATATACCTGGAGGCTTCACTCATTCTTATAGGTAGTGATTATTATTCTTTTTAGAAAGGTTTTTGTTTAAGTCTCATTGGAATTGACTGTCTGAATAGAAAAGTGTACATTAACAAATTAGGAAAGTACTTTTATGGTCAGTCAACCAAATTTGACAAGTGCCTTTTTAGGACATGCGACTTGATCGGGCAAGTGGGCTTTGCCAAGCTCTATGAGGCTTCGCCTTTGTCATCCTCATTTATCTATAAATGTTGCTTGGAGTCAATTGAAGCGAGGTTGTATGAGTTTGTTGTAGGTTGAGCTTTGTTTTTAATTTATTTTGTTCAGTCTTTTTCTCTCTTGATTGCATCTAAATTGGGCTCAACCTAAGTTGGGTCTAAAACTACCTATCAATAGGTGAGTTGAGCTTTCTTAACATCCATTGGATCATTTTTGTTGATTGATGAATGATATCCAAGTCCATATATGTGTGCGTATGTGTGTATGTATATGTGTATATATATATGCATAGCCTATGGAAGCTCAAGCCCTTAGAAGAATCTAAATCTATATGCTAACCAAGAAAAATTGAGGATGGTAGAATTTAATTTATAATCCTTATTCTAAATCTATTAAGTTAAATCTCCTTAAGGTATTAAAACTCTTGTAATTTATTGATATGGATACTGGTCTGACAATGAAATAAACTAAGTTCGAATTTTCTTTCCTCTACTATAATTATATAAAAACAAAAAAAAATTCCTTAAGACATCTCTAATAAATAGTTCTAACTCTATCAATATTGCGAATGAGTTAAACCATGACATTAATCTAGGCTAAACCCATTACCAAATAAATATCTATCCGCATTTGATATGACCATAGATTTCTGGCGTCACCTATGTACAATTTGAGTAGTCCGACTCCGGGCTACATGCTCAAGCCGTACCTTGATAATGAACTATGGAGACATGACATTTATATACCAGTATTAAATGTGGCATTCCACCTTGCGCAGCACTACAATCTCAAGTATGATGATGGCTCACACTAGTTCGTGCATGGGAGGAGTACACTAATACTTAATGAGGCGGATTAAAGCGTTCCAATAAGTTTAGGAATACAACAACAAATTGTACCCATTTATCTTCTTTATTTACATTTATTTCCAACGAGATACATGATCTTGGGATGCTAATTTGTGTCCAAAATATTATTATGATACAATATTTTGCATCCACCATTTAAAGGGACAAAAATGTGTGCTATCAGATGCTTTGATGCATTATGGTTTGGCATATTATTACATGTTTTGTGTCCTAAAAGGTAAGCATGACACAATATATTGTGGCTATATTCAAGAATGTTGCACTGTGTCTTAATTCTTAATAGTTACAGATATTAATTTAAAAGCTATTTTTGTGGTACTTTTAATATCTTAGTAGCACTAATATATTTGCCCCCTAAATATTTCCTATACGGTTGAATAAAATTTATGAAATTATAAGTCATTCAAGAACTTGTAGCAATCATCAATATTATTAAAGCATAAAACCAGACTTTTTTGTTTTTATGATATTTGGTATCTCTTTCACACTCATATTGCTCTTTGATAATATTAATATTTTATAGGGTAAATTACATTAAATGTACTTCCATTTTATCCTTTAATATTTTGGATACTTGTATTTTTATCTTTCACACTTTGTGTTTTGCAAAAGCGAGAAACCTAAACTTCCATTGGACCAGCTTTATCGCTGGTTCTTCTACTGCGTGGAGAAACACAGTGAATTTCTTCAACATTACACTGCGTCCTTTCAATTAGGGACATCCCTCTGATTGGGGACATCCCTTCTTCCTTTTTTTTTTTTTAATTTGACAAAATTAATATTTACATATGTAATATTTATTACTATTTATTAATAAGATAATTATATTTATTATATTGTATAAATATTACATTTATTGATTATAAAATTATATTTACAAAATATAAGAAATAATGATATAGAAGTTATAGTATAGGACCCATAAAATATAAAAAAGTATTAAAAACTTTGGTAAAAGAATTTAAAAATAAAGTGTAGAGTTTCTCATAGTGTAAAGTTTCTAAAAAAGCTTATTCGGTAGTTTAAGAAATTTTTAAAGTTTTTATGGGATAAAAATACTCTTAGATCTATTTTTAGTATCTTTCCAAAAAAAAAAGCAGAGAATGACAATGAGAGAAAGGAACCGTATGATTAAACCCCAGCCCGACTCCCCTTTGCGAAAGTCGTATTCGTGAAGTGAGCTGTGACCTGGACAATCAACTGCGATGATGTACGTTCTTCTTCCCTCGGATTTCGGTAGAAATTGGCCCAAGATAATGGATATGTCCTCACTCTCTCGTGCATCGTCATATGAAAACAAACAATGGTCTCTCTCTCCTGAAGAATCTCTTATATAGTATACAGCTTGTCACGATTATATTTTCTGGGCCAAATTATCGAAGATGGTCATTACTTTTAGGTACTCGTTCTTTTCCTTCAACCGGTTGTATTTTAACTTTTCCTTTCCCCTCTGTTTAGAATTTAACGGGAATGAATAGAATTTTTATTAATTTGTTATGCAAAACACGGATACCCAAGTGGGGGAAAAAAAAAAAAAAAAGCTTACCCAAAATGGAAAAAGGTGAAAACCCAACTATCCTAAATGTAATTTACCCTGTTTCATATAATTTGTCATTTATAGTTATACAATACATGGCTTTATGTTACATTCGAAATTGCTACCTATATAAATAATATCTTTCACATTCACATTTTTCATAGTTATTAATACATTTATAGTGTCATTATTACTATTAATTACAATAATAATTACATCCATTTATATTGAGTATTCCATTATTTATAAGATATATATATATGCAGGAATATATGTATTTATGTATGTATATGCATATATGTATGTATATTTCTAAAGGGGTTGAGATCTTTTAATGTCTTTAATTTAATTAACAAGGTTTTTTTCTTTTTTTTCGGGTGATTACAACGAGGGAGAGAAAATTCAAACCTGGTCCACTTTATTAGAAAATCAGTATCCATATTATTAGACTACAAAACAATTAGCATAAGCTTTTAATTTTTAATGTTACCAAATAAACTTTGAATACTTATTTTGTTATAAAATAAAAGAAGATTTGCACACAGAATGATTTTAAATCGTGATAGTTGTTTAATCTCCTACTAAGTATATAGAAGGTTTTTATAGCGGCTTAAGACATTATTGACAGTTTTTTCTCTGTACTCAACCTTTTATCTTGCCGAAATTTTCTCCTAATTAGAGAATTCACTATCCCACCGTATAATGTGTTTTTACGGATGAAGAAACAACTATTTTTTTTTTTTTTTTTATCCTATGTATTTCCTTCTTGAAGGTTAAATCCTCTCACATGCTTTAATACAATTTAATATGATTTAGTGGATTAGTGCAAAACTTTTCTTTTTTTTTTTTTCCTTTTTTCAACTTAATTATAAGTATAACTTTAAAGAAGGAGAATTCGTACCCTAATTCATTCCAATGAAAGACTAATATTATTAGATTAGGTAATATGAAGTTACTTTTTAAATGGTAATAAATGATACATGTCTTTAACACTAGAAATTTGCTTCAAAAATTTTTTCTATCTCATCTTACATCTTTCTGTTAAGCATTTGGATGTTTTATATGCGGGATTGCCTCTTGGCGTGCCTTTTCTTGATCTGTTTAAAGGAGTCCTGAGAAACTTGATGAAACTTAAGTCATCATTATTATAAATCTTTCTTTCAATATTTTCAGGCTCTGAATTTTTGTTAGTTCTTTATATTTTGTATTTTCCTTTCATCCCACTAATAAAACAATTTTATAGCTATCCTATTTTCATATTATTCCGTGTCATATTGCACTTTGAACTATCCATGGATTCGGTAAAAGTCTCTATCATTGTAGACAGATATGATCCGTGAAGTCATTCACCCCATTTTCAAGAATTCCATCAGCAAATAAGAAATATACGGAATCTTCTTTTTACTTAAACCTTTAGAAATATTTATTTTTTGTTATTGAAACGTTTAATATCATTCTAGCGATTCTTTTATATTATCCATCATTAAATTTTTAATGTCATTATCATATCATTCAGATAGCACAGCAATAGATTTTTCTTTTTTTTAATTCAAATTCTTTTTCAACTATATGACAATTTAAAAAAGGAGAAATTCGAATTATAATCTATCATAGTAAAAGATTAGAGGTAATACTATCATGGATCGTAAAGGATTGGGAGTTTGATGTTAGAGTTTATAAATGTCAAGCAAAAAAACTGAATATCGTATACACAGGGACGCGCCCAGAGGCCTAAAGTGGGCCACGCCCCTTGCGCGAAAAAAAAAAAAAAAAAGAAATTTTGTTCACTTGATAATTGCTTGCGGTCCCTGTGGGTTGGCGTAAATTTTACAATTTTGAGAAAATCGATTTGAGCTGGAGAAATTAATCCAAAAAGTTTAAAACATTCCGCAAATCTGCTGAGAAAAATCAATTTTGGTAATAGTTGTGCTTTGTTGAACTGTATTACAAGTAAAGATTAAAACTTTTTATTATTGAAAAAGATCACTGTGACAAAATATTTGGCTGGTGTTGTAATCTAGTAAAACACGCCTGTCTTCAATTTCCTTTATGTCTTTTCCATGACTGGGCACGCTCAGTAAATCAATTTGACACGGCTTCTTTTAGACACCAAACTAGACTGGAAGCATCTTTAGATTGTAATGCAGCCTTTCCATATACCTATTTAACTCTGGATATAATCTTCCGTATCTCTACTTCTTCTTCTTCTTCTTCTTTTTTTTTTTTTTTTTTTTCCCCCTCCGAGATCTTTATTATATCTGGAAAGAGAACTAAAGAAAAAATACAAATATGGACCTAAAACGCTATTACTTTCTCGTATTAATAGTACTGGGAATTTAAGAAAGATACTGTGTATTGCAAAAACCACTCCCAGGGATTGAATAATTGATATTAATTGCTCTTGATTATTGTGTCTTGCAGATCTCGACACCAAGCCAATTATTGATTTTTTTTGGCATTTCTAGAAATTTATCACCTCATTCGATAACATTTTTATTAAAAAGATAAGTATTAGCTTAAAAGATATAAAAATAATAAAGAAAAATCTTTGTTTTACATGTTAAATTAACTAAAATTAAAAATATAAATGAACTAAACTAGTTCGTAAACTACTTAAGTTTTACTCAAATTTAATTCAATAATAGTCGAGTTAAATTCGAATTCAAGTTCAAGCTATCGAGTAGCAAATAAAGACGAGTTCAAGTTTTAGAATACTAAACTCACAGGCTTATAAACTCGATTAACCTCCATATAATTTTTAACTTGTTTTCAATTTTTTTTTTTTTAATATAAGGGAGTTTGAGGTTATCTAAGAAAAAATTATTGAACAATTAAACTTAATTGAGTCAAACTTAAACTTTCTATATATACTTTTAAGTCAAACTCAAGCTCATAATTTAGAGCTCGATGAAATTCGAGCCCAACACAGGTTTTGAGTTTTTAAATCGAGTTCAAGCTCTACCTTAATACAATATTGATTCGACTCAAGCTCGATTATTCCCTTAACTAAAAGCAATTAAAAGGTAAATGAATTAAAAATTTTATTATATAATTTGTTTTTATGTTATAATTGTTTTCTTTTTTTTTTTCTTGGCCAACTCAATTACATATTCAATTTGAGGTGAGACCATTTAAACCCGATCCATCTTGTTAGAAACTAATGTTCATACAACTAAGTCACAACATCTTGGTTGGTTATAATTGTTTTTATATTGTGTTGTTTCATTTTTTATTTTTGGTCATTTCTTTATCTTATTTTTAAAATTAGTTTTTAATGGTTGTTTGCTTCTATTTTTATACATACCAGTTATTTGTAAGAATTGCAAATAACATGTTATGTAATCTGTATTTTATACTAATTGTTGATAGAGTATATTAGGTTTAAGCCAATCAAGCCCGTATTGACCTACCCACGCTCATGACCTAGCTCCTCTCTGACCAGATTCCATCCCTTTATTCCTTTAGTTCACCTCAACTTAGGCCTACAGAAGGCCTACCTATCTACCTTAAATTCCAATAGCTGGAAGATAAGGATAAGACTCAATGACCTACCATGTTGGACTACATGTTTCCATTACCCACAACTTGTCGATATGTCTCTTACACCTACTAATGGTCCTCCAATTGCCGGTTGCCCTCATCTATAAATACCAAGCCACCTCCCAATGGTAAAGACACTTGACACTTTACGCACTTAAGCTTTACCCTACTTTCTAGCATATTTGCTACCTTTCTTTACATATACTAATTTAAGTATTAAAGTAGTCATGCCAGATAACCTCTTAATGCCACTCACTAGTTCTTATTTTATAAGCTCACATAGCAGTGTAAAGGCTAGATTACTTCCAATCTCTACAAGCCAAAACCTAAATACGACATTTGGCACCATCTATGAGAAATAGACCCCATTTCCTACCTAAACACACACACTAAACACTCACTCAAACACTACTTTTATTCTTACACTAGCTACTACCATGTTTCGTATCGTAGACCCTAACAATAACTAACCTATAAACAACCAGACCCTAGCCAAGGAAACGCTAGAGCAATGCCAGCCTCAAGTAGAGAAGCCGCTTGAAGAGTTCACTATTCACAATAGAGAGCTCTAAACCAAGCTCAATGAAGACAAACTATGCAACAGATAAGTGCTTAAGGGTTTTGATGCCTATACTGGGCACAACAACTAGTAGCAGCAACAAAATGGTAGAGATCAACTACCTAATCCTCTAATACAGGAACAAAGGGTATGGTTTGTGGCTACTCACGACCACGCCCTTATTGGCAATAAGCAGGTGGCTAACTCCCTTGGAGTGTCGGCACACTTTGCAACGCGCTGAGTCCACCTAGCAGACAATGCCGACTTAAATGAGCTTCACAAGATTATAAGAAGGCTTTTTAAGCAATAAGGGAGCAAAGCAACTAACAACATTAAGCTAGTTGCTAGCAGCAAAACCTCCTTCACTAAAGGCGTTTAGAATGAGGTCGTGCCTCTAAATAGTAAACTTCCTATCCTAGACCAACACAACGGTACTATTGATCCTAATGATCACCTTCTCTATTTCAGTACCCTCATGAACCTCTATGGTCATGGGAATGCTATCATGTGTAAGGCTTTCCTAGCAACTTTGAGGATAACGGCTCGTACATGGTTTAACCACCTACCCAAGAACTCCATCAACTTCTTTGATCAGCTGGCTCATAGATTCAGTCTCCACTTCAGGGCTAGAAAGCCTCCATCTGAGGATACTTCATCCTTATATCTAATTAAACAAAGTGAAGGAGAGACTTTGCAAGAGTATGTGGCTTGGTTTAACAATACTGTGGTCGAGATACATTAACTAAATGAGGGAGTAGCTGTACATGCTGTGTAACTCAGCATCAAACCCTCCAAGGACTTGTTTTGATCAGTTGTGAAGGGCAATCCAAAAACCCTAGCCAAATTCTAAAACAAGGACTAGAAGTACATAAACTAGAAAAATAACATTCGCACCAAGCGTGATGCCTACTAAGAAAGGTTAAGTGGAAAAAAGGACAAAGAGAGATAGTTAGTGAAATAACAACTCAATGACAGGGCACTAAAGAGAGTTAAGGGGGAAGGATTTAGCAATAAGAAGCACTGAGCCAAGCAAAACCTACTACCCCCACCCATCTACATGCATCACATGCCTCTAAACCAACTTATCACTTAGGTCCAAAGGTTCGAAACAAAGGTTAGCTCCAGAAGCCCCCTAAGATGAGGGGGAATCCTAACTGTTAGAACTCAATCAAATACTATAAGTTCCATGAAGACCATGGCTACACTATGGAGGAATGCTTCCATCTGAAAAATGCAATTAAATATGTTATTCAGCGAAGCTACTTTAGCAAATATGTAGCCAAGTAGAAGAACATCGATCACACTAATGACGACAAAGATAGCGCACCTCAGAGGTAACGGACCGAGAAAACCCGAGCAAAGTAGAACAACAACCATCGTAACAATCGAGCCCTTAGTGTAGTCATCAACATCATTGTTAGGGGGTCTTACCTAAGGAGTCGGCCAAGTTACTGTAGCAGCTTAACTAACGCCTCGACAAAGGTGATGACAGTTAGGGAAAAGAGGAAGAGGCATGACATCACTATCTCTTTCTTCAGCGAAGATTTAGAGGGAGTTAACACTCTCCACCAAAATGCCCTAGTAATAGGGGCAAGGATCTCAAGCTTTAAGGCTCTCAAGATTATTGTGGACACTAGCAAGTCTACTAATCCTCTTTAAACACACTTAAAACCAAATGAAAAAGAAGTTGCCTGTAAAGATGAAGCTATATCATCATGACCTAATCGACTTCGATGGGGAAATGGTTCGATTAAATGGCATCATCACACTAGACATGGAGCTCAGCAATGATGAGAATGTCACACAATGTCCAATCAAGCTCATAGTGGTGGATTGCCCTTTCCCTTACGATGCCTTGCCCAGACGACTAAGCCTTAATAGCTTTGGAGTTATTACATCGCCCTACACTTGAAGGCAAAGTTTCCAACTCCTACTGGAGTAGGAGTTTGTAGGTGTAATTAGAAGCTCTCTAAAGAGCTTTATGTTAAGGCAACCTAAGCTAAGAGTGCTTTTGCTTTAGAATCAAGTCTGAAGGAGAAGTCGGCTAAGAGAGGTGAGCCAGGGAAAAAGACAAAAGAGGTGCAAATTAGCACCAGCCTTGATCAAACCACTAAGGTTGGGGGCAGAGACGCCTCCAGAAGTAAAGGAGGCCATCGTTGACCTCATACGGGCTACCTCTAATAGGTTCACCTAGTCGGCATTTGACACGTCCAAAATCTCCATCGACTTAGCAACCCATAATCTCAACATCAATGGAAACATTCTGCTTATCAAGCAAAAGAAAAGGCATTTTACCTTAAAAAGGTAGGTTGCCATTGAAGAAGAAGTACAAAAGTTGTTAAAGGCAAGTTTCGTATGGGAGGAAAATAGCCAACATGGCTAGCAAATGTGGTGCTAATCAAGAAGAAGAAGAACGAGAAGTGGCATATGTGTGTTGACTATACCAACCTCAATAAAGCCTACCCTAAGGATTGCTTTCCTCTCTTAAGGATAGAACAGCTGGTCGACTCCACATTAGGACATGCTTTCCTCAACTTCATGGATGCATTCTCAAGGTATAATAAGATCAAAATGGACCTAAAGGATGAAGTCCATACCTCCTTCATCACTTATTTTGGTACTTATTGCTATACTATTATGCCCTTCGACCTCAAAAATGCTGAAGCGACATACCAAAGGATGGTAACCACTCTGTTTAAGCCTCAGCTTAGGCATTACATGGAGGTTTACATTGACAACATGATTGTTAAAAGCAAGCAACCCACCAATCACATTAGAAACTTACAAGAAGCTTTCAATCAAATGAAGGGACCATAACATGAAGCTAAACCCTTAGAAGTTTGTTTTTAGGATTGGCTTTGGTAAGTTCTTGGGTTTTATGGTAACCCAACATGGTATAGAGTCTAATCCAGAGAAGATCAAGGCCATTAGGGATATGAAGTTCCTTTCCTCGATTAAAGAAGTCTAGAAGCTTACCATCATGGTAACCACACTGAGCAAATTTGTCTTATGAAGCACATACAAATGCATAGAATTCTTCAATATCCTTAAAAATCCTAAGGATTTTGAGTGGACTCTATAGTGTAAAGGATCCTTCAAGGAGCTGCAGGACTTCCTCAAGCATCCCTTAGTCCTCTCCAAGCCTATTCCAAGAGAGGACTTATATCTGCACTTGGCCGTTAGTAACCAGGTACTCTCCTCTATATTGGTCAAAGTAGAGGAGAGAGACTACGGGCCATATACTACGTTATTCATATTCTCTAAGGGCCTAAGGTCAGGTACACTAAAGTGGAAAAGTTTGCCCTAGCCTTCATTATCTCTGTATGCTAGCTTAGGCCTTACTTCTAAGCATACCGAATAGTTGTGCTAACAAATTACCACTACACACCTTACTGCAGAAGCCCAATGTATCTAGTCGAATGGTCAATTATATAATAGAGCTAAGCATGTACAGCATCCAGTATCATCTACGAATGGCCTATAAAGCATAAGTGTTGGCTAACTTTGTGGTAGAGTATACAAGAGAGGAGGAAGCACCACTTGGTGATGATAAGTTGGTGTAGACTCTTCATGTTGATATTTTGTCCACTTCGGGTGGTGGAGGTGTGAGCCTAGTTCTCATTAGGCTACACAAGACTACTATTTATTATGCCCTCAAGTTTAAGTACAACATAAGCAACAACAAATCTAAATACAAGGCTTTGATTGTTAGTCTCAAGCTAGCCAAGGAGATTGATGTTGAGTACCTTCAGGTATTCTTAGACTCAATGCTTGCCATCCAGTAAGTCTAAGGTGAATATAAGGCCAAAAAAGACACAATGGCAAAGTACTTAAAGAAAGTAAAGAGTCTCCTAGCTAAGTTCCCCTCATGAAACATCATGAAGATCCCCAAAATAAATAACTCAATATCAGATTAGCTATTTAAGCTCACCTCTATTGGTATATAAAAGCCAGAGGTAAAGGATAGAAAAATATTCATAAAATATTGGTATATAAAACCCAGAGGTAAAGGATAGAAAAATATTCATAAAATACTTGCTTGAGAAGAGTATAAATCCTAGCATAATTAAGGCCCTAAGGCTCATAAGAACACCATCAAAGCTGAGCTAGATGGACCTTATTCGAAGTTAGTTAGAGTAAGGCATACTCCTAAACAATAGGAAGGAGGCCAAAGAAGCTAAGGAACTACACGCCAACTATACCCTAATTGATGGCATCCTGTACTAAAGGGGAGTCGGTCTTTCCCTACTCAGTTGCCTTCGAGCAAAAAAGGGGCTATACATCATGGAAGAGTTGCACGCTAGAGTATGCAAAACCATATTCAATCGTAGGCCCTCTACATCTAAACTCTTTGGCTTGGATACTATTGGCTTACCAAGAGGCAAGATGTCAAAGCTGTAGCTTAAAAGTACCCTTAATGCCAGAAGCATGCCCTAAGCACCCATGCCCCCAACACTAATCTCTAGCCCCTGACCAGTTTATAGCCATTCACCTAGTGGGACATCAACATTCTTGGCGCTTTCCCTAATCCCTTAAGAGGACGGTAGTTCATCATTGTGGCCGTCAACTACTTTACAAAGTAAGTCGAAGCTAAGACCATGGCCAAAATCACCAAGAAGAGCATCAAGTCATTCATGTGAAACAACATCCTCTCTAGGTTTTGGGTTCCTTATACCCTCATCATGGATAATGGGTGGTAGTTCAACAAGCCTAAGTTCAAGGAGTTCTATACTAAGCATCATGTTACACTACACTTCACCTTGGTAACATATCCTTAGTCTAACGAACAAGTCGAGACTACCAATCGGATCATTTTGGAGAGCCTCAAGAAGAGAGTCAACCAAGCTCAAGGAAGGTAGGCAAACAAGCTACCCAACATCTTATGGGGATACATAACTATCCACTGCACTTTTATAGGCGAGACCCTATTCTACTTAGCCTTTGGCTCAAAGGTAGTCCTCTTCAAGCTGGAACTTCCCAACATCCGAACTCAGTCCTTCAACACCATCTTAAATGAGTCCTTACTACAAGCTAGTGTAGATGCTATTGAAGAAATTAGAGATCTCGTTATTGCTCGGGTCGCTGCTTACTAGCACCGAGCACTTAGATACTATGATCAAAAGGTCAGACATAAGGAGTTCAAGGTCAGTAACTTAGTCTATAGAAAGGTTAAAGCCATTGGCTCACACCAAAGATAAGGGAAGGTAGCCCCTAATTGGGAATACCTGATCAGGGTTAAAGAGAGCTTGGGGATTGAAGCATAACGATTGGAGAGATTAAATGGCAAACTCATCCCATGTACTTAGAATGCCAACAATCTTCGGCTCTACTTTGACCAATGTAAAGTCTCTTGTAAATGTTCTTGTTAATATCAGTAGAAGTTCTATTCTCCAAGTATATTAAGCAATTTTATCTCTCTCCCTCCCTCTTTTATTTTTATATTGTGTCCTAACCTTAAAGGGTGAACATACTTCTAACTTATGCACCTCCTCAGGCATAAGTAGGTTGAAACGCCACCAACCTGACCCCCTTGGGTAACTTTAGTAAAGGAAAACATCCTTTTCACAATTGAGGAACTCCCACTACTTGGTAGGCTAGAATACCACTAACCTAACCCCTCTTAGGTAACCTCAGTTAGGAGAAACACCCTTTGCACAATTGAGGAACTCTCACTACTTGGGTAGATTAGAACGCCACTAACCCGACCCTCGTAGGTAACCTTAGCAAAGGGAAACATTCCTTACATAGTTGAGGAACTCCTAGTACCTAATAGGTTAAAATGCTACCAACCTGAAACCCTTTTAGTAATCTTAGCAAAGGGAAACACTTCTTGCATGACTAAAGATCTCCCAATGCTTGTTGAAATGCTAACAGCTCAACCCCCTTAACGTGATTTAAACTACCAACAAACCACAATCAAGTGTAAGCAAGCAAGCTCTAAGTGTCAAACTAGATATCAACATACTAGAAGCACTAAGAAATAGAAAGAAGCAAGACCAAAAGTTCTCCATTAGTGAAAGAATAGTTACAAGTATTCAAGGCCAGCATACCAACCCAATACATTAGAAGGGGAAAGTAAATACATAGAAAAAATATAAAAGAAAAAGACAAAGGTCATCACTTCAGATTAGCTAGCTCTAGTAGTTCTGAGAAGTTTAATGTGCCTATCTACTCAATGGATTGATCTATTCAAGTAACTGGGTCTTAAGCTACCTAAACTTAGGATGAAGGTGGAAGAGGAAGAGTCTACTGGCTCTAGTTAGCAAAGGGTCACCCTGACCCTAATCTATCCTTGAGGCGCCTTCAGAGGTGACCTGCTGCTGAGTTAATGGGGTAAAAGTAAATGAGGGAGCTTCTTATGTAACCTTGGCAGTAAGAGGGGCGCCTTGGGTTGCTTCAACTGCAGGAGCAACAGTCCTTTCTCTTTCTTTGGCCGCCCTTTCCTCCTTGTATGTTAGCTCATCCAACCAATCCAAAAAGCTTAAGCTGAGGTCGGGATGATGCTTCAATACATCTTCTCGAACATCTCAACCACACTTAACAGTAATCTCCTGACACTCTTCAACCTACCACCGTATTTCAAAGAAGTTCTTCACAATCTTCTCCACAGTAGCTTAGCTAAGGACCTTGTCACTTTCTAGATTAGAGATGAACTCTTTCATCTCTTTGACCTCTTGCCAAAGCTTGTTGATCCTTTGCTTTAACTCAACCTTTTAACTGGTTAGCTCCAACGAAGTATTCTTAGCAAATTCACATTCAGCTACCTTCATCGCTATCTTGGTCTATAACTTGGAGACTAACACATTTAGCTTAAGATTGTACTGGTCAAGTTTTGCTTTAGCCTTTCTCTCCTAGTCCAACTTTCTAAAGAGTTCAGCCTTGGACTTCCGCTCCTCTTCAAGCTAAACTTTCAACACCTTAGCCTCCTTACTAGCCTCCTCAACCTTCCTTCTCCTTTTGTAGCTCGATCTCAAAGCAAAATTCTGCACATAGCAACGATGTAGACGTCGATTAGCCTTACAATATTTCTTATGAATTTGCCTAGAATAGAACTCTGCCTCCTCTAAATCCTCCTATGCACTATGCACATTCGATCAAAGATCCTTTTCCTCTTCCATCAACTCTTTATAGCGATTGACTCATAGTAGCACCTGACTATGGTACTACATAATAAGAATGACAGCGTTAGCAGCGAAAAGAAGACTTAGAAAAACACTATAAAAGAACACAACTTAGAATGACAAAGACACATCTGATGGTTTAGGGAGTGAGGTGACCCATAAATTTGAGGGAGTCATCGAATGGGTGCCCCAATGTCATCTCCAGGATGCTCCATTCAGCAAGGGTGAAGGACCCCATCAAGGCCTTTAAGCTAAGAGCTTAGTAATGCAGTGTTACATCATTGCTTCGGACAACCCACTGGGGCCTAAAGATCTCCCTATACTACCTGGCAACATTCGGAGCTACCTTTACAGAGGTGAAGGTTCTTGTACTTGTATAGAACCCCCTTATAAGAGTCCAAAATAGTCTTCTCCATCCAGTACCTCTCTAGGGCTTTGACTTAGGCCTCTCCCATCTAGTCCATGGCAAGATAAGGATGACTAGATGGGAGTAGCTCCGACAATGGTTTGCTGAGCGGTACTAGCAACTTGGTCCTTTTCAAGGCTGACACCTCCTTCCTCCCCTCTTTGGGGAGCTTCCTCTTTTAGGTCGCTAGCTCTTTAGTATTGCTGGTTTCAGGCCTCTTCCCCTTGTCCTTAGAGAGAGAGGGAAGAATCTTCAGTTCTAAAGAGTAGGTGACTCTGTCTTACTAGTTTCTCTTGCCCCTAACATAAGCCTTACAACCTCATTTTTTACTGTAATGGGCTCAAACATAGGAGCAGTTTTTATTGTGGGGAAACCGTGCTCAAAGGTTTGATAACCGCGAGCTTTCCAAAAGTTCCATCAATAAGAATCCCCTGAGGAAGAGTAGGTGACTCCGTCCTACCGATTTCTCTTGCCCCTAACATAAGCCCTACAGCCTTGTTCTTAAGGTTAGTGGCCTTCTTAGCCAGCGTTATCCTACTTCGATGTCCCATTAATAGCTTTGGCTTAGAATGATGTGGCAGCTCTCCAGCCTTAGTTAGCTTCTCACCTGTAAACAAACAATATCAACACAAGGCAAGTGTATTATAACTATTCACAAACTCTATCGTGACTAGTATAGGCGCGAAAGACTCCCTATTCCTCAAAAACATCACAAACAAAGTACAGCTTCAAGCAAGCCCACGCTAGCACAACAAAAGGGACAACTCATACTGAAGACAGACCTGTACCTTCCAACCATTTCTTTACGACTACCTTCATGACAATCTTCTCCATACTTGGGAACAGCTTGGAGATTGGCAATCTGAAGTACCTTCATAAGGTCTATTCAACATTGATTTCTCTATCATGTCGTAAAGCCATGAAGGCCTCAATCTCTTAACAAGCCTTCGCATCATTCTAGTTGAGCCTCCTCTATGCTCTAGTCTAAATTAGTGGAGTCCATGAAATCTCGAAGTCAGCCATTTAGGGAAGTTCTATCACTACGAATTTGTCTTACCAATTCTTTATGGACAAGTCTAAGCCCCTAAACAATTTCTTCCTTGTACAATTCCATAAGTAAGTCTATCCATTTAGAGACTTTCATAAATAGAAATGGTTAAAGAGCTCAGGTGTTGCTCTCACCACCAAGTATTCGCATAAGGCTTTGAATGCCTTTAATAACTTTCGCCCATTAAGAGGTATCTAAGCAGGGCAACATCTATGATAATCGAATAGCTCCCTTTCAAATTCTGTAAAGGGTTAATGCATCCCATGCTATAGAGACTCCTTATGAATTGCAAACTGCCTCCTTAAAAGCAAAGCTACCCTTTCAACCAACCACAACAGCTACACAACAAAGCTAAGGAGATCACCTACAATAGAGTTCACCCATGATAAATTTCTCTAGAACCCAGTTCATAGCAGTCGCCTTGCTCTTGCTCACTCAACCATGTGGTTTCTTGCTAACCTTTACCTTATCATAGACATTGATCACATCCGATAAGCAATCACATAGGTATGTCTCTCAAGGGATGGCCCTTATCAATATCGCCCTATTAGGTGCTTCCAATTGTGTTCTTATCTCCCTATCTAATTGTGCCAATGAAGACGAAGCTTCTTTGTCTCTTCTTGAAGGGAGAGTATCACTCCCCATAACCTTGGAGTTTAAGGATGTTATGTTACATTCGCCAGAGTTTGCTCCTAAGTTTAACATTTTGATGAAAGAAAAGGGAAAAGGTGGGAGTTATGTTGATGAAGAAGAAGAAAGAAGTTGAAGGAGAAAGTGATTGTTGATATCACATCAAATAAACAGTATAAGTGAGGTTGCGAAAGAATTATCTCTACAAGGTCAAGGATATTTAAAAGTCAAATGCTTAGAAAAGAAAATCAGGGGTTATAGGGATCCATCTAAACATGAATCCCATAATGCGTCGTGATGTAGACATGTAAGGACAGTTTTGATTGAACAGTTTCATTTAAAAGACAAAATGTTTGTAATTTCACACTAGTCTACAAAAACATGATACCTGTCATGTTATATTAATTGTACCATGAAAGCATGCAATAAAGTAAGAATTCAAAAAGCTAACTTCCATAAGAAGTTTTGCCATGGCCCCTTTAGCTTCCACATCAACAATATAACTTCCCTAACGCCATTATTTAATACGAATAGGCTAGCCTTACTTGGCTTACCATCATTTGCTTGACCTTACCGGTTTAGACCATCCAATACCTCTACATACTCAACACCTTCACTTTACATTCCTTACGCCCGAAGCACCTAACCCACTTAATCTTCACCTCAACATTGAATGCCCAACTCAGCCTGAAGTGCGTCTACCTTAAACTACCCATCTAGCTTGGCACTTAAGCACTTAGCTCGACCCTAACGTATTCTCCTTAGATCACCTCATCTTGCTCAACCTCGCATACGATCAACTCAAGCCTCCCCGTTGGGTGTCTCCTCTACTTAAACCTCTATTACGACACATCAGCTAACCCCTCTAAAGGCATTAGCACGACAATTCTTCCTACGAGTCACAAAGCTATCATGAGTGCTTCAAGTCCAACTTGGCTATGTACTTGAGGAACCCATCTATTCTTTCTCCTTGCATCTACTTCGGCCACAAGACTATGGGGGGAGTTTAAGGGGATGGGGTAAGGGTATAAGTGTTGATATGATATTTTAGCCTTGGACCCCTTAGGCTTATACTGACTTGCCCATGCTCATGACCCAAGTCCTCTCTGATTGAGTTCGCCCCCCTTACTCATTTAATCTACCTCAGCTTAGGCCCATTGGATAGCATAGCCATATACAACAAACTCCAATGGTTGGAAGACAAGGATAAGGCTCGATGACTTAGTCAACGACCACCTCCTACAATCTAAGATCATGTTAGACTACATGTCTCCACCACCCATGACTTATGGACGTATCTCCTACCCATTAATGGTCCTTTAACCACCAATTACTCTCCTCTATAAATACTAAGCTACCTCCCAACAGTAAGGACACTTGACATTTTGCGCACTTAAGCTTTACTTTACTCTCTAGCATACTTGTTACCCTTCTCTATACACTACTAACTCAAGCATTAGAGTAACCACACCAGACAACCCCCTAACACCCCTTACTGGTTCTTGTTTTGCAAGCTCACATAGCAGCGTAAAGCCTAGATTACTTCCATTCTCTACTAGCCAAAACCTAAAGACAACACTACCCTATAACATAACATAGATTCTATATTGTATCATATCTTATAATTAAAGACTTTGATGATTCGAAATATCATGTCATGTCCAACTTTTGACTTTAGGAATAATTATTTTTCCAATCAAATAGTTTCTTAAATATATATGGGAGAAATAAGATTTCATTTGTATTATAATATATTAACTAATATATTTATCAAACTATATATATTGTAACTATCTATATTATTTTTGCTTATAATTATCTATTTATTTGTTATAGAAAAGCAATTTATGAAACTAAGTCATGGGGAAAAAATATCACAAATGATTCAGTTTTCAAGCAAAAGATAACTTAAGGTTCTAGTCCCCCATAATCTATGATAAGTACTAAGAAAAAGAACTAAAGAAAAGGAAACAAAAATAGAAGAGTCGGAAGAGAAAGCTATGACATCCTAATTATTGAAATCATTTGCGATTGTGTCAAATATGAGATTATCCTATTAATAAATGTGATGAAATTCAAAAACCATACCTTATAGCTAGACCATTTTAACCTATTCTTCTTGAATGTCCATTTGACAACAAAAAACATGCTAGACATTTTCAACCTTCTTTGTTTAATCGATTTCCTATTTTGTTAGAATATTTACCTAAGAAAGATGCAATTTTTTATCTATATTGTGATGTGTTCAAGGAAGGACTAAGTAATCCATCAAGAAATGCCTTCATTGAAAAGGGATCTAGAAATTGGTGGAAGGTTAATGATGGAAGAAATTCTGCACTTCTTACTCGTGTTGAAAAACTTCTACTGATGCACTAAGGTGGTGGTTTACCTTTAAGGCATGTGCATAAGAGGTACATAATATTTGTGCAAAGTCTTGCGAGACTTTAATGAGACATTCTATTATATTGAGAAGGTTTTTCATAAGCAAAGTTTACATTCTATTATAAATAATCATTTGAGGTTGAAAACTTCTGTTGATCCACTAAGGTGGCTCAGCTTTCAAAGATATGCATAAGATGTAATGATCAAAGTTATGATTTTCAAAATCGAGAAAATTTTGTTGAATTTGCTAAGCTTTTAGCATCTTATCAGCAAACAACTACTAATGTTTTACTTGACAATGTTCTTGGGAATGCTCAATATATTTCTCTGATGATAGAAATGGAGATATTACACATACTAACACAAAAAGTAAATGCAAAAACTTGTGAGGACATTGGTAGTGCCAAATATTGTGGTCTTATACATGAAACTTAAGATGAATTTAGGAAAAAACAAATGACAATCGTTTCGAGGTTTGTTGACATTGAAGGGAATGTAAAGAAATGATTTCTCACCTTTTCATGTTACTGACATAACAACCTCTAATTTGAAAAATAAGATAAAACCTATATTATCTCAAAATAACTTGAATTCTTATAAAATCTAGGGGATAAAGGTATGATGGAGTAAGAAATATGCATGGTAAACGGAAAGGACTGCATTATCATAAGCCCCCATATGTTTGGGGGGCTCAACTTTACAACTATTTTTAATTTATCGTAGCCATCATAAGAGAGCGATATCAACTCCCGATTACTTTGTTTGTAAGAGGCAAAACCCACCTTTAAAGAATATCCAACTCACGAAAAAACTGTCGACTAATACTGTTGGCACTTGCTACACAATACGTCTCAATCGAACACCTCCATTTACCTTTAAACTCTTGAACAACACATAACATATGGTTGATAACTTGTAACATCCTGATCATTTGTATAAATTAATAATAGTTATTTTATTAAATTAGCAATAATTGAGCACATGAAGTACCGATGGAGAATTTTTGGCAAAGACCCTTAACGAGTAGATTCTAAGAATAAAGTGTAAACCCTAAAACTAAGCCAAGTAACCGTAGGATTGAACTTAGAACCCAAGGTTTAGGGCGATCGGTTAAAGGATCCGATCAAACCCAAATTATAAACTATTGAGAGAAATATTAGTAAAAATGACCCCGTAAACTTAAATTTAAGAAAATAAGTAGTAAAATAGGAGATTATAAAATTTTCAAATTTTAAGCATAATAATTACTAATTACCGAAAAGGCAAAAAGTGTAATCTAATAACTAATAAATTACTAGAGATAGATTATATGTACACTAAAAATTTTAGAATGACCAAAATAATAATTAGGAATGTTCACATGTACCCCACATGTATTTACGTGTAGACAAAAATACGCGAAATTACCTAAATTGGCCAAAAACTAAGTAAATAATTAAAGAAAATTATAAAATAATTATGAAAAAATCAGAAAAAAAATTAGAAGAGGATAAGATGATTCAAATCAAGTCGTGGCAGGTCTAGATCTACAAAAGAAAAATCAGCCAATAAAAATTAGATAACTTAAAAGCCAAAAATCAAGGAAAATAGGCAAAGTCTTGTCAAATTAATGCATATTAATTACAACAAACGTCTATAAATAGGGGAAAAATTTACAGAAGTCATTTGGACAGTTTAGCATTTGGGAAAAATAGGAACACTGAAAAAATCAAGAGAAAATTCAGAAAATAAAAAAAGAAAAGAAAACTGTGCAAATTGAGTAAGTAAACCAAACTCACCACTCACCACCACCTAGGACCGAACTACCACCACCACCCTACACTAAAACCACCGCCTGGGCCGGCCGACAACCTTGGACCGGGTTTGGACGGCCAAAAAGCTTTGAAACGGTTAGTCTCTTATTTATCTTGATTTTTGAATAATTTTGTAAAATTAATTATTTTAACCAAAAAATTATGAAACTTGTATGTAGATTTAGGGAAAAATATTTATTTAGTTTAATTATGTCTGAAAATATAGGGTCCTTAACAAATTGTTCAAAACCGAGCATGATTAGACTGGAAAATGAATAGGCTTAGGAGTATAGTTTGGAGCTCAAATTTTTTCTATAGGATGCTCATATGATATAGAACAGTGCTATGAAGCCATTTTTTTTAAATTAATTTTTGAAATTTTTAAGTTAATTTTTAGCCCTAAAATGATGGAAAAATTGGGTGATTTGGGGTTAATTAGGTGATTAAGATGTTAATTACTGATTTAAATATTAATTAGATGTTTAGGGATGTTAATCTCTGAAGTGAAACCCTAATCCTAGCCTTTGGAGTATTAAGTATGGTTAATTAGGGAAATTAGGTAAGTAATGTAAGAAATTAGTAATATGTGAAATTGTAAATTAATAAATCTAAAAATTAGAGTTATTTAGGTAATATTATAATAGAAATCAAAAAAATAATAAATCTGAAATAACATTTAATTTTAAGTAAATATCTCAAAATGTAAGATTTTCACATATCGAGAATAAATCCGATACCTCAATTAGGGTTAGCGTGTACCGAATAGTTTAGAATACCAAATTACGACCCAATAGGATATTTGAATACCCGAGCGTAATGTGATTAATGTCACACTAGGATTCGAGCCTATTTAAGACTTAGGAATTAAAACTAGAATCTAGTTTAGGATTCGAACCCCGAAATAGAGTACAACGAATCATTAGTATGTTATAGGTATACATGGGGAAAATGAGTTACATTATGAATTAGAATAAGAACCCATAAAATATAAGTACTAAAAAGACCTATTTGTATTATAGGACACCCAGAGACAAATCAGCTCGCGACTAAGGGATCGAGCGATCGAGCAATTTCAAGTAAGTTGGGTTATTGCTTATTGTAATAGAGTACTAGTTTTGTAGTGCTCGGAGACTTAGGCTTGTGATTGTAAGTAATTTACATATGTGTTTAATGTATCTGAATTCGTACTGAAACTTACATTGTGAGTGATTTGTGATTGATTGAATTGGTATGAAATTGTTTGAACACCCTAAACAGAATTTAATCTTAGTCGACCCTAATAACAAAAAAAAAATGTCATGCATTGCAACCCGTTAGGGAATCATAGGATTCTCCAACCAAATACCGACCCCTTCGAAAGGGATAGCGCAGGATTGCAAAATGGTCCATTCTTCATCCTCAGTCGAACTAAGTGACAAGAGAGAAGGTCACGGTGGGGGTGAAGTCAATGGTTCGAAGGTAGTCGCGGGAGGAGCGAGGTCTCCATTGCACAAGCCTAGGTTTGGTTGTGAGCTGCTGCATAACATGGAACTCCTCAACCCGGATTGGAGCGGGTGAAATTTCTTTGATTTCACAACAGACCGGACTACGTTGTGCGATGACACTTGATTGTTGCATTGCATGAAAATAATTGTTTGATAACCCTGTTTGTGCTTGTATACATTCATGAGTCTCTAATTCAACTTACTGAGTTGTAGTTGCTCATACCCTTATAGATTCTTTTGCAGATTCTGATTTTTGAACACTTCGAGTACTATGCCGCCCTATAATTACCTAGAGGTTAGTCCTTTTGAAGCCATAGGGTGTGAGAATCAAGTTACTTAGTATAATGTGTAACTAGAGTGACCATGTAATTAGGGTTGAAAGACTGATAGTTATTATGTAATCTAGTGAACTATCATGTTTATGTAAAACTTCTTGGGGAGCTCTGTGGACTTATATATAATTATACATGTTATTAGAAATTTGCACTATTTATCATAATTGTAATTTAAGTGTTAATCGGACTGTTTACTTCAAAGCGAGGAGTCGTCGACGCCTTGTGTAGATCATGACTATGGTAAGCACTGTGAGGTCAGTTACTATCATAACAATGGTTTACACGGCGGAACTGTTGTGACTCTGCGAGTTCGAGGCGTAATATAAAGCAACTATAAAATTCTCAAATCATAAGTCATGAGACTAAAGAGAAGACACTTAATCGACACAAACTAAAATAGAGCACAATAAATAGCCAAAACTAAAGAATAATCTAACAATTTTTAAAAAATATAAAATTTAGTATCCACACATGATAAAACTCTAATGCAAAAATCAAAACTCAAAAATATTTAGCTTTTAATATTAAACAACTAGATAACATAAAAATAAATGTAGGCAACTTAAAATATATAGTAATATGAAAATAATGAATTTCGTATATTTATATAATATAAACATTCCATGTTACATGAAAAAACTATATTTTGCATAAATTTCAATAAAATATTAATAAAATCATAAAGTATAAATATTTATTTTATTCTTCTATATATATATATATATTACAACATGGACCTAAAATATCACAAGATTACCAAAAATTGCGTCCTATCAGGTCCGATCATCCTACATAATATTAGGAATAAGTTGCATATAGCAAATTAGCCATTTTACATGGAACTTTCAGAATAAATAACATAAGTCCTCAAATAATTACGTGGGAACTTCTATAGACTAAGAAAATACGTAGAATTTATACTGTTACTCATTTCATTTAAAAGTACTTACCACCTATAAAGGAAATTACATTTTTAACCTTAAATTACAATTAGTTAAGCAAATAATCATATCTATATGTAAATCAACACCGACAATTACTTACATCATTATAATCTTCTAGGAATCGTTAAACCTTAAATCCATCAATTAATTTTATGAAGATCAATTTATTTCGGTAACTTCCAGTTTACGTAGCTTTTGAATTCGAAAGTCTAATAAATATTAAACATGTTGATGACAGAAAACTCTTTAGATTTATGTAAACTAGGTGCAATAAGGATTATATAGTAAATTATTGAGCATCAACATTATTTTGATAACCAAATGTTGAGTTGAAAAATTGCAAAAATAGGGAACCTAATTAAGCATGTACTATAAAATTCACTAATTTAAAAAAAAAAAAAAAGAAAAGAAAAGCTACATAAAAGCTAGAGGTAAAGTAACCTAAAAATGAATTTTCTTGGAATTAAATTCTTTAATTTGATATTATTAGAAATTTTTGAAAAATTGAGTTAAAATAAAATTAGAATCTAACGTTCACCAGAGCTTTGGTCGCCGTTGACTTGTGGGAGTGTGTCAAACAAGTAGGTGGGGTAGTACTCTACGGGGGATGGCATGATCGCAGTCTTAGTTTTAACACTTAAACAGTGCGCAATCAGTTTCGCCTCTATGTTTTTTTTTCTTCTAATTTTTGTTTAACCTTTAATTTAGAACAACTCAACTTCTTCTTATTTCATGTATTACCATGGTAGGAATCAGTAGGAATAATCAGCTTTAAGTGTTTTATATTTAATAATATTACTACCGAATATTGCACCTGCGTTCTTGACGTAAATAAATACATATCAAATTATTAATAAAATGATAAGACTATGTTGGACCTAGAAGTTATGTGTCAAAAAACACAAAACAATTATGAAATTAAAAGTTAAATATTTATTCTCAAGTCTAAATAAAAATCTTAATTTCAGAAATTGGATAAAAATATAGAAAAACTCTTATAATTATCTTTTCAGAATTTGAATTAGTTGCATAACTATTTAATGTAATAACTCTTCCCTAAATATATAGGAATGTATAGACGAAAGGTCAAATGTGTTTCTCATATAATTTAAGGAAAAAAAAAAAGCCTTTATCCATTTGAGTCCATTAGATACCTAAAATATGACAATATGAAATTAAATGGCTAAATATAAAATGGAACATTGGAAATATAGATATCTTACAATTGAAAGTAAATATCTAAAAATTGAAAAAAAATGAAGATAAATGATTACATATTGTAAACACCCCATTTTTGCCCTCCTTTTATTTTTTCAAAATTTTTAGAATAAAATAAAGGGTCCTAATTTAGGAAAAATGTAAAAAAAAAAAAAAAAGAAATTCAGAGAAGTACAAAAAGTAGAAAAAAGCAAAAAAAAAAAAAAATTAGAGAAAATACAAAAAAAGGAAAAGTTAAGAAAAACATATAGAAATTTAAAAAGTCACAAAAAATAGAAAAAATGAAAAAATAAAGGATTTAGAGAATTTAGAAAATAATAAAATTTTAGAATAATTTTTTTTTAAAAATAAAAATAAGAAGATGATTGCTAGGCTCAAGCTTAAATTTAGATCTAGCTAAAGTTAACCTAGTCCATATGTATAATTTAATTATATATACGGACAAGGCATATGCCAATAGTCTAATGGATAAGTACTTAGGTTTGGATTGGCATTAAACTTATAATTTGGGGTTTAACTCTGATCAAAGATAAAAAATGCCTTTTGCTTTTATTTTTTCCACATTCGACCCTTTCGTGTAAACTAAGCTGGCTGGCCTTCTTCAATAGCAAAATTAATCCTCTTTTATTGCAGTCATAACTAAATCAGTGGCAGATTTGCAAACTAGACATAGCCTAGTTTCAATCTTAGCCAAAATCCAATCTAAATTCAGTTAAATATGCATTCAAAATCCGATTGAAAATTTGGAAAAAAAAAACTTATTTTTTAGAGTCAACATTGCAAAACTAGATTCATTTGGCAAAAGTAATTAATTTTGAATTAACTATAGCCAACTTTTTCTTCACCAAAAACACAAACATACACATAGCTCATTCTCTCTCTCATTCATACATACAGATTGAACTCTCTCTCTCTCTCTCTCTCTCAAAACACACATCATAACCCCATAACTCACCCCTTCTCTCTCTTGCTTACAGTAATGACATACACATAGAGGATCACTCACACCATCGCAGCAAGCCCCACTCACCTAGCAAAATACACTACTGCACTCTATAGCAGTACAACTCCACCCATAACCCCCCCTCTCTCTCAACTACGTACGCCATCCACTACTTAAACACTACACACATACCAAACCATGCTACATCCCAACCACCAACATCTCGACCTTTACAACACGTACGATAGCACCAAAGATCCCCTAGCCGTTGTTAATCGAACCCAATAGCAACTCCATCCCCACTTCACTACATTAACTCCACTCCATCCTCAACCCTAATTCTCTAATCCGAGCTCCCTTTCTCTTTTGAATTGCTCTACCATCCACCCATCTCTGACCCTTTTTAAACACATCATTAACCCATATGAAACATCACCAAACACACAACTATCTCTCTCTCTCTTGTACCCAATCTGACCCACACGAAACACTACCAAATCTACCATCCTCTTACTACTACTTGATTGCAAACACCACACCAGAACACTAACGGTGGCAACTATGCACACCATTCGTACGCACAAAAGCCCTTATTACCAACTAAACTTTAAACACCCTCAAATGGCCACCAAACTTAGTGGCATTGGTCTAAACCCCCCTAAGCCCAATCTAATTTGCATGAAAAAACCTTTTCCTGTTCAATTTGGAGCTTGAAACTACCCTAGGCACATCCGTGAGTGGCTGCTATGCTTGACCGACCTGAACTCGCCATTTAACTCGCTCTAACTTGACTTGTTACGAATCATAACCAAGAACAGACAAGGCAGGTCGCTGGATGGGTCCGAGCTTGCAGAAAGCTCAAAAAAGAATTAATGGGGAAAGTGTGAAAGGGTAAAATGAAGAATGAAATAGTAAGCGAAACCCATGAACAGCTCTAGAAAATATGATGTATCACTAGAACTTTCGAGAACTCACGACATAATTCGATATGACACACGAATTGGTTCAGTGAGGTTACTCGTCACCTAACCTTACTTAAGGAAAAGGATAAGAGTGATGCGAAGAGTAAACAAACAGTATTTATGCAAAGAAGAAAAGTACTCTAAAGTATATTAAGAATTAATCTAATATGATGCCTTTCCAACTACAAGTACAAGGGTATTTATACCCATAAGTTAAGGTAACCTACCTAAAAAGGAAAAAACAAAAAGGACATTTCCTAAGGAAGTAATGTATAAGATACAAAAGGGTAAAAATTGCAACGTATTCTGCACATGATATTATACACGTGGCGATGCTACAATGGCAATGTCGTTAGAAGATGCAGATAAAATAGTACGGACAAATGGTTTATCCGAGTAGGGATAGCTTAGTCAATTCAAAGTCTCTCTCTCGGCTTCTCAACAAGTAAGATGCCTATTGATTCGTCGACTCAACATTAGTGAGTAATCCTCCATTCGGCATACTATGGAAGAATGAGCAGTCATATCATTCGACATGAAGGGTAACTCAGCAAGGAAGTACTTAGTCTCGGCAGGGTCAGTTGAAACAAAAGGATTCGTTGTACCAGCCCCTCTAATTCTCGGGCTTGGCTGTGGGTTAAAGGTTCGGTAACCTAATTACCATCACAGTTGATCCAAACAAACCCAATCTGTAACCTCAATCTGACTTGCGTTTGAGTGTTTTGGTCTGGCTTTGTTATTTTAGATTTTGCCTACCTTTTTTTCTATTTTTATTTATTTATTTTTGTTTATTACTGTAATTTGTAACCAGTAAAAAAAAAAAAGCAAGGAAAAAAAGAAAGAAGTATTTGGTTTATTTTTATTTATTTTTTATGTCTTAACCAAAAAACATAAAAAAATAAATTAATTAAATAAATAAATAATAATAATAATTAATAAAGTTCTCACTTAGAAAATCAATTTTCCAAAAAATATATAAAAATAAATGGACTATTTTCATATTAAGACTACTTTAGAGTTTCCAAAAATAAAATTTGATTTAAGACACTTTGAGAAATTTTCTTTAAATAAATGGAATTAGGTGAAAACATAAACTCTCGAGATTTTTTCAAAAATTAAAATCAACTCACTTGCTAAAGTTTTTCAAACAAACTTTATCTTAAATAGCGAGTACATAGGCACTCATATGCATAGGGTAATTTAAAATACGGAAAGTTTTCTTTTTCCATCTTTGTAAATATTTGTTTAATTTAGTTACATGTGATTGAAAAAGGGTATTGTTAAAAAGAAAAATTAAAATTAGAAAGTTAAAAAGTGATACCCATCTAGGGTTTAAAATATTAGCCTTTAGACCCAAATCTTTGGTTTTCAAAAATCGTTTTATAAAATTAGTTTTATCGTTATATTAGTAATTAGGTTATAACCAATCTACTCAATTAGTTATAATTTAATTTTTTTTCTCAACTCCAGTCAAGTGACGACTTCAAGGCATTTTCAAGATATAAAAACCAGTTTTCTTTAAACTCTAGTCAAGGGTCAGTGTTAAGCAAGTAAGGTTTAATACTGATCGATTTAAAGAAAACTTAATTTATATAAACCGAGAGGAAAAAACCGAGCTCGACACTTAGTAACTCCATTAGGGACGTCAAGAAGGCTAGCCACTTAAAGTATTTTCTAAAATTAAATTTTTTTTTTTCAAAATACCCATGTTATTTAATTATTTGTATGTTTATTGATTTGTTTATTTGTTATTAGCTTCATATGTATACTTTGTTTTGATTATCTTATTTTGCATACAACATGTATTGGGACATGGGGGGATCATTTGTTGCATAAAAAATACAGGATAGATGCAATCAGACCCAAGCTGTTTTAGGACCCTAAAAGGGGGGGGGGAGGTCATTGTGTAAGCTCCAAGTATAGCAAAATAACCACCACTCAAGGTTGATTAAGCCATCCCATTTAAGCTTGATGTGACCAATAAAAGTGTTTTCTAAAAACAAGTGAGGTCACAAAGCATAAAAACCTTTTAAAACCCACCCTAATTGTATATACTTCCCTCCAAGCTTAAGTTAATATACTACCCTTAAGAATTGCAACCCTACTAGTTACTTAAGAGTTTTAATGCAATTAAGTTTTGAAAATAATAATAGGGTTGCAACTTAAGAAGTAATGTATTAACCCAAATAACCCTAACATCTACATATTTCCACGTACTTTCTTTTGTTACATTGATGACTAATTCTTGTCCATAAAATGTGTAGACTTAGAATGGTAGACAACCAAGCAAACAATTGAGAGAATGATAGGCCACAGGACATATCTAGGATTCATGAGCAGTTACTAAAAGATGAGATTGCTTACCTAAAGGAAAACCACGGGTGTTCTAAAGCTCACAACTAGGCCTAAAGGTTCCTTCTGGCATAAGTCATTGGGGATACCTATAAGATGATAGAGGACCTTAAGGCTCGTAAATGAGACTTAATGTAGAGTTTTTTTCCAATTCACATTTAAATAGCCTAGAATAAATGTCAAATTCCAAAATAAATGTTTGGTTTTCTTCCTTTGTTTTCTATATTTTGATCTTTTGCAATAATAAAAGTTCTCTTTAGTTCATCGTTCATCATTCTTCATTTTTTAGCCTTCCCATCTTTATAAATAGTCCTTTAATAGGCATTTAACTAACCATTGTTCCCTCCCATTCCGAGAAATGTAAAATCTCATAAACTTGTAAATAGAACCCTAAAAATCACCATCCTTATTTATAAACAATTTTCTTATTTTCTATAAAATAAAACTTTATCTTTTTCTCTCTCTAAAAAGAAGGCAAAAATAAAAAATAAAAAAGAAAGAAGGGAAAAGAAAAAAAATTTGAAAAAATAAAAATGAAAAGAAAAGTTATTGATGGCTATAAATTAGGAGCCAACAGAAGTTCAAGCTTTTGGCCCACTTAAGTAACCAACCCAAATACTTGGTTTCCAACCTACACGAGGCCCCTCAACCTATTAAGAAAGCCAACACAAGCCCCTTGGCCCATTCAACCCAAATATTAACCCTTTAGCTTATTCAACCTAAACATTAGCTCCTTGGCCCATTCAATCTAAACACCAACCTAAGGCCCATTTAGGAAACCTACCCTCAATACTAGCCCCTTGGCCCATTTAACCCAAACATTAACCTCTTGGCTCATTCAATCTAAAGACCAACTTGGGGCCCATTCAGACAACCTACCTAAACACTAGCCCCTTAACCCATTCAATCTAAACACCAACCTTAGGCCCATTTAAACAACCTACCCAAACACAAACCACTTAGTCAAGCATTCAATTTAAACACTAACCTTGGGCCCATTCAAGCAACCTACCCAAACACAAGCTACTTAGCCAAGCAGTCCATTCAAACACAAACCATAGCTCGTCAAGGCAGCTAAACCAAACAGAATCCTCAACCCATAAAGGTAGCCTAGCTAAGATCCTTGGTCTACTTAGACAGCCAAGCCTAATCACAAACCAAGCCAAAACACAAAGTCAAATACTAGGGCATGATTTGAGAAATCAGGGGCGAGGTAGGGGGTGGGCAAAGCCAATCTTCACCTTGGGCAAATAAATATAGTTTCTTAAGAAATCGATAACTCACCTTTTAAAAAGTTTAAGATGAGAAGAGACAAACTATATCCTATACAGTAACCCGAAACACTTTGAGAGTTGAGCGACATAATTGTGAGGATACTTTAGACTCATCCCTTAAAAGAGGTCCACTTAGAATGTGATACATAGATTAAAATAAAATTAGGCATTTATTTCTAAATCCTAAACACAATTATCTCTTATCCACTCCGTTGGACCAATTTAAAGTATTTTCAAATTTAAGCCCTGTTAAGAACCCCCATAACGGGGCAACTCGAAAGTTAAGGTAATTGATTTGGAGATAAGGGTAAAATTGATTTATGCTTGCTTAAGTAACATTAATTTAAAATTGATTTTTATTTTCGATAAATTATTTTTCATTGAAATGAAGAACAGCCAATTCCTTTTGAAACACCTCAAGCTTATACATACTTCACCTGAGCCCACACAATAGAAATCCATAGATTTAAGGCCCTAAATCACTTAACAAAAAAAACTCGGCAATGGAGACAACCATTCTTGGGGCCAAAAGAAAAGAAAGAACAACAAGAAATAATGAGACAAAGTAATAAAACTCTTCTAAATTAATTGTATCTCCACTCTGGATCTTACAATACCCGAAATGTCTAAATGAAAATACTTAAGTATCAATTCTTAATGATTTCTATAAAATCAATAATAATTCTATCTAATCCATACATTAAAACATGAATAAAATATGCCTTTAACAACAAGTAACTTAAAATATAAGAAGTTTTCTTTTTCCATCTTTGTAAATATTTGTTCAATTTAGTCGCATGTGATTGAAAAAGGGTATTGTTGAAAAGCAAAATTAAAATTGGAAAGTTAAAAAGTGGTATCCGTTTAGAGTTTAAAAAATTAGCCTCCGGATCCAAATCTTTGATTTTCAAAAACCATTTTAAAAAATTAGTTTTATCATTAGATCAGTAACTAAGTTATAATCAATCCATCCAATTGATCATAATTTAACTCTTTTTTCCGACTCTGGCTAAATGGCGAGTCCAAAGCGTTTTCAAGATATAAAAGACCAGTTTTTTTTAAACCCTAGTCGATGATCATATTAAATGGGTAGAGTTTAATACTGATCAGTTTAAAAAAAACTTAATTTATATAAACCAGGAGGAAAAAACTAGGCTCGACACATATATAATAAAACATTGGAAATATAGATATCTTAAAGTAAATATAATTTTTCCGGCATAATTTTTCTTAATAGGTGACTAAGAGAAAGCTTTCTTAAATAAAATTAAAGTTGGAGTAACAATATTAACTAAAAAGTAACCTAATGATGAAAACAAGTTTATTTATTTCCATCGTCAACCACATTTCGCTTGACAAATTAATCCTTATTCTAACATGCTCATTATCTAATCAAAGCATATGGACATATGCCAATGTTTATTTTTCAAGCAATCATAAAAGTGTGACTTCCATAAAAAAAAAAGCGATAGATATCATAATACAATTTTTTATACTATTATAAATGTTAAAAAGACATATTTGGAAAAAATGATTTAAAAGTGATATACAACACTATAAAACCAATCAGATTCGCCCCCAAAATAATGCAACTATACATCCACCATGGGTGCAAATTATCTCCGTAATAAGTAATAATTGATTCATTTCATAATTATTCCACTAACTTTGAGATAGATGCCTATGTCATATTTTGTATAAAAACACGAAAAGAATAGCAAATACAAAAACTAAATAAAGGATTTAGTACTATAATATGACCTCCTGAGCAACTTTGAACTTTGTCTTACCAATTATATAATGTCTATACTCTTCCTGTCATTCTTTTACAAAATGTTAAAATTAAGCATGATTGCTATAGAAACTAAACACTAAATTCAAAAAATTAAGTGCTAAATAAAAATCTTTTGCACTTCTTTTGCACCTATCAAAAGCCTTAAGTACACCAATATTATGTTTAGTATGTAGGAATCATCCGAAATGAAATCAAATGGAATCAGGAAAGGAATTACCAATCCATTCCTGTGTTTGAAAACATCAACATAATCATCAATTCCATTCCATAATTATGTTTGGTTTTACCATATTTAGGACTAAATGAAATGAGCATGTAGTAGAATTTAACAAAAATACCCTCAATTTGTAGATATGTGTATGTATATATGTTATATATATATTTATATGTTATAATATAATTATATATATAGAACAATATATTATATGTAAAATATATAATCTATGCACGTAACAATGTAGTTATAACATATAACTAATATTTATAAATTCATATTTAAACAATTGTAAATTTATATATAACATATATTTATATATATTACAATATAGTTATATTTGCACATATAGAACTATATGTTATATATAATTGATATTGCTATTACAAAATATGTAAATAAAATTTATATGTTTATAACTAATATATACTTATATTTTATAAAATAGTTATATATATATAGAACTATATATTATGTATGAGACATATGATATATATACATATGTTATGTATACATATAAAACTTGTATATATATAACACATATTTTCATATAACAATATATATGATTAAAAAAAACTTATATATATATGTGATAACATTTGGATGGCAAAGTTTTTTTGATTGCAAATTGCAATGCATAGGAATTTTTCTGGTTGCATTGATGGTAGCTTTTCCTAATTTCTTCTCCATGGTTTGTTTCTATACTTTTTTTTTTCTCTCTTCATGCTATTTGTACATTAAATAAGGTTATTTATGTAATTGCTTATTTACTAAAGTGGAATGGATTCACGATTCTAATGAATCAAGATTCCAACTTCTTAAAATGTGTTCAAATATGGGAAAGAGAATTGGACTTGGAATCGCAATTCCACTCTAAGTCCATTCCTACGTACCAAACCCAACATAAGGATGAAAGAGTATATTACAAAAAGCTTAATAAGGAGAAGGTCCAACAATGGGGGGAGACAAAATGTCATGAGAGGTGGCAATGTGCAGGGTATAAGTTGAGAAAAAAAGATAAAGGGTACTAACATGTTAGACGAATCAATGAGTGATGTTTAAATACTAATAAAATTTAAAAGAAAACTGCAAGATATAGCTACATTTATGATGGGAGACGAAAATACATTTAATTGTGAAAACATGAGATATTTACATGTTTACCAATATGTCATTAATTTAATTATGCAAATACCAATTACATATAAGTTGATAGGAATCGGAATACTGGACCCTTAACCGGCAACCAAGCCTAAGGACTAAAGGGACTAATGAAGCAAATCCTCCTGCTCCAACTGACTTCTACTGAGGCCGAGTTACTCTTTATTGCTGATCAATTCCCTATGCTATGCTAAGCAACTACACATCTTTTGGAAATTATATGCCAACTAAAAGAATACCTTGACAATAGCCAAACTCCGTGCTCCTGCTCAGTCTTATTTGAATTGAGCACTTGCTTAGCATTATTACTGTCGAGAGGCTGAAAGACTTGTCATGTATAAATCTTCAGCCACTCTTGTATAGATGAGCCCATACCTACTCGGTACCCTTGCTCAAAAGCCCAACCAAATCATACTATTTTGTCTACATCTTCCAACGGCGTCACCAATGCATCGCTCCATGTGTCTAGGGCTACATGAAGAATCTGCTACACTAATCATTATTTTTCTTGAATATTCGTTTTTACCATTTTTATTTTTTGTTCATTACTTCTTTAAGACAATACCCTTTTTGTCTTTTCCATTTCTGGGCAAGTTGCTCTAAATTCTCAAGTATAAATACCCACTGTACATATAGCCCCAGATGAATTAGATTATCATTAATATACTGAATATTTCCCTTTCGTAAACATTGTTTGTTTACTCTCATTTCACTTTTATCCTAACCCTTAAGCAAGGTTAGGTGGTAAGTAATCCTGCCGGATCAACTCATATATCATATCGAGTTGTACCATGTGTCCTTGAAAATTCCACTAGTACATTATATCCTTTGGAGCTATTCACAGGTTTTGCTTACTTTTCATTCATTTCTATTCTTTCATATATTTTCCCATCACCTTTTTCAAGCTTCCAGTAAGCTTAGATCTATCCCTGTGACTAGCCTTATCTATTCTTGGTTACAGTCTGCACCATTTTGGTATAAGAGTGGAGGTTTCATTTGGATTGTAGTAGTTTGTTCATGAAGTTCCCAATTTATACTATGTTTTTATTTTTAGGTATGTGAAACAAAGCAAATTTCTATGGTAGCTTAGTTGCTATGATATTAGCTACTAAGCTTCTGGTTTAAAGAAAGTGTGCTGTGTTGCTAGATTTAGAGAAATAGTGTTAATTGTAGCTCGGATTTAAAGACTATGATTGAGTTTGTTAAGAAAATGATGGACCTTAGTGCTAATGTTGGTGTTGGGGACGACAATAGTCGTGTTGTCCACTATAGTCAACAATCCCAATGTACCCCCAAAAGTGCAGACAAGAGACTTGATAAGGTAGCTAACCTCCTTGTAGATTTGACTCGAGTTGTTTATGCATTGGCTTATAGGCCTGTTAAAGCCCTACATAGCACTCTATAAGCTACTTGACCTACTAGAGGCTAGAACCCAGCTTGACAAGTTCGAGATGGAAGAGTAAGTGGAAAAATGAGAAGAATGATTGACATGGGAAATCTGGATGAAGAGGACGAGGAGGAGTATAATGAGGAAGAAGAATGAGCTCGAGCACCCCGAGTGTCCAATTATGTGAAGCTTCAGATTCTGAACTTCAATGGGTTTGGAAGTGTGGATGATTACTTGGATTGGGAAGAGAAGGTAGAACGTGTTTTTTATTATTACTAATATGAAGATTACAAGAAAGTGAAAACTATTGCCATTAAGTTCTCTGGACATACCGCCATGTGATGAAAGAATTTCCAAGTTATATGGAGATAAGAAGGATTCAGAGAGATTAATACTTAGCCTGAGATGATGAGAATACTCAAAAATATATTTATGTTGAATACTTATTTGCAAGACACTTTCACTCGACTTCAAGAGCAGAGACAAGGAAGTTGAACTATTGACGAGTATGTTCAAGAGTTTTAAATGCTTATGATCCGCTATAAAGTGGAGGGACCACTAGCACAAATAGTTTCTAGGTTCCTTGTTGGATTGAAGAGTAAAATTCGAGATATTGTGGAACTCTAACGATTTACCACAATAGATAAGGCCATACGAATAGCTCAATGAGTAGAAAGGTAGAGAAGAAGTAGAATGCTAACCTAACCTTTAGTGAGCCAAACTAGTCATCCGATCTGACCTGGTCAGGGAAGTCTTTGAGCTCAATTAAGCACCAAGCCAAACAAGAAGGTAGGTGTTTGAGCTGAACAAAAGGGTCAACCTGATAGTAACATGTCAACCCAAACATATGAGAAAGGATAGAGATCTACAAGGAAGAAGAGCTAGATCAAATGTCTCAAATGTCAAGGGTTTGGACATATGGCCACCTAGTGTCCAAACCAAAGGACTATGGTCATTAAGGGAGATGTCCCGAAGCTTGAAGTGGATGGTATAATGATGAACCTAAGGAAGAGGGTGTTCTTGAGAAAGAGGCCACATAGGAGAATGAATTAATTGAAGAGAATGTGTTTGCTGAAAACTTAGATCAATTGATCCTAGTTATTCAATGCCCAATGAGTTTGGAACCCTCACATGAGGAGGAGTAAAGGAAGAACTTATTCCATATTACTTGCAAGGTGAATGACCAGATGTGCGAACTAATTATGAATAGTGGTAGTTGCACCAATGTGGCATCAGCCGATCTAATTACTGTAAGCTCCCAAAATTGAGTTTAGGACAACCAAGCTTAGATTTAGGGCTTTTAGGGAAACTTATCCAATTGAACCTAAACTTTACAATTAGAATAAAAAAGTTAGTCAAGATATTACAGTGGAGTTAGATTTTAGAAATAATGACCCAAAATCCCAATTTTTCCCTTAGAAGTAAGAATATTCGATATAGTACTAAAATGTTCGGAACTCCTAAAATCGAACTTAGATTGCGACGAGAACCTAGAGATGAGTTAATTGAGCTATAAAATGAGATAATATAGTATAATTTACTATATAAAAATACACGTAATTTTATGAGTATACTCGGTATAAATAATAATTATACCTGTAAATTAACCCTAAATTATGTAATTATATATATATATATATATATATTGTGCTGAATTTATGAAATTTACTTTAGAACATATCCTAAAAATAAACAATATGTTGGAAACTTAATTATATGAGTAAAGTTATATAATACACGTGATATTTACATAGGGTATATACCTATATACTAAGTAAATAACTAATTTGGACATAACATATATATATATATATATATTATCATTATTTAATTAAACTATATTAAAGTTGACTTAAATCAACTCTAAGACGCCTGAAATTGTTGGATGCTGCCATGGCTGCTGCAGAAGAAAAGAAATTGATGAATCAAAAGTAGAAGGAGGAAAAATGGACACCTCCTACTTCATTAAATGGAGAAAACAAAAGAAAAAAAGAAAAAGAAAAAGAAAAATTCATAGGTGGTGAAAAAAATTCTATAAATACTATACTATCAGCAGATTAGTAACATTTTAGCAATTAGGAACCAAGAATAGAGAAAAAAGAAAAAAACTGGAAAATAGAACAATTTAGGAAAATTAAACAAAAAACAAGGGAAAACTCATGCTAGGCTAGAAACTAAGCCTATCTTAAATCTGCTGTGAAACCCAGCAAACCCTATATGGTCCACCCACTGCGCAAGCCGTTCAACAACCACCCAACTGCCGTTGGCCACTAAAGCACTCAAGAACACCAAGGTCAATTTCTTGCCCTATTTTTCAATAATTTTTAAAAATTAGTAAATCCACCTAGAAAATTATGAAAAAAAAATTGTACTTAGGTTATTTTAAACATGCTTTCATGTGATATTTTTATTTTTGAAAAATTCATAATATTTAATATACTTTCTTAAGAAATCTACTATTCACTCGAATTTAAATTTGTAAAATAAATGTGCTAAATGATGTTGTTTCTAGTTGAAAATTTTTGTGTAGGATGTTTATGATATATAGATAATTGCTATGTAGCCCGAATTTTGATTTGAATACTTTAATATTTATTGCATTTTTAGGCCTGAAAATAACTCGAAAATAAGCTAAAATTATAAATTGAATAGGAAATTATGAAATTAATTGATGAAATGGACGTATACTGATCTATAATAAATAATAACAGTATTGAGTTAGATTGAAATTAATTTAGTACAAAAAGAATCATAATTGGATAATTTATGATAATTTAGGGGTAAAATTGTCAATACGAAAATATAGGCGATGGGTCAAAAACTTGAAACCAATTGATAACTATATCCCCTATATTTTTAGGAGTCTATAGAAATTTTCGGGAAATTATTTGGTAACTCGAACTATTTATTACGAATTTACTAAGTAAAATAGCTTAATTTACAAGTCGGGGTGTATTTGTAATATTAATAAGCTAAAATGAATTAAATAATTAAATAAAAACTATATATAGGATTGCTGATGAGATTGGATTAAATGAGTATTTTTATTATATTTATTAATATTTTCTAATCGGAATACACTTTAGATATATTAGAATTGGATAATACTTATATTATAACAATATATAGACAAATTAGATAGAATACAATTTAATAACGTAAATTACGTATAATACGATCATATTTATATAATTATGTATAACTGTATTAAAAAATCGAACTACCCATTAAAAGTCATCTCTAGAAATAGGACTCGTAAAATGTGTCGTTAGGTCCATATGAACACAACGACACTAATTTTGTTAAAATTGGACAACCTTAAGTAATTTAACCCATAACTTTATCATATTCAAGAATGTGCATATTTCGGTAACCTTACTGGAATTAAAACGTGAATTAATAAATTAAAAGTATGTTTTGATACAATGAAAACGATATATAACACGTAATAGTATATATGATATACAGTATCAACAATTAATAACTTAATTTGATATATAGTGATAATACGACTATATATTATGGAAATAATATATATATATATATATATATATGAATATAACCATTTTAGATTAAACCTTAATGTTTTTGTAATTATTACGAAATTTGAATTTGGGTCTTTTGTGTTATTAGGACCTTCCAACACAAAGATGGTTAACGATTCAAGTTGGCAATAGTGAACGTCTAAACAAGTAAGTCGAGATTGTGGCTTCATCGCTTGTTTTGATACTATTTAAAATATCCGGAGACCCAAGAGTACTTCTGGTTATGTTTGTAATTAGATAGTTGTGCGCATACTATGTGTGTAGATGATACTTGATTGTGACAGGAGTTCAACTCCTTAGTGTGCTGTTCTACATGTTTGCATGGATTCTGTATTGTGTGAACTTGTTGGTCACCCCTGATTAAAACTAACGTTTATTCAACTAAAATGAAACTGCACATGCATAACTCCCATTTGGGGAAACAATTAAGAGTGTTAGGCTAAATACCGACTTCCTTCGATGAGGATAGCTAAAATAGTCATTTCTCCTTCCTTAGTCGAACTAAGTAACAGGCGAGGAGGTTATGGAAAGGTTAGAGGCCATGGTTCGAAGGCAATCATGGGAAGAGGGTGTTCTCCATTGCACAAGCCCAGGTTTGGTCTGACTTGAGTCGCAATGAAACTCCTCAATCCGAGTTAGAGCGGATGTAATTTCTCTAACCTCACAGTGGACTGGATAACACCGTGCGATGTTTCATTTGAGTGATTGCATTGCATTTCATCATAATTATTAACCTTATTTGTGATTGTGCAGTATTCTTCTGACTCCGTCCCACTTACTAAGCTAGTTGTGCTCACATTCCTATAGACTCTTTTGCAGGTGTTGAGTAAAGACATAATGTTCAGATACCACCGTTCCTAAGTTCGTGTGTTGCTGTTTAGGAAAGTAAGGATGAAGGAATCAATTGAACCTAGGCTTTTGACTTTGTCTTTGAGTTTTGAGGAAACTAATTGGGAATTCCCTGAGAGCCCGCTTGTTTCCTAACTTATTGTATATAGACTGTAAAACTTGTGGTTTTTAATAAACTTTGATTGTAAACTTTACCTTTAGACGTAAACCATTTGTATAAATACTATTGTGATACTAAACAACAGGTTATATAGAACAGGTATTTTGTAAAAGCTCTACCACAGGTTTGGTTATTAACAGGTGTCAGAACAGACATTTCAAGCTGGTTGAGTTGTGCACTTTGTGTGAACTGTATCTACGATAGCAGCTGTGAGATTAACTTCTATCTTAGATTAGTTTACACGACAGGACTGTTATGACTTTTCCTGTTCAGGGCGTGACAATTACGAAGTTGAAGTTGCTAACTATCGCACATCTAAAGTTGTACAAGTTACATTGGCTGAGCGAGAAAGGAGCACTATATGTCACTTGGTAAGTACTACTACCGATCTCAATTAGAAATTTCTCCGATGAGATTATTTGTAACGTGTTGCCAATGTGTGCATCACATGTATTATTAGGTTGATCGTAGCTTTATGATCGAAGAGTTATCCATGATAGATATAGGAGCACCTATGTGTTTGAGAAGGACAGGAGGAAGATTACACCAAACCTTATGCTGCTAAGTCAAGTTAGAAAATTACAAGCAAAACTTACTCAAAGATCAAAGAAGACTCTAATGATGAGTAAAGCTGAGTTCGAGAGGCAATAAAAGTCGACGTGCCAACTTTTATGTTAGTTGAACGATTATTAGAGTTGAGGGAGTAATGTGAATTATCCCTTAAAGTAAGAGAGTTATTGAATGAATATGCCGCTTTGTTTCCTAAATAGTTGCTCGAGGAGCTACCCCCATGTCCGAAGCATAGAACATTGCATTAACTTGATACCTAACGTCGCCCTACTGAATAAATTAGCTTATCGGATGAATCTCGAATAAGTTGCTAAGCTTCAAAGGCAAGTCAATGAATTACTAGAAAAAGGTTACATAAGGGAGAGTCTTAGCCCTTGTGCTATTTTGGTGCTCTTAGTGCCAAAAAAAGGATGGTACTTAACGGATGTGTGTTGACAACCGAGCTGTAAACAAAATCATGATCAAATATAGGTATCTAATCCCTAGGTTAGATGACATGCTGGATGAATTGACTGGAGCTAAGGATTTCAGTAAGATAGATCTAAAATCTAGCTACCATCAAATACGCATAAGGCTATAAGATAAGTAGAAGAATGCATTCAAAACTCGACATAGACTTTACGAGTAGATAGTCATGCAATTTGGCTGGTCAAATGCCCTAAGCACTTTCATGTGACTAATGAACCATGTGCTAAGAAATTTGATAAGAAGGTATGTCGTGGTGTACCTTAACAACATCCTAGTATACAGTGCTGACATGCTGAGTCACTATAAATATCTCCATGTTGTATTGGATATCCTTCAAGCCGAGAAGTTATTCAGCAATCTAAAGAAATATTGCTTCTACTAAGAGGAAGTAGTGTTCCTAGGCTATGTAGTTGGTGGAGGAGTCTTACGAGTGAATGATGAGAAGATTCGAGCAATCGTTGAGTGGCAAACTCCAACCACTTGTGCCAAGGTAAGAAGTTTCCATAGACTGGAATCCTTTTATAGAAGGTTTATAAGAAATTTCAATGCCTTAGCTGCACTCCTCATTGAGCTAACGAAGAAGAATACCAAATTCAGATGGGGAGAAAAGGAGGAGAAAAGCTTTACTGAGGTAAAGGAAAGACTGATTTCAACACTTGTATTAGCTTTACTTAACTTCAAGAAAATATTTGAGTTGGAATGTGACACGTCAGGTATTGGTGTAGGCGCCGTCTTAATGTAAGAAGGCTAACCAATTGCCTACCATAGTGAGAATCTTAGGGGACCTCAACTGAACTACTTTATATATGATAAAGAACTCTTGGCTCTCATCCGAGCTCTCCAAGTATGGTAGTACTATCCATTACCGAGAGAGTTCATCATCTATACCAACCATGAGTCCTTAAGGTATCTTTGAAATGAGACTAAGTTGTTAAAGCAGTAGGTGAGATTAGTTGAATTCCTTGAGTGATTCAATTTTGTGATAAAATACAAACAAGGAAAGAGCAATATGGTTGCAGATACTCTTTTAAGAAGACATGCACTCTTAACCAAACTATAGATTAATTATTTGGGTTTGTGAGTATTAAAGAGCAATATTCTCAAGATCTATACTTTGGACCCATACTTGGGCGTTATGCTGATAAAAGGACAGTAGGTGAGTATCATATAAAAAATGGGTACTTATTTCAAGGAGCGAAATTGTGTGTACTGACTTGTTTATTGAGAGAGTTATTGATCAGGGAAGCCTACAGTAGAGGACTCTTCAAACATTTTGGAGAAAGAACATATGAGTTATTGAGTAAATAAGTCTTTTAGTTGAGAATGAGGCGAGACGTGTACCGAATTGTTAAGGGCTATGCCATATGTAAGAAGACTAAGAGCCAAGCTAAACAAGGAAAAGTAATGCCTTTGCCTGTCCCAATTAGGTCATGGACTAAGTTGAGCATGGACTTTGCTTTCGGATTACTAAGAACTGCTCAAAGTAAAGATTTTGTAATGGTCGTTGTGGATAGATTCAATAAAATGGCATACTTTGTGCCCTGCTTTAAGACTAACGATGCTTTGGTTATTACTTTTCTTTTCTTCTGGGAGATTGTTCGATTACATAACATGTTAAGAAGTGTAGTATTAGATAAAGACCTAAAGTTTTTAAGCCATTTCTAGAGAACCTTGTAGCGTTAAATGGGGACCAAACTACTGCTTAGTACTTCCTATCACCCCCCAAATTGATGGCCAAATAAAGGTAATCAATTGAACATTAGGATCACTGCTTCGAGCTACAATGGGTAAGAACTTGGTCGATTAGGACATTTGTTTGCCCATGGTTGAATTCGCTTACAATTGAATAGTGCATGACACCACCAAGCGAACTCCCTTCGAAGTTATCTATAGTTTTTATCTCAAGTAACCCCTCAATTACACCCTTATACCTGTATCTAAGCAAGAAGACCTTGACACGAGAGCTCGAGCATAATCCTTACAACACATCTACAACAAAGTTACTCAGCAGATCAACTAAGCTACCAAAAAAATGTGAGTAAAGGCCAAGAGTAGGATGATGATACAGTTTCAACCTAGAGACCTAATATAGCTATACCTGAGCAAGGAAAGGTTTTCAAGCAAGAGGAAGAATAAATTGTCTACATGAGCTATGATGGGAATCAAGCTACGGGACCACTAACCCGTAGCCGAGCTTGAGGACTAAAGGGGTTGGCATGACGAATCCTTATGTTCTAACCAACCCCTGCTGAGGCTGAGTACCTCTTTGCCGAGTTACCTCTAATGCCGTGCCGTATGGCTACCTATTATTGTTTGGTATGCCGAGTTGACGATTACTCTCTATTGATGAATCGACCAATTACTCGGCCTCTTCCTTGCCGAAAAGCCTAGAGAGAGAGACCGAACTGATTAGGCCATCCCTGTTTGGGTAAGCCCATCTGTCCATACTTTTTGTTCACATCTCCTAACGACCCTACCAATGCCACATCGCCATGTATACAATATCACATGTAGAATCTATAGCACTAATGATTATTTTCTTTGTATATTTATTTTTGTCCTTTATAATGTATACATTGCCCCTTTAGGAAATGTCCTTTTTGTCTTTTCCTCTTTGAGTAAGTTGCCCTAGTTTCTAGGTATAAATACTCCTGTACTTATAGTTGTAAGATCATCAGATTACCTTCAATACAATTGAGTACTTTTCCTTTTTGCGTAAACACTGTTGTTTACTCTCGGTATCACTCTTATCATTTTCCTTAAGCAAGGTTAGGTAGCGAATAACCTCATTGGACCAATTCGTACATCATATCGAATTGTGCCGTGAGTCCTCAGAAGTTCCATTAGTGTATCATATCCTCTAAAGCCATTCGTAAGTTTGCTTATTATTTTCGTTCTTCATTTCTTACCCTTTTCGTACCTTTCCCCATTAACCCTTTTTAAGCTTTCTGCAAGCTTGGACTTATCCAACAACTAGCCTTGTTTGTTCTTGGTCATAGTTCGCATCATCTTGGTATCAGAGTGAAAGTTTTGTATGAACTGTTGTTAATCCTTCCTGAATTCTATTATACTCTGTTTTGTATGCACGAAACAGAGTAAATTACTATGTTCATTTAACTGCTGTGTTGTTAGCTATTCACTCTCTAAAGTGTTTGTTTGAATTTGAATCTGTGAGGAAAAATGACAAATTCAAGTATGAATGTTAATGTTGGTGATGATAGTGGAGTTATCTACCATGGACAACAACCTTAGGGTACTCCCAAAAATACTGACGAGAGACTTGATGAGACAGTTAACCTCTTGGTAGATCTGACTCGAGCTGTTCGTGCCCTGTCTTGCTGACCCACTGAGGCTACGCAAAATACTCCATAAGGTGCTCAACTTGTTAGAGGTCAGAACCTAGGTCGACCAATTCGAGGTGGAGGAGCTGGCGGACGAGTAAGGCGAAGGTTAGACTTGAGAGAGGTAAATAAGGAGAAAGAAGAGTATTTTGAAAAGGAACATGTACGAGTCCTCAAAAAATTCGACCATATGAAGTTTCGAATTCCGAGTTTCAATTGATCTGGGAATGTTGACGAGTATTTGGATTAGGAAGAAAAGGTGGAGCATGTATTTGATTACTATCAATATGAGGATTATGAGAAAGTGAAGACTACTGTTGTTGAATTCTCTAGATATGCTGCCATGTGATGGAAGAATTTTCAGGCCATAAGAAAAAGAGAAGGGTACCGAGAGATTAATACCTAGCCCGAGATGAAGAGAGTGCTCAGAAACTGATTCGTGCGAAAAACTTATCTTCAAGATGCATTCATTTAGCCTCAATTGCTGAGACAAGAAGGCCAAATTGTTGATGAATATGTTTAAGAATTCTAAATGCTTATGATAAGATGCGAAGTGGAGGAACCACTTGCCCAAACAGTCTCAAGGTTTGTCACTGGGTTGAGAAAAGACATCTGAGACATTATAGAGCTCCAACAATTTGACACAATGGATGAAGCTGTTAGGATTACCTAATGAGTGGAGAGGCAGAGAAGGAGTTGGGTAACGACTAAAATACCGACTAGCCGACCAGAACAGGTATGCCATCGGACTCTATTAAGTACCGAGCCAAACAGAAGGGTTAATGTCTGAGCCAAACAGAAAAGTTGATTAAAAGATGTAGTACCGACCCGAACATATGAGAAAGGGCAAAGGTTTGGTAAGAAGACCAGCCAGATCAATTGCTTCAAGTGTTAAGCATTCAGACATATGGTTGCTCAGTGCTCGAACCGAAAGACGATGGTCATCAGGAGAGACATCCCGAAGTTAGACGTAGAGAGTATGGATGAGGAACCCGAGGAGGAGGTTCCTGCTGAAGATGAGAATGTCGAGAAAGAGTTGATTAAGGAAAACGTGTATGCTGAAGACTTAGACCAGCTGTTCATGGTTGTCCAACACACTATGAGTGTGGAACCCTCAGGAAAGGAGGAGTAGAGAGATAACTTATTTCATATCACCTGCAAAGTAAATGATCAGACGTATACCCTCATCGTAAATAGTAGGAGCTACACCAACATAGCGTCAACCGACCTTGTTTCAAAACTAAGGTTGTCAACTATTGCACACCCGAAGCCGTACAAGTTGCACTAGTTGAGTGAGAAGGGAACCTTACACGTTACTCAACAAATACTACTGCCGATCACTATTGGCAATCTTTGCAACGTACTGCCCATGTGCGCGTCCTACATGTTGTTAGGAAGATTGTGGCTGTTTGATAGGAGAGTCGTCCACGACGGTTACAGGAATACCTACATGTTCGAGAAGGATAATCAGAAGATCACGCTAAATTCGATGCCACCGAGAGAAGTTCACAAGTTACAAACAAAACTTGCTTGCGGATTGAAGAAGGTTCTGGTGATGAATAGAGTTAAGCTCCGAGAGGCCATTAATGCTAATAAGCCAACCCTCTTATCCCTCTTATTGGTCAGGTAACTACTGGAAATAAAGAAGTGGAATGAATTACCCCAAGAGGTGAAGGAATTGTTGGATAAATATGCTAACCTATTCCCAAAACAGTTATCGGAAGGGTTGCCCCCGACCTGAGGTATAGAGCACTACATTGACTTAGCACCCAGTGCTACATTACCAAACAAGCCAGCTTATCGCATGAATCCCGAGCAGGCTTCTAAGTTTCAACGTCAAGTTAATGAGTTGCTAGAAAGAAGATACGTGAGAGAGAGTCTTAGCCCTTGTGTTATACTTGCACTTCTAGTACTGAAGAAGGATGGAACTTGGCGAATATGTGTTGATAACCAAGCCGTAAATAAAATCACGATCAAATACAGGTATCTGATCCCAAGGCTAAAAGTCATGTTGGATGAACTAAGTGGGCCTAGAATTTTTAGTAAGATTGATCTCAAGTTTGGCTACTATCAAATCCGTATGAGGCTAGGAGATGAATGGAAAACTGCGTTCAAGACTCGACATGGACTTTACAAGTGAATGGTCATGCCCTTCGGCTTGTCGAATGCCCTGAGCACCTTCATGAGACATATGAACCATATGTTGAGACATCTCATCGGAAAGTGTATCGTGGTGTACTTTGATGACATCCTAATCTATAGTTCCCACATGCCGAGTCACTATGAATATATTAGAATAGTCCTAGATATCCTTCGTACCGAGAGATTATTCTTCAATTTGAAGAAATGTTGCTTCTGTAAGGAGGAAGTGGTATTCTTGGGCTATATAATCAGTAGAGGATGCTTGCAAGTCGATGATGAGAAGATCCGAGCAATTGTTGAGTGGCCGACCCCTACTACTTGTGCCAACGTGAGAAGTTTCCATGGACTGGCTTTGTTTTACCAAAGGTTCATCAAGAATTTTAGTACCCTTGCTACACTACTTACTAAATTAACGAAGAAAAACACCAACTTCTGATAGGGAGAAAAGGAGGAGAGGAGTTTTACTAAGACTAAGAAGAGATTGACCTCCATCCCAGTGTTAGTACTACCTAACTTCGACAAAATTTTTGAACTAAAGTATGACATGTTAGGCATTGGAATAGGCACTGTCTTGATGTAAGAAGGCCAATCAATTGCCTTCCATAATAAGAAGTTTTGAGGACCCTAGTTAAATTACTCCGTGTATAACAAAGAGCTCTTAGCACTAATCCTGGTAGCACTATCTACTGTTAGTATGGTAGCATTATCTACTACTAGGTGAATTTGTCATATATACTGACCACAAGTCACTGCGATACCTTCAAAGTCAAACCAAGCTATTTAAACGGCAAGTAAGATGTATTGAATTCCTTGAAGGATTCAATCTTGTGATCAAATATAAGCAAGGAAAGAGCAATGAAGTTGCAAATGCTCTTTCAAGAAGGCATGCGCTCTTATTAGAACTGTAGACTAGACTATTTGGTTTTGCAAGTATCAAAGAACAATATTTTAAGGATCCACACTTTGGACCAATAATTTCGAGATTTGTAGATGGGAGAACAGTAGATGAGTATTATGTGCAGGATGGCTATCTGTTCTGAGGCAGAAAACTGTGTGTGCTGACTTGTTCCTTACGGGAACTATTAATTAGGGAAACTCACAGCGGATGACTCTCTAGACACTTTGGAGAAGGAATGACCTGTGAACTAGTGAATGGTTGATTCTTTTGGCCGAGAATGCAAAGAGATGTATACTGAGTGGTCGAAAGCTGTGCTGTGTGCAAAAAGGCCAAGTAGCGAGCCAAACAAGGGAAAGCTATGCCCTTACGTATTTCAACGAGGCTGTAGATTGAACTAAGCATGGACTTTATTCTCGAACTGCCAATAACTACCTGAGGAAAAGATTCTATAATGGTTGTCATAGATCGGTTCAGTAAGATGGCATACTTCGTACCCTGCACCAAAACTAATGACGCTTCGGCTATTGCTTCTCTTTTCTTATAGGAGGTTGTGCGGATATACAGCGTATCGAAAAGTGTAGTCTCTAATAGAATCCCGAAGATCTTAAGCCATTTCTAGAGAACCTTGTGGCGTCAGTTGGGAACCAAGTTACTCTTCAGCACCTCATGTTAGCCCCAAACCAATGGCTGAATAGAGGTGGTTAATCATACTTTGGGTTCATTGCTCTGAGCTACAGTAGACAAAAACTTAACTGACTAAGACATCTGCCTATCAATGGTCAAGTTTGCTTATAATTGAACCGTACATGACACTACCAAGCAGACCCCTTTCGAAGTGGTCTATGGATTCAATCCCGAATTACCCCTTGACCATGCCTTTGTACCCACACCAGTACAAGAGAACCTTGATGCCTCGGCTAGAGTACAATACCTTCAATATATTTATGATAAGGTCACTCGATACATCGATCGGACTACTAGAAGAATGTGTGAAAAGACCAAGGGTCAGCCGGCCAAACAATTCCAGCCAGGAGACTTAGTATGGCTACACCTCAGTAAGGAATAGTTCCCGAACAAAAGGAAAAACAAATTATCTACAAGAACGGAAAGACCTTTTAGAATCTTCCAGAGAATCAGCAACAATGCCTATAGGTTGGAACTGCCTAAGGACTATGGGGTTTCTGACACCTTCAACATCGCTGACCTCAATCCATATTACCTTGATGGAGAACTGAGCGAACACTATTCGAATTTGATCCTAAATCTAAAACAACTCGGAGGGAATGATGGGAATCAAGCTACGGGGCCCCTGACTTGTAGCTGAGCTTGAGGACTAGAGGGGCTGGCACGACGAATCCTTATGTGCCAACTAACCCCTACCGAGGTCGAGTACCTCCTTACCAAGTCACCTCTAATGTCGTGTTGTATGGTCGCCCATTATTGTTTAGTATGTCGAGTTGATGATTACTCTCTATTGACGAGTCGACCAATTACTCAGCTTTTTCCTTATCAAGAAATTGAGAGAGAGAGACTAGACTGACTAGGTCATCCCTATTCGGAGAAGCCCATCTATCTATACTTTTTGTCCGCATCTACTAACGACCCCGCCAATGCCGCATCGCTACGTGTATAATATCATATGTAGAATTTGTAGCACCAATGATTATTTTCTTTGTATATTCATTTTTGCCCTTTGTAACATATACATTGCCCTTTTAGGAAAGATCCTTTTTGTCTTTTCCCCTTTAGGTAAGTTGCCCTAGTTTGCGGGTATAAATACCCTTGTACTTGTAGTTGTAAGATCATCAAATTACCTTCAATACAATTGAGTACTTTTCCTCTTTGCGTAAACATTGTTGTTTACTCTTGGCATCATTCTTATCCTTTCCCTTAAGCAAGGTTAGGTAGCGAGTTATCTCATTAGTCCAATTCGTATGTCATATCGAATTGTGTTGTGAGTCCTTGAAAGTTCCATTAGTGCGTCATATCTTCTGAAGTTGTTTGTGGGTTTGCTTACTGTTTTCATTCTTCATTTCTTACCCTTTTCGTACCTTTCCCTACTAACCCTTTTTGACCTTTCTGTAAGCTTGGACTCATTTAGCGACCGACTTTGTCTATTCTTGGTCACAATTCACATCAGGCTAAAGGACCCTTTAGAATCTTGCAAAAGATCAACGACAACACCTATAGATTGGAGCTTCTCGAAGATTATGGGGTTTCAGATACCTTTAACATTATTAACTTCGGTCTATATCACCCTGATGGAGGATTAAACGAAAACCAATCAGATTTGATCGCCTTTAACCCACAACTAAGCCTAAGGATTAGAGGGACTAACAAAGCGAATCCTGTTATTCCAGCTGACTTATGTCGAGGCTGAGTTACTCCTTACTACTGATCAACTCCCTACACTACCGAGTCTAATTTACTCCTTGCTACTAATCAACTCTCTACACCATGTTGAGCGACTACACATCTTTCGAAAATTATGTGTTAACTAAAAGAATGCCCTGACAATAGCCAAACTCTACGCTGCTGCTCGATCTTATTTAAATTGAGCACTCGCTCAACATTATTACTGTCAAGAGGCTAAGAGACCTATCTTGTACAAATCCTCAACCACTCCTATTTGCATGAGTCTACGCTTACTCGATACCCATGCTCAGCCATCTAACCAAATCGTATTGTTTTGTTTGCATCTTCCAATGGTGTCACCAATACATCGTTGCCACGTATCTAAGGCTACCTAAAGAATTTGCTACACTAATCATTATTTTTCTTGATTATTTGTTTTTACCCTTTATATTCTTTGTACATTGCTTCTTTAAGACAATACCCTTCTCATCTTTTCTGTTTATGGGCAAGTTGCCCTAAATTCTTGAGTATAAATACCTATTGTACATGTAGCCACAGATAAATCAAATTATCATTAATACACTGAATATTTTCCTTTCGTAAAGATTATTTGTTTACTCTCATTTCACTCTTATCTTAACCCTTAAGTAAGGCTAAATAACGAGTAACATTATCGAACCAACTTGTGCGTCATATCAAGCAATGTCATAAGTCCTCAAAAGTTCCATTGATATGTCATATCTTTTGGAGCTGTTTGCTAGTTTTGCTTACTTTTCATTCATTTCTATTCTTTCACATGTTTTCTCGTTACCTTTTTTAATCTTTCAACAAGCTTGGACTTATCTGTACAATCAACTTTGTCTATTTTTTACTACGGTCCACATCATAAATAATTACATAAATACCATCGTAAAACCACATATACATATGCAATTTTGATTTTATATTAATATTGTATGTGCTAGATGTTACATATTTAATAGGTAAAAAATAAAAGCACAATAACACTTTCTTCAGAAGTTGGACTCAAATTCTTTATCTTGCTTCTCAAGCTCTTTACAATTAGGCCATTAGCTTGTTAATTGAAATGTAGTGCAATCAAATGCTAATATTTTATATGTAAAATCACACTTGTAAGATGTGATTCAGTAACATAATGAAATTTTGAAGTTGCATACATGCAACTTCTTTTATTTGAAGTAAATCACATCTTAAGCTTAATAAAAAAAAGAAGTGGAATCCAACAACAAACTATTCCCTTAATAATAATATATTAACGACTTTTATATTTGAGGTGCAATTTACACATCTCTAGGAATTTAGGTTAATTCAAAGCTATATTCATTACTTCCTATATATATATAGGGAGTATATATTTTATTTAAATATTATCTTATACCATATTATTAACTTTATCTGTTAAATAATTTATCCCTCAAGTTTTCGATAAATAATGCATTATATTAAACAATTTAAGTTTATGGAAGTAATGGTATTTTATTAATCCATTTTCAAAATCAATTTTTTAGCAACATTGCAAATTTTGAGTAAAATTGGGGAATTTTGCCAAAAGCCTAAAATTTCAGTGTAATTATTCTAAATGCAATTGTAGGGATTCATATTTGGAGATAAGCGTATAATGTATAGTGGTAGCAACATGATTAATTTCTATTAACAATTTAAGTTTAATGGTAGTAATAGTACTTTATTAATCCATTTTCAAAATTAACTTTTTTAGCCGCATCACAAATTTTGAGTTAAAATGGCGAATTTTTCCAAAAGTCTAAAATTTTAGTGTGATTATCCTAAATGTGATTGTAAGGATTTGAAGATGTGCCTATAATATATAGTGTTATGGACATGATTAATTTCTATTCTTATATTCAATACAACTACTTTGCCTTAGATATATGTTGTTGTGAATCATTTGCTATATGTATATTAAATCTTTCTGGAAACATGCCATTTGCATAAGGAAAATCTACGGAATTTGAACACATTCCTACTAATACTCATATTTCTATATTAAAGCAATGTTGGTAAACTTCTTTACAAGCTGAGATGATCATCAATTAATTATCGAAATTTATCAGTAACCTTAATTAATTCCAAATAAATACTTTGCAAATTAATGCTCATTTATTCCATGAAATTCTTGTTTTACCCAAAATTCAATTAATCTATAAATCTTTTGTATCTTTTTTTTTTTTTATCAACCATATTATAACTTAAGAGAGAGAGGGTTCGGACCCTGATCTATCGTAATGGAAGATCAGTGATGATACTGCTAAACTATAATGATCTTGGCCCTTAAGTTATGAGAATCAATTTTCATAGACGAAACTTGCCATATTGATATTCGTTCTTCTTTAATAAATCTAAAAATTTTGAAATGTCAATTACCTATGTTTATATTTATGCCATAATTGCAATTTTGATCTGTATTCTATTGTAAATTTCAATTGCAACCCAAATTAATTATACAGTATGTAAAATCATCATAAATTCTCATCACTACTTGAACTGGTCAGCTTTATGAAATTATGAATAATATGATTAAATCTAAGGCATATATCATACAAATTACTAGTTTCCACTTCCACTTGTCTTATAACTCATTCACTTGTAAGTCATTTATCAATTACTAGCAGACGTATGCATCCGCGATGCATGTGCAAAAATTAAACATATCCATATAATAGAATTTAGAACATGCCACAATTATTTAATCAAATCATATACACAACCGATTATTCTAAAGAGAAGAAAATCTAAATAGTTTGGAAAATGCATATATTAAAAAAAGAAAAAGAGAAAGTAATAAAATAATACCTCAAAAATATTTTAATTGTTGTTAGTTTATTTCATTTAAAAAATCATCATTTACCTATACAAACAGCTAAAGAAATTAATTGAGGAATTTTTTTACATTACAAAGAAATATGTATAAAAAGTTATCTAGTGATTAAGTTAGTAAACTGCTTGTACATCTATTCAATGGTGATTCAATTAATCCATGTACACATATTTTTCTTTTTCCTCAAACTTATTAGGTTTGAATCTCAGATCGAAAATCATAGTGGTCAACATAGAAATTATTGGAGATTACTTATTTTGGTCCCAAAATATCCTATTGATTTATTTATTATTTAAACCATTTCCATTTAATCTTCATTCTTTTTTCTTTTTGAGTAATCAATCTATATTCTATATTAAATATTTTTTGGTGTTGTATCTTTTTCAAAAGTACCATAATTACAAATAATGTTTAACATTTTAATATCCATCTATTAATCACTACAATTATAAGTAGGGGTGAGTGGGTGACCCTATCTTATGAGGTACCCATTAGAATCCTATTCAATTAGGTAGGTAATTACGGCCATAGGATAGGTTTAGGGTAATAATTTTTTAAAACTTATTCTCATAAAGTATGATACGAGTAAGAAGTTAAGGTACCATATACTTAGTTTAAAACTTATACTTTAAAGCATACAAGATACGGGCTCCAAGGTCCCCACCCTATAAGTAATTAAATAAAATTAATAAATAAATGATACCATCTTATCAAAATAAAGCAAAGCCAAACTATCAAAACCCCTAGACTAAATACTTGTTAGTCCCTTCCCTTACATCTTTCGTCTTCCGTTTTCAGTCTTTGCTTCATTGTCATTTTCTTTCTATTCCTTCCTTCTTTGTTAAGTCCGTCCTCTAGTAAAAGCTTGTTTTCTATAATGGGATAGTTTCTTTGTTTGATGTTTGATAAAAGATTTAATATTATTATTAGAGCGAAATATGATTTTCTGAAAGAATAAAAAGGTTATTTTACTGATGTATGTACCTTAAGGAAGAAAAATATTTTAGTTTAAATTTATGTTTTATTCTGTTTTTTATATTATGTCTTCATTTTCTCATAGTCAATTGTTTAATCATATATTATCATCACATCTATAATTATTGAATTACATAATCTTGAGAATCTTTTATTCGTATCTTAATAAACTTTATAAATCTCGCATGAAGTACAATGTTTATTGCTTTTATTTTTTAAAATGTCATGCTTATTTCTTTAGATATCTATACAATGTGATTATCACAAAATGAATAATTCATGTACATAAAAAAGGTTTTCTATAATGTTTTCATAAAAATTCATCCATAATAATAATGATTAAAAAACCATTTAAAGAAAGAAAAATTGGTGGGAAATATGCCTCAATGTACTACATTCATTGGCATCATTTGAAAAGTTGACTAAATTAAGTAATTGTTTTTTTAAAAAAAGGATCAGGTTTGTTTTATGTTTCAAAAAAAATAGTTATATTAAAATTTATAAGGGAAAAAAATCTATAGGTTCTATAGGGTAGTACCAAGTATAAGGTGGTTTTTAGGTACCATAAGATAAGGTATAAGTAATAAAGTTTCAGAACCTATATTAATAGGATAGGGTATGAATAGAGCCCCATGCCTTATCGACTTTATACCTGCTCATCCCTAATCATAAGTTAAAGATAGTGCCTAATCCATGTATACATCACCAAGTATCATTGTCTTTATCATCTAGCACAATTTGTTACTATTATGTGAAATATTGTATGACTATCTCTTTTTTTTTTTAATAGGTGGTGTTTAAAAAAAAGAATGTTAAATAATTCTATTGAAATAAAAGAATGTTAAATAATTCTATTGAAATAATCTATTTTTTATTGAAAAAGAAATCATACCCTTAAAAACATTACCTTTAGGTAAATTTGTTTAAAATCTACAATGAGTTGTACAATTGAATATGTTTAAGCATTTATGAGATATTAATTATACAAAAAAGTGTTCAAAATCTTTTAGAAATAGAGCATAATAGGTATCGTTCTTTACATTACAAAAAGAAGAAGAAGAAGAATCAATTAATTTTTACTTGTGAAGAAATATATCCTTCTTAAAATAATGTTGGCTAATTTAAAACCAATCATAAAGAAACAAAAAACAGGGGGAAAAAAAGGAAGAAATGAAAAGGAAGTAAGCAAATAGATAAAAAGAATGATAGTTGAATTTTATTTATTTAAAATTTTCTTTCCATAATACCAACCAAATTAATCAAACAAAAATGAGGAACCCTTTTTATTCATTTTCTTGCATTTTTTTAAGAAAATTTCATAAATACAATGCTAAAAACTTGAAATTCTACATTTAGAGCCCTAGAATCTCTTAACGCTAGTATTTTAACCACTAATTCATGGTTTAGATGCAAATTTGGAGTGAAAAGTAATATGTGAGAATCGAATTGTGACCATTCAAAAGTAAAACCAAAGGAAAAGAACTTATTGAAAAGAATGAAATCAAGATAAGCGTGATCAACTTTCTTTTTTAGCTGTTAGTGTTCGCTTTTCAATAATGGTACTATCAGAGACATCAGTGCCATCTTGAAAATTGTTATGCTCATAGACAACTTTAAACATGGTTATCTAAATCCGACAACCTTAAACATTCAATTTAATTGTCACATTAACACAATATAAACTACACAATATTATTAGAAAGCATATATGGTAAACTATTAGACTACTCAATCCTTATATAATTGACACCGCTTCATAAAGTTGTTAATGCTTATTTCTTCTCACCCAATTCCTTATGCTCAATTTTGTATCTCTAAGTTATTTATATCACGTCTCGGTGATCATGTGGATCTTGGGTTTTCTTTCTCTATACAATTTTAATCAAAGTCTAACTAAAAAGCAATTCACATAATACATAAATTGTAAACTTAAAACTTCAACTCCTTGAAAGCAAAGGAAAATGTGTATGTATTCACAATTATAGATATAAATTTTGTAAACATTGTCTATCTACCTTTAGATGCACATATATTATGAGGTTTTATTCTAAGAAAATTATGTTCAATTCTAGTAAAGAAGAAGAAGGAATTAATGACATCATAATCTCTCAAGCTGCAAGTGATTTGGATTTATCTTTCATCCTAACTTTTGTTGACATATCAACGAATACAATCATTTAACATTCAAATTTTTTAGCAATACATTTTATCATCTAAATATTATATATATATATATATATATATATATAGTTGTTAGGTTATTTTAACATGTACTTCTCAAGCCCATACCAACTTACCCATGCTCTTGGCTTAGTTCAACTTACTAAGCATTTGGCTTCACTGTCCTCCTAACTAACCTCAACTCAAGCTCATTAGGTAGCATGCCTAGTCATGATAGCCCACAATGGCTAGAAGATAAAGGATATGGCTTGAAAACTAGGTTAACAACCACAACCTAACAACTTTGGACCACGTTAGATAGTATGCTCCCACTACACAAGATGTATAGACGTGGTAAAGTACAGTTACTAGTCCCTTAACTTCTCCCACCCTTCTCTGTAAATAGCAATCAACATCTCAACGATAAACCACTTAGACTCTTTGCATACTTAGCCTATACTATAGCATTCGTGTATCCTTATTCTCTCCACACATAAAGTATTGACTTAAGTATCGGAGTGACTATGTCGAATAACACCCTAGCACCCCTTGCCATGTATTCTTTTACAAGCTCTCACTAAAGCACAAAGCCTAATATCTTATATCGTATAAGCAAAATCCTATAGATGACATATATATATATATATATATATATATATATTATCTTTAACCAAACGATAGAAGGAAGAAATATTTTGAGAGAAAGGAGAAAGATTTAGAATTTATTTTATTTTAAATTTAAAATTTTATGTGGAAAATTGATAGTAATGGAAATTTTAATGTGTGGTAAATGAAATGGAAAATATAATGACATCAAGGATTAATGATTTTAAATTAAATTATTTGTGGAATTCTATATTAATAGAAATTCAAATGTATTATTAATTACAGATGTAATTATACAATTTCCATTTTTCAGTGCAAAGGTAGAATTACGGTAAATGATATTTATAACCTTGATAAAATAACATCATTATAAAATTACAAATGGTATATGATATAAAATATAAATATCATAAAGGGCTGACTTAGACAAATAAGAAAACCTCCTTTGGCTTTAATAAATAGATGACTTATCTACCATTTTCATAACAAAATTTATAAGGAAGACCTGTTGGAACAACAATAAAATTATTTTTTGAGTAAGAAATTTAGAAATTTTAAATCTCACCAACAGATTTCACGTTCTAGTATTATTGCAAATTTTGATTTCAGATCACCATTACTTACATTTATAACTTGATATCATCAATAACCCGTCTAAAATAATTTCTCCATTACCGTCAACAAATTCCATATTAGGTCATTCACAGATTATTGCAAATTTGTTCAAAAGTAATAACCACTTTCCTTTGTGTTTTATGATTATCAAATTGGCTACTCCCAATAATGGTAATTTACATCACAGTCCAAATGCAACGGGAAATCAGTAGGAGCAACATCATCAAGTAGTCTAGATACATAAATTTGCAGATTATAATCAAATTATCAAGACTTTGGATCATCCTATTTTCATCTTTTTGATATCCTTTTGGCACCATTTTCAAACCATATGTTTGTCAAAATAAAATACTAAAAGATAAAATTGTAAATACATAAATATATATATATATATATATAATCCTTTTACAAAACTAAATACTTAATAGATCCCTATAAAATTGGACTTATTTGCAATTTACTTTATTTATTCCTAACTTTTCTTTTTCAGATGAAAACAATGTGTGTATATATATATGTATGTAACTTTTTTCGTAAAAATACATAAATTTTCATTTTCTAACTCTAAAATAAGTGTCATACTTGAAATTAAAACAAATTAGATAAAATATTTTTTTCCTTATTGAAAAAAAGAAGAAGATATTTTTGAAAACTCTAGATCTCATATAGATATAATTTAGATAGAGAATACATACAAATAATATACATGAAAAAAAAGGATAATAAAAAATGATATTAGTAATAGACTAACAATTATACCTTTATCTTAGGTTATGACGTGATTGTGGATTAGTATCTTATGGATGAAATGCAAAAAATGTAAAATAAAAACAGAAATCAAGAAATAACTTTTGCTTTCGTCTTGAAAATGAATTACAATTCCTTATCTAGTAACAATAGGAATTTTAGGAAATAGCAATATCAACCAAATGTTGTAGTGACTTAGCAAAGAAAAAATAACTATTTTATTATCTTTTATAAGTTAGTTAAACTTGCTGTTGATGTGGCCCTAATTAATTTCAAAGAGCCATCGATTTGGTTGTCAAGCGAACGATTCATATGGAATTGACTCTTATAGTTCTTATCCCAGTCTTTGGAACTACTAAGATCATGGTAATGGGAGGGATGACAATTTGCGATCCGCCTTACTAATTAGGACACAACACAATATGATTATAAACCTCTTTATATAAGTAAAATTCAATACAATTAATAAACATATTACAACTATTTTATAAATGTACTTGGTTTTGAGCCTAGCATTGAAACTCTCTTATGAATTGATGTAATTTATAGGTCTCACAAACATTTATAGATGTGACCTATAAACTTGTTTAAAGATTGAGATTTTTAATAATTACTTTGTGTTAAGTTCATTATAATCAAATGATGCTAGAAAGGAATAATAATTCCTTTGATATTATTTTGTTTTATGAATAGGATTTTTGTAATAAAAATTACATTTCACGTAAAATAGTAATTCCTTTTATTAAGAGAAGGAATATAAATTCCTTATTTATTCCATATTCTATGGAATAGACATTACTTAGGCTATAACTTCTTACAAACTAAACATAAAAATAATTATTCTATAGTGATATTAATAGAAGGTTGATTCCATTCTAGTGAAGCAAATGTAACTTATGTTATATTAGGTCTATGAGTACAAGTACGTAATAAAACCACAATTTAAGCTTTCATTTCTTTCTTATCTTTAGAAGTGTTGTTAGAAGAAGGAATCATGATTCCTTTTAGTTTTTGATTGTGGCTTTAAGGAAGAATTCGTTTTGCCTTAAAGGAAAGGAATCGAGATTTTATTTCATTCTTATTAATGATCATTAATTAAAATTATTTGTTTAACTTTGAAGTTAATTATGATATCTAATGATTAAATACATCTTTGATAAATATTACGATAAATGCATCCTATTTCATTCAATTATGTAGGCATATGCAAACATGATTTATCATTCCAGTTTTATTTACATTCCATTTCAAATCATTTTAGCATACTAAATGTGACATCAAAATTTCATTTTATATACTATTCTCTACTTACTTTATTTTTTTTTCCTTTTGTACTTACGTCAGTAAACCTCTCTTTCTCTTTTTTGTGTCATCTAATTGCATCGTTACCTTATTGGTATATTCTACTTTGACTTTAGTTTTAATAAAAATAATACTCTTTACTTTTAATTTCTCTCTATACGCCAACATTTAACATTCTAAAGCAAAAACATGACCTATATATATATATATATATCCATATCTAAGAGAAATTTCAAGTTTTCTTTTATATATAAAACATGTTTACGAGGCATACACTATTCAAACCTAACTTTATTACTAAAACCACTTAATACAATTAATTGAAACCACATTAGGTGCATTAAAGGTTTTTTTTTTTTTTTTTAAGTATGTTATGATATTATATGCACTTATTTGACACAATAATCAAATCATAAGTACTTTTTTTTTTCTTTAAGTTATTCTTCATATAGCACTCAAAATTTAAACCACTAGTAAAATTTTCAAGCTAATATGTTTTTAGTTGGACTTATCCATACATTTATTTTAAAAATAAAAGAATGTCTTCGTAAGGTTTTTTTTTTTTATAATTTTTAATATAGTTTACATTACAAGTACTTAGCAAATTCAAATCAACATAGAAATTGCCTTTATAGTAGGCATACTTTCTTTTTATGCTATTTTACTTTCGCTTGTTTGTGGTATAATAGATTACATTCCAAAGAATAAGGAGATAAATTGAAAAAATTAATTTTTTAAAATTTTTTTTTCTTTTTTTTACCTCAAAAATTCCTTTCAATAAAGATTTGAGAATTATGATATATTTATTTTAGAATTTTATTAATCTAATGGTTTCAGTTGGAACATAGAACACATTAAATGAAATGAATTATGGTTTAGGTTTTTAAATCTGATTAATAAATGTATCGTATGAGTTAAAGTTTTTCAAATACAAATCCATTTAGATAAAACACAAAGTATGAATCATTAATGTGAATCAATCAACCTTAAATGCTAGTCTCAACTTAGTAAGCAATTTTGATTTTTCAAAGAGATAGATAAATAAGTTGAAGAACACAAAAGGTAGAAAAATATTTATTTGTTAAAAGCTTAAGAATGAAATACCACAATAATTGTTGCAGGTAGGTAAAAATAGGGAAAAGGAAAAAAAAAATTGCAAGAAAAAAAATATATAGTTCGTAAGAAAATATTCCTAGGCATATGACGTCCAAAATCACCTCTTGAAGATGCAATTTCACTTTAATAGGAGAAGATGCAGTGTCGAGATATACAATAGGAGAAGATGCCCTCAATGAGGCCACCAGCCTATATTTAGTAGATCCATTGGTAATGTTGTTGTAGTGTTTACGAATGACCTATTGATAATTACATTTTACTAATTACAATTTGTTTACAATTTCTTTTTTATTTCATTAAGTGCCATTTGTAGTTCTTATTTGTCTTCACTTGAGCTAGATCTCACTGTTCCATTGTGAAAATGTAGGCACAAATGGATTTAAGACCCATTGAGCTAGTGTGGGGTAGTTAAGTGAAGACCCATAAGTTGCAATTCAACTGCAGTTAAATTTCTTGGATTCAAACTAACATACATTGCCCTTCATTGTAACTCATAGGAGAATTTCTAGCTCAAATGTCATAGATGAGGGGCCATATTCAAATATAGGGATGGACAGGAGATCCCGATTGATTCATGGATGTCTCCTCACTTTGAGCAGGTTGGCTTTCTCGGTATAAGGCAGATACTGTTCATATAGCTTGATTGGCATTTGATCATTGCCTTGATAGAGCACTGGAGAGGAGACACATATGTTCTACTTTGATACAAGGGAGATGACTGTTACGCTTTAGGATGTCTCCGTGCTGATTGGTCTACTAATTGATGGTCAGCCTGTGATGAACGACTTGCGGTAAGGCTAAGCTAACATGTACTTATAGTTGTTAGTACTGTGCCTTCCTTCAAGTGCTATAAGTAGGGCTCGAATGAAGTTGTTTTGGTTGAAGGATAACTTCAATGATTTACTAGTGAGCGTAGTTGATATTATTACCCAACGATACACCTAGGCTCATATTATGCAATTGATTGGAGGGATGCCATTTTTGAACAAGTCAAACAATATGGTGCATATGATATTCCTTTCCTTCCTCTTTGACCTTAGTACAGCCGAGCAATACATCTAAAACATTGCATGCTTAGCATAGCTCTATCACCAGCTATGCCTTGCCTCACTGATGGATGTAGGGGAGATCAGCAAGCCACTTATCTTACTTTAGGTGTGGACATGGGAGGACTTCCCATACATAGCTCCAATGCATCGTTGAATCAAGGAAATAGTGGACAATTGACCATTGATGAGTCAATAGGAGGCCAAGTTCAATGTCACTAAGCTTCCTACACATATTGTCGACCAATATGTGAGACTGTACAAGCACGATTAAGTTCGATAGATGATTTAGAGCATTCAAGAAGGTGACTTGATTAAGCTAGAAACTTATGAGAAGCTTTGTAATATTAGTCAAGGAATTCTTGTAGGCTCAAAATTTAAAAATATAATACAATATTAAAAATATGGATAAATGGTAGTAATTTATTATATTCTTATTATACTATCGGTAGCGCGAATTAAATCTTGAAAATTAACAAATATTTAAAGATGAATTATAGGAGCAATGTAATTAATATTATACATAAAATAATGTATAAAAAAAGACATACACATACATCGGGTGTATTATTATATAAATATATATACTAGTAATTATTGAAAATACTCGAAATTGGGTAAAATTTACTAAATAAATTAATAAATATGGGAGAAATTGTAAAAAATATCGGTAGACAACTAGGAAACATTACTTCAGGTGTGGCAAGGTTTAGAGCAAGTTGTAAGATTTCAAAATGATGAGGTTCATAGCCAAATGGCACCTCATTATGCTAAACTCTAAGTGTTAGAGAGGAAAGAAAATCAAAATGAACCACAACTTGTTCATAAAAATCACCAACTGATCACCATTGCAAAATTTAGCTCAATAGAGTTTTGGGAAAATTCACAAGTGGGAAATTGAAGGAGCAATGAGGATAAGTAAAATTTCTAAAAAAACTGTGTGAAATTGGGGTTCAAAGAGTTCCTGGAGGAAATCACCAACTAGAAGCAAAACTAGGATGCCACTTGAAGGAGCAATTGGCACTTAGCCTAGCTAATAAGCCTTACCCCTCCAATGATGGTTGGAGCTTTAAGTTTTGGTAAGTCGTCATGTAACTTCATTTTTAATTAAATTTTTGAAAAAGCACCAAACAACCCCTAAAAATTTTGAAAGTTGGTTTTCTTAATTATTTTTGCATGAGAAATTCAAATCTCCAATTAGATTTTTAAAATTTTGGATATAGATATGAGGTCCTTAAGAAAAATGTCCTGCACATTTATTTTCGATTGGGTTTTTTGAAAAACTATTTAGTGTAGTTTCAACTTGAATTTTTGTGGTTGTACTCTTACTGTTGAATTTTAAAGTTATGTAGTTGAATTGGTAAAATTAGGTTGTTGGATTTTAGGAAAAATTACGATTTTCCAAAAATAATGCATTGGATGAATTGTTTTATAAAGGAGCTTAATCAATTTTTTATAAAACTATAGAATAACCTAAAATTACTTAGATGCAGCAATTGAAAATGGTTTATCATGAATTTAGGAATGAGGGTTTTTAAGTAGAAATTGGGTATTTGGTAGTAAAAGATCAAATCTCTAAGTACCGTATAAATATAAATGTGTAGGTAATATAAGGAGAAATAGTGTAAATAATTAAGGATTTTTAGTTGGTACTTCCTGTTTATGTAGGTATAGACTTTTGGAAATGTAGGGCAAGGAGAATATATGTGAAGTAGTTAGATATACTAGTAGCAGTAGGGTCAAAAATTATGTTAGAAAGTAAGTCAAAACATAATCTGGTGTGAATATATTGAATACCCTAAAAACGGGATTTGGATTAGAAAGTAGCCATCCTTAGACTCTATACTATTTCTAGAGAAAAAAAAATGTAAGATAGAAACTCTCAAAATAAAAATCTAATTTTGGACGGTAGGTTAGAGACTTTGTTAAAAACTGGGTAGGGACGTAGTCTAGTAGTAAATATCCTCAATCATACCAGGAGTTTGATAGTAAAACAATCGGTGATTAATAGATGAATTCTATACCTTTATTAAAGTTAGAACATAAGTTCAAAGTCATTCAGATAATAGCTTATACCATAAGATTAGGTTAAAACCTAAGTATAAAACTCAATTAGAAAGTAGTTTGATGTAAGATGCAAAGGAGCAATTGGAAGATTAAAGATAGTTGGTATTGAATATTGGATCATTGGGAGACGAAAAGTAGATTAGAAAATTGGTTGATTTTACCTTCTAAAAATTTACTAAAGTTAGAATTTAGGTCTAAAACTACTAGGCAGTAACTTATACCAAGTCAAAATCTTGTTTAGAATTTACCCTACTTAACTACTATCAAATAAACACCTTAGAAAAACTTACCTAACACAATTGAAAACGTACTTAAATTTCCATAATGAACACATATTTTATATATTGGATGGAAACTAAAGATGTCATGTTAAATTTTAAGGATAATAAAGGAAGACAAGAGTGACACACGAGCAGAATGAGTGTTGGTATCTAGGTAAGTGGGATAAGAGTTTTACTTCACTTTGAAGTATTTTTAAGAATACTTGGAGACTTTAGTATATATCTTGTTTATGATTATAAGTTAATTGCCTGTGTATATGTAGCATGTGTACTTGAATATAGTTGTGCTATTTTGAGTGCTAGATTTATGTACTACTTGCTTCACGATATTACTTGCTTTAGATTGTCTGAAATTGCTCGACCATATCAAAAGCAATCTAACATAAACTTGACTTAGCTACTATTCAAACTTACATCATAACCCACTAAAGGAAACTATTAGGATTCTTAAGTCAAACACAAACTCTTCAATGTTGATAGCAGAAATGTTCATCTCCCCACTCTTAGTTGAACTATGATAGGAAAGGAGGTTGTGACAAGGTTGAGGTCCATGGCTTGAAGTGAAGTCTTGAGTAGAACGTGTTTTTCCATTATACAAGCCTCAGTTTGGTTCTTATTTGTGAACAATGAGTAGTATCAAACTCATTAAAACTTATATTAAAGCAGGTGCAGTTTCTTTGATCTTATAACAGATCGATCAACATCGTGCGATGGTATTTGCTTGAGTATACATTACATATAATTAATCTTACTTGGAAACCTTACTTACTTGATGTTAGATATATGTTATTATCTCCATCCTACTTATTAAGTAAGTTATCACTCCTTCTTCTATAGCCGTTTTGTAAGTTTCTTAGTAGATTTACTAGTACTACTTCAAATTATAAAATATTAGAGAACGGTCAGGAGTGAGATTTAAGATTATTAGACTGGATTTCTATTTGGTTTATCGACTGTACTAACCTCTAGGAAAATTAATAGGGTCTCATTCGGTGACCTTTAGTTTTCAGCTAATGAGATTTATTCCATACTTTGCAAGCTTATGTATTTTAGTAAAATTTTAGTAGATATTATATCTTTTCATAACAACTTAGTTCTTGAAATTTTCTATAAAATTCAAGGTTTCATCCTTATTACGATTTATGAAACCTAATGTTTCCTTGGAATTTAAGTTATGAAAATTATTTTCAATAGCTATTTTGAAAAGTTACACCACAGGTTGATTCCTATTAAGTATTGAATGAGATGCTTTCAAGCAGTTCAATGTATAGGCTATACTTACATTAGAGACTAAGGTGACTAGCTTTTAGCATATGTTAGCTTACATGATAAGGCTGTTATGACTTCTTGGTTTGGTACATGATGCAGTATAGGGATGCATTCGACTGCCAACATCTAAAGCAAGTGCAAATGTTACTAACTAGTGATCTTTTATCTTTTGCAACATTATGTAGATGCATGTTCTAATTTGCTCATTTTGTAGGTTATATTGGTCTATACTCCTTTAATGATGTTTCTAAGCTTCTTACTTTCTATTGCACTGATGGTGATATTTGGATAGCATGAGTACCACTAATCTACTTCCACATGGTTAAGTTATATTTCCTAGATTGTGTGGCATAATAGTTTGGTAGGATCCAGGGGATTCCTTTATTATACAAATACATCTCAAGAGCTATATGATATTGACTTATAGGGTTGGATAGAGATGAATTAGGTCATTACTCATGCTAATTGGCTAAAGTAGTAGGCGGATTAGCATAATAGGATAGTTGATATATAACCACCGCCTGATGTAGCTCCAAACTATTATGCTTCGTACCAACAAGTCATTTATAGACATATCGGCTAGTCAAGAGCCTCTTAAGTATATATGGTACGCATTTAGGTTCATTGTCCCTTACAATACTTCATCTATTCCTTTATATGCTAACTAAGTCATTATATGTGACATGCAAGTAGATTTTATCCATAAATTGCCTTAGATGTCATATGAGAATATTATGGTAAAGTAGTTGGAGGTAGATGTTGTCATTCGATTGCTTAAGGGTGTTTACTTGAATGATGCATCGGGGTTAGGATTGGATATTGAGTAGGGTGACTCTTTACCATAACATCCTTAGCATATAGGGCATTGTTGAAGGCGAGGGTAGGGCGAGGGTGATGATAGCTTGAATTGGGCATTATGGACGACTTCTTTCCTGAGCAACAATTATCGACAGCATCTCCTAGATCACTTGGATTTCGATTTTAAACACCCTTCGTTAGGGATAGCCCTAGTAGTTAGATGTTTCAAACCCCTTTCATCAGAGAAAGCTCTAGTAGTGAGGTTCATACTCTTACTCCATTACGTAAGCTAGTTAGAGATCATTGTGATGACATGAGTGAATGACTCGTGCAGGTGGAGCCTACTCTTGTTTCCATACATGCATCATACTCCAGTACTTACAGTAGGGGTGGGTCACAAGTTAACAGTTGGATGCGAATTAGGTGGTACAATCCTAAGCTGATCTAGACCTTCAGGTTGTGCGTGCATATATACGTTGATGGCATTAGATTGTCACTAGTTTTAGCTATTTGACATTTTTAATTGTAATGGATGCATATTTTGTGAACACTTTGTACATACTTAAAAGAAGTAGTAGAACTATCATGTTTCTTAAACGTCGTTTTCCAACTTTTATTCACTGTATGTTTTGTTGTGACTGTTATTGCTATTCATAATTATGAAATATAGAATTAATATAATATTTCATATCATAGGTATTGTTAAGTTTAAATGATGGTGTAGCGTGTTTAGACCATATCGTAAGGGGTTTATTGTGACTGTGAAGCTTTGTTGCTTATACTTCATTGTAGATAGGGTGTTTAGAGATTTTGATATAATAGGTTTGTTTGGATGAGTTGTTGTAAATTGAAGTGATTTAGCTATGTTGGTTAGGGATTAAGTGGGATTGCTGATAAAATCGCCTCTTAAAGAGGTGAGTGTGGCTTGGTTTAAAAATGCCTCTTCAAGAGGTTATTTTGGATGCTATACTCTTGAGAATATTTTCTCATGAATTGTATTTTTGGGAATTTTTTTTTTTACAACTTTTTGCTTTTCTAGGTTAAAATAAATAAAGCTTGATACTTTAATCCTTATGGTAATAAAATGATATTATATGTATTATAGATTTTTCTATACTTTTCATCTTTATTTTTTAGAGGATTGATACTTTTATTTATTTCATCTTTAATTTATATTTTTTTAAAATTTAAATTATTAAATAAGTAGTAAATTTAATAATTTAGATTTAAGAAAAGAAAAAGGAAAAATGAAATGTTTCGTGAAAATAAAAACGAGACTGTAGATACGTTTATTTGTTAATGCCTCTCGAGGAACGATGAGGTGGAGAAAAGAAGACAAATTGTCCTTAAAAACTTCCGGCTCCGGTCGCGTCGATCTGTCTATGCGTCATCGTCTTCTCGTCTTCGACCCTATCGAATTAAAAGTTAAAACTCAACGTTCCATCTGCATCCAAACAAACCCTAACCGTGCACACCACGCGAATGTTAATTATATTTCGTTGTCAATCAACACACGCTTCATTTCCAAAATTGGTCCATTCACATTTCACGTATCTTCACTTTGTGCTACTAGTATACTATTAAAACCAACAGACAGCAAATACAAAGGACGTGTTTGGATCGAGAGAAAATGGATTATTTTCCTTTTCTTTCTTCTTCTTCTTCTCCTCCTTCCATGAAGGAATTTCTCTTCCATTCAAGAGAGACTGCGAATTCCTTCCTCTCGCAGTACGAGCCTCTCGTTTTGGTTTTCGCTCCACTTCTCGCATTTTTTGTCGCTAGGTTTATTCACTCTGCTCTCGATACTTTATATGAACGCGGACTCAGAGCGACTCTTCTAGGGTTTCTCATGTGCTCAATCAAGTATATCTCATTGAAATTTATTCTATATTTCATATGTATATTTCAGATACATGTATTATTAAAATGATTTTGAGTTCGATAGTTGACTTTTGAATTTTTGGATTGATTCAGGTTGATTCCTGGAGTGAAAAGTCATATCGACAAAGAGAAACAGAAGGTTCGATAGATTTATTTATATAATATCGGTTGACAAAACAATTTTTTTTTTTTTTTTTTTGAGGAGCATTTATTGCATTCATATGAAATGCTTTGCATTTAATGCTCTAGGGTTTCAGTTACTGTAGTAAACTGATGATACTAGTTGCTTTGTGGAAGAATGTTGATGATTTGATTGCTTTTAGTGACTTCCTCTTGCCTGAACATTGGACCACCGACAGAGCCCTTCCGCGTCAGACTCAGGGCCACTATATGATCATATACTTATATGCGCCCGGTTTTATTGCACTGCATTGTCCTCATTATTACTTGTGTGCATTTAGTTTCACATTATTGTTTTTCTCACTTTTCTTATCTATTTATACATATGTTATGGCATGCGTGATGCAATTCAATAAAATAACGGATGTTTATAAGTATATGCCACTCAATGGAGGGAGCTAGCCTTTGATTCTGGTACTTGTGGATAGGTCGTGACTGGTGACAACTCTCTTTTTATTTTTTGGGTGTTTTGATTAGTTCCATTTCGAAAATCAATTAAACATTACAAACAAAATACATTGCAAATGTAATAGTAATTTTAGTGTCGTGTTGATTGGTGTTATAGCTGGATTAGACTTGTCATGTTAGATCAGTTCCTGATTTTTCTCATGTAATCGAATTTCAAATTAGGTGGGTTTTGAATTTTTCTGTTGTGCTAGGACTTGGCAACTGGTACCCCATGATGTTGAGCAACCTTGAATTTATATTACTAGACTAAGCTAACCTGCTTATAAATTTTCTTTGCTTTCTGAACTTGAAGTGGGACCTACAACAAAAATTAGGGGTGATAGAGAATAACTGTTACTATCGGTTGGGATCTTCCTATTGTGTTTGTTTTTTTTCTAACCCTGTATATTTTATTGACATAATTTGAACCTTGCTTTTGGAATCATATGGTACTAAAATTTGGCAAATTGGATTAATATATGCACTTGATTGCCTATGTCGTACATTTTCCACATAAATTTTCAGGTTGTTACAATTAATCTTAAAAACTATGGGGTAAAATGTCAAGAATGGATTTATAGTAGAAATAGAAGTTGTAATTCATTGGAAGATTTAATGGTATAAATTGCCAGTGATCCATATATGTCTCTTTGTGAGACAGAGAGGGAGAACTGAGAAGTCCTTTCATGAAAAATATGTGGAAACACTATTGCAGAAGTAGATTACTATGCATATCCTAGCCACTGATAATGCATCAATGTTGCAATTTGGACTATCCTAGTTATACTGTATTGATCTTTGATGAAGGATAGGGATGTTGTCTACTAAGTACAATGTTTATTTTTGAACAGATGAGAAATGGATTTAAAACTGTGCATGACAGAGTTTTGGGAAACCTGTTTCAGCTTCTGCTTAGGCATTCATATTGGCTGTCACATCTCCTATACTTCTTTCTCTTGCTGCATGGATGGAGATGGAGACGAAATCGTGTTTTTAGCATGCAGATAATAAACGATATTATAGGAGAGTCAATGCATTTTGCAAGTATACATCAAAGGACTCTTTGTTATTTGAATGATGTCTCTTAAATCTCAAGTAGCTGGGTAGATACTAACTGATAAGAACATAATGCACTTATATTGTATTCTCTGTCTCTTTATCTTTCTTTTATCATAATCCTATCTATCACCTATTGAAGAGGTTATTCAGAAAACCTGCCCAATCTTGTGGATCTAAGTATAACCTATAGTCTGATGGTTGGAAATGTAGGTGGTAGATCAGATGCAGTCTGGTGGCAAATCTAAAAGAGAATCCTGGAGGACAGAGTTACCATCATCAGGCTTGGGAAATGGAGTCATAGATTTAATGAAGGAAGAAAAGAGAAAAGACGTGTATTGGCAAGGGAAATGTTCTGGTACAGTGTATGTTAACAATCAGGCATATCAGCTGTCAATATTCTTGCTGTCAAAAACAAAATCATAGATGTATAAATCCTGAGTTTTTGTGCAGTTATATTGGAGGAACTGAATCTGAAGGACACTTTGCACTGATAAATGAGGCATGTTCAATGTGAGTGGTTCTTCTCTTCGCCGTGTTTTTAGAGTTTTGGCGGAAAATGAGATACCTCTTGATTATTTTGGATGTTAAATCTTTTGATTTTTGTTACACTTAAGAAGTTTCTGTCCAAATTGTGGACGTTTTTTCTATTTTCATGTGAGTTGGATGAAATTATGAACTTATTGTCCATATTGGAAAAATGTTAGCATAGTTATCTGCTGATGTGACACCTCTGGCTTCTTATTTATTTCTCTGCTTCTCGGAAATGCTTGTTTGTTGACCATGTAATATGTTAATATTGCAAAACCCAAAATATCCTTTTCTGTTGCTGTACTTCCTATGGCTAACCCTTGTTAATGTTTCCCATGGCTTTCAGCTTTTTTGGTTTTACATTGCACTGGAAACATAAAACTCAATGTACATTGGGATCTTTCTTCCCCTGTATGACAAAAGTAAGGACACTAAGGTCTAGGGTGTCGTTTACACAGGATATGTTTTTGTTCTTCCAAAAGGCTGTGTGGTTTGGACTATCATACTTGGGTTTTAGTCTGCATGAGTAGTTTGCTGAATATTTCAAATGGTGTTAAGATCTCATTCTTGTTTCATTAGCCTCTGATTGTTTTGTTTCAGAAGATTTAAGTTTAGCAAGGGCCTTTATTTTCCAGAGTGTCATTCTTTATGTTTTTCAGGTTTGCACACACCAACCCCCTACATATGGATGTGTTCCAGAGCATTGCTCACTTCGAAGCAGAGATTGTTGCAATGACTGCATCTTTACTTGGCAGTAAAGACAAGGCCTCTGGTGGAGATGTATGTGGGAACATGACATCTGGAGGAACTGAAAGTATTCTGTTAGCTGTAAAAACATCGCGTGATTACATGATATTTACAAAAGGAATTACCAAGCCAGAAATGTAATGTTATATTTCATTTTGCTGCCACTTTGTTTATGCAATCTTAATCTGAATTTATTTAAATTTCATTTAACATAGGATTATACCAGAATCGGCACACTCAGCATATGACAAGGCTGCTCAGTACTTTAAAGTCAAGCTTTGGCGTGTCCCTGTCAATAAAGAATTCCAAGCCGATGTTAAAGCAATAAGAAGATATATTAACAAAAACACCATCCTGGTAAACGCAGTAACATTTGTTATGTGAATCAATCTTGCTTGCAGTCTAGTTATCTTGTATGCTGCACAAATGCATTTCGATTTGTTTGTGTTCGATTGGGATCCCTCAAAAAGAAACTTTTTTGTTTACTCTAGAAACAAAACCTTGTGAAGTGTGTACTCTTAGTTAATGTCTCATCTGATTTACTCATGTGAGGTTATATTGTTTTAGATTGTTGGATCAGCACCTGGCTTTCCTCATGGCATTATTGATCCAATTGAGGTAACCATTCTGTGTTCCTTCAATAAAGTGTATGGCCTACTGAGAGGTCAATTAGGATTTGTGTTCCATCTTTAATCAAATTATGTGGAACATCTTTTGCAGGAGCTTGGTGCATTGGCTTCTAGGTTCAAAATTTGTCTCCATGTTGATCTCTGTCTTGGTGGCTTTGTCTTGCCATTTGCTTGTAAACTTGGGTACGTTGGCCTCTTCCAGCAAGTGCTATTTAAGATAACAAAGGTTTAATTAGTAATATACAGCTTGATATTCTCTTAAAACTATGAAGTAATCTTTATGCAAAGAAATATTCCATGTCTTAATTTGATCAAATTACGGTTTTAATTTTCTCATTCTAGAACACCTAATAGATCTTTGTGAAGCTAAACCCAAATGGAGTATCTGCAATATTTAAAATCTACTCTAAATACTTGTGTATGTGGAGAGTTATCTTGTGCGTGATTTTGTGCAATTGGATTTGTGTAATATGGCTGTCAATGATTTCAACTATCTCTTTATACATTATGTAGAGTTGTTTAGATGAACCCTTCCAGAAGGTTATATTTGCTTCTTTTGCATGTATACTTTGCTAGTTGTATTAATTGACATACTAATCCTTTTTCTTTGCATTTTACCTAGTTACCCCATTCCAGCATTTGACTTTTCTGTGGGAGGAGTAACATCAGTATCGGTAGACGTGCATAAATATGGTTTAGCTCCCAAAGGAACCAGTGTAGTGCTATACAGAAATCATGACATTAGGAAGGTAATGTACTATAATGCATAAACTTTCAAAAGGGGGTACACCTCAAGTCTGATTTCAGGCTGCAAAATATTATAAAATGCTTTGCTTCATTTCCTGTGAAAGAATGTGTTTCTATCTCTTTTCACTGACTGAATTTATACTTGACTTCCATATATTGGGTGCAACCACTTCTCTTTTGGACGTGAAACGCTTTTATTCTCCACCAGCATCAATTTGTTGCAGGTAAGCTTTGTCTCTCCTAATTATATTTTGCCTGTATCTTTGTGTGGAGTATGTATATATATCTGTTCTGTTTCTCAAATTGCCATCCTATTTTTGCTGTGGGCAAGGCCACACATCTTATAGAACCATTTGTCCTTGAGAATTATATGAAACTGGAAATGACCAAGATTTCTGAAAGGCTAGAACATGTTGGATTTATTAGATGGTGTGTGGGGACAATTGTTTCTTCCAACAGAATTGCTTGGGTTAGGTGTGAAAAAAGAGTTAATAACAAATCCTATTATATTTTTAACTAAAAGCATAGCCAGTGTGTGTAGAACTTTCAGAATACACTAAGCTTTTTTTGCTGGAATCATTGTTTATAATGTTGAAATAGCCCATGTGATGCCAATGGTTGTACTTGTAACTCTATCTTCAGGCAACTGATGCTTCTTTACAATGTCCATATGTCATGCTGCAGTTACAGAGTGGTCTGGGGGGCTTTATATTTCTCCAACAGTAGCTGGGAGCAGACCTGGGGGTTTGATTGCTGGGGCTTGGGCAGCGATGATGTCTCTTGGGCTAGAAGGTAAAACTTATAACTTGCAAGCTAGACCCGTTTGGGTCACTTCCAATTATCATCGCACCTTCTGTTATACCATTGCAAATAAAGATTTTCATGCAGACTCATTAGATCATTTTTATTTATAGGGTACTTGGAGAATACAAAGAAAATCATGGAAGCATCCAAGAAAATCCAAAGAGGGTATCTGCTTGGTTGTACATCCTCGCATTTTGCTGGTATTTATCAGATACTAATAAAATCATGGCGACTTGCTGTGCAGAATCCAGGACATTTCCGGTTTACACCTTATTGGGAGGCCAGACATGACTATAGTGGCTTTTGGATCAGATGTAGTTGACATATTTGAAGTTAATGATATTATGACATCTAAGGGCTGGCATTTGAATGCATTGCAGAGACCCAACAGGTGAGATATGTGCTGAAAGTACATTGCTGTTTCCCCTTGCGCTATGCATGCAAATCAAATTATATATTGTCCTGATTAGATGAAAATATGTTATGCAAGATAATTGACTGATAATTAACCTAAATTAAAAAGAAATGGAAACATTTACAGTTGTTTAATGTGCCTTCTTCTTAAAGGCAAATCCAACTTGTTACGAGATAAGGATATATGCTAAAATGGCTAGCATATTCCCTCAGTCTCTGGAGTGTCCATAAAGTACTTAAAGACAAGAATCTCAACATGATTGCCTTTGTACTAATGACTTTTGTTGATGCTTCCTTTCATCAGTATACATATATGCGTGACACTTCAGCATGTGCCGGTTGTGGAAGACTTCCTCGGGGATTTACTAGAGTCAGTGACAACAGTAAGCTTTCCGAATGATGCTTGATCATGTCTAATTTTCTATATGACCCATATGCTTTGGACAGGACCTTTTATATCTCATTATCTATAAAGAAGTTATGCATTAGTTCCTGCTGTTTCTCTTCAGCAACCCCTCATTGGTTACAACCAATGAATCTACCGTTTGCATGTCAAGGCACCAACCATCTATCGTCATTCTTTCAGGTTAAAGAAAATCCAGGTCCAATAAAAGGTGGGTTAGCTCCAATATATGGCGCAGCAGGAAAAATGCCAGATAGGGGCATGGTTCAAGAATTATTGATAAATTACATGGACAGTACTTGTTAGCGACATCCAAAGATGGTTGTTCCTCAACGTAGAAGACTTGGAGGCTATGATTACCTCTCGAACATTACGATCGATTTGTAAGCAGTTCAATATCATTGTTTGAAATTCGCTTCACTGCTCATTCTTTTTCTTTAATGGTCACATTAGTCGCCGTGCAGCATTTCCTAGCTTTTTTCGTTGGGGAAATAATTTCTGTACGCAACAACGTGGCCATGTACTCTAAAGAAGAGAAAGACATCTGCATTGTGCAGTTGCTGTAAATCTAATGATCATGAAAGTGCCATTATTATCCAGCAGATCTGTTCAATTGGACTATATTTCTGGTCCTGTGTTGGTAATAATTGCTGTATTTTGAGATCAAAGCTGAGGAAGAGCCAGAGGGTATTCTACTCCCAATATTCTAATCCTTTAATGTACATTTAGTACGTAGAAATGGATTTAAAATAAAATAAAATTACGATTCCAAGTTAAATTCGTATGCATTGTTTTTTTCTCCTTTTTCAAAAAGAAAATTGCTTGCTTAACCATGATTTCAAGGAAAGCTCAAATTACATGTATACGTATATTTATATTCATCCATGTACACGTATGTATTTTAGCAACATGTATATTATATGCACACCGTATCACATATATTATACGATATATCTTTGTGTTATGCATCATATATTATATTATTTGCATACAACCAACTATTATGGAATTGCATATGTTATGATTGCATATAATATATGTCAAAATATATTCTATATTTGTTGTTTAAGGCATTATACAAAAAAGTTTTGTATTACATTATTTATAATAGACAGTGAGTGTTTGTGTGTGTGTGTGTATATATATATATGAACATATCAGATATTACATTATGTTCATAAAATGTATTCTTTAGAGCTTAAATATTAATATATTGTGCAATGCATTTTTATATTATATATTAATGTACATTTTTTAATATCAATTAAAGAATTATATTATGTATATATATACATACATACATATATATATATATATATACACATCCTATATATAATATGAATGTTATAATAGTATGTGATGTGTATTATTATATTACACGTATTATATTAATAATAGGACATATATTATGTGCATACATTCACATATCTATTACCAAACATAGGAATTTAGTTGTTATTCCACTTTTAATTCCGTTTATTCCATTCTAAATTGATTCTTTAACCTTGCAAGGTAGGTTTTGAGTGGATATCAATTTGGTCACAATATAACTATATAAGTTCTAGATATAGATTTTTTGAAACCTATATTTATTGGATAGGTTACGAGTATAAAGTCTTTCTATCCTATACTCACTTTTGGAACTTATAGTTTAGGGTATAAAGAATACATGTTCTAAAGGGAGGAAAAAAGAGCCCAAGCTATAAGTTAATAATCCTAAATGAGTAAAATTAATGTTACTTCTCTAACCTCACGTCTCCATCTTTCTTTTATTCCTTCACATTTTCCTCTTTAATTTGATGTTTTCTATTCTCCAGCCCTTCTCTCTCATTTGCTAAGTAGTAGTAATATCACACAAACTTGAAGTAATGAAGGTAAAAAATATTACCCTTTTTTTTTTTTTAACTTGAAATGTGTAGCTATAAGTTCTATAAATTTTGCATAGGAAAAATTTGTAATATTAAATATAGATTATTATTATTTTGATATCATATAAATGTAAAGTTTATAAAAAAAAAGATAAAATTTACAGTTTGTATAAAGGATCTTATATCTTATTGGTTTTATTAGTAAAGGTTCTCGGTGGTTCAAGATATTATAAAGATTTCATCCGCTCAATCTTGATTTCTACAGTACTGTGTGCGAAATCTGCTCTTTTTGTGGTGGTTATATGACATTTTGTTTAGTTATTTTTATTATAGATTTGAAAGAAAAGAATCAGTCACTTGAACAGGGTCTCCAAAAGATTATGTTTTCTGGGCACGTTAATCCTTTTTCCGGCTATAATACTAAAATTTTGTCGTGTGGTCACCCCATTTAAGAAATGATTTATAATGAATTGGGCTGTAGTAGTAACCCTGTGGTCACCTTTGTGGATCGCATGGAACTAATCATTGGTTGTCCATTTATTACTGTGGATATTCGATTTTTGTTTATAATAGCTATAATTTTTGTTTTTAGGATTGTAATTTAGAGAATAATAAAAAAATTGAAAACCGATAAAAAAGACAAAAAAATAGAAAATTGTTAGAAAAAAAAAAAACTAAAAAAGAAAAAATTTTGAAAAAATTAATTTGATGGAATCTTGAACAATGATGTTAAATCTAATAAAATCAAGATTTGTAAAATTCGAATCTATTTTATATCTTTATCAATTTAAATTAAATTTGATTTAAAAAATTTGTTTTCGAGTTTTATAAATAGAGGTTGTATGGTGCAAACCAAAAAGAATAATTACACATTTGTTAAAAAAGTACGCTTAAACTTACTCATTAGACCAATTCTATAGTTGTGTCTGTGATAGGATTAGGGATTCAATTTGTTCTTTTTCATCAGTTTTGCATGTTTTACATTATAGGTACATAATAGTGGTTTTTAATTATTATTTATAACTTATCTTATATATTTATTTTTATCTCACTTAGTATATACACAATTATTTTTAAGATTTGTACTAATTTTTTTTTATTTTTATCGTGTCTTTAATTGTTAGTAATTAGTTATAACATTAGTGTCTAGTGAACATGTATTAAGTTAAATTTTCATTTTTTCTTTTTTTCTTTTTAGATTTCATATTTTCAAAATAACATTTTTATAAAATCTCGTTCTTTGCATATTGTATTAATTTAGAAAAATTGAATTAGGCATGTTAGGGTTTTTTAGATAAAAAAATCATTTTGATGTTCATAAAATAAAAAAAAAATTAAATTGACTTATTTTTTACGGCGAGACATCTTTTACATAGTTTAGACTTATTTTCTATAGTTTAGATATCTTTTTCATGGTTTGAACATATTTTTTATGATTAGAAATTTTTTTTCCATAATTTAGGTTTTTTTTCTATACTTTATATATCTTTTCCATTGTTTAGATTTCTTTACTATGATTCAGACATCTTTTCTATAATTTAGATTTTTTTTCTTCATAGTTTAGATATCTTTTTTTATAGTGTAAACATCTTTTCAATAATTTAGATATCTTTTCTATAGTTAGGTATCTTTTCTATCATTTATGTATTTTTTCTATCATTAGAAATTTTTTTTTTAATGTTTTAAGCATCTTTTCTATATAAAAGATTTATTATGTATAATATTGTATATTTCATAAAATCTTTAGAGTTTTTTTTAAAATAAAGAAAATTATCACTTAGTTGTTTTTAAATAAAAATCTTAATTTGGTACTTTTCAAAAATTAGGTTTTTAGGTTTTTTTTTTATAATTAGGAATAAAAATTAGACTTCTAAAGATTTTTCTTAATAAAAATGAAATGGTTAATAAAAATGCAAATTCAACCAATCATTTTTTTTTTTATAAAAAGAACCAATACATTGAAGTTTTTGGAAAGAACTACGATCGTTTTATCTTAGCTAGTGGGTACGTAGGTACCTTCGGGGTGACGATAAAATATGTAAAAACTTAGGTTCTTTTTCTTTTGATTTTTATTTATTTATTTATTTTTTAAATATTATAAAAAAATAATCCTAATTTTGGTAAATAAATAGTGGTACCCGTTAAGGTTTAATAGGTTAGCTCCGAACTTGAAACCCTCTGGTTCTTCATTCAAATTGAAATAAAAAACCGGTAGCCAAATCGTAATCAATTAATCCAATTGATTACGGTTTCTTTTTCTTTTCCCGACTTCGGTTAGGTAGCGACTCCAAAAATTATTTTTAATAAAAAATCGGAATTTCTCAATTTCTTTTATCGATGATTAATATTAAATGGGTTAGAGTTTAGTATTAATTGAAAAATGAGAAATCAATTTAAAAAAAAAAAAGAAAACAAAAAAAATCAGGCTCGACAGTTTGGTGATTCCACTGAGGAGCGCTAGAAGGCTAGTCACTAGAAGTTACCGAAAATAAGATTATTTTTTAAAAATAAAAAAATAAAAAGATGAAATAATAATAAAAAAAAGAACTTAGGTATGTTATTTTATGTATTTGTTTATTTTATTTTATTTTATTATCTTTTGTTTTTACTAACATTTTTTTGTTGAAGTTTATTTACTAAGGATAGCTTTGGGGGTTTACTTTATTTTTATTCTGGTTTTTTTTTTTTTTTTTGCATTATAAATGCATTGTAGACACGGTCAGAACCAGACCGTCTTAAGACCTTAGGAGAAGAGCTATTGTGTAAGCTTCGGACGTTGTAGGGCAACCACCTTCCGGGGCCGATCAGGTTATCCCACTCAAGTTTAGATGCGACTATAGAATTGTTACTTTGAAAAATGTAGTGGTTGCAGAACTTAAAGACCTTTAGAAACCATCCTTTGTATCACATGAAAACATTTTTTTTTAAAAAAAAATCACAAGAACCTATGATATGACGAAACTAAATGGACAGGGACAGTTGTGAAGTTACAATTGTAATATAAATCCATAAATAATTTGTAATAACTTCATGTAAAGTTTAGAATAGGTGATGATTGTAATTTTGATTTTTTTTTTTTTTTTACATAACAATGGTTAGCTCAAGTCAAGGGGTTTCCAAATAGATTCACGTCTACTTACTTCATTGGCCTTAAAGATACTCTATATATGGATCTAACTTTTTAGTTTAAATAAGTAAAAATTCATTAGGAACAACATTGGGCTCATTTTGCCCCTATAGAAGAGCCCTATAAATATTATTATAGTGAGGGCTTTAGTACATCTATTAGGGCTCGAATCTATCGCTTTGGGCCCACATCAATTGAGCCTAACCTTTACAGAGTAAATAAATAAAAATAAATAGAAAACAAAAATAAAAAAAAGGAAGCCAAACGAAAAGAATCAAACCTATAAAATAATAGATAGTTATCATTGTGACTAGTATTCTACCAATTAGAAATATTCATTCTTTTAGGTAAAGTCAACATTTTGCAAATAACCTTCTTTATTTGGAATAAATAAGATTTAGATATTTTCTTTGTTTAGTTTTTTATTCTTCAGAATTCCTCACTTGTAAATAGACTCTCAGTAACGATAAGTTGTATAGGCTTGTATATAGAATTCTATGAAAGCAATCCTCCGTGATCATCCATTTACAATTCCATCACTCGGTATTTGTAACACAAAAGCCATAACTTTTCCTATCTCTCTTTCAAAAAAAAAAAAAAAAAAAAAAGAAGAAGAAGAAAGAAAAAGAAAAGAAAGAAAAAAGAAGGAAAGGAAAGAAAAGAAAAAGAAAAAAATTTGTTAACAGTTGCAAATCCTTATGAGACTCAAGACAAACACAATCACTTGCCCCATTAAGGCAACTGACCTAAACAGATCCACTTAGCCTAAGAAAATGACCAACCAAACCTAAACCCTAGCCCATCAAGATGATTCAACCAACTCAATGCCCCTGAGCTATCAAGTCCAACCATGAACCGAGTCAAAACACAAAGCCATGAAACACTATCCTAAGCTTGATCCCCGGTACAAACAAAAAAGGCAATTCATTAGTCTCTTCCACTTCGAAAGTTGTCAGCTCTAGCCCATTCGAACTCTAAAGAACCTAACCCAAAATCACATATGGAAGCTCAAGGGCATTAAGACCTATAAGTTTGGGCCATGGGGCATTTAGTCTTTAAAATTTTGCAACTGGAGCATGTTCTAATGAATTAGGGAGTAAGGTCAATACCCTAGGGTCAATTAATCCTTATGTAAGGAATTGGTAACTTACTTTTAAAAATTTTTGAATGAAAAGAGGCGAGCTATATCCTATATACTAACCCCTAAATACTTTGAGAGTTGAGAGACATCATGGTGAAGATATTTTGAACTCATTTCTTAAAGGAGGTTCATTTTGAATTTGATACGCAGACCGGAATAAAGTTAGGCATTCATTTTCAAATCCTAAACACATTTATCCTTTGATAACCCCGTTGGATTGATCTGGAGTCATTTCAAATGTAAACCCTGTCAAGAACCACCCTATAGTGGGGCAATTCGGAAGGTAGGGTCATTAATTAGGAGAGAAGGATAAAATTGATTTGTACTTACCTAGTAATAATAATTCAAGGATAATTTTTATTTTTGATAAATTGTTCCCTTTGAAGAAGAGTTAACATTTTTTCCAAATATCCTAAAGGCCACACATACCTTACCCAAGCCAATGCATTCTGAACCTATGGATATAGGGCCTTGATTCATCTAAAAACAAAAAACTTGACAAAAGAGATAGTTATTTTTGGGGAGAGAAAAGAAAGAAATGAAACGAAATAAAAAAAAAGAAAAAAGAAAAAAAAAAGAAAAAGAAAGAAACTAGGAAAAAGGAAAATGAAGAAATACCCAAATATCGGGCTTGAGAAAATCCTTAACCAAAGAAGGCCCAAGTTGCTCTAAAAACACAAGGCCTTGAATTACATCCTCAACCAAAAACACAAAACCTCATATTAGAATCACGTTCTCAACTACAAACCAAAAACTTTATATTCAATTCAAAATCATACTCTAAATCATGAACATAAACCCTTTCTATCCATTTAATTCTCAAACACAAGACCTTCCCACCCACATTACCTTCCTACTCAAAGCTCTTCTAATTTTGAAGAATAATTTATCTAAGATAAAAATTATTTTTGAAACTAGGGTAAGTGCACATCTAGTTCATTCCTAAGGGTTCTTGACCTGTACCCCCTAGGTTGGATGAAAGCACTTCTTTCAAAATAAGCCCTCTCAATTAACTTCTTTTGAAACTATTTAACCAAAGGCCCAATTTACAATACTAAACCCAAAAAGACCTAACAGATTGATTAGAGCGTATCACTGACAAACTGGATTATAATTTCCGGAATAGTAATCAAGAGTGAAATCCAGACCGAGAATGTGTAAGGAAGTCCTCTTCGACTAAACTAATCGTGAGTTACCTTTTTCTTACGAAATGAATGTTTAAGGCCTATCCAAGAAGCTCATTGTCTAGATTACAAACTAGGGTAGATATGAGATACCTTACATGATTATAGCGTTTGCTTTTTAAATAGGAATTTGTATCCATTAGCAAACTTTCAAGGAAAAAGAAGAAAAAAAAAAAAGAAATGAAAAGACATGAAAAGGAGAGAGAGAAAGTGGAGGCTTGTTACAGGTTTTTCTATTCATTTTCCAGTCCATTTCATCCATAGTAGCATAATTTTCAATTCATGTTATAAACAGTTTTTACCAAATTCTTCGTTTGTAAATTTCTCAAATCAAGAGCTTTTTTCAAGTTGGCTATGTTCCTCAGCTTACTTTCAACTCTCAATAGAGCTTAAGCGAGTCCGAAGGGTGCTTATCCTTTATTCGTTTTCTCAAGGATATAGCCAGCTGATAGTGCATTGTTCTTATCCATATCTTCTTTAGCGCTTTAGTCAGCTTATAGAGCGCTAACCAAGTTTCCTCATTCTTTAGGACTTAGCCAGCTCAAAGGGCGCTTTGACTACCTTGGTTAGTCAGTATATTAGGGTACGACCAAGTTTTCTTGTTTTTAGGTTTTAACTAGCTCAAAGGGTACTTTGACCGCTTTGGTTAGTCAACTCATTAGGGTACGACCAAGTTTTCTTGTTTTTAGGTCTTAGCCAGCTCAAAGGGCGTTTTGATCAGTTTGGTTAGTCAGCTCATTAAGGCATGGCCGAGTTTTCTCATTTTTTAGGTCTTAACTAGCTCAAAGGACGTTTGACCGCCTTGGTTAGTCAGCACATTACGGCACGACCAAGTTTCCTCGTTTTTAGGTCTTAACCAACTCAAAGGGCACTTTGACTGCCTTAGTTAGTCAGCTCATTATGGCACGACTAAGTTTCCTCGTTTACCGCCTTGGTTAGTCAGCTCATTAGGACACGACCAAGTTTTCTCGTCTTTAGGTCTTAGCCAGCTCAAAGGGCGCTTTGACCATCTTGGTTAGTCAGCTCATTAGGGTACGACCAAGTTTTCCTTGTCTTTAGGTCATAGCTAGCTCAAAGGGCGCTTTGACCGCTTTGATTAGTTAGCTCATCAAGGTATGACTAAGTTTTCCTTGTTTTTAGGTCTTAGTCAGCTCAAAAAGCGCTTTGATCGCCTTGGTTAGTCAGCTTATCAGGGCACAACCAAGTTTTTCATGTTTTTAGGTCTTGGCTAGCTCAAAAGGCACTTTGACTGCCTTGGTTAGTCAGCTCATCAGAGCACGACCAAGTTTTTCTCATTTTTAAGTCTTAGCCAGCTTAAAGGGCGCTTTAACCGCCTTGGTTAGTCAGCTCATTAAGGCACGACCAAGTTTTCTCGTCTTTAGGTTGTAGCCAGCTCAAAGGGTGCTTTAACTGCCTTGGTTAGTCAGCTCATTAGGGTACAACCAAGTTTTCTTTAAGTCTTAGCCAGCTTAAAGGGCACTTTGATCGCCTTGGTTAGTCAGCTCATTAGGACACGACCAAGTTTTCTTCTCTTTAGGTCTTAGCCAGCTCAAAGGGTGCTTTGACCGCCTTGATTAGTCAGCTCATTACGGCACGACTAAGTTTCCTCGTTCTTTAGGTCTTAGCCAGCTCAAAGGGCGCTTTAACCGCCTTGGTTAGTTAGTTTATCAGGGCACGACCAAGTTTTCCTCATTTTTAGGTATTAACTAACTCAAATGGCGCTTTGACCACCTTGGTTAGTCAGCTCATTAGGGCACAACCTAGTTTTCTCGTCTTTAGGTCTTAGCCAGCTCCAAGGGTGCTTTAACCCCCTTGGTTAGTCAGCTCATCAAGGTACGACCGAGTTTTCTCATTTTTTAGGTCTTAACTAGCTCAAAGGACGCTTTGACCGCCTTGGTTAGTTAGCACATTACGGCACGACCAAGTTTCCTCATTTTTTAGGTCTTAACCAACTCAAAGGGCGCTTTGACTGCCTTAGTTAGTCAGCTCATTAGGATACGACCAAGTTTTCTCCTCTTTAGGTCTTAGCCAACTCAAAGGGCGCTTTGACCGTCTTGATTAGTCAGCTCATTACGACACGACCAAGTTTCCTCATTCTTTAGGTCTTAGACAGCTCAAAGGGCGCTTTGACTGCCTTGGTTAGTCAGCTCATCAGGGCACGACCAAGTTTCCTCATTTTTTAGGTCTTAGCCAGCTCAAAGGGCGCTTTGACTGCCTTAATTAGTCAGCTCATTAGGGTACAACCAAGTTTTCTTTAGGTCTTAGCCAGCTCAAAGGGTGATTTGACCGCCTTGGTTAGTTAACTCATTAGGGCATGACCAAGTTTCCTCGTCTTTAGGTCTTAGCCAGCTCAAAGGGTGCTTTGACCGCCTTGGTTAGTCAACTTATTAGGGCACGACCAAGTTTTCTTTAGCTCTTAGTCAGCTCAAAGGGTGATTTGACCACCTTGGGTAGTCAGCTCATTAGGGTACAATCAAGTTTCTTTATCTTTAGGTCTTAACCAGCTCAAAGGGCGCTTTGACCGCCTTAGTTAGTCAGCTCATTAGGATACGACCAAGTTTTTTCATCTTTAGGTCTTAGCCAGCTCAAAGGGCGCTTTGACCGTCTTGATTAGTCAGCTCATTACGGCACGACCAAGTTTCCTCATTCTTTAGGTCTTAGCCAGCTCAAAGGGCGCTTTGACTGCCTTGGTTAGTCAGCTCATCAGGGCACGACCAAGTTTCCTCATTTTTTAGGTCTTAGCCAGCTCAAAAGGCGCTTTGATCGCCTTAATTAGTCAGCTTATTAGGGTACAACCAAGTTTTCTTTAGGTCTTAGCCAACTCAAAGGGTGATTTAACCGCCTCGGTTAGTCAGCTCATTAGGGCATGACCAAGTTTTCTCGTCTTTAGGTCTTAACCAGCTCAAAGGGTGCTTTGACCGCCTTAGTTAGTCAACTTATTAGGGCACGACCAAGTTTTCTTTAGATCTTAGTCAGCTCAAAGGGTGATTTGACCACCTTGGGTAGTCAGCTCATTAGGGTACGACTAAGTTTCTTTATCTTTAGGTCTTAACCAGCTCAAAGGGCGCTTGGACCGCCTTGGTTAATCAGCTTATCAGGGCAAGATCAAGTTTCTTTATCTTTAGGTCTTAGCCAGCTCAAAGGGCGCTTTGACCGCCTTGGTTAGTCAGCTCATTGGGGCACGATCATGTTTCCTCATCTTTAGGTCTTAGCCAGCTCAAAGGGCGCTTTGACCGCCTTGGTTAGTCAGCTCATTGGGGCACGATCATGTTTCCTCATCTTTAGGTCTTAGCCAGCTCAAAGGGCGCTTTAACTGTCTTGGTTAGTCAGCTCATTAGGGCACGACCAAGTTTTCTCGTCTTTAGGTCTTAGCTAGCTTAAAGAGTGCTTTGACCGTCTTGGTTAGTTAGCTCATTAGGACATGACCAAGTTTTCCTTGTCTTTAGGTCTTAGCTAGCTCAAAGGGCACTTTAACCGCCTTAGTTAGTCAACTCATTAGGGTACGACCACATTTCCTCATCTTTAGGTCTTAGCCAGCTCAAAGGGCACTTTGACTGCCTTGGTTAGTCAGCTCATTCGGGCATGACCAAGTTTCTTTGTTCTTTAGTTCTTAGTTAGCTCAAAGGGCGCTTTGACCACCTTGGTTAGTCAGCTCATTAGGGCACGACCAAGTTTCGTTATCTTTAGGTCTTAGCCAGCTCAATAGGCGCTTTGACTGCCTTGGTTAGTCAGCTCATTAGGACACGACCAAGTTTTTTCGTTCTTTAGGTCTTAGCCAGCTCAAAGGGTGGTTTGACCGCCTTGGTTAGTTAACTCATTAGGGTATGACTAAGTTTTCCTTATTTTAGATCTTATCCAGCTCAAAAGGCGTTTTGACCACTTTGGGTAGTCAACTCATTAGGGCATGACCAAGTTTGTTTATCTTTAGGTCTTAACCAGCTCAAAGAGTGCTTTGACCGCTTTGGTTAGTCAAGACCAAGTTTCCTCATCTTTAGATCTTAGCCAACTTAAAGGGTATTTCGTTATCTTTAGGTCTTAGTCAGCTCAAAGAACGCTTTGACCACCTTGGTTACTCAGCTTATTAGGACACGACCAAGTTCTCCTTATTTTTAGGTTTTAGTCAGCTGAAAGGGCGCTTTGATCACCTTGGTTAGTCAACTCATTAGGGCACGACTAAGCTCTCATTATTCTTTTTAGGGATTCTTATCAGCTTATAAGGGTGCTACCTTCACTATTCTTCGTTTCAAACTAATCGTCATCAAGTGTCTTAACGCTCTTTAGAATAAAGTTATTCTAAGGCAAAAACTGTGTCACTTTTGTCTTTGTGGCAAAGTTTTATTCAAACTTCACCATAAAGTGGGACAGTTGTAGACACTCAATTTTTGCTCATAATAGTTATAATTTATGTTTTTAAGGTCGTAATTTAGAAAATAAAAAAAAATTGAAAAATGATAAAAAAGACAAAAAAATAGAAAATTGTTAGAAAAAAAAGAAAAAAAAAAACTAAAAGAGAAAAAATTAATTTGATGGAATTTTGACTAAATAGTTGTCGAAAAAAAAAAAACTCTGATACGATGACGTTAAATCTAATAAAATCAAGATTTGTAAGATTCGAATTTATTTTAGATTTTCATCAATTTAGATTTGATTCAAAAGATTTGTTTTCAAGTTTTATAAATAGGGGTCGTATGATGCAAGTCAAAAAGAACAATTACACATTTATTAAAAAAACATGCTCAAACCCACTCCTTAAACCAATTCTATAGTTGTACCTGCGATAGGATTAGGGATTCAATCTGTTCCCTTTCATCAGCTTTGCATGCTTTACCTTCAGGTATATAATAGTAGTTTTTAATTGTTGTCTATAGCTTGTTTTATTTATTTATTTTTATCTCACTTAGTATATGCGCAGTTATTTTTAAGATTTGTACTAATTTTTATTTTTATTTTTATCGTGTTTTTAATTGTTAGTAATTAGTTATAGCATTAATGTCTAGTGAACATGTATTAGTTAAATTTTCATTTTTTCTTTTTTCTTTTTAGATTTCATATTTTCAAAATGACATTTTTATAAAATCTCATATTTTACAAAGTCTCGTTCTTTGCATATTGTATTAATTTAGAAAAATTGCATTAGGCATGTTAGGGTTTTCTAGATAAAAAAATCATTTTGATGTTCACAAAATAAAAAAAATCTTTAATTGACTTCTTTTTTACGGTGAAATATCTTTTCCATAGTTTAGACTTGTTTTCTAAAGTTTATAAGTCTTTTCCATGGTTTGAACATCTTTTCCATGGTTAGACATATTTTTCATAATTTAGCCTTTTTTTCTATAGTTTATATATTTTTTCCATTGTTTAGGTTTCTTTTCTATAATTTAGATTTTTTTTTTCATAATTTAGATATCTTTTTTATAGTGTAGACATCTTTTCTATGGTTTAGATATCTTTTCTATGGTTTAGAAAGGCATCTTTTCTATCATTTATGTATCTTTTCTATGATTAGGAATTTTTTTCTTTTTCTTTTTTTAATGTTTTAAGCATCTTTTCTATATAAAAGATTTATCATGTATAATATTGTATATTTCATAAAATCTTTAGAGTTTTTCTTGAAAATAAAGAAAATTATCACCTAGTTGTTTTTAAATAAAAATCTTAATTTGGTACTTTTCAAAAATTAGGTTTTTAGGTTTTTTTTTTTTTTTATAATTAGGAATAAAAATTAGAATTCTAAAGATTTTTCTTAATAAAAATGAAATGGTTAATAAAAATGCAAATTCAACCAATCATTTTTTTTTTTAAAAAGAATCAATACATTGAAATTTTTGGAAAGAACTACGATCATCTGATCCCAGCTAGAGGGTACGTAGTTACCTTCGGGGTAACGATAAAATATATAAAAACTTAGATTATTTTTCTTTTGATTTTTATTTATTTATTTATTTTTTAAATATTATAAAAAAATAATCCTAATTTCGGTAAATAAATAGTGGTACTCGTTAGGGTTTAATAGGTTAGCCCCGAACTTGGAACCCTCTAGTTCTTTATTCAAATTAAAATCAAAGACCGGTAGCCAAATCGTAATCAATCAACCCAATTGATTACGGTTTCTTTTTCTTTTCCCAATTTCGATTGGGTAGCGACTCCAAAAATTATTTTTAATAAAATATCGGAATTTCTCAATTTTTTTAGTCGAAGATTAATATTAAACGAGTTAAGGTTTAATATTAATCGGAAAATGAGAAATTAATTTAAAAAAAAAAAAGAAAACAAAAAAAAATCAAGCTCGACAATTACCATTGTCAGTGGTCGCCTGGTGTAAGCCATTGGTTCATTTGCAACGAGCGTACAATCAATATTTAGTAACCGCAAACAGTAGTTGCATGGTGATAGTATATGTTGGTTCATTTCATCATTCGGTGTTCGTGGGTGTACTAAATAGTAAGCATTGGCATATGTGGTTCATCTACAGTAGCTAAGGGAGTGGGGAGTGGGGGTTGGTGGTAATGGTAGTGGTAATGGTTGAGGAGGTGATTGATATAGTTATAGGGAGTTGGTATTTTTATAGGATAGACAATAAAATTTATGGGAGAAAAAGTCTTTTTCCCACCAACCAAACCACATTATAAAGATAAAGTCATTTCGTTGTTATAAATGTATGGTAGCATTCTATTAGGGTGGTTTGTTTTATAAAGGTTGCATTGTGATTGATTATTACGATAGTATAACAAAAGGAGAATATGATGATATAATAAAATGAATAAAAAAGTACGAATTTTTTAGGGATAATGTCATGGTTTGCAATTCAATTATATTACTTTTTCCAATTATATACTAAAAATTGTAACTTGTCTAACTATATACATAATTGAAGATTTAGTTATCATTATTTATATCTTAGTTAACTCTTATTTATAATGATAGTCTAATCAGCATAACAAGCCAATAAGGTAACCGTCTACAGTTTTACGAGGTTCACGTAACTTCTCTTAGGATAACCTATAGTTATTAGTGAGTCTCGCAACCCATATTTTTGAAGCGATTTATAACTCATTATTTTGTAATGAGTAATTAGCGATTATCTATAAGAGGTTGTGCAACTTTTCTAAGGGTATAAATAGTCACCTCATTATTAACTTGACTAATTGTATAAATTGAAATTAATTAAAGTATAAATGATTATAACTAAATTTTTAAGTGAGTGTATAATTAGATAAGTTATAATTATATATATATATAATTATAAAAAATGATAAAATTGAGATGTAAACTGTAATATTGAATTATTATTATTATTATTATTATTATTATTATTATTATTATTATTATGTTCAGGCACATCCTTTCACGATACCTTCGTTTGGTCTATTAGGAAGATTTTTCTATCATTTTTTATATTAAGTTTTTATAATCATAGCGTAGTCTTGGCATAAAAATTACTTATTAATTTCTATCCCAGTGGCAATAGGTGACCAGAAAATGTATATTTTTGGGCATAGTAGGACTAACAGAAATGTGTCCAAAAAAAAGTTGCACGACAAGCCCCTAACTAAAATAAAGTAATCCGGTAATATGGTGTGTGTGTGTATTTGTACATATATCAATGCCGAGTACGTTAGACACCTATTGATACGGTGATCACGGTTCAGTTTTGTTTAGTTGGGGTTCGGTTCATCTTAGGAGTTCAACTAAACAGCATTGAAGGCGATTTCATTAGGGGTTTCACGCCACATGTGTGGCCTTCCCTGTCTCGATCGACGAAACTGAGCCAGGTCAGCATCGTACTCAATAATGCATAATTAGTAACAACCATGTAATTATAAAAGGAAAAGAACATGTACTGGTGCCAACACGTACGCTATCAATACATACCAGACAAAGTAATGCGGTTTTTGGGGTTGATTATTGGAAATCCTTACAAACATAAAAAGCTTGCAATCGATCTATCACAATTATGTGTAATCTTACAGCAGCTAAAGCTTATCTTGCTCGGAAATGATGTAATATACCAACTGCACTTTTTCTTTGCTCCATCACCTTTTACAGCTCCAACACCAGGTCTGCCAAATGAATCAACAAAATTTATCATGAGAAAAGTAAAATAATAAAAAGAAGAAGAAGAAGAAGAAGAAGGAAAAAAGCCATCACACATATAATGCATAACTGAAAAAATCTTGCTATAAAGGTCATGCAATGAGTCTGCTATGGAAACTTGTGATAGACGGGATGATGGATCTCATGGCTGATTGTTGGAAAACATATAATTCTTGAATGAATTAAAATGTGTTGATTAAGGTTACTTTCTAAACAAATTCTCGTTATAGAAACATCTTAATACACGAACCATTGTTCATTCTATTGAATGTGATCATTTGGGTTTTGATTTGTGAAAGAATTAGATCCAAGAAAGATTTTAGAACAGGCTAAATACACAAATAAGCACTCCCTGGAGATATTCCGTCAAGAGCGAGTTTCGCCTGTCTGGTGAAAGTTTGTCATCTCATTAAAACAAGATTATGGTGCTTCCAAGAGACCTGCACGGTTAATTGCCGGATATGTGAAATGGTGCATCAAGTGCTTGTGTTCTTACAATCTGCATCTGTCTTGATCCAGCACTCCCTGTTCCCATTTGATTCATTGCCAGCAAATGGAAACTCAGGCGGATTTGCAAGAGCACTTTGAGGATATTCCACAACATTTGCATTTTGAAAAACCCGATTCCCGCTGTTCTGTCGGGTATCCCTAGATTTCTTCTTGCTGTCATTGTTTTTCTTAGCCCTGCCAGATTTCTTGGTGGTCACCACATCTTCTGGGTGAACTTTCCTGTGGAACAAATGAAGGATCTACACCAAACAAAACCCGTCATTATCAAGCAGAACTGAGATTCTTTTCCGGAGTAATCGAGTCCTTGAGTAAAATGAATGCAAAGAACGAAGCCTTAATTGCCTTTCAAAGTTGTGAAGCATGTCACTAGTTTCATAGTGGATATGAAGAAGGGGAACATCTTAGCTTACGAGCACGGAACTAGCACGTTAGTCATACCAATTACTTAGGAATGAACACATTGGTTCTTCAAAAAGCAAAAGATGGAGAGCTATTTGATCATTTCTTATAATAGGAACATACCTTAGGTAGCTTTGTTTCAGATGTCGAGTCAAAACTTGCACCTGCAGCTGCAGTGGATCCTTTAGAAAATGCAAGCATCATTTTCTTCACCAGGTTCTTTTTCATGAGATGTGTGATTGGTTTATCCCCTTCCCTGCACTTCTCCTCTTTCTCACATTTTGAGTCGTAACCGTCCTCGGTTATTTTGCTCATCTGGAACAACTCTCCAAGTGATGTCCTCCTCTCCTTCTTTGCCATTGATGATGTTTCAGTCAGACTTATTGATGAACCCAATAGATATTCCTTAAGAGGACAGGCAGAACTTCCATTTGCAAACGTCTCTCGGCGTTCCAGTATAGGTTTCCCACTGAGTGTTATAGTGCTAGCATGACTGCTTCTTCCAGTACTCACGTGACTGTTTCTTCCAGAAGAAAGACTAAAACAATCTTCCTTCGCTTCAGCTGCCAGAACCTTCTCCAGTTCATCATTGATCAACTTCAGTTCATCCTCTGTGACCTCAGCGTCTTTTTCAGTTATATTCTCAAAAGAGTAGGCAAGCGTTGGGGTTGATGGATCTGCAAGTGAAGGGTCTGAACCAAGAGTGCCAATTGCTAAAAAGCCATCAAAGATGTCAGATATGGTAGCTGATGATTCTTCTAGGATATTGTTTTCTTCTCCTTGGGCTGCTTCCAAGGCAGAAAACGGCTTTCCAAGAGGGCTGTCAATCCGAGTCTGCTTAGGTGGGTTGTTCCCGCAGTTTGGCTTTTGGTAGTATTGTTGATCATTGGGAGATGGCTTCCCGGAGAGGCAATTATAAGAATGTCCTGGAAATAAAAGGTGAGGATGAGCTTGTATGTTCATGAATCAACATGCAATAACTACATCTTTTGGCATAGTTGCTTCTGTAATGATCATATTGTATGCATGCCAAGAGAGCCTTTAGCAGTTTACCTATGAAAAGATCCTTGATTGGTTCACAGCTATTTTGCCGAAACTTGCGATGCATCCAACCGAGTAACTGCAGAATATGGAAAACAAGCCTTTAGTATAGGTGGAAAGGTGGATTTGCTCACAAGTAACAAAAACTTCATTTTACCTTCATCTTTTCTTATTTTTCAGAAAAGTAAGCTTCGTATCCTTTGTTATGAATGGCGAGTTGAGGCAGGAGTTCCTTTTCAGGTAGAGTGTCCCATGGTTATACAAATAATATATTTATTAGTCCCATCACGGTGAGATAGAGATGGAAAGAGAGAAACATACAGATACTTACAAACTTAGGTGGCCAATGTTTCTGTCAACCAAATCCTATACGACGTGACAAAATGGAGAACGGTCCTGCTTGACCTCCAAGCTGGTTATTCTGGTCACCAATACGGGTTCTACTTCTACAGTAAGTTCAGTAATCGGGATTTGTTGTTGTTATAGTGGATTATATTGTTTGAAGTAAAATTGTTTAATCTTCTGCGAATGCAAATGTTTAGAAGTAAAAGAAAGGAGGAAGGGAATGCGAAAACTGAAAAAACCTGTTTCAAGAACAGATTTTAATTTCGGTTTGTAGAGTTATTACTTGAATTTGTAGTGATCTAAACAGGTATTCTGCCTTTTAAAGTCTTTCTTGTGTTCCACAAATTTCAATGACCCCTTGGTTTTTCATTCTCCTCAGGCTTTTGGCTGCAAATTTCCACCAAATACTTGTAGTTGCTTGTATTTTCATGATTCATTAGTCGTTTTTGGTCTTGTTACATGGACATCTTATCTGCATAATAAAAATACTTTCTGATTTCCATGGTACTGTGATTGGTTGTTGATGAAGGGCCTAATTCATGCATGGCTGTGCATAAATTTCCTTTCTCATATATATATATATATATATATATATGTATGTATGTATGTATGTATTAATGTACGTATGAATGTATATATATTTACCCTTCATTGGGTAGTAAAACTGTTTTGTTTAAATAGTTCATATGCGAAGGTCTTTTTTTCTCATGAGGGGCACACAAAGGAAATCAATTCCTTTTATTGGTAGATTTTACTGTGGATTTGGTATTCTGACATTGCAAAATGTTTAAAGCTTCTTATTATGGGCCAGGACAATGGCTTTTATATAACTAGTAAGTAAGTATCTCTGTCATGATATTTTTGCTGCCAAGGTGATAACCAAAGATGCTCACCCATCCTCACTTTTATTACAACTTCAGAATCATTATCGCGGAACCTGAGACGTTGGCGGAAGAATTTCTACTTAAATATCTTGATGTTATTTTGTCCTACAAGAGGTTTGGTTCTAAATATATGGCGGAATTGGATTATTGCATCTGCATGCCCTGGAATCAATAAATGGTTTGCTCCATGAAGAAACTTTTAGCCCTACCAATGAGTGCCTTTTTGCTTTGCAAAGCTTCTACATTAGCTCAAGCTGTTACCTTTGTATTCCCTGTCAAGCACGGTAGGGGGTAAGCTGTCACTGGATATGCCAAACCATCTTCTGATAAAGAGAGCATGTGAGTGAAAGTGGTAAAAGGTTTTTATTATGTAGGTAGATAATGGCTGAAGGGGCTACCTTAAATTGAAGAGATACATGGCTTAGCATCAAATGGAAATTATGGGTTTGGGATGGTAGTTTGTCTCTGATAATGTCAAGGCAGCAAAAGCATGTCATGTGTGGATGATCAGAGTAAACATGTTTTATGCAATTACATTTCCTTGATAAGCTGTGCTAATGAATTAAAGAATTATGTCAAATTCAATCATGTCAATGTTTATCGTGAATGAATTATTGATCGCATAGGTTTTTGGTAAGTGATATTAAATTCGATTCCATGATCAACTAATTTGACTTTTTTTTTCTGCTGAAAATAATATCCATATTATTAGCTTAAGACTTCTTTACTAAAGCTCATCGAGTGGCAGTAATTAAAAAAATGCTTCAAATGATGGTATAAATATTAGAATTCATAATCTATCTAATACCGTGTTAGATTCAACTTCACAATTAAGTTAATTTAAATGTTTTATTTTTGTTATTGACACAATAACAGTTGGAGATTTTATTTGATGAAGATCAAATCCATGTTTCAATTAGTAGTCCAATCATTTTGATCCCTCATCTTCATCTTCCACTTGGATACTCTGCTTTTCTTTTAGAGTGGGATAGAGCTTTCTTTTGTTAAGTTTCCTCTTGTCTTTGTTCTTGTAGGACAAAAACAAAGAGTAAAGTCGAAAATCGTCAATAAATAATTGTACTGGTTGACAATATTTTATCATTTATATAATTAACATTGTCGTTGCGATAAAGGATGTTAAGAAATTGCAGTAAAGCATTCTGTGGAGAAGAACCTAACCAAAATCAAGAATTACCCATTTTTTTGCAGTTGACATGCATATTGTTGATGGGGGGAAATCGATTTGGGCCCGCACACTCAAAATAAGCCCAAAAGGCTTAGGGATACAGCTCAAGCCCAACGCACCAAGAGAAGCGCCTCGGATGATCACAGAGAGAGAGAGAGTGCTCAAGTCTTGAGCAACCCTGATTGCTCCATACACAACGAGCCCTTGGAGCTACACTACATAGAAATGAGTAGCTGCTTGAATCTCAATGCTCCATGTCCAATGGAGTCACTAAGCCATAGTGCATTTAATGTGAAGGGATGCTTTATGAGTAGGCCAAAAGCAATCTTATTATTAAGTTAATATGTCAAGACTTATATCCTATTTGATTAGATTTGATAGGTCATAATCTAATTATTTAATCTAAATTTACTTTTATTAATCGACAATTATAAATAAGACTCATCTAAATATTTGAAGGACACTTTTTTCTTAGGGCTTGAAGATAATTTATATAATATGAGTTAAACGAAAAATTAGCAGCAAAACACACACCTAATGTTATGGTTAACGGGTCCTTGTTCACCCAAGGCTTGTTAGAGCGCTCCTCGATGTCTGGTGCACCGTGCAACAGGTTGTTACGTGCTATTGAATTCGGCTTACCCATTTAAAAGGTGAATGGACGACGACCACGTATATCTGATTGCTTACAGACTCGGTTCATCATCACCACGTATAACTGTTGAAGCATTTGTCTAGGGCCATAAAAGTTCAGATGGTCTAAAAATCTTAAACCTGATTTGATGATTTATGCTATTTTATGTATGCTTTTCCATAAAACAACTTAAGTGTTTGCAAAGATTCATAAATTTACTGACGTAACAAAATCCTTAGGATTTGTAATTTTAGTCAACGACTTGAGAAATTACGTATGTTTTTCTACAGTTTTGCGTTTAAAGTTTGTCTGCCGGGTAAACTAGCGTCTCACATTGCGAACACTCCTAAAAGTAAAAGGTATCTTATTACCAGGCTGATAATTCGTATCGGTCAGCTGCATTTATACCTTTTTTTTTATTTTTTTATATCGAATTTATTTTAGTATCAAAACTTATATGAAATTAAATAGAGATTACTAATACTTAAACTGTAATATAATTGTATTTTTTTTGTTGTTTTAATCATATCCCCGTATCATTATTAATTATTATGAGTCATATATCATTTTTTTTATAATCGTATTTTTATTCGTGTCATACTTAATACAGTAATTACTACTCTTATCTATTATATGTATTTATAACTTCAAAATTTGAAATGCACATGTGTTCTGTCCATTTAAGTTTTTTCATTCATGCTCCTAGCACTTGAACAGCCACATCATTTTAAAATGCTGAGACACGAAACAGTAAAAATGTGATGAAACAGTTTTTCTGCATGTTCAATGGACTAGGGATTATTGATTTCTTGAAATATGCCCGTAAAGATACGAGATATCCAATTGAGCTCAACTTGGGTTTTGCAGCTTTTCTAAGTTTTATTCTATTTTGTGTTTTTTAAAGAATTCATGTATCTTTGGTGGCTCCATAAAAATGTTGGCAATTTTTAACAAGACTCAATAAATAACATGAATAAAATATTCCTAATATATATTCATGGCTCGAACAAAAAAACTATAATGGTATAATATACAGATACAAAGCATGATTATAACATAAATAAATATAATTTTATTATAAATTAATCACTTGTGATATCTATTTAGTTTCATATTTTTTAAGCACCGGTAGGAATTGGATATGATATATAAACATAAACTCCCATCCCACTAATCAGCTTCAGTTTTCTAGTTTTATCAGCGGTATTGTCTTGTCAATTCTTATATCCCCTGCAATTATCACCATTAATCCCTAATGTATCAATTGCTTGTCTGGAAAATAAATAAATAAATATATATATATATATATAGCTGACCGTAAGTTCAAAATCGCAACATTTGTCTGGTATTCTTGTTAGGAGAATAATCTTACATTTTTATGAAACGCAAGGTCAAAAATAAATATCCACTCCATCCTCAGAGCCCAGTTTAATATTTTAATAGGTGTGCGCGTGAACAAAGTTCTTTGTTTATATTTAGCGGAAGTAGCTGCCCCTATACATCATGGTTACAGTTCTGAAAAAACAATTGATTTAGCTAATTGAGAATAATAATAATATTGACCAATTACTTGAAATTTTTATCACTTTCGCTGTAGAAATAAATTATCATTATTATCCATGAGCAGCGTTCGGACATTGACTAGAATAATGAGTTAACCAATTATCTTATATATCGTATTATCGTTTTCATGTCCTGATTGATGTTTAAAAATTCAGGTCCAGATACCACTTATAAATTAAATGGATTCCCACTAATGGATCATCATAGGTAGACGTAGAACCGGCGTGGGCAAATTTGATCCATGTTTCTTTTTTTTTTTTTCTCCATATGGACCAACCTCAACAGCACATATTATGACGGCAAAAGAGGGAGTTTGCGTTTCCATTTTTCTTTTCTTTTTCCCATAAGCATGCAAATAGAAAGAGCCAAGCCAGTGAAAACGAAGCTTTGTGAAGGGTCGTAGATCAGGATGACCAATCCTGGGTGTATTTTTGCAGTTAATAGTGAAAAGGTACAGGGCGTTTGTTTGGTGGTATGATAAAATTGTAGACGAATCTTCACTCTCACTACGGTCCTCATGTAATCATCTGTTTGGTTTTGCTTTAATTGACATCCAGCCGAGGTACTTCGCATATCCATGGACACGGCCGACACATGATATGGATAAAAATCAAGCATTAGCAGACAAGAACGTAGAAAGGAAAATTATGTGACAACGAAACCTGTGAAAAACTAGCGACATCCAACGGAGAGGCTCAGGTGAAGCTGGTAGTGGCACAAGCTACCTTACTAACCTTTTTATAACTTTTAATTAAATTTATGAAGATATTTCAGCTTGACCCACTCTTTACTCCCATAAGATTCTCATTAGGTAAATTAAATCACATGTCTTGATTTTTTTATTTTTTATTTTTTTAGAGAGTTTTCTTTGAGAATTACGTTATCCCTTTTTTTAACTTTTGTGTAATATATACATACATAGGGGACACGTATCACATATAAGTGATTGATGTTAATATTAGATAATTATTTAAATTGATAGTATAACTAAAAATTAATTAAAGGTACATAAATTAAGTTTAAAAAAAAAAAAAAGGAAAAACCCGAGGAAAAAAAAAGAAAACAAAAGAAAGAACCGCAACAACAACAGTGGCTGCCATGGCACTCAAGACTTCACCCAAGGCGCTCTGTCATCAATTCGATCGAGAGGGGTCGTAAAAGGTGAAGAACACCGTGATGTAGTTAATTTGCTTCCTGGTCACACGTGCATTGGTATCTAAAGCGGTTCGACATGAAATGAGGATAGAGAAATCTTAGAGAAAAGGAGCGTATGGGTCGGCCGAAGATTTAGAGAGAGAAAATGGCGGCTAGGTTTGATTTATGTGTGTAAGTGAATTTTAATTTCCACTCCTGGTTACCCGAGCTGTCCTATCCATACTGGAGGGTTATTAACAAGTCATGGAGAAGAGTTGGTGTGCTGGCCAGTGTTGATATACCATTGTTTTTGTTTTTGTGATGGGGGAACTTAAATTGTTGTAGAATGAATCCTCTTGGGATGGAGTAAGCATGCGGTACCCAATAATAAAAGCAAATACAAGTGCTGATGCAAAAACCGGGTGTTATACAAGTCTAGGAGAGGAGTGTTCGGATGTTGATGAGGAAGATCTTGTCATCAAAGAATTGGAATTTCGGAAGAAAGAGGAACAATATTGATACCAGTGTTCAAGGATTAATTAGCTGAATTATGGAAATAGGAATGCAGCATTACTCTTACAAAGAGACGAATTATAACACTGCTCTTTGGATTCTGGATTCAGGGGGAACATGGAGGGAGGATGAAACTTCTGCTATACATGCTTTTACATCTTTTTTTCAATGAATTATTTCATAGTGATTTAGGCCATGACGTTTATGGTTGTCTTGATTGCATTGTAGCGTTCACAAAAGCAGACAATAGAAATCGTTGAGTAGAATTCACATAAGAGTACATTAAATTCGCTGTTTTCCAAATGGGTACACTCAAAGCCCAAGTTTCGGATGGTTTTCCGAGCATCTTCTATCAAAGTTATTGGAATGTCATTGCGTCATCCATTATTAGAGCTATGCAACAAATTCCTTTTCCGCAGGTTTGTCCCCCTCCTCCTTTCATTTTCCACTAATTTAATTTTAATTCCGAGAATGAAAATTGAGAACGAATTTGATAGAAAACACGAGAAAGTCGCTGAGCGAGAGAAAATGTTTAGGAGAAAGTGAAGAGATGATGAGAAAAAAATCTGTTTCAATTAATTCGACTACAACTATATAGAACTCTCCTTATATACAACATAAGCCGCACGTATATAAAACAACACCTGACTAAACTAACAAAACTAACTCCTAACTAACCTCTGAAGTACAAAACTATACTGGATATAAATACATCTAACACCCTCCTCAAGATGGAGAGTAAATGTCAATTACTCCTATCTTGGATAATAGATAACGAAACTAATTTGCAACTAAACCTTTACTAAACATATCAACTAATTGATGTTTAGTAGAAACATGAAATTGGTAAAACTATTCCTTCAACAACTTTGTCTCTTACAAAATAAAGATCCATTTCAAGATGCTTCGTGCACTCATGGAAAACAAGATTTTTTACGATATGTAATGCTGGATTATTGTAGCAAAGGAGTTTCATAGGTAGATGGCAATTGATATGAAATTCCTTTAATAGGGCAACTAGCCAAACCACTTCCCAAGTTGTGGTAGCAACGGCTATATACTGAAATTTTATTGAGGTCCTTGCAACAGTGTTTTGCTTCTTTGATTTCCAATTAAGAAGTGAATTACCCAGAAAAACATGAAAGCCTATAGTAGATCTACGCGATTCTAGACATCTACCCTAGTCACTATCACTATAGGCTTGAGGAACTAAGTCATTGGAAGCAGAAAGAATATGCTGTCCGACAATCCCCTTAATATATTGCAGTATACAATGAAGAGCTATTTGGTGTACACATTGTGGCTTGTCCATGAATTGGCTAAGGATGTGTATTGAGTCGGTAATATGAGGGCGTATAATACACAAGTACAATAACTTCACAACAGTCTACAATATAAAGAAGCATTAACCAGATTAGAAGGACCATCTCTAGTTAGCTTATGATTCACGACAATAGGAGTAGAAATAGGCTTTGATATAAGAAAACCTGTATTAGCAAGCAAGTTTAAAGCAAACTTGCGTTGAGAAAGAACAAGTCCCTACTGTGAGCGTGTAAGTTCAAGTCCAATGAAATATTTAAGAACTCATAAGTCCTTGATTTTAAACTATATGAGCATAAAGGACTTAAATTGATCAATGAGATCAAGCCATTTGCTACCTATAGCAATTTTATCTACATACACCAAGATTACAGTCTTATCATCACTAGAGTCTTTAATGAACAATGAATAGTTGCAATAGGACTATTTAAAACCATATGCCAAGAGAGAATGAGTGAGTTTGACATTCCATTGTTTGGAAGCCTATTTGAGTCTATAAAGAGACTTATTGAGCTTGCACACAAGTTTTTCATTAGAATTTATATGTTTTGAAACACACAATCTAAGTGGAATATCCATAAAAACCTCTTCATGAAGATCCCCATTTAGAAAAGTATTATGCACATCCATTTGATGCACATGTCAATTGTAAATTGTAGCTAGACAAAAGAACATCGTAACTGTATTATGCTTGATTACAAGACTAAAAGTCTTAATGTAATCAAATCATTCCTTTTGATTATAACCCTTTGCTAGAAGACGAGCTTTATACCTATCTATAGAGCCATTAACTTTAGTTTTTAGCCTGTAAACCCACTTACATAATGCATCTAACTCTTCATCCATTGCCTTATACTAAGGCTCAAGTCTTTTAGCTTGATCATGACTAGATGGCTTATAATTTTGTGAAATCTAAACACTAGAGGCTTGATAAGTAATAGAAAGTAAGTTATAAGATAGTACCTTATGTAGAGGATGAGAAGTAGAACACTTAGAAGTAGTAACATTCATCAGATTATGATGATAATCACTAAGATAAGAAGGCAATTTATGTTGCCATGTACTACGCCTAAGCTCAATCATATGCTTTATGTCAGGGTCTCGTTTTTGTAATGCACTTATACTAATAGGAGCCTATTCTTTTGTACATATTGTAATATAAAGGGGAATTTTTTTCATTTTAGCTAGGGAGTAAATACTCTTCTTTTGTAACGCACTTACTATTATTAGAAATTTTTATTTTTAGGAAGCGATACCATCTCACCAGTTTCAATGTTTCTTTCTACTAAGCCCAAAATTGTCAGTAGAGCTCTTTATAGAGGTGTAAGTATTTTTCTAGATTGAAGCTCTTACTCACAATGTTGGTTAATCATGATTGATGGCACCTGTTGCATACACATTATACTCATGCACACACATTATAACCTTGTACTACTATCAGAATTAATAAAAGTTTGTTATTCATTTTTCAATTCGTGCTTGTGTCTCTTATATTTACTGTTGGCTTACTTTCTTGTTTGTGTTGCCAATAGGTTTAAGCATTATGGATCAACATTGTATATGAGTTAAATTTGCTTATTATTGTAAAGACAGGATAGTAAGTGCTGTACGATCAATTTGTGTGATAAAGAAAACCCTAGACCATGAAAGTTGGCATCGGAGCTTAGGTTATTCCAGTGGGAACAACAATGACATAACAAGAGGAAGTGAGTAAGAGGGTAGATAGCCTGAAGGAAATCTTTGAGGGATTATCTAAGCGGATGGATGATTTGGTCGCATTGTTGATAAGAGTGGCTAAAGTTAAGGCCCATCATCAGGATATAAGTGTTAAGACGACCGAGATGGCTAAGAATTTTGGTGTTATAGTGCAAACATTTAGAGAGGAAATGCATGTGACGATTGATGAGACAAGACAATAACTAAGGACTTAAGTGGAAGACTTGAGAAGAAAGGTTAATACACGTACCTCAACCGAGTCTGTTGAGGAGTTGAGGGAACAAGTAGCTATTTTGACTTAGGCTATAGGGAATGCTCTTGCCCCTGTCCTTGCCCTTGTCCCTGCCTCTGCCTCTGCCCCTGCCTTTGTACATGGTCCTACTTATTTAAGACATCTAAAGATGCCTAAACTCAAGGCATTCACTAACATGAGAGACTCCAAGTTGTTGGAGAACTTTCTATTTGATATGGAGTAGTATTTTGTTGCTGTGGGGACAAATGATGAGATAATAAAAGTTACCATGGCTGCAATGTACTTAATTGGTGATATCTAGCTATGGTGGCGCACTAAGTATGAGGAGATCTAAAATGGCAATGCTCATGTAGATGTGTAAGCTAAGTTGAAGGTTGAGTTGCAGGATTAGTTTTTCCTTAAGAACGTTGAGTATAATGCTCAAAAGCAGTTAAGGAAACTTCAACAGGGTGATGATATCATAAAGTATGTCTATAAGTTCTCAACATTGATGCTGGACATTAAGAGCATGGCCGAAGATGATAAGCTATTCTACTTCTTGGAAGGATTGAAGCCTTATGCTCAGAATGAGTTACAAAGGCAACAAGTTACAAACTTAGCTACAACACAAGCAGCAATTGAGCACTTAACTGACTACACTCATGATAATAAAGGGAAGAACGTATCGATGGGGCATGAGGGTGGAAAGTCAGTTAAGTTGGGCAAACCCAAAAGTGGGGGAGCCTTAAGTTCAAGTAGTAGCAGTAATAACATTGGAGGGGGTCATAGGAAATCCTACAACTTTCGCTAATCCAGAAAGAACAGGGCAACCGATGGAGGTAAAAGCCCTCATTCTTATGTTTTCAAAGTAATGGCTTGTACAAAGTAGCTGAATGTCGACACAAGGTTGCACTCAATGCTATGGTACGAAAGACAAAGAGTATATGCCAAGATGAAGAGTTAGGGAGTGATGGGGAGGATCAACCTTGAATGGGCACATTACACATGTTGTCCACTATTGAAAAGAGTTCCTCATGCGACCTAAGCCCAAGATTGATAATGAGTTGATGTATATCTAGTTGAACATCAACGATAAGAGTGCTAATGCAATGGTAGACTCCGGTACTACACACAACGCCATCGATGTGCCTGAGCTAAAAAGTTGGCGTCGGAGCTTACTGAAGACAATAGCTAGATTAAAGCCATTAACTTTAAGGCCTGCCTTATCTAAGGAGTTGCAAGAGGAGTGAAAGTGAGGGTTGGGGATTGGAGTAGAAATCTCAACTTCATATTTGTTCCATTAGATGACTTCAACATAGTCCTTGGGATAGATTTCTTGAGACAAGCCAAAGTTATTCCTATGCCTGCAGCAGATTGCTTGTTATTAATAGGTGAAAGCCATACTATGTGACGATTTAGAGGAACAGGGCAAGCAACAATGGTAAGGAAGGGAAAGGGAAGAATATTGGGGCTATAATGCTAGCAAAGCTCTAATTGAAGAGAGGGCCTAAACATTAGGAGTTGACTTTCTTGGCTGTCTTTACAAAGAAAGAGGAAGTGAGAAAGACAGAGATCCCGAAGATAATAGAGAGTTTCCTAAAGGAGTATAATTTTGTGATGCCTGACAAGCTCTTAAAGGAGTTATGTTCCAAACAATTGGTAGACCATGAGATTGAGCTAATTCTTGGTGCCAAACCATCTGCTAGAGCCCCTTACAAAATGTCACCTCCCAAACTTACTGAATTGAAGTAGTTGGATGAGTTGTTAGAGGTAGACTTCATTTGACCCTCAAAAGCACCATACAGGGCTCCTATTCTATTTTAGAAGAAGCAAGATGAGAGTTTAAGACTTTATATTGACTATCAGGCTCTAAATAAGTAGATAATGAAGAACCATTATCCGATTCCTCTAATTGTTGATCTGTGATCAACTAAACGGGGCTAAGTACTTTACCAAGAGCATAAACTTCTTAGGTTATGTTATTGAAGAAGGGCGAATCTGAATGGATATGGCTAAGGTAGAAGTAATCAAGCAGTAGCCAGTACTCAAGAGTGTAATAAAGTTGCGATCCTTCCTTAGACTCGTAAATTACTATAGAAGATTTGTTAAGGGATATTCTTTTGAGTTACACCCCTTATAGATCTATTGAAGAAGGACCAGACATAGTCATAGGATGAGGGATGTTAGAGTGCCTTTGAAGAATTGAAGCATATGGTGATGGAGGAGCCAATCCTTGTAATTCCTAACATTTCCAAGCTTGTGAAGTCCACACAGATGCCTCAAATATTGCATTAGGTGGAGTGTCGATGCAAGATGATCATCTAGTAGCATACGAAAGTAGAAAGTTGAATCAAACAAAGCGTAGGTACTCAACCTAAGAGAAAGAGTTACTTGCAATCGTTTACTGTCTAAGGATTTGAAAACATTATTTGCTAAGATCAAAGTTTCTAGTGAAGAAAGACAATTCTATTGCTAGCCATATATTGGCTCAATCGAAGCTCTTGGCCAAGCATGTTAGATGGCAAGAGTTCCTTACAAAGTTTGATATGGAGATTAAGTAGTACAGCGACGAACTAATCAGGTGATAGATGCTTTAAGCAGATGAGCCGATTTAGCTTCTTTAGTACAGATTACGCACTAATCGGTGAATCAATTCTCGAATTCAATTCAAAGGCTAATCAAGCAGCATATAGGTCAAGATTTATTGGCCAAAAATCTCAATCTGTTGGTTAAGGAAGAGAAGACTCGTAGATTTTGGGTAGAAGGCGACTTCATCTATATAAAGGGGTGCTAGTTGTATGTCTTAAAGTTAGGCAACGTGAGAAAGGCGCTCATGAGAGAGTGCCATGATACTCTATGGGCTAGACATCCCGGTTGGAAGAGATCACTAAGCTTGTTGAAGTAGGGCTATTATTGGCCGGATATAAAGGAGGATGTGATGAGTTATATGAAGACTTACTTAACTTACCAGCAAGACAAAGTTGAGAAGTAGAAGACTATAGGCCTATTAGAACCACTTCCAATGCCATCTTTCCCATAAGAGAGCGTCTCCATGGACTTTATCACTTTCCTACCAAAAGTGGGAGAGTAGTCATCCATTTTTGTTGTTGTTAACAAGTTCTCTAAGTATGCCACCTTCATTCCTACCACGAAGAGTTCAAGTGTAGAAGAGACAACCTAGTTTTTCTTTAAGCATGTTATGAAGTTTTGGGGTATATCCTAGAATAGTTTAAGTAATAGGGATACTGGGTTTACAGGGAAGTTTCGGACAAAGTTGTTCAATCTCCTGGGTTCTAAGCTAAGCATCACCTCCAGTTACCATTTGTAGAGTGATGGGCAGACAAAGAGATTCAACGGTTAGCTGGAGGAATACTTTTAGCACTTTGTTAGTGCCAACCAGAAAAATTGGGTTGACTTACTAGATATCACCTAGTTCTATTTCAACATCCAATGAAGCTCTTTCTTTAATAAGAGCCCTATAAAGATCATCACAAGTCAGCAACTACTATTACGTTACATTGTGGCCACACCATATATTGGGAGATGTCCAAGAGCTTATTAGTTTACAAAGGATTGGAAGAAAAGTTCAGAAGTAGTGAAAGCATACCTTGAGAAGGCTTCTAAGAGGATGAAGAAATGGGCAAATCAAAATCGTTGACCTAGACAATTCAATGTTAGAGATTAGGTCCTCATAAAGCTTCTTCCAGAATAGGTCAGATCATTGAGGAACAATAATAGAAGATTGATCCAGAAGTACATTGGTCTAGTTTCTATCATCTCGAAGATTATAAGACGGCCTATAAGGTCAAGCCTCCTGCATGGTTGAAGGTTCGTCTAATTTTTCATGTCAGTATCTTGAAGCCATAATATCTAGACATGGAAGACCCATCTCTCAATGTGTCCAAGCGATCGCACATCAAGATTAAGTTTAACCTAAGTCAAGTCGTGGAAGACATCCTTACAGAGCAAAGAATCAGAGATCCTGCCACTAGAGAAGAACATACAAAGTATTTAGTCAAGTGGAGAGATTAAGGATAAGAAGATCCTAGCTGGGAGAATGAAGAAGAACTCAAGCCCTTATTTGAGAGAAAGTCAACCTTGCTAGCCAAAAGACCTTCGCCATAAGATCCAAGCTCCACTATATATTGCCAAGGACGTCAATAGAATTAAGTGGGAGAGGATGTCAGGGTTCCTTTTTTGTAACATATTTATACTAACAAGAACTTATTCTTTTGTATATATTGTAACATAGAAGAGACTTTTTTTCATTTTAGCTAAGCTCTTACTATTATTAGAAATTTTCACTTTTAGAAAATGATACCATTTCACTAGTATTAATGTTTCCTTCTGCCAGGACCAAAAATGCCCGTAAAGCTCTTTACGCGAGGGGGAGGGGGGTACAAGTACTTTTTCGGATTGAAGCTCTTACTCACCACATTGGTTATCACAATTGATTGCACTTATTATATATACATTGCCCCCATGTATACACATTATAGCCTTATACTATTGGAATTAATAAAAGTGTGCTATTCATTTTTTAATTTATGTTGTGTCTCTTATATTTACTGTTGGTTTGTTTTTTTATTCGTATTGCTTATAGGTTTAAGCTTTATTGGGTAGCATTGTGTGTGAGTTAGGCTTGCTTATTACTACAGAAATAGGACAGTAAACACCATACGGTCCATTTGTATACTAAAGAAAGCCCCAAACCATGACACCCTGCATCCAAATCGACAGTAACACTAGGATTAGAAGCATTGGATATTGTACCAATATCATGACAATAAGAAGCCAAATCATTTGGAAACAAAGAGAACACATGTTTTGCATATGTCATGGATTCTGCAGAAGGTAAAGAGTAGGAATAAAAGATGAAACCTGCTCTGATTGTGCCATTAATTGAAATGGAGAAATATGCTCAATAAATCGAACATCCTTAGAAATAACTTACTTCCATATCGCTAAATCATACACTTTATATCCCTTGACTCCTACTGGGTAACCAACAAAGATATATGGATGGGCTCAAGGATCAAATTTAGATCCTCTACATGCAATGATGGAAGCAAACATAAGGACCTAAACATTCTAAAATAAGCATATGAAGGTACTTTCCTAAATAACATCTAAAAAGGAGTTAGTCCTCCTAAAACATTAGTTAGTATATGGTTAATAATATGGGTTGTTGTTCGCACAGCATCCCCCTAAAAACACAATGCTAAAGAAGCCTAAAATAATGATGCTTGAGTTGTTGAAATCAACTGTTAATGCTTGTGGTCAACAACTCCATTCTGCAGTAAAGTTTTAACATAAGAAGTCTAATGTAAATACCATTAGAAGAATAAAAAATAGCCAAGAAAAATTCATTCCCGTTATCAATTCAAACAATTTTAACACAAGAATTGAATTTTGTTAACATCGTACGACAAAAGGCTAGAAGAATCACAAAAAATTCATGCTTATTTCTAATCAATACACCTAAGTCACTCTAGTGTAATCATCTACCACTTTAAGAAAATACTTATACCCTTCTATAGTTGAAGTAGCATAAGGCCCACATATATCCAAGTGAATCAATTCAAAGGTTGCTGTTGTATTTTCAAACATGTATAGGAAACACTATTCGTTTTTGTTTTGCTAATGGACAAACCATGCAATCAAAACGATTATAAGTAATATCCTGATCTAGTTGACTTAATTGCTTCATTTGACTACTAGATTGATAAATAAAATGAAAATGCCAAGAAAATTCTTAGGCAAATGTGTCAATATATGTGAAAAGTAACATTTAAAGACGAACTACTTTTAGACCGAGCAATAGCAGAAGTAACACTTTGTTGCTACAATAAATACAGTCCAATCACCTACTTTAGCTTGACCATTCACCCTTCGATTGGAAAAGTCTCAAATGAAAGCAATATTTTTCATGAAAAAAACAACACAATTATTGTTTTACACTAGCTTAGTAATGGAAACAAGATTATACTTAAAGAATGGGAGGAATAAAACATTGTATAAGACTAGATCCAAAGAAAGAATAATTGTACCAATATGTGTTGCTGCAAGTTGATGGCCATTAGGCAAGAAAACATGCCTTTCATCAATAGTAGTATATGAATGAAATAAATGGATCAAATTGACAATATGATTAGTGGCTCCAAAATCCATTATCCAAGTAACAAAACCTTCTTGTTAATGATAAGAAGAAAAATTCAAAATATATGCCATATGACTCATAGAAGGAGTTCCTTCTTAAGAGCTTTCCTATAAGACAGGTATTCTACAAGAAGAAGAGACTGCCATTGTAGAAGTAAAATGTCGAACATCAGATACATTCAGCAAACTCAATAGATTAAGAAACTGATCTCTAGAAAGATTAACTCCCCTTGAGTCACAAGCCATTACTGAACTACCATCACTTGAAGAACTACAAGCATTGTCAACCATTTGTGTATTTTCTACTCTGTTCTTTAATCCACTATGTTAAACCTAAAGATTACATGATTTAAACTAGAAGTACGTTGCTCGGAAACACTATTATTCTTGATATGTAGTGGGAATCCAATCAACTTGTAGCATTTATCCTTCAAATGACCCTTCTTTTGACAATAATTATACACAATTTCACTATTATCGATGCGAACCGTGACTAAAAACAGATAAGGCCAATCGCTAAATTGATACAAGCTTACTGAAAGGTTGAAAAAAAAGTGATAAGGAATGTACAAAAGAACAAATGCGAATGAAAAGTAAGCAAAACTGACAAATAGCTCCAAAGGATACGACATACTAATGGAACTTTCAAGGACTTATGGTACAAGTCGATATGACGTATGAATTATTCCAGTGAGGTTACTTACTATCTACCCTTGCTTAAAGGTTAAGATAAAAGTGAATATGAGAGTAAACAAAATAGTGTTTAAGTCAATGAAGAATATTCAGTTGTATTGATGATAATTTGATTTTACAGCTATAGATACAAGGGATATTTATACCCAAAAGTTAAGACAACTTGCCAAAAAGGGAAAAGACAAAAAGGGTATTACCCTAAAGAAGTAACGTACAAGAATACAAAAGGATAAAAATAAATATTCAAGAAAAATAATCATTAGTATAACAAATTCTGTATGGGCTCCTGTACATGTAGCAAAGATGTATTGGTGAAGCCATTAGAGGATGCAGACAAAAGAGTACGATCAAATGGTTTATCTGAGCAAGAGTGGTGGTGTCAATCCGAAGCCCCTCTCTCTTGATCTCTCGGTAAGGGAGAAGCTGAATAAGTGGTTAGCTCAGGCTTGAATGAGCAAGTGTGCGTGGTTTGGCAGACATCTCGGCATTTTGACATTCGACACACAATCTTTAAGAGATGGGAAGTCATATGGCTTAGCAAAGAGATACTTGACTTTAGTAGGAGTCAGCTAGAGTAAGAGAATCCGCCTTACCAGTCCTTTTAGTCCTTGAGATCGGTTACGAGTCAATGGTCTAGTAGCCTAATTCCTATCATTCCCTCTAGGTTGATTTAGGATAAAATCCGCATAGTCTTCGGTCAGTTCTCCATTAGGGTGGTAGGGATTGAGGTCAGCAATGCTGAAGGTGTTAAATACTCCATAATCTTCAAGCAGCTCGAACCTGTAGGCGTTGTCATTGATCTTCTAAAGGGTCCTTCATATCTTGTAGATAATTTGTTCCTCCTCTTTCTCAAAAACCATTCCTTACTGAGGTTTAGCTAACCAAGTCTCCTTACTGGAATTGTTGAGCTGTCATAACCTTAACCTTCTCTCACATTCTTTTAACAGCTTGGTCGATATGCCGGGTGACTTTGTCGTAATTGTACTGAAAGGATTGTGCTGTAGCTCTTGCGTCAGAGTCTTCTTACGCAAGTACGAGTACAGGGACGTGATCAAGGGGAAACTTAGGATTAAAACCATAGACCACTTCAAAGGATGTCTGCTTAGTGGTGTTATGCACTATTCGGTTGTAAGCGAATTCAACCATTAGCAAAAAGGTGTCTTAATCAGCTAAGTTTTTACCTATTGCAGCTCGAAGTAATGATCTCAAAGTGCGATTAATCACCTTTGTTTAGCCGTTAGTTTAGGAGTGACAGGAAGTACTGAATAGTAGTTTGGTCCCCATTCGTTGCTACAAGGTCCTTTATAAATGGCTCAAGAACTTCGGGTCCCTATTTGAAACTATACTTCTTCGCACGCCGTGTAACCGTACAATCTCTTGTAAGAAAAGAGAATCAATAGCTGAAGTATCATTATTTTTGGAGTAGGGCATAAAGTGTACTATCTTGTTGCACCTATCTACGACGACCATTACAAAATCTTTGCTTTGGATAGTCCGTGATAATGCGAGAACAAAGTACATGTTTAATTCAGTCCGAGGTTTCATCGAGACAAGCAAAGGCATCACTTTCCCTTGCTCGGCTCGACACTTAGCCCTTTTGTACATGGTACAACATTCCATAACTAGGTACACATCTTGTCTTATTCTCAGCTAGAAGAAACGGCCATTCAGCAGCTCATAGGTCCTTCTCTCCCCAAAATGCCTGAAGAGTCCTCCACTATAAGCTTTCCTGATTAGTAATTTCCTTAGTGAATAGATCGACACACACAATTTCCCTCCTTGAAACAAGTATCTATCTTCTACATGATATTCATCCATGGTCTTTCTATCAACACATCATGCAAGTATGGGTCCAAAGTGTGGATCCTCAAAATACTACTCTCTAATACTTACAAACCTAAACAATCTAGTCTGTAATTTATTTAGAAGTGTATGCCTTCTCGAAAGAGCATCTACAATTACGTTACTCTTTTCCTGCTTGTATTTTATCACGAAATTGAATCCTTCAAGAAGTTCGACCCATTTCGCCTATCGCTTCAACAACTTAGTCTGAGTTTGGAGGTACCTTAGGGACTTATAGTTAGTATAGATGACAAATTCTCTCGGCAATAGATAACGCTACCATACTTGTAGTACTTGGATCAACACAAAGAGTTCTTTGTCATATATAGAGTAATTTAGCTAAGGTCCTTTAAGCTTCTTATTGTAATAGGTAATTGGTCTGCCTTCCTGCATTAGAACAATGCGTATCCCAATGCCTGACATGTAACACTCCAACTTAAATATTTTCTCGAAGTCAAGTAAAGCTAGTATAGGGGTAGAGATCAACCTTTCCTTTATTTCAGCGAAACTTCTTTCCACCTTTTCTCCCCATCGGAAGTCGATATTCTTCTTTATCAGCTCAGTAAGGGATGCGGCAAGAGTGCTAAAATTCTTGATGAATCTTTTATAGAAGGAAGCCGGTCCATGGAAACTTCTCACTTTGGCATAGGTAATAAGGTCAAACACTATACGATTGCTTGGATCTTCTCGTTGTCCACTCGTAAGCCTCCTTTACTTACTACATAACCTAAGAATACCACTTTTTTCTAGCAAAAGCAACATTTCTTAAAGTTACTGAATAACCTCTTGGCATAGAAGACATTTAGTACGGCTCAAAGATGTTTACAGTGACTTAACCTGTTGGCACTCTAGACTAGGATGTCATCAAAATACACTACGACACACTTCCTTATTAGATGTCTCAACGCATGGTTCATCGATCTCATGAAAGTGCCCAGGGCATTTGACAAGCCGAATGACATGACCATCCACTCGTAAAGTCTATGTAAAGTCTTGAAAGCAGTCTTCCACTCATCTCTTAGCCTTATGTAGATTTGATGATAGCCAAACTTCAGATCAATCTTACTAAAGACTTTAGCTCTACTCAACTCATCCAACATGTCTTCCAACCTTGGGATCAAATACTTATATTTGATCATAATCTTGTTCATAGCTTAATTGTCGACATACATTGGCCAGGTTTCATCCTTTTTTTGGCACTACAAGTGCTGGAACAACACAAAGGCTAAGACTCTCCCTAATATAACCTCTTTCCAGTAACTCATTAACTTGTTGTTAGAGTTCAAAAGCTTACTCGGGACTCATCTAATAGGCTAGCTTATTTGGTAATACGATACCGGGTATTAAGTCAATGCAGTACTTTATGCCTTGAGTTGGGGGTAACCCCTTAGGTAACTATTTTGGGAACAAATCGAAATATTTGTCTAGTAACTCTTTGATTTCCTAAGGTAGTTCACCTTGCTCCTTCATTTCTAATAATTGCTTGACCAATACAAGGGTTGGCTCGTCAGTATTGATGGCCTCTTGGAGCTTAGCTCTACTTATCATTAGAGTCTTATTCGATACGTGAGTAAGTTTTTTTTTTTTGCAATTTATTAATTTCTCTCAGGTTTAGTATAATCTTTCGACCATCCTTCTCGAACACATATGTGTTCCTGTATCCATCATAGATAACTCTTGTCAAATAACCATGGTCGACTAAGCAATACATACAAGGCACACATAGGCAACACATCGCAGAGAATCTTATCAGAGTAGTTCCTAATTGTGATCGGTAGTAGTACTTATTAAGTGACATGTAGTGCTCTCTTATCACTCAGCCAATGCAACTTGTACGGCTTTAAGTATACAATGGTCAACAACTTCAACTATATAACCATTTTGACTGTTACCACATTGGTGCAACTTCTACTATTTACAATTAATGCTTGTACCTAATCATTCACCTTACAGGTGGTATAAAATAAGTTCTCCCTCTACTTCTCCTCTCGTGAGGGTTCTAAGTTCATGGCGTGTCGGATAACCAAGACCAATTGATCCAAGTCTTCAGCAAACACGTTCTCTTCAATTACTTTTTCTCGGCAATTTCTTCTTCGGCCTTCTTCTCCTCCTCAAGTTCTTCATTAGTGCTTTCCACCTCTAACTTTAGGATGTCTACCTTAATGACTATAATCCTTCGGTTCGGGCACTAAGTAGACCTTTGTTCCTTCTCATAAGTTTGGGTTAGTGCGTCACTATCAGGTCAGCCTTTTTGCTCGACTTGAATGTATACCCTTCAGATCGACTTAGTACTTGACTAAACTTAGTGACTTCCTTGTATTGGTCAGCTAGTCGATAGCTTGGTCGGTATTCAGCTTCTTTTCTACCTCTCCACTTATTGGGCTACTCTAATGGCTTCATCCATTATGGTAAATCATTGGAGCTCCATAATGTCTTGAATGTCACCTCTCAACCCAGTTAAGAACCTGGAGACTGTTTGTGTTGGAGGTTCCTCTACTTCCCATTGGATCATGAGCATTTAGAATTCCTGAACATACTTATCAACTGTTCGGCCTCTTTGTCACAGCTCCTAGAGTCAAGTAAAAGTGTCTTACAGATAAGTATCCAGCATAAACCTGTTTCACGGTATTCTTTTCATTTCAAGCCAACTATTAATCTTTCAGTAGCCTTCTTGCCTCCTCATAGCCTAGAAATTCTTCCACTACGTAATGGTATGTCCGAAGAACTCAATAGCAACAGTTCTTACTTTTTCGTAATTTTCGTATTGATAATAGTAAAAAACATGCTACACTTTCTCTTCCCATTCTAAATATTCATCAGCACTCCCAAATTTATTGAAACTCGAAATCCGAAGTTTCACATGGTTAAAGGCTTTGGGTGTTCGCACTCTCTCTTCTTCTTCATAATACTCTTCCTCATCCTCTTCATCCAAATTTCCTAAGTCAATCCTTCTTCTTACTCATCTGCCTACTCCTTCACCTTGAACTGGTCGAGCTGAGTTCTGACCTTTAGCAAGTTGAGCAGCTTATGGGGTGTTAGGCATGATTTCAATAAGTCGATAAGCCAATGCATGAACAGCTCAGATTAAATTTACTAAGAGGTTACCCACCTCATTAAGTCTCTCATCAGTGCTTCTTGGAGTACCTTGAAATTATCGGTCGTAGTGGACAACTCTACTGTTGTCATCTCCAACACCAATATTTACACTTGGGTCGGTCATTTTCTCCATAAATTCAAAGCTCAAACAAACACTTTTGTAGACTAGAAAATTAACAGTTAGCAAAGACAGCAACTAAATGAACACAATCGCTTGCTTTGTATCATACACGCAAAACAGAATAGAAACAGAACTTTAAAACAAACTACAACTAAAGCGAAACCTCCGCTTTGATTCTAAGATGATGCGCATTATGACCAAAAATAAACAAGGCTAGTCGCTGAATGGGTCTAAGCTTACCAAAAGCTTGAAAAGAAAGTGATGGGGAATGTATGAAAGGACAAATGCGAATGAAAAGTAAGCAAAATCTATAAACAGCTTCAAAAGATATGACGCACTAATGAAACTTCTAAGGACTCACAGCATAACTTAATATAATACACAAATTGTTCTAATGAGATTACTTACCACCTAACCTTATTTAAGGGTTAGGATAAGAGTGAAATTGAGAGTAAAAAAAACCAGTGATTACATCAAGGAAGAATATTTTGTTGTATTGATGATAATCTAATTTTACAATTATAGATATAAGGGGTATTTATACTCGAAAGTTAGGGCAACTTGCCAAAAAGGGAAGAGATAAAAATAGTATTATCCTAAAAAAGTAATGTATAAAAATACAAAAGGGTAAAAATAAATATTTAAGAAAAATAATCATTAGTATAACAGATTCTGTGTAAGCTCTTGTATACGTAGCGAAAATGTATTGGTGAAGCCATTAGAGGATACAAACAAAAGGGTACTGTCAAATGGTTTGTTTGAGCAAGGGTGGCGGTGTCAATCTAGAGTCCCTCTTCTGTGGTCTCTCAACAAGGGAGAGGTCTGTTAGCTCAAGCTTGAATGAGCAAGCATGCGTAGTTTGGCAAATACCTCGACATTTTGACATTCGACATACAATCTCCGAAAGATGAGAAGTTATACGAATTGATATGCAAAGTTGCTCGACAAAAAGATACTCAGCTTCAATAGGAATCTATTGGAGTAAGAGGATTTGCCTTACCAGTCCTTTTAGTCTTCAGGCTCGACTGCGGGTTAACGTTCCAGTAGCCTGATTCCCATTACTTACTCTTTGATTTGTTATCACTAACACTTACCATAGTAGAAGCATCAAGTAACATGAGATCCTTTGGCCTATTGGCTATTTGAAATTCATCTCTAACAACAAGATTATAGGCCTCATTTAGAGTAAGAAAAGGTTTCAACACCAATATTTGAGACCTAAGTGGGGAAAATTCCTCATTTAGTCCATTAAGAAATTTTAAAAAAATAATCCTTTTGTTCCATCTCAATGAATTTATCAAAGCATTTTTAATCATAAGAAGTACAAGAGCAATGCAGCAATGTCTTAAATTTCCTTGATTCTTCCCAAATTATACTTGATTTAGTAAAATACTCATTCACACTTCAAGATCCTTGAACAACACTACTTAACATGTGATACAATTGACAAATCCTTATATCATTGAGTTGTGAAAAACGTACCTTTAGTTTATCCCAGGTCTCTTTGGCTAAATGCACATATAGCACTGTTGATGTAATCGGTAGAGAAATGGAACGAAGCAATCAATCGACTATCAGGTTATTGCATCAGCTCTAAGTAGAATACAACTTATCTGTCTTAGCTAGAATTGGAATAGATCCATCAACAAATCCTTCTTTATTGCGAATTGAAAGTACTAGCATAAACGAATGACTCCAAGTATCATCATTGATTCCAGACAGCATTAGAGTAATAGCCATAAAGCTTCGAGAACTTGAATAGTATATACAAAATGGTGAATTGACATCCTCTAAAGGTGAACTAGTAATTTTGATCTCTCTATGACTCTCTAATATCATGACAATTGAGAAAGAATTTAATATAAAACATGAGAAAGTAGCTTAATGAGAGAAAATGTTTAAGTGAAAGTAAAGAGATGATGAGAAAAGAATCTATTTCAATTAATTTGACTACAATTGTACAGGACTCTCCTTATGTACAACATTAGTCGTACGTGTATAAAACTACAGCTGACTATACTAACAAAACTAACTCCTAACTAACATCTAAACTACAAAATCATATTGGATATAAATGCATCTAACAAATTTAATTTTAATTCTAGAAGTCCTAAATCTAAAGTTTGTACCTAATATAGACCAATTAGTTTGTGCAATTCCTTAAAAAAAAGTAGTGTCTAAAGTCTTTGTTAATGGGTTAAAACCTTCTCTTCAATGTTTTATTTCTGAAAACTAAAGTATGCCCATATTAAGAAGGTTGATTCAAGAAAATATGATCTTTGCTCATGAACTATTCCATCTTTTGAGAAATAAGAAAATAAAAAAGATAAGGAATTTAGTTTTGCTTTGAAGATAGATATAAACAAGGCTTAAAACTAAGTGGAATGGGATTTTTTAAAAGGGGTTTTAAAGAGATTAGGATTGAATGAAAATAGGTTAATTGGATTATGACTTGTATAACAACTAAGGAATATAATATTATTGCAATTGGAAAATTGGTTGGACATATTATGCTTGCTCCAATGATTAGACAAGCAATCCACTGTCTCATTATTTGTTCATCATGGTAGCTGATGTCTTGTCTAAGATCTTAAACATTTTAGTTTAGAATAGTGCTTTAGCTTATCTCAAACTTAAAGAAGGTTAGCCTATGATTTCTTAAAATGATTCTTTGTTTTTCGTTGGCATTTCAAATATAAATTTAGAAATGTTAAAGAACATGCTTGAGGCCTATTGTGGGGATTCTAGTTAATCAATTAATTTTGCTATATCCGATATCTTTCTCAGTGGAAATACTTCTACTCATATCAAGAGGAGAACACTAGACTTTTTGGGTATTGTAGAGAATGAAGATCCTAGAAAATACTTGGGTCCCCAACTCTATAGAGTCAATTCAAGATGGAAGCTTTGAAATTCATGAGAAATAACATTGAAAAGAAACTTCGAGGATGGAAGAAAGGAATGCTTCATCTGTCAAGGAGAGAAACTCTTATCAAAGTGGTTGCATTTACAATTCCTACGTATTCCATGAGGTGTTTTAGATTTCCCAAAAGGTGGTGCAATGGTGTGAATAGTTTGATTGCTAAATTTTGGTGAGGCCAACAACAGGATGAAGGCAGAACACATTTGGTAAGTTGGAAAACGTCGATGCTTCCGAAAGAAAAAGGAGGAATGGGGATGAAGTATTTGCATTTGTTGAATTAGGCTTTATTAACAAAGCTTGCTTGGCGTTTACAGAGTAGTTATGACACTTTGTAGGTTAGAACATTGAAAGGATTGCATTTCCCTCTTTGCAAGTTTCCTTATGTAAGAAAAGGTGGTAGGAACTCATAGGGATGCTCCAGTATTTTAAAGGGTAGGAATATGCTCTTTGAAAGAGGATTTTGGCGAATTGGTGAAGAGAAAACGGTACAAATGTGGAAAGACAAATAGATTCCAGATACCAATGACTGTTTGCAAACCATGGAGCTTTTGAATCTGGACTCTAATATGACAATGGACAATCTTAATCAAAATAAAGGAAGATACTAAGACCTAAGATCTATTGCCCTTGTATTATCAAATGAGCAAATCAGAACAATAAGGAAGGTTTTCGTAAATGTGAGAGAAAAAGCCAAATCTTTTGTATGGCTGTTTATCAAAAGAGGTTCTTACTTTGTTAAATCAGCATGCTTCCATCTTTCTAAAAAAACAAATTGGCGTGACATGCAATGCTCCTTCTTCATGGGTAACTTCACCAAGATAATAGAAAGCTATCTAGAATCTTGATGCACAACCCAAGCTCAAACAGTTTTTATCGAGAATTTTTACTAATTCTTTGTTGGTGGTTGCTAATATAACAAAAAGGAGGATCAATGTGGAGATTGTCCGATCTATAGAGAGGAAAAATCGATGGAGCATGCTCTCTTATTATGTTCGTAGGTAGAAACAATTTGGTATGAGGCGCTATGCTTGAGGTAAGTTTGTTTCGTGTATGGTTGTTTCAAGTGTTGGAATCTTGTAGACGTGATAAAGATGTTGAAACTTATTTATTCAAACAAATATCAGGGACTGTGGTTGATTTGTAAAGCAAGGTGTGAATTTGTGTATGAGGAAAGAAAAAAAAAACCTCTAGAAACAATTACAACATTAAAATGAAGTAAAATCAGTATCACACATTAACTGGTTCAAAATTCCACGGAGCCCTCGTATGTCCTTTCAAATAGCCGTGGAGATGAATGGTGTAGGTTGAGAAAGAAAGAGACAGGGATAGCACCTTTATCAGCAGTTGATGTGGTGATGTGGTGTGGCATCTTCTTGAAATATGAACATGGATGGTGCTTACTTGTTAGATGGAATAGGTGAAATCGCAAGTGTCGCTGGGGGATTCTTTTGGGAAATTGGTAGCTGGCTTTTCCAAGAAGGTAGATGCTCTGAACGTAGAGTTGGTTCATCGTGTGGCGATGGAAAGGTTTTGGGCTGGGCCAAGATTAAAGGATGGACTTCTTTTGTTTGAGAATTTGATGTTTCTAATATCGTTAAAGCAATTCCGGGCTCAAATTCTGAAGTGGGTTGAGCATTTAGTGATTTAATCTCTAGTATTCCAAAGGAGCTGGATAATTTTCCTAATGTCAAGTTAAGTTTTGTTTCCGGAAAGGCAAATTCTTGTTTCCAGAGTGGCAAATTCTCTTGCCAATTCAGTATCTGTGAGTACTAGCAAGCAGATATGTCCTTTGAATTGGTGGTGCAATCCCGTTTGTAATCCTAAATCTGAAGTAAACTGTCTGATATTACATAAAGGTTAGGTTACTCATAGACATAATCGTTTCTATGGCTCCCCATTTTCCAGCTCTAAAATCCAACCCAGTGTTGCAGGTTCAGATCTCCAAAACCGATTCCCCAAGGCTCCTAGACGATTCCAAGGAGGCTTCCGATTTCATGAATACGTTCGTTTTCATCTCGAAAACGTAATGGATCCACCAAACCCTGATTCTTGCCAGATGGTGCCTTGTTTACTTAAAATTGAGCAGCTACGAGCAATTCGATTCCTGACTCTGACCTCGACCATGGGCTAGGGCTAGGACTAGGGCTAGGGCCACTGCCCACTAATTTATCGCATAGTCACTATACTGAAGTTGAAATCTGTCTGTTAGCTCAACGGCATAATACGACGACTCTTGATCTTACGATTTTTTTATTTTTGTTTCCTTCTTTTCCTAATTTGATCCAGGCTTTAAAACAAAGAATCAAGATGGTTGCTTGAGTAATTTCAAACGTATTTTTAATTATGCATCATGAAATCACATTATAATCCGTGGCATCTTTGGTAAAATGTAAGTAATCTTCTAACCTGAATAACACGTTAGTCACTTTGCATTGTAGCCAAAGAAAAATTTCGCATACACCATTTAAACTTCCCACATTCTTGGACAAGCACTGTGCCTCCTACGTCCCCATCCCCCCCACCCACCCACACACACACCTGTTAGGTAATGAGATTAAAGTAATATATAAAATGCTGTCATGTCAAGGCCTTATGGTTCAATCTGTATAAGGTAAAGAGTAATTCTTTCTCAAGAGTAAATATTGTTATTCTTTGTCATTCCTTAATTACGAAATAGATTCCATTTTCCCAAAAGCATAAACCCCCTTAAAAGTGTAGGCTTCTTCATTGCTGTCTACATATTAACAGCACCATTGATATTAACACGCCCTTAAAAAGCTTTTTAAGTATATACTTCTTCGAAAGCTGTATTGCGTTAAGTGATTGGTCCTCCGACACTCCTTGAATTGCAAACTATCCTAGCAAAGCTTTGCTGTGTCCACATGGTCAAACTGGATGGCTCTTGGCTAACACAGTTTTGTGTACACCTTAAAAAGTTCAAAGTAATCGAAAAGAAATCTGTAATATGGTTATGAAAAAAGAAAGCTCCAATTAAAACCACAACATATATATTAGAGCGAAAACATCTACCCGACCAGCAGTAACATATATCAATCTGCCTTCTTGTTGATCATATTGTTTGATTTGTTTGCATCAGCAGCATGATGCTTATCCTCTGCCATCTTTGCTCCAATCTCTTCTCTTTCCTTGAGGTATCTCTCAAAAGCACGAGGCAGAAACCGCGGGATCAAGAAAGCAAACAGATTGATTGAGAAATATGCGAAATTGGCAGCTGCCAAGCTTCTTCCGAACCAGAACCATGTGATATCCTAGTGCATCAAGAGATCAAAATTCTTTTAGCCAAAATTAAGAAGAAAACCAAACAGTCTTACCCTGTATGGGTTTGCCAAATCAATACACACGATCGAGCATGATTTTAGGAGCCAATGGGATATAATATATGATTGTAAATTACATGTTAACAGTCTCAACTTGAACATTTTTCCATATATCATGATAAACTAATTCATCTTGCAATGGTTACTGGATTACCTTGAGGTCTGCATTTGCGGGCAGGGTTTTGTTGAGCCACACATCGGTCATCCAGTCAATGATAACAAATAATCGTCGTACAGTATAGAGCAAGGGCACTAGGGCCCTTACTGGGGGTGAGAACAATGACAGCCCGCTAATTGTATTCTCTGTCAGTATCTGAAAAGAGAGCAAGAACAGGTGTGGTGTTGCAGAGCGCAGTGCGTGATCATCACCCCTGGCAAAACCACCCAACACGTACGCCAATGGCAAGAACAGCCCTACAGTTGTTCCCATAACCACATAGAATCTGAACAGCCTGCCTCCTTGGAAAATCTGTTGAGTATCACGAGAGATGGTGCCATGAGATGGGAATGCCAAGCGTGATAACAGCAGGAGGTATGCAGAGGCAAATGCAGGGAATACAAGATCGAGGAGAGGCACGAGTCCACTTGCTGAAAACACCATTATAAAGGCTACTAGCTGTAGCTCTATAACACGCAGAGATCCCATTACGCCACCAACAATGGGTTGCTCCTGCTCCTGCTTCTGCTTCTGCTGTGAGGTAAGGGAATCCTTTGTCCCATCTGGCTCCATCAAAGGAGCGGTGGCAAGAGTTGTACCTGACATATTCTTCCTTTCCTAGATTCTTGACCAGATTGATTTGTCGAGGCGATTAACTACTCGAAAAGGGGCTTGTTAATTCTCATCCTCCAAATGCAGGTACAATTGTTTGAAGACGTGTGAAATGTAATGCATGTACTTAGACTCTCTTATTTCCCTAATATCCTCTTTTCTAGATTTTGTATTTCAGCATTTGTAGCTAAACATATACACAAAGTCAAAATTCTTATCTAAATAGAAAATAATTACAAGCCTTGATCAATCCCAAACACTGCATGACAAACAGAATGAATAAATTTTAGGGCCTTTGTTTCTCAAACCCTTCTTTTTTTTCCCTGTTTTTCATATCTAATTTATTCAATTTGTTGAATTATAAAGAACTTCCCCATATAGTCGATCCTGCCTAAAAATTGCATGCCACAACGTTTATGCTCCGTTCAATATGGCAAAAAGCAAGGAACTCATAAAAAAATTGAAACTGAAATTTCGTACGAATTATTAATGGTATTTCTGATTATAGTTTCTTTGGATAGATTTTAGTATCAATTAATAAGAATACTAATTCTTACCGTTTATATAATATAATATAAATATACCATATCAATTCATTATGTATTGATGATGAGGTTGACAAAAGTATTTAGTTATTGGGAAAAAATCAATATACTTCTAATGGACTTGGATCTTGCTGATATTTTGATTTCAATTGAGACCTAATTTAACAAAGGAGATACATCAGTTGTGTTTACCTACCAAAAGTCGAGATCCACGTTACTATCACATTGTGTCGAATTTATAGTGTGTGCAATCACTCGAGCAGCTTGAGGTGAGATCGATAAAAGAACTTGTTTTACTTTCTCAATGAATTCAATGAGCGACTAACCATAAACCAAGTGGGGTTTTATTATGCAGTGTCTAGTACACCTAGGCACTTATTAAAGGTTAAAAAACAATTCTTTTCGGCTGACAGCATGTGTATACAAATGTGAAGTAATCTCTTCGTGTCATGGGCTGCATATTTATTATTCAACAAAACATTCAAATATATATACGACACATCCAAAGTAATATGATGCATTTCCAATTATGGTAACCGATTCATCTAAAAGATTTTTGTGAAAAAAATAAATTAGAATATAAATAAAGGACTATTTCATGCATGCACCCAATGATTACGCCTTAAAGAGATGTACGGAATATTTTCAAATCAGAACCAACAAAATGGAGAAAAGCTATAACTAAAAAAAAAGGTAATGCTGCATGCTTCATGTCGTATTATCACCAATGCATGGCGGTATCTAATCACTATAATAAATAACAGGAACAACTGCACATGATATATTCTAGGAATACTATGATTAACGACCTACATCAATTATTACATCATTAATGACAGTCAAGGTGATTATAACACTATAAGAAATGATGCAAAATGCCCCAACAAGGAGGGAAAAAACATGCACGAAAAGAGAAGGCATTAGAATTGAAAAATGCATGAGGAAGTATTCTTACCAGGATTGGTGATGGAGATCGAAATGACTGAGGATGAAAGACGGACGATGAAGGTGGAGGTATGCAGAAAGGGGGATCGCTGCAGTAGTTTGAGAGGACATGTGAAGGTGTAAGTACGGCTCCACGACGCGTGGGTTTGGTTTCGCTTGGAAATCTCAAGACAAGCCATCTGGAATCACGTGTTACATCCATCGGTGACCCACGTGTGTGTTTTACCGATTTCACAGAGAGCAACTTTTTTTTATTATTGCCAACAAATAAAAAACAAAACAAAAGAGAGCAACTTTTTCTTTGTCCATCTCGCCTACAATTTTACTTTTTACGTGTATTCAGTAATCGTGTACCTACACTACATGTGAAAATATTAAATATATTTATATAGTGAATTTGTTAACATAACATAATTTTTTAATTTAATTTTTTGATGAAATTATATATAAGATTATGGATTATAAAAAATAAATTATAAAGCAACTTTGTAATGCTTCAAAACCTAATGGTACTATAACTCGCCACGTGTCTCTAATTTACTAATGATAAGTTAAGACTCTAAAATTAATTATAATTTTCATAATCACTTTTTGAGTGACTTACAAGCAAGTTACTCCAACCACAAACATGTTTAATAACCAAATCTTGATCATCTACAATATATAAGACTTCTCCTCTCTTTTCCAACCCAATGATAGCAATCTTTATACTTGTTGTAAATTTATCGAATTGGCTTATAACTATAAAATAGAAAAATAAGCTGAAGCCCAATATGTAATGCACAAGCACGCATAGATGCCAAGCCAAGTCATACACATATATATAATGCAATTATAACAAGGATAAAGCAAGCAATAGATTAATTATCTTTGATTTAACCCACAACCATCAAATAACTACTCATGACCCCATTATATTTTGATTTTTGTTCATATACATAGATAGATATAAGTATATGTTTTCCTTTAAATCCTTTGTGTTTGAGTCTGAGTTCAAAGTTTAGAAATCTTAAAATTTTAGTTGCCTTATCTTATATGAAAGTCTACAAGGGAAATTTCTCATATAATTGGCAATTGCTTCTCTAGGGATCTATCACTACGGGTCTTTAGAGCGAGCGATTCAAGTGCAATCAATAACTAAATTTAATTAAGTCGAATATAAATTAGTCTCATTTGCTCACTAAGTCTTAACAAGTATAAGCAAATAACCAAGTACCATGTACCTGAATAGCGAGACAAGACCAATATTAGAGTCTAAGTAAGTATAAAGGAAGTGATCCGAGTAATTAACTTGATCAAAAGAATAAATCCTCCTTAACTTTATTAATCAACCAAAATCAACAAGACTTTAAGTTAAGAAACTCTTCAACCTTCTTAGTCTTTAACTATCCTAAGTTTCTACGAGCAGGAAGTGTGTAAAGATTGGATCTTTTCAAGGCAAAAAGGCTAAACGAGGATTTAATCGAGTGGTTAAAAGTTAGAAAAAGGCTTAAGAAAAAAGAACTTGAAACGAGGTGTAGCATTCGTATGCTATACAGTATAGCATCTGGATGTCAAGTTGAAGCCACTTACGGTAGCCTAGCATCTAGACGCTACAAAGCAACGTATTTGGATGCCTTACTCTTATTCTGTAGATTTCTGCTAAACAAAACCCATTTGAAACCACAACCAAAACACCCAAATCTTAGTCTACATTTCACAAATTTCTAATCCCAACTCCAAGCATTAAATACTAAGGATTCACAATGCTAGATTTCAACTAAAAGTCTACATTATAACTCCACCAAGTCAAAATCAACCTAACAAATCAAGACTAAGAACAATTACTCAAAGCACTTACTTAAAAAAGATTCAAACACTTGGTGAAGTTAGATTGGAGAGGCTTAGTCCTTCAATAATTTGCCAATGGTTCCTAACTTAGATTCAAAACTTATCTTATTCTAAGCTTAGCTCTCTTTAAATCTATTTTTTAAGCTAAGAATCAAACTCAACTCAAGAAATTCTTTAAGATACTTACCTTCAATACTTGAAATGAGTTGTCTAAGTTAAAAACTAAGATTCTCGCTTAAAACTCCTGTGAACAAGTTAAAAACAACAAGAGATGAGGAGATTTAGTGTGCTAAAAGCCTTAATATGAATTATTTGAGTTAAATCTTCAAGGTTCTTACCTTAATCTTCCTTAGCTTTCCTCTTGGGATAGGGTTTAGAGAGGAGGCTTAGTTTTCTACACATAAAAGTGTAGATTAAGTCTTATTTGGTATTAGTTAGGATTTTAGACAAAAAGAGGCAGCTTAGGGTAAGTAAGGTTTTAGGAAAATTCAAAATACCCAAAATGCTCTTGGTTTTGAAAAACATTTTCTTGGTTATTATAATCTACCCCCTTAAAAAGACTTTCGTCCTCGAAAATCACACAATACTTGAATGACCAATTATTTTCTTCTCATTTCTTTCCTAAACTCTTAAGTCATGTGCTCTTTAAGGTTGTTCACTTAGTTGTTCTTTACATAACTATTAATTTACCTCCTAAAGATCTCTTCCTCAACATTCCTACTCTTTATAAGGCCCTTTTTACTCTTAATCAAGCTCTTCTGCTTCCAACTACTCTTGATTTGTTCACCTCATAGTGCTTTTGCCTTCTATACTTCTATTCTTGTCTCCAAATTGGCAAGTTGCTCACTTCATCATTACTAGATTGATCGATCCATTTCATATTTGCCAACATGTCAACTTTTGTATTCTCACTCATGGTTTTACGACCACAATATTAATATGTTAACTCTAACACATCAATTCCACCTTTCCACCATGCCATAGAATCATTATATGTGACAGTAATAAGATTTTCAAATAATGTCTCCAATACAAGCCTTATATGCCAAAAGATCATAATCATTCCCAATAACCAACGATACTGATCACTAATCCTCATGAGCTCTTAAGCAAGTCTATAACTCCAAAGTAATTAACAAATTCTACTATGTCTATGTTATTTACCGAAAGAATTCAATATCCCAAAAGAAAACAATTCTTAGATTGAATTGAAACTTTAAGTCCCCAACTTTAGGACTATTCCTCACATAGTTGTAAAGCAGGATACAAAACATCTACAGGTCTTAACTTAACTAAAACCACCTGTCATCAAAGAATTTCCAACACTTGCCTCCTAAAGTCTAGGCAAATATCACACTAAACATATGTTAAATTACCAGATTGGTTCTTATCAGAGTTAACTTCATCTCTTACTCTTCAATCATTTCTAATCATGCCTTGCTTCAAAGGTTCTCCAACTCTACACTTGTCTTCTAACTATGTACTCTACTCCAAGATCATTTACTGTCACTTCCTTTGCTTGTCCCTAAATCAAGTTAAGTAGCTTTAGAGTTGATTATGTTTATCATTGATAATTTATGTGTTTCTTAACTTATTTAATGAAGTTCAGCTGATTAATTAATTCCATGTGATCTCATTTTCTCCATACTTGTTCTATCACTTATATCCTTCAATTACTAGCAAAATGTTTACATTATTTGCAACTTAACATAAGGATACATATAATTGGGTTGATGTATGTCAACACACTATTGACTTGACTAATAACTTGATTCAACTCAAACTAACTGACCAAACACGACCTTTACTGACTTGAATCAAACTGAAACAACATGCTACAATATATATATATATATATATAAACAGACTCATATATCCGTCCCGTCATAGGGCATGCGCATGCCAAGCTTCCTTATTTCTTTAAATTCCCATTCCTCAAATTAGTTTTGCTATTCTACATTTCATTCTTTTGCATTGCTACTTACCATGTAAGGTTTGGTGAGTAGCCTCATGTTTGTATAGTTCATGCACAAGCATTAGGTTAGTTGCTCTAATAGTAGCATCCATTTTATACAAATTAAATGAGTATAAAGTTACAAGTTATGATTTGTTTATCAAGTTTGTCTCTTCTTTATCAAATGCTAATCCTATTGATTAAGTTTTCCCAATTATTTCATGTCCACTTTTGATTTTTATGAATTTAATTTAATTATGTCAAAGGGAATAAGCTTAACTAGTCCTTATATCATCCTCCATCTTACCTCTTCTTCAATCTTCACAAATCTACACCTAAGCATACTGCTGCCCAACAAAATAAGAGGGATTGGTAAGAAACAAGAGTTAGGAAAGATGAGTAATGGAAACAGATGAGCAATCATAAAATCAAGGTAACAAGGAAAAGCATAAAGATAAGTTAGGTAGAAAGTAAGAAGGAAAGGTAGAGATTAGACCTATAAATGTCAAGGCTAAGGTAACTATTTGCTTTTAGTCTAGACCCAACTTAGGCTTTACCTTCTTCTCTCACTTGCTCACCATGCTTCTACTGTACCACTCTGATAGATTGCCTAAGCTTTTCAAGATCAACCAACCTAAGCATATCTATGATCAGTCATCCTAAGTTGTTGGCAATCCATTAACCTAAGTCCTCCTATGATCCACCTCCCCATTTTATGATCTTCTAGCCAAAGTGTTTTTAGGTTTCACCAACTTACCTCTTTAAGTATCCATCGAGTTAATCTTCTTAATAGTTATCAAACCTAAACTCCTCTACAATCAGTAAGCTTAAAATTCATCTAAGGTCCATAAACCTAAGCACTTTAGGGATCAAACAACTTAAGCTCTAATACCAGATAAGCTGTAATGCCTTAAAACTTAATGATGCCACAACTTGCCACGTGTTCTTAATTTACTAATGATGCATTAAGACTCTAAAACTAACTATAATATCCATAATCACTTGTAACAACTGCTTATTAAGTATAAAATAATAAATCTCTAAGTATATCAATTAAAGTGACTCACCTAACCACAAACAAGCTTAATAACCAAAGCTTGATCATCTATAACATATAAGACTATTTGCCTCTCATTCCTAACCTGATGATAGCAATTTTCATACTTGTTGGAAATTTATCAAATTGACTTATAGTTCTAAAAATAGAAGAATAAGTCGAAGCCTAGCATGTGATGCATAAGAGCATACAGATGCCAAGCCAAGTCATACACATGCATATAATACAACTATAGCAAGGATAAAGTAAGCAATAGATTAATTATCTTTGATTTAAGCCTACAACTATCAAAGGGGTACTCATAACCCAACTACACCTTGATCTTTGTCCACATACATAAGTGGATATAAATATACATTTTCCTTTAAGTGCTTTACGTCCGAGTCCAAAGTTCAAAAATCCTAGAATTCCTACGTTGTCCCATAAGAAAGTCCACTAAAAAACCCTCACATGTGATCAGCAATTGCTTCTTTAGGAATCTGTTACTATGGATCCTTAGAGTGAGTAGGTAAAGCACAACCAGTAACCCAATTTAATTAAACAGAATATAAATTAGTCCATTTTACTCATTAAGTCCTAACAAGCATAAGCAAATAACCAAGCACTATGTACTTTAATTGCAAGACAAGACTAATACTAGAGTCTAAGTAAGCATAGATGATACAGACCATAACCAAGAACAAACAAGGCCAGTCGCAGGGATAAGTCCAAGCTTACTGAAAGCTTGGAAGAAGTAGATGGGAAAATTCACAAAAGAACAGAAATGAATGAAAAGTAAGTAAAACCCTAGAATAGCTCTAAAGGATATGACGTACTAGTGGAACTTTCGAGGACTCACGGTATAGCTCAATATGATGCATAAGTTGGTCCAAAAAGGTTACTTGTCACCTAACCTTGCTTAAGGGTTAGGGTAAGAGTGAAATGAAGGTAAACAAATAGTGTTTATGAAAGGGAAATATTTAGTGTATTAATGATAATTTGATTTATCTGTAGCTATATGTATAGTGGGTATTTATACTTAAGATTTCAAGGCAACTTACCCAAAAATGGAAAAGACAAAAAGGGTATTGTCCTAAAGAAGTAATATACAAAAAATACAAAGGGTAAAAAATGAATATTCAAAGAAAATAATGATTAGTATAGCAAATTCTTCATGTAGCCTTGGACACATGGCAGTAATGCATTGGTGATGCCATTAGAAGATGCAGACAAAACAGTACGATTTGGTTAGGTGGCCAAGCAAGGGTGTCAAGCAAGCGTAGGTTTGTCCAAACGGAAGTGGCTAAGTGTTACGCCCCGAAGTCGCAAAGTAGCAACAGTCCCGCCGTGTAAACCATTTTATAATAGTAACTGGCCTCACAGTGCCTACCATAGAGATAATCTACACAAGGCGTCGACGACTCCTCACTTTGAAGTAAACAGTTCGAGTAATAATTATACTACAATTATGATAATTATCACAAATTTCTATTAAACATAGATAATTATAAATAAGTCCACAGAGCTTCCCAGGAAGTTTTACATAATCACCACAGTTTACTAATTTACAGAATAACTATCAGTCTTTAACACTTAACTACAAGGTCGGTCTAGTTACACATTATGCTAAATAACTTGATCCTCACACCCCTGGCTTTAAAAGGACTAATCTCTGGGTAATTGTAGGGCGGCATAATACTTGTAGTGATCACAAATCAGAACCTGCAAAAGAATCTATAAGGGTATGAGCAACTACAGCTCAGTAAGTTGAATTGGAGACTCATGAATGCATACAAGCACAAACAGGGTTATCAAACAATTATTTTCATGCAATGCAACAATCAAGTGTCATCGCACAACGTAGTCCGGTCCGTTATGAAATCAGAGAAATTTCACCCGCTCCAATCCAGGTTGAGGAGTTCCACGTTATGCAGCAGCTCACAACCAAACCCAGGCTTGTGCAATGGAGACCTCGCTCCTCCCACGACTACCTTCAAACCATTGACTTTACCCCCGCCGCGACCTCCTCTCCTGTCACTTAGTTCGACTGAGGATGAAGAAGGGACCATTTTGCAATCCTGCGCTATTCCTTTCGAAGGGGTCGGTATTTGGTTGGAGAGTCCTATGATTCCCTAACGGGTTACAATGCATGATATTTTCGGTTATTGGAGTCGACTAAGATTAAATTCCGGTTAAGGTGTTTAAACAAGTTCATATCAATTCAATCAGTCACAAAATCATTCATAGTACAAATTCCAGTACGAATTCAGATACATCAAGTACATGCACAAACTATTTACAATCACAATCATATACAAGCCTAAGTCTCCGAGTACTACAAAACTAGTACTCTATTACAATAAGCAATAACCCAACTTACTTGAATTTGCTCGATCGCTCGATCCTTTAGTTGCGAGCTGATTTGTTTCCGGAGGTCCTATAATACAAATAGGTTCTTTTAGTACTTATATTTTATGGATTCTTATTCTAATTCATAATGAAACTCATTTTCCTCATGTATACATATAACGTATTAATGATTCGTTGTATTCTATTTCGGGGTTCGGCTCCTAAACTAGATTCTAGTTTTAATTCCTAAGTCGTAATTAGGCTCGAATCCCAATGTGACATTAATCACATTACGCTCGGGTATTCAAATATCCTATTGGGTCGTAATTTTGGTATTCTAACTATTCGATACACGCTAACCCTAATTGAGGTATCAGATTTATTCCCGATGTGTAAAAATCTTACATTTTGAGATATTTACTTAAAATTAAATGTCATTTCAAATTTATTATTTTTCTGATTTCTATTATAATATTATCTAAATAACCTTATTAATTTACATTTTCATAGATTTATTAATTTACATTTTCACATATTACTAATTTATTATATTACTTACCTAATTTCCCTAATTAACCATACTTAGTACCTAAAGGCTAGGATTAGGGTTCCATGTAGAGATTAACTTCCCTAAACATCTAATTAAGATCCAAATCAGTAATTAATATCCTAATCACCTAATTAACCCTAAATCACCCAATTTTACCATCATTTTAGGGCTAAAAATTAACTTAAAAATTTTGAAAATTAATTTTAAAAAAATGGCTTCATAGCACTATTATACATCATATGAGCATCCTACAGAAAAATTTTGAACTCCAAACTACATCCTTAAGCCTATTTATTTTCCGGTTTAATCATGCTCGGTTTTGAACAATTTGTTAAGGACCCTATATTTCCAGACATAATTAAACTAAATCAATATTTTTCCCTAAATCTACATATAAATAAACCTCAGAATAACAAGTTTCATAATTTTTTGGGCAAAATAACTAATTTTACAAAATTATATAAAAATCAGATGAATAAATGACTAACCGGTTCGAAGCTTTTTGGTCGTCCAAACCCTGTCCAATGTTGTCGGCCGGTCCAGGCGGTGGTTCTAGTGTAGGGTGGTGGTGGTGGTTCGGTCCCAGGTGGTGGTGGTGGTGGTTCGGTCCCAGGTGGTGGTGGTTCGGTCCTAGGTGGTGGTGGTTCGGTCCTAGGTGGTGGTGGGTAGTGGTTTTGGTTCACTTGCCTAATCTGCACATTTTTCTTTTTTTTTTCTGGATTTTCTCTCGATTTTTTCAGTGTTTCGATTTTTCTCAGATCTCAAACTGGCCAAATGACTTCTGGAATTTTTTTCCTTATTTATAGACAATTGTAGAAATTAATGTGCATTAATTTGATGGGATTTTGCCTCGATTCCTTGATTTTTGGCTTTTTGTTTGTCCAATTCTTATTGGTTATTTTTTCTTCTTCCTGACCATGACCTGATCTTATTGTAGCTTATCCACTTCTGTTTTTTTCTGATTTTTCTATAATTATTTTGTATTTTTCTTTAATTATTTGCTTAGTTTTCGGTCAATTTTAGTAATTACGCGTATTTTTATCTACACGTAAATACATGTGGGGTACACGTGAACATTCCTAAATATTATTTTGGTCATTCTAAAATTTTTAGTATACATATAATTTATCTCTAGTAATTTATTAGTTATTATATTACACTTTTCGCTTTTTCGGTAATTAGCAGTTATTATGCTTAAAATTTGAAAATTTTATAGTCTCCTATTTTACTACTTATTTTCTTAAATTTAAGTTTACAGGGTCATTTTTACTAGTATTTTGCTAAATAGTTTATAATTTGGGTTTGATCGGATCCGTTAACCGATCGTCCTAAACCTTGAATTTTAAGCTCAAACCTACGGTTACTTAGCTTGGCTTTAGGGTTTACACTAAGGATTCATACAAGACAAGTCTCTTGACCTCTTGGTAGTAATAATGTTGAGTAAGTGCTCGGTTCGGGCAGGATTGAGCAGGAGTATAAGGTTTCGCTGTTGTTAGGGCATTCTTCCAGTCGATACACAATTTCTAAAAGATGTGTAGTTGCCCAATACGGTATAAGGAGTTGATCAGCAATAAAGAGTAACTCGGCCTCAGCAAGAATTGGCTAAAGCAGGAGCATTCGCCTCGTTAGTCCCTCCAATCCTCGGGCTTGGTTATAAGTTAAAGGCCCAGTATTTTAGTTCCTATCATTTCCTCTAGGTTGATTTAGATTTGGGATCAAATTCGATTGGTCTCCGTTCAGTCCTCCTTCAGGGTGATATAGACTAAGGTTAATAATGTTGAAGGTGTCCAAAACCCCATAATCTTTGGAAAGCTCTAATCTATAGGTGTTGTCATCGATCTTTTGGAGGATTCTAAAAGGTCCTTCAATCCGTATAGACAATTTGTTTATCCTCTTACTCAGAAACCTTTCCTTGCTCAAGTGTAGCCATACTGGGTCTTTAAGTTGAAACTTTTTGATCGTCCTACCCTTAGCCTTCTCTTACATTCTTCTGGTAGCTTGGTTGATCTGTTAAGTAACTTTATCGTAGACGTATGGTAAGGACTACGCTTGAGCTCTCGCATCGGGGTCTTCTTACTCAAATATGGGCATGAAGGTATGATTGAGGGACAACTTGAGATTAAAATCATAAACAACTTCATAGGGGATTCGCTTGTTGTGTCGTGCACTGTTCGATTTTCAATTGTAAGCAAATTCAATTATGAGTAAACTGATGTCCTAATCTGTTAAGTTCTTACCCACTATAGCTCGAAGCAATGATCCTAAAGCTCGATTGACTACCTTTGTTTAGCCATCAGTTTGGGGGTAATAGGAAGTGTTGATTAGTAGTTTGGTCCCCATTCAGTGCCATGAGGTTCTCCAGAAATGACTCAAGAACTTTAGGTCTCTATTTGATACTACACTTCTCAATATGTTGTGTAATCGAACAATCTCTTGTAAGAAAAGAGAAGCAATAGTTGAAGTATCATTAGTCTTAGAGTAAGGTACAAAGTATGCCATTTTACTGAATCTATCCACGACGACCATTACGGAATCTTTCCTTTGGGCAGTTCTTGGTAATTCAAGAACAAATTCCATACTTAACTTAGTCTATGGCCTCGTCATGACAGGCAAAGCCATTGCTTTTCCTTGTTCAGCTTAGCTTTTGGCCTTCTTACATAGCCCTCAACAATTCAGTGCACATCTCACCTCATTCTTAGCCAAAAGAATTGTTCACTTAATAACTCATATGTTCTTCTTTCTCCAAAATGCTCTGAGAATCTTCCATTGTAGACTTCCTTAATCAGTAACTCTCTTAGAGAGCAAGTCAGCATGTACAATTTCCCTCCTCGAAATAAGTACCATCTTCTATATGATACTCATCCATTATCCTTCCATCAGCGCAACGCCCAAGTATGGGTTTGAAGTGTGGATCTTAAGGATATTGCTCTTTAATACTCGTAAACCCAAATAACCTGGTCTATAGTTTAGTTAAGAGTGCAAGTCTTCTTAAAAGGGAATTTGCTATCACGTTGCTCTTTTCTTGTTTGTATTTTATCACAAAGTTGAATCCTTCAAGGAATTTAACCCATCTTGCTTGCCGCTTCGACAACTTAACCTGACTTTAGAGATGCCTTAGGGACTCATGGTTGGTATAGATGACAAACTCTCTTAGTAATAAATAGTGATGCCATACTTGGAGAGCTCAGATAAGAGTCCAGAGTTCTTTTTCATATATAGAGTAGTTCAATTAGGGTCTCTTGAGCTTCTCATTATGGTAAGTGATTAGTTAACCTTCTTACATCCGGATGGCACCCACACCAATACCTGACGCATTATGTTATAGCCTAAATATTTTCTCAAATTCAGGTAAAGCTAATACAGGTGCTAAAATTAGTCTTTCCTTCACCTCGGCAAAGCTTTTCTCCTCCTTTTTCTCTCCATTTGAATTTGGTATTCTTCTTCGTTAGCCTGGTAAGGGGTGCGGCTAAGGTGTTGAAATTTCTTATAAACCTTTTGTAAAATAATGCCAGTTTGTGAAAACTTCTCACCTCGGCATAAGTGGTTGGAGTTGGCCACTTAATGATTGCTTGGATCTTTTCATCATCTACTCGTAAGCCCCCTCCACCAACTACATAGCCTGGGAACACCACGTCTTCCTGGTAGATGTAACATTTCTTTAAATTGCTGAATAACTTCTTGGCTGAAGGACATTCAATATGGTATAGAGGATTTTCAATACTATATGGAGATGTTCACAGTGACTCGGCATGTTAGCACTAGACACTAAGATGTCGTCAAAGTACACCACGACATACCTTCCTATCAGATTTCTTGGCACATGGTTCATTAGTCGCATGAAAGTGCTTGAAGCATTCGACAAGCCAAATGACATGGCCATCCATTTGTAAAGTCTATGTCAAGTTTTGAATGCAATCTTCCATTCATTTCCTAACCTCAAGCGAATTTGATGGTAACCAAATTCTAGATTTATCTTGCTAAAGACCTTGGCTCCACTCAATTCATCCAACATGTCATCTAACTTAGGGATAGGATATATGTATTTGATGGTGATCTTGCTTATAGCTCAATTGTCAACATACATATACCAAGTACCATCTTTTTTCAACATTAGGAGCACCGAAACAGTACAATGGCTAAGACTCCCCCTCGTGTAACCCTTTTTCCAGTAATTCATTGACTTACCTTTGAAGCTTGGCATCTTGTTTAGGATTTATTTGATAAGCTGATTTGTTCGTCAAGGCGATGCTAGGTATCAAGTCAATATAATATTCTATGCCTTGAACAGGAGGTAACCCTTGGGGTAACTATTTAGGAAACAAATTGGCATATTCATTTAACAACTCTCTTACTTCTAAGGGTAATTTACCTTGCTTCCTCAACTGTAATAATCGTCTGACTAAAATGAAAGTCGACACGTCAGCTTTTATTACCTCTCGGAGCTTGGCTTTACTCATCATTAGAGTCTTCTTCGATCCTTGAGCAAGTTTTGCTTGTAATTTGCTAACTTAAATCAATGGCATAAGGTTTAGCATAATCTTCCTCCCATCCTTCTCGAACACATAGGTGTTTCTGTATCTATCATGGATAACTCTTCAGTCATAAAGCCACAGTCAACCTAATAACACATATGATGCATGCATAGGCAACGTGTCATAAAGAATCTCATCGAATTAATTTCCAATTGAGATCAATAGTAGTGCTTGTCAAGTTACATGTAGTGTTCCTTTCTCGCTCAACCAATGTAACTTGTACAACTTTGGATGCACAATAGTCAATAACTTCAACTTCATAATTAGATTGGCTAATATCATATTGGTTACCACTATCCACAATTAGTATGCACAACTGGTCATGCACCTTACAGGTGATATGGAATATTTTCTCCTTCTGCTTTTCCCCATGTGAAGGTTTTAAACTCATTGCACGTCGAACAACTAGGATCAACTTATCCAAGTCCTCAGCAAATACATTCTCTTCAATCAATTTGTTCTCCTATGTGGCCTCTTTCTCAAGAACACCCTCTTCCTTAAGCTCATCATCAATATTATTCACTTCAAGCTTTAGGGCATCTCCCTTGATGACCATAGTCCTTGGGTTCAGACACTAGGCAGCCATATGTCTAAACCCCTAACATTTGAAACATTTAATATGGCTTGTCTTCCTTTTAGATCCTTATCCTTTCTTGTATGTCTGGGTTAGCACATTACTGTTAAGTCAGCCCTTCTATTCGGCACGAATACCTACCTTCCGGGTCAGCTCGGTGCTTCACTAAGCTCGGAGACTTCCCTAACCAAGTCAGCTCAGATGACCAATCTGGCTTACTAAAGGTCGAGTCAGCATTCTACTTCTTCTTTGCTTTTTTACTTGTTGAGTTATCCATATGGCCTCATCCATTGTGGTAAATCATTAAGGTTTTATAACGTTTCTAATGTCACTCCTCAATCCAGTAAGAAACCTAGAGATTGTTCGTACTAATGGTTCCTCCACTTCACAATGGATCATAAGCATTTAAAACTCTTGGATATACTCGTCAATAGTTTAGCCTCCTTATCTCAGCTCCTATAGCCGAGAAAAAGTGTCCTGTAGATAAGCATTCGGTACAAATTTGTTTTTGAGTATTCTCTTCCTCTCAAGCCAAGTATTAATCTTTCTATATCCTTCTCATCTCCTCTTAACCTGGAAATTCTTCCACTATATGGCAGCATATCCGAAGAACTTAACAGCAGCAATTCTCACTTAGTCGTAATCTTTATATTAGTAATAATCAAAAACACGTTCCACCTTCTCCTCCTAATCCAAGTAATCATCCACACTTTTAGACCCATTGAAGTTTGAAATCTAAAGCTTCACATGGTCGGACACTCGAGGTGCTCAAGCTCATTCTTCTTCCTCATTATAGTCTTCCTTGTTCTCTCTATCTAGATCTCCTAAGTCAATCCTTCTTTTCACTTATCTACCTACTCTTCTACCTCGAACTTATCAAGCTAGGTTCGGGTCTCTAGCAGGTCGGGCAGCTTATAGAGTGTTATGTGCGGCTTTAGCAAGCCTATAAGCCAATGCATGAATAGCTCGAGTCAAATCTACAAGCAGGTTAGCTATCTCATCAAGTCTCTCATCTGTACTCTTAGGGATACCCTAGGATTGTTGACTGTAGTGGACAACACTACTATTATCATCCCCAACACCAATATTAACAAGAGGGTCCATCATTTTCTCAGCAAACTTAGTTACAATCTTCAAATATGAGCTATAACTAACATTATTTCTCCAAATCTAGCAACACGGTACACTTTCTTCAAACTAGAAGCTTAGTAACTAATATCACAGCAACTAATCTAATACTGAAGTTTGCTCTGTTTCACACGCCTAAAAAGAAAACAGAGAATAAACTGGGAACTTTGAGAACAAACTACTACAATCCAAACGAAACCTCCGCTCTGATACTAAGATGATGTAGACCGTAGCCAAGAACAAATAAGGATGGTCCAAGCTTGCCGAAAGCTTGAAAAAGGAGATGGTAGAACACGTGAAAGAATAGAAATGAATGAAAGGTAAGCAAAACCCACAAACAGCTCCAAAGGATATGACGTACCATTAGAACTTCTGAGGACTCACGACATAGCTCGATATGATGTATAAGTTGGTCCAATGAGGTTACTTGCCACCTAGCCTTACTTAAGGATTAGGATAAGAGTGAAATGAGAGTAAACAAATAGTATTTACAAAAGGGAAATATTCAATGTATTATTGATAATTTGATTCATCTATGACTACATGTACAGTGGGTATTTATACCAAAAAATTTAGGGCAACTTGCCTAAAAATGGAAAAGATGAAAAGGGTATTATCCTAAAGAAGTAATGATACGAATTTCATGGATGAACATACAGACCCAATATCACACGTAACCAAAAGGAGTGAGTTTGGGCTACAAGATGGCTCAAAAAGTAAATGATAGTAGAAGATGAGCAAGGGTTCCTATGTACTGACAATGGATATGATGCACCAACGCCTCATATGAACTTTAGTCACACTTGATATGAGGTACAAGTATGACTAGAGGACATTCGCCACTAATCCACACTCAATAAGCTAAATAAAAGTAGCTCAAGTATAAGCAGAAAGGATGCTTAGCTCAAGAGAGTGAGAAAGATTAATATATTCTTAGTATGATGATGATGCAGCTGTTATAATTTGCTAGTATTTATAGTACCCAATTAAGGTAAGTTCTATGTTACAAGAAATTATAGAAAAGGACTTATACTAGTTGGAAAAGGGAGAATAATTTACAGGGGTAATAATGTAATAGTGCAAAGAGAATATCCACTATTAAAAAGGATCGTATGAATGACAAAAAAGGACAGCGCGCATGCAGTTTACTCAATTTATGGTCCTCATGACACTGTTGGCTGAGTAGGGACAGATTTCGATCAAGTCAAGTTGGTGTCTGAAGTTCAGTAACTCGGGCAACTAGGATTGGAGTAAGGTTGATTCAAGGGCAACTCATTTGAAGGTTGGCCTTAGATGATTAGCTCCTAACTATTGTCAATCAGACTTTAGCACTGGTGAGGGCTATATCTTGATTCAAGGCTTAAAATGGTATGTGGCAGAGTAGGCTCGACACGTTGACTAGTTACCTGGGTAGCTTCTTAGTTAGTGTAGAAGGCAAAGTAACTCGGCAAATCGGACTGGGGTATGCATTATTCCTCAGCACTTAACTCACCCTTAACAACTCAATGAATCGTCTAAGCAAGCCCTTAAGTTCAAGATTATGTAATTGGCCCTTGATCTCTATCAAGTAATGTACAAAGAAAAACGAATATTTAAGGAAAATAATGATTAGTATAGCAGATTCTCCATATGGCCCTAGATATATGGCAGTGATGCAGTGGTGATACCATTAGAAGATGCAAACAAAACAGTACAATCTAGTTGGGTAACGGAGCAAGCGTAGGTTCATCCAAACAGGAGTGGCTAAGGATTCATGCAGGACAAGTCTCTTAGCCTCTCGGTAGTAATAATACCCAGTAAGTGCTCGGTGTCAAGCCTAATTTTTTTTGTTTTTTCTGATTTAAAATTAATTTTCCCATTTCCTGATTAATACTAAACTCTAACTTATTTAATATTAATCCTCGACTAAAGAAATTGAGAAATTCCAATTTTTTATTGAAAATAATTTTTGGAGTTGCCACTCGACTGGAGTTTGGAAAAAGGAAAGAAACCGTAATCAATTGGGTGAATTGATTACGATTTGGCTACCAGTCTTTGATTTCAATTTTAATAAAAAACCAAAGGGTTCCGAATTCGGGGGCTAACCTATTAAACCCTAACGAGTACCACTATTTATTTGCCAAAATTAGGATTATTTTTTCTAATTATAAAATTTAAAAGAATAAATAAATAAAATCAAAAGAAAAGAGAACGTAAGTTTAACATATTTTATCATCACCTCGAATGTGCCTACATACCCGCTAGTCGGGATCAGACGATCGTAGTTCTTTCTTTTTAAAAAAAAAAAAATCTTTAATATGTTGATTGATTTTAATTTTTGAAATCGACCGAGTTTATGTTATTATCAATTTAGTTTTTCAAAAACTCCAAAAGGGTCCTAATTCACTAAGTTTTTTATTCTATTTTATGAAAACTTTCTAAAAGCCCTATTTTTCTAAAACGAGATTTTTTATTATTTTTATTTCCAAAAGAAATTTCTAAGTGAGAAAATCTAAAAAAATATACCTAATCTTAAAAATTCCTAGACCAATATACATATATATATTCTATTATTTTTAAACAATTATCTACCTACATAAATTAGTAATGTTACGTAACTTACTTATTATAAAAAAAAAAAAAAAACTAATACTAGTAAGTCACCTAAACTAATATAGTCATATACACATATACTGTATCAAATAAAACTAAGGAATTAATAATATAATGATAATAATGATAAATAAATAAATAAAAGAATGAAACAAATAAAATAAAATAAGAAAACTGAGATTTGGAAAAACTGAACCTGGCTTATTCTTGCACGATAATGACGCAGACGGAGCAGTGACGGTATCGAACTGTGGAGTGCACAATTCAACAATGGGGCGTGCTATTCTAGAGTTGGTGATGTGCGATGGACGTGGGGTTGGCATCGGTGTATGTCCAGCGGATGAGTAGCAGTTGCTGTCGGTCGGATGCTGTTGTGTGCGGGTTTACTGCAATAGTGTGGCAAACTTGGACAGCGTGATGCAATGTGGGCGTGGCTCGTGGCTGATCGATGTGGTGATCATTGGCAGGAGGCGAATACTGCAAATGCGGACAATGCCTATGAGGATGACTGGACTGTAGGCTGATCGTAAAGCTACAGCTGTTGTTGCTTTCCTACTGCCCATGCACATTAGTAGTTCGGTTGGGAGTGCTGCTCGTTGTAGTTGCGTCTGTGATTTGCAGGTGTCGGAGCTGTGGTCGCGGCTGAGTGGCAGTCCGATCACTGCAATTGCTGTTGCTGGGATGATAAACAGTGTGCGGTTAAGATGTGAAGGCTATCTTGTACGGTTGGGGATTTGGCATTCTTAGAAGAAGAAGGACAAGCGGTGGTGATGGCTTCCCTATGTATTTTCCTCCAGCGCGTCTAACTTGATATTTGGTGAAGGACAGTGGACGTGCGTATGTGGACTACGTCACGTTGTTGATCGTAGTTAGCGAATGATGAAGGGAATAGGGCTGTCGGAGCTGTAGACGTTGGTTGCTGCAGTAGATGGTGGTCACGTGCTGTGTTGAAGTATTGCAGCAGTGGTGGAGCTTGGTAATCGTCCGTGTAGGTTATGTGCTGTTGGATGAAGGACGGGTAGCTGATCGTGTGGGCTGAATTACAGTAGCAGATTTTTGGATTTTTTTCTAAAGCAGCCTCTTGTTTCCCGTTATTATTTTTCTTTTATAAAGTCTAAATTAAATCCTATCATATCTATCGTATCTGATTTGATAACCATTAAACCAAACTAAATCCAAGACTTCAAACTAAATCCACCTAAATACTCTGCTACTTATCCGTTAGACCATTGACCTGTATCTTGACATTCATTACTATTAAATTATATTTAAACTATCTGATTTCCTAAACTAAAATTTTTAACTAAATTAAAACTAAAACTAACACTAAAACTAATTATTCTTAATATAAATTACTTCCTAAAAATTTATGAAATCTTTATGATTTTTCCTTTTCTTATTTTTTTGGTATTTTCATTATTTGTTAATTTTTATTATTATTATTTTTTATTAATTTTTTTGTTATCTTTGAATTAGGACCCTTTTTGTAAAAAATAAAAAATTAAGACTATGGAAGAGCAAAAATTAGGTGTCTACACTAGGTTCGAATAGGACCAAACAGGAGCACAAAGTTTGATTGTTGTCGGGGCATTCTTCCAATCGATGCATAATTTTCAAAAGATGTGTAGCTGCTTAACACGACATAGGGAGCTGATCGGCAACAAGCAATAACTTAGCCTTGGTAGGAGTTGGCTGGAGTAGAAAGACTCGCCTTGTTAGTACCTTTAATCTTTGGGCTTAACTATGGGTTAAAGGCCCAGTATTCTGATTCCTATCAATAAAGGAAGTAATCTAAGCAATTAACCTAATCAAAAGCACAAATCCTTCTCAACTTTCTTAATCAACTAAAATCAATCAGACTTTAAGTTAAGAAACCCTTCAACCCTCTTGGTCTTTAACTATCCTAGGCTTCTACAAGTTGGAAGTACGTAAAGATCGAATCTTTTCAAGGCAAAAAGGTTAAATGAGGATTTAATCGTGTGGTTGAAGCTTAGAAGAAGGCTTAAGAAAAAAAGTACTTGAAATGAGGCATAGCGTTCAGATGCTACACAACATAGCATTTGGATGTCAAGCTAAAGCCGCTCATAGTAGCCTAGCATTCGAATGCTACAAAGCAAGGTGTTTAGATGCCTTGCTCTTGTTTTGTAGATTTCTGCAGAACAAAACCCATTTGAAACTACAACTAAAACACCCAACTCCTTGTCTACATCTTATACACTTCCAATCCCAACTCCAAGCATTAAATACTAAGGATTCACAATGATAAATTTCAACTAAAACTCTACATTTCAACTCTGCCAAATCGAAATCTACTTAACAAATCAAGACTAAAAATAATTACTCAAAGTACTTACTTGGAAATGATTCAAACACTTGGTGAAGTCAGATTAAAGAGGCTTAATTCTTCAATAATCTACCAATGGTTCCCAAGTTAAATTCAAAACTTATCTTATTCTAACCTTAGCTATCTTTAAATCCATTTTTCAAGCCAAGAATCAAACTCAACCCAAGAAATTCTTCAAGATACTTACCTTCAATACTTGAAATGAGTTGTCCAAGTTAGAAACTAAGATTCTCCACTTAAAACTCCTGTGAGCAAGCTAAAAACAACAAGAGATGAGGAGATTTAGACTGTTAAAAGCCTTAATATGAATTTATTTTAGCTAAATCTTCAAGGTTCTTACCTTAATCTTCCTTTGCTTTCCTCTTGGATCAGGGTTTAAAAGAGGAGGCTTAGTTTTCTGCACATAAAAGTGTAGATTAAGTCTTATTTGGTATAAGTTAAGGTTTTAGATAAAAGAAGATAGCTTAAGGTAAGTAAGGTTTTAGGAAAACTTAAATTTCCCAAAATGTCCTTGGTTTTGAAAAATATTTTCTTAATTATTATAGATTTTTATTTGGACATACGTCTTTATATAACTATACAAAAAATATTTAGTAAATGTGCACCTACAAAGCAATGCAAATAAAAGTAATTTTTTTTCCATATGTAATACTAATAGAGAAATATATTACTTAGATAATGGTTTATTATAGCAACCAATTGAGAATTACTTAAAAATTGGTACAAATGAAGTGGTAGGTAGAACTTTTTCTATTTATTGTTGCAATTATAGAAAACCTAAAATATCAATTTTTTTTTTATGAATGCACATAATGCAAAATAAATTAAATTCAAGGTTGTTAATCTAATAAGGGTCAATTCATAAATCATAGCTTGACATTACAAGTGGAATAATAACTTATTTTCTTTACTATGTATGAAATTGTTTAATCAATACTATCACTATGTTATGAACATGTCATGACTTCTTCAAATATGAAGAAAACTAAATGATGACTAATTTAGCGAATAAATTTATAATGTATTACTGAAATTATTCATTTCTTTCATTTTTACACATTTTTAACACTATTTATGTCTATTATTTTTTCTTAAATTGTCAATTGTGTATATAGTTTGATTCAATGATGCTTTTATGTTTCAAATTTTATTATACTATTATATTTAATTTTTGCATACATAATATGCATGCAAATCAAGTTGTTTAAATATAATAAGATTTCTTTATTATGTAAATCTAAAATAATATATCATAATCTTAAATCACAATAATAAATCCCACTATGATGACTGTGATTTTTTTCCCTTTTCATCTATCCTATTTTAGGCCTTAAAAAATGTTAAATTTAGAAAATAGAGAAAAAAACTATCCAATATTGCAACTTAAGGCTAAAAATTATGAAAAGCAAGTCATAGTTGTCTATAGTTGTGAAATTATAAAGCTAGCATGCCACATGTTTTTCATTAAAAATGTCAAATTCTTAAAGAATAAAAGTATGATTCAAACAGCAATATAGCTAAATTTACATACACCAAAACTAACATACTACTTTCAATAAAATATTTTATACATCCATTAAAATCAAATTATTAATTCTAGACTACTCAGGAGTGAGTAGGTAAACCTGTTATACAGGGCACTCACTCGAATCCTACTCCATCGAAGAAGTTCTAGGTGGGTTAAGAGGACCGTAGTGTAGGTTTCGAGTAACAATTTTATGAAACTTGCTCCCACATGATAAGGTATGAGTATGACGTTAGGGTATCCTGTACCTACCCTAGAACTTATACTTTAAAGTATACAGAGTACACATTTTAGGATATTATGTACCTGCCTTATAATAATAAATAAAAAAATAATACCATTACATTATTTTAACTTGAAAAAAAAAAATAATAGCAAAAGTCTAGCTTATAGTAAAACCATAAGACTAAACCCTCTTGTCTCTATTGCCTTATCCCTCTCTTTTCTTCTTCTTCTTCTTCTTTGTTTTTTTTTTTTCTAGTTAAAACTTTCTCTCTCATTTTTACGTTGCTTTCTTACTCATTTACTAACCCTAATTTAGTAAGATATTAAAAATATCTCAGTTAGTCCAATATACTTTACTATAATTACACAACACATGATTTTTGTATTCAGTATATAATAATTTTGGGGTTTGATAAAAATTTTATATTAATGATTTGAAAAAAAAAGATAAAAAAAATAATTTAGCATGATTCAATCAAGGGTTGAACGTCTCTAATTGCAAGAGTATTCTTTATCATACCCACCAAAGTTTCATATTGTTACAATTAGATATATTGCAAATATAAGAGTCTTTCAAGTTATTGCTATTCGGTCCATTAGTGTAGTTATAGGTTTAATATTGATTATATATATGTATAATATTACAAAAGAAGATAAAGTAAAAAAACATATATATAAGTTCCATAAGGTACCCTGTATCCTATAAATAAATATTATAAGGTGGTTCTAAGATTCAATAGGATAGGTTCCGAATATAAAAAATTAGGAATTTATACCTATAAAGTAGGATATAGGTAAGGTGTCATATCTTACTCATCCTGTATCCACTCAATCTTATCACTTTATATGCCTTTACATAAGAGAAACATAGCATTAAATGATGATTAGTCCTCATTATCCTTAAAATATTATTTTATGTCTAACCTTTTAAAACAAATTAATATTTAGATCACCACAAAGATTGAAGAGTTAGATCCTTGAATGAATAAGCAATTACAAAAGAAGAGTGGTATACATTTGCTCTCTTCCCCTATATAAATACCTAACAATTATTGAGTATAATACATCCCTTCAATAACAAAGGGAAATATAAACTATAAATTTCTTCTCTTATTATGTGCTAAAAGAAGGGAAGTACAAACAAAAATAAAATTAAAGGAAAATATAAACTAGAGGTGTTCAAATGAGTTTTGGCCTGTGGGTTAACCCATTTAACTTGCTTAAGTTTTTTGGCCCATTTGAGTTAGCTTGTTCATGAAGTTTACACTTATGGCTCGTAAATCAATTCATTTAACTCACTTTTTAAACGGGTTATGGTTGGAATTTTTTTGCCCATTTAAAAGGCAAGCCAAATGAACCTAGCTTGTTTAACTCATAAACCAAAGTCATTCAGGCTAGGTTGGCCCCATTTAACCCACTTGCACACCTCTAGTAGAAACTGAGATAAAAAACATTTTTTAAACTAATTAATCATGTTAAAAAATGAAAATGAAAAATAGCCATTAGCTTTGCAATAGAATGGTGCTAACAAACTTTATGCTCATAAGAATGATTAAGAGTTAAAATGTTGTTATTTATGTTCATTTAGATGCAACATCGATTGAGAGTAAAAACTTTAATAATTAAAATGTAACGCTTGTTAATAACTACAACAATATTTTAATATGGACTTGTGTAGATCTGTTATGTCCTATGCTTTTACATAAAATATTTAAGCTACAAAAAGTAGATGAACACATTGGTGGTTATTAGTAAAGTGAGACCACCATTAAATCTTTAAATAGTAGCAGTAATGATATCTTTGTTGTGTTAATTCATATGCCTAAACTTCCATACTATAATCTTCTCCAAATATTCTTTTTGCATATAGTAAAAAATTGTGACTGTTAAGATAAAAAACTTTTAACTAGTATTCAATCAAGATAGGAGAAAAAGAGAGGTGCATAAAAGTGGTGTAAAAGAAAAGAGAAGAAAAAAAACTTAACGTGAAACCTTTATTTTTGTGTTTAAACAGCAATAGTGATAACAAAATAGGGGGGGAGGTTTGGTGGGTTAGGGTGTAGAAATGCAGTTTTAGGCATTCATAGTAACATGGAGAAAGTAATAATAAGACGAGACATAATGTCCTAAGGTTATAGTAGAAACATAGTAACTACTCAATAAATTGATAAGGCAAGTGTAAATTTGTTACATTAAACTACCTTAATAATATAGACTATAAACATAAAAAATATAAAATATAACTAAAATTTGTAAACCAATATGTCACAATGTAAATTAATCAAAAACTTTAACAAATACATTGATTAAACATTATATAAAAAAAAATCAAAGGATGATTCTAAAAAATATTAACACAAATATTATAAACAAAATCATACTTAGGTCAGTTATTAATTAGAGTCAAATGCGAACAGATAATGATGTATATAATTTATGAAAAATTGAGTTGAATAGTAGTTACACAGTAATTATTTCCTCCTTTCTAGCTTAGAAACTATTAGAATAAGTTGCAATTTGGTAACTTAAAAAAATCTAATAGTAAAGATTTGAAAAAAGAAATTTATATTCATGAATTAGTCCATTATGTTGATTAGGGACTTTTTTTTAGAAAAAAAAAAATCATTTTTCGTATTGTAGATAGCACATTTAATATGTTTATATTCTATTTATTAAGTGACGTATAAAAGGATGTTCTTTTGATTACACGTAAATCATAAAATACATGGATAATATTAAAATAGATAAACAAAAAATGCTTCTTGTAATTAGACGAAGATGTTTTCTTTTTTTTATTCTCCTTTAGACGATGTTGCCTTGTTTTCAAATAATGACTTCCCAAATTGTTGAAATGTTTTAAAGTTAGACTAAGTACCCGTTGTGTTTCTTGTTTTGTTTTGATGAATGATACTACATTTCCCATCAGAAAAAAAAGAAGAAGCAAAAAGTGCTTCTTGGATGTTTATTAAGTTAGGTTGAGTACCATAAATAGGATTGTTTCATTCTAAGGGAAGAAAATATATATTTTTCTTGCTCTCTCACCTGAAAGACAATCTTAAACCTATAAATTTATCACATTTCTTAAGTTGATTAGACATTTTATCAAGTAGTAATTAAGTATAATGAAAACATAGAAACTTTCTAAATATCCTAAGATATAGATATTATAATTTTCTAAATTTTGATAACAAGAAAATTACACAATAAAAGACAATAATTGTATTAAATTTAAATAGAGAATGAAACCTTTTAGTGATTCAAATAAATTATGAACATTATTAATTAAAATTGTGTGAGTATAAGATGACACTTGCCTCCAATGTAAGCAGTCAAATCTTAAAGATGTGGCATGTTAAGTACATGAAATGTTTATCATAATACATTTAATTTTCTCCCTCTATTTAAACATGATGTGATATTCTTTTTATACCACTTTAATAATGTTTAGTATCTATTACTAGTATTTTAATAATATTCATTATTTCTTTGAATTACTAAAATGTTTCATCTTTTATTTAAACGTAACCCCATTTATCCTTTAGTAGTAATTTCTCCTTAAGACAAAATGATAATTACTAAGGATATATTGTTTGCATCATTTGGGCATGTTTGCATACTTAACCACCATGAAATAAATATAGGTAGGGTGTTTTAATATTATTTTTAGAGGTTTAAATATAAAATGATCGACATGTCCTAAATCCAAGGACGTGATTAGTTCCACTTATACTCTTATGCATGGCAGGAATATACAATGCACAAAAGCATACATGTACACATTGTGTATTATTTTCAAACTTTTCAATACAAATATGCTCATAATTTTGAAATATTCATTTATTTGAATTTATGAAGGGAAATAAAAGTTTTACAATCGCCATAATTATCTTCGAAAGTATAAAATAACTAAAGAATTGATCCCTCCAAACTTGATAAGTCCTCTTAGGTTTATAGACTAGTGACAAACATCATGAAAAAAAATGCCTTGGTCCTTTAGATACATATGTGAGATTGGTTATATAAATCTTTGGAAACAACCACTTTTAGCCAATTAGTCTTGGACACTACAATAAGAAATAAATAGATAATTTGCCATAAATAGTTAAACAAATGTGAGTTGATAAGAATCAAGGGTACAAGTCACCATCCTTGAATAAGTGATAAGAGATGTTCTCCTCGATTAAATATGCTCAAGAAGGTCACCCCCTCCCACTCTCTAATATTAAAAATAAGATAAAGATGTGTTTATTAACTTAAAATACCTAACTATTGATACATACAAGTTTTTAAGTGTTTATACTTACATCTTTAAAAAAACTAACTCGTTACCAAGCTAAGTTAAAATAATCATAGTCTAGTGAGCTTTGCTACAAAATGATTGACAACATGACATATAAACACAGGTTAAAAATCCATAAAAATATAAATAAAAGAAAAAAGAAAAAAAATCAAAACAACATGGTGACTAAATGATAACAAAGTGCTATCATAATATCATTGCATTTGCATTTAGTATTTTCAATGTACTTATTTAACTCTTTTGAAAACCATATGCAAGATGTAATTTATCTATGCTATACATGATTATTTTAGGTCTTTATGAACTTCGTATATTAGTTTTATAGCTCAATAGACCATCCATAGTGCCTAGTAGTAGGAGTAAGACACAATCAACATTTTTTTATTATAAAGTCACTAAAATGATTCTGATCAGATTTGAAATGTTATTTTTTCTTTTTCTTTTTTTATAATCGGGGTGGGTCATAGACCCTTTCATTCACACAACACATTTACAAAACATTAGTCCATACAAAGGAAGAAATGGGAATATGTTGTGCCCTATAGGAAAGTACATAAGAGAGGTCATTATAAAATGCATGCAAAACATCAAAAGGAGGAACAAGATAGATCTGCTCCTCAACCTCCTTGATCTTATGATTATTCGCTACATTGTTCACCACCTCATTTCCTTCCCTATGCACAAAAGATAACTAAAAGACTTCAAACCGAGATAATGTTTTCTACATGCAAGTATCACATGTGAAAATTTGTTAGCATATTATATTTCATTTTTAACGATTTGAACTGTAATCTTTAAGTCTATTTATGTCAATTCTTTTGTGGCCCATTAATTTGCAATAACTACGTCTATAAAAGTCCCTATAATTCTATACATAAAATGTTTAGTTTTCTAATTTTCTTAGAGAAACCCATAATCTAGTGCCCATGATCATCCCTTATAATTCCTTTAGTCAGTATATTGTCACTTGAATTAATTAAAGATACAATAGTATTTAACTTGACCCATTGCATCAATTTAAGACTCCAGGTGGTTGGTAAAAGGGAGAGGAAATATAATCTTTTGTTGTTTTTAGGTACACTACCCCAATACTCATATACTTAAGGTTTGATTATTCCTTATAATGGATGGAGGGTAGGGAGTGAGGAGTTTCTCATTAGGGTCATAAGTTTATTGTTTCTATTAGAAAGGCAAATATAACCACACATGAAACATTATTAATCTTAATTTTTTCTTTTGTATTTGTAATATTTTTCATAAACCAAGTTTGAAAATTTTCGGTCTATAGGTAAAAGTTGTGCCCTCATGTATTAAGAGTAGATCATAGGTCATTTGGGCTTAGGCAATCTCATAAGGCTTGTTATAGGTTTTCTAAGGTTGATTTGCAACGAGGATAGTTAGGTGAAGTGCTTGGAAGAATGTGAGCAACTTTTTGATAGGTAAGAAGGAAATTATTGAAGGTGGTCTATGTGAAGAACTTTAGTCATGGTACAAGTAAAAGGGATCAAACCCAATTTTATAGCTGTAGAATGGGTTTGTGTTTGGATAGTAGTTATTGGTACTCTTTCAAATGGTTATGACCTACTATTTTTGAGAAATATAGATAGGGTCTATCAAGACCATTTTCCCCTAAATAAATAGGACCTATATTAGTAGAGACCCATTTAGATATGGGATATTCCATTTTATCTTCATTCTAAGTCAGCTCATTTTTCTAGCAATCTTTAAGTGAGTACTTATGTGCTTGCTTCAAGAAGACGCCCAAAAATATTTTACTTAAGGGACCTATTCTTGACAATAGCTAATGCCAAAATGTAATAGTAGATCCATCCCTTGTTATATAAGTTCTATGTTCCAATGCCTATTCTTGCTTTGATGTTAGCTCCCTCTAGAGAAAGGAAGATGTTATTGATGAAAGATATGACATTCCCTTTTATTCTTCTTTTGTATTTGACTTGGCAAAGAAGTAAGCATGATTTTTTTTTTTCCTGTTGTAAGTTCACACCATCTCTCAATGGCCAACGCATCATTTCCTTTTTCGAGTTTATCCAGTCTTAAGCTACCATTTTTCTTTGGCATAATTGCTATTATCCAACTAAACCAGTGTAGTTCAACCTTGGGGATAATGTCTTGCCATAAGAACCCCCTTGCTATTTTATCTACTTCATGTAATATTTTTTGGAATAATTTGGCTACTTACATATACTATTTGTTAAAGGAAGAGGTTGAGGTTAAACCAAGAAGATCTCTACTCCTACTTATATCTTCATCAATATTTGGTGAGAAAAATATTCTCGACATCTTTGTATTCACTAATAGCCCTAACCATTAATGAAAATGATATAAAGTTTAGGCTATGGTAAACATAGATTTGGCAATTGCTTTGGCTATGAGTACAATATCATCAACAAAGAAAATATGTGATGGCCAAAGTATAGAGATAGATATAGGTTCCTCTTCTCCTTAACCATTTCCTCAAACATTGTGCTTAAAAATTCCATGGCTAAAATAAATAGGTATAATAAGATAAGGTCACCTTATCTTATGCCACATGAAGGAATGAAGCTTTTTATGGTTATACTATTAATTAGGATTTGGCTAAAGGCAATAGATTTACATGACACTAAAAGTTTTACCTACTATCTAATACTTTTTTTCCTTTTTTTCTTATGGTAGCTATGAAGAGTTCATTCATTAGTGTTATGTTTTTTCCCTACCTTTCAATTTGGTAAAAAAAAAAAACTAGCTTAGAGGGGTAGATTAGGGAATCTAGAAAAGGCTTAAGGCACTCAGCCAGTATTTTTGTCACTATGTTCTAAGTTGTTGTACAAAGGCTAGTAAATCGAAATTATGAAATCTCATTTGCCCCTAATGTTTTGGGTATGAGGATTAGGAGAGTTTTGTTTATATTAGCTAAGATAATCTTTTAGCTAAAATTTTGTAAGGTGAAGGTTTGTACTTATTCTTCTATAATATCAAACATGATTTGAAGGTGTGAGTATGGAGGCCATCTATTCCAAGTGCTTCCATAAACCAAGAGAGTTTACTGCAACTATGATTTTTTCTCATTTAATAAGGCCATTTAGGTTTTTTTTTTTTTCCCCTCTTCTATAAGCTCCCCTCTAAGCTTTTTAAGAAGAAAATTTGTGACAAAGCTTTCTAATTTTTGAGACGTATATTTGTTTTGAAAATGCTTTATAACATGGAAACATAACTATTTTGAGTTATTGATCCAATTACCTATAAGAGTCCCTTAAGGAGAGGATGCATTTTTTTGCTCTTCTTTTAATAGTGGTTACATGAAAAAATCGAGTATTCTTATCTCCTTCTATGAGCCATTATGTTCATAACTTCATGAGCCATGGGGTTACTTTTCTATGTGGAACTAGTGATAGTTTCTTGCGCAGTTTTTTTTTTTTTTTGTTTTTCTAGTTCAATGAGAAAAGGTTTAGGGCTATACTAAGATGTTTTCCTATTCTAACTAATATAGCTAGAAGGTGTCTTTTTTTAGTTTCACAAATCTTAACAACTTCTCGATTCCTTACTCTAGCCTTTTTGGGAAAGTTTTCTACTACCAAACAAAAGTCATATGAGTTTTCTTGCCAAGTATGTATAACTAAATGTTTGAAGTCAGGTTAGGTTAGCTACTTTGGCTGAAATTGAAAAGGTTGTTTTCCCTATATGGTAGGTATATCTACGTATGTTTTTTATAATACAAGACAGTGATAAGAGCTCCTTTTGCAAGTGAAAAATTGTTGTTTGTAGATAAAGGAGTAGCCAACTGTTGTTACACTTGGCTTTATTTATTCTTGTTTGGACTAAGTTTGTGAGTGATCTTTGATTACTTCGGATGTATCTAAGGCTTATGAATCCTAGGTTAAATAAGTGACAATCATGCATACTATCATTGTAGGCTTTAGACCTTCTCTAATTAACTTCAACTCTACCTATTTTTTAAAGTCATTTGATACTTTGTTAAAGTCTCCTATTATGCATTAGGCCCTATCTCCAACTATATTTACATGCATTCTCAAGTTATCTAAAAGGGTAAGTGATAGGGATTAAGGGCAAATTACATGCTTCCAAACCTGAAGGCTCGTTCAGATGGTTTGTTGAGCTATCAGGGGTGAGTTAAGTGCCAAGGAATAGTGCATGCTCCAATCTAATCTGCTGAGCTACTTTGCTTTCTACTCTATCCAAGAAGTTGCTGAGGTGACCAGTCGATGCGCCGAACCTACTCCACTACATACTATTCCAAGCTTCAAATCAAGATGCAACCCTCACCAGTGCCGAGGCCGAGCTCACAATAGTCAGGAGTCAATCATCCAAGGCTGACCTTCAAATGAGTTGCCCTCGAATCAACCCTGCTCCAGTCCCAGCTGCCCGAGCTACTGAACTTTAGACACCGACCTAAGCTGATCGGGATTCATCCCTACTTAGCCAACAATGTCATGAGGACTACAGATTAAGTAAATCGTGCGTGTGCTGTCCTTTTCTAACATTCATACAATCCTTTCTAACAATAGATATTCTCTTTGCACTATTACATTATTATCCCTATAAATTATTCCCTCTTTTCTTAGCTAGTAGAAATCATTTTCTATAATTTCCTGTAACTTAAGACTTACCCTAATTGGATACGATAAATACTTGTAAATTATAATAGCCACATCATCATCATACTAAGAATACATTGATCTTTCTCACTCTCTCGAGCTAAGCATCCTTTTTACTTACACTTAAATTACTCTTATCTAGCCCATTGAGTATGGACTAGTGGCGAGTGGCCTTTTGCCATACTTGTGTGTCATATCAAGTGTGACTAGAGCTTGTGTAAGGCATTAGTACATATGTACTAATCATCGGTGCATAGGAACTCCTGCTCATCCTCGACTATCATTTACTTTTCAAGCCATTTTGTGGTTCGAACTAGCCCCTTTTGGTTACGTGTGATATTAGGTCCGTATGTTCATCTACGGAACCCATATCATCTTGGTATCAGAACTGGACTACTTTCGAAGCTAGATTCTATTACTGTGTTCTTTGTGTGATTTGTTACTATTCCGTATGTTAAAAGTTTTACTGTTGACGTAAGAGTTTGGTATTTAAGAAGTGTTGAGGGAAAATTCTATGGTTAAGTGTTTGTTTGTTGTGTAGTTGTCGTAATGTTAGAAGTATTAGTTATTGATCTGCTATCATTGTTTATGGATAAAACTTCAAGTGGTAATTTAGACATCAATTTTGAAAGGTAACCAATAATGTGAAATTCAAGTGTTCAAGGAACTTTAGGAAACTAAGAAAGTAGTACTCAACATGACCAAGGGCAAGAAGAAAGCTTCACACCTTAGTCAGTAGATGATCGCTTAGATAGGCTTACCAACTTGGTAGCCGGTTTGGTAACTGTTATCCAAGAAGATAGACAAGTAGCTAGAAATAACTCCACTTGAGTAGTAAGAGCGAGGCAATGGTCAGTTTGGCCAAGTTAATGTCCTAGCTCGACCACCCTAAGTTAAAGAAATGGGTAAGGATGCTAGACAAAGGCTAGCCCTTGAAGAAATTGAGGAAGAAGACGAAGGAAACAACAAAGCAAAAGAAAGAAATGCACGAGCCTCTAGAGTTGAAGGGTTGAGGATGTATTGTCACGCCCCGAAGCGGCAGAGTCGTAACAGCCCCCGCCGTGTAAACCATCCTAAGATAGAAGTTGGCCTTACAACCGCTATCTTAGACCTGATCTACACAAGGCGTCTACGACTAACCCGCTTTGAAGGAAACAGTTTATAATTTAAATAAATCATTTCTTCAAGAAAGTGAGGAAAGATATATATATGATAATACAGTTATTACAATTAAGGTTTACAAGATTTCTCCGTAATACATTTCCTAGTTATTACATTATTCAAAAATGAGAAGTTCTAAAGTAAAAGCTTAAACCTTAAAAATATATTTATTCTTCACATGTTTTTCCTCACTCCCCAGGATCCAGCAGTTGCTAGCTTCAGAGTAATTGGAATCCGCTTCTTAGCCAGCACCTGCACGACGTCTATAGGGATGTGAGCAACCACAGCTCAGTAAGTAAGGACGGAGGACTTAAAACTACACCATACACACAACAGGGTTTTCAATCACTTATTAGGTGCAATGCATGTGTAAGCAAATGTCATCGCACGACGTTGTCCGGCCCGTCGTGAGATTAGAGAAATTGTGCCCGCTCTAATCCGGGTTGAGGAGTTGCCGTTAATGCAATAGCTCGCGACCAAACCCAGGCTTGTGTAATGGAGACCTTGCTCCTCCCGCGACTACCTTCAAACCACTGCCTTCGCCTTCGCCGCGACCTCCTCTCCTGTCACTTAGTTCGACTGAGGATGAAGAAGGGACCATTTTGCAATCCTACGCTATCCCTTCCGAAGGGGTCGGTATTTGGCCGGAGAGTCCTAAGTTCCCCTAACGGGTTGCAATGCATGTCCGATTATGATTACTGGTCGGATATTCAATTAAGTCCAATTTAGGGTGATCAATCATTTCATACAATTCACATAATATGTGCAGAGCAACAAACAGAATCATGGCCTCACCCATTGTAAGCTCCAAAGTTCAGCCAAGTAACCATAGGATTGAACTTAAAACTCAAGGTTTAGGGCGATCGGTTAAAAGATCCGATCAAACCCAAATTATAAACTATTTAACAAGATATCAGTAAAAATGACCCTGTAAACTTAAATTTAAGAAAATAAGTAGTAAAATAGGAGACTATAAAATTTTCAGATTTTAAGCATAATAACTGCTAATTACCAAAAAGGCAAAAAATGTAATATAATAACTAATAAATTATTAGAGACAGATTATATGTATACTAAAAATTTTAGAATGACCAAAATAATATTTAAGAATATTTATTTGTACTATATATGAATATACATGTAAGTATAAATACGCGTAATTACTTAAAATACGCGAAATGTGCTAAAATAATACTAAATGCTTAAAGAAAATTCATAATTAATTAAGGAAAAATCAAGAAAAATCAGGAAAAATCATGAATCATCCAGAATTGGGTCGTGGCAGCTGGGAAAAATAAGAAAAAATTCGGCCAATTAAATTAAGACAACATAAAAGCCAAAAATCAAGGGATAAGGCAATTGTCTTGTCCCATTTAATGCACAATAAATTCCACAAAGCCCTATAAATAGCAGAAAAAATTGCAGAGCACATTTGGACAGATAAAAATCAGAGAAAATTAGAGAGAGTTGAAAATTCGAGAGAAAATCCAGAAAATAAAAAAAAATAAGAAAAACTGTGCAGTTAAGGGTTTTAAAAGGAACCCACACCAGACGAGGAGCTGGAAGTGGACGGCCACCACCACCACACAGTAGTGGCAACGCTCAGGTCGGCCGATAAGGCCACGGCGGCCCGAGGTGGCCGGAGCCACCCAAATCGGTGAGTCCGATTTCCAGCCCGAATCTTGTAAATTTTTGTAAAAATAGTAAATATAATTAGAAAATTATGAATTTTGTTATTCTAGGATATTTCTGTATGTAGTTTGTAGAAAAAATATTATTTTGATGAAATTATATCCCGTAATATATGGCCCCTAAGAAATCGTGCAAAACCGAGCACATTTCGATTTAGAAATAAATGACCTTAGGAGTGTAGTTTCAAGCCCAAAATTTTTGTGTAGATTACTCAGATGATATAGAACAATGCTATGAAGCCCTTTTTCAAAAATTAATTTTCTAAATTTTTAGATAATTTTTAGGTCCTAAAATGAGGCATAAAATGGGTAATTTAGGATTAATTAAGTAATTAAATTATTAATTTCTGACTTAGTGAATAAGTAGATGTTTTAGGGTGTTAAGATCTGATGGATTATGATACTTATAGCATTTAGGGTGTTAGATGTAATTATTAGGTTAATTATGTAATAAATGAGTAATAGGAAAAAATAGTTAATTTTGTAAATTAGGGAAATTTGGAGTAAAATCTGATTTAGGATGGATTTAGACATTTTGAAATAATAATTGGTGTTTAGAGATGGTAATTAGGGTAATAGAAATATTAGAAATGCATTATGTGCATAATATGCAATAATGCATAATGTGTAATT
>JAMXBB010000005.1:11757212-12346348 GCA_024138015.1 Lumnitzera littorea
AATTACACATTATGCATTATTGCATATTATGCACATAATGCATTTCTAATATTTCTATTACCCTAATTACCATCTCTAAACACCAATTATTATTTCAAAATGTCTAAATCCATCCTAAATCAGATTTTACTCCAAATTTCCCTAATTTACAAAATTAACTATTTTTTTTCCTATTACTCATTTATTACATAATTAACCTAATAATTACATCTAACACCCTAAATGCTATAAGTATCATACTCCATCAGATCTTAACACCCTAAAACATCTACTTATTCATTAAGTCAGTAATTAATAATTTAATTACTTAATTAATCTTAAATTACCCATTTTATGCCTCATTTTAGGACCTAAAAATTATCTAAAAATTTCAAAAATTAATTTTTGAAAAAGGGCTTTATATCACTGTTCTATATCATATGAGCATCTTACAAAAAAATTTTAAGCCCCAAACTACATCCCTAAGCCTATTTAATTTCCGGTTTAATCATGCTCGGTTTTGAACAATTTGTTAAGGACCCTATATTTCCAGACATAATTAAACTAAATCAACATTTTTCCCTAAATATACATACAATAAAACCTCAAAATAACAAGTTTCATAATTTTCTGGGCAAAATAACTAATTTTACAAAATTATACAAGAATCGGGCTGGAATTTGGACTCACCAGTTCAGGTCGCTCCGGCCACCGCGGGCCGCCGTGGCCTTGTCGGCCGGCCTGGGCGCTGCCACCACCGTGTTGTGGTGGTGGCCGTCCACTCCCAGCTCCTCGTTTGGTGTGGGTTCCCTTTAAAACCCCTAACTGCACAGTTTTTCTTTTTTTTTTTTTTTCTGAATTTTCTCTCGAATTTTCAACTCTCTCTAATTTTCTTTGATTTGTATCTGTCCAAATGAGCTTCTGAATTTTTATTGCTATTTATAGACGATTTTTGTAATTATTATGCATTAATTTGACAAGATTTTGTCCAATTTCCTTGATTTTTGGCTTTTAAGTTGTTCAATTTTTATTGGTCAATTTTTCTTTTTTTGACCACGATCTGATCTTGCATCAACTTATCCTCTTTTGATTTTTTTCTGATTTTTTTATAATTATTTTTTATTTTTCTTTAATTATTTACTTAGTTTTCGGCCAATTTTAGTAATTACGCGTATTTTTATCTACACGTAAATACATGTAGGGTACACGTGAACATTCCTAAATATTATTTTGGTCATTCTAAAATTTTTAGTATACATATAATCTATCTCTACTAATTTATTAGTTATTATATTACACTTTTTGCCTTTTCGGTAATTAGTAATTATTATGCTTAAAATTTGAAAATTTTATAGTCTCCTATTTTATTACTTATTTTCTTGAATTCACGTTTACGGGGTCATTTTTACTAATATTCTTCTCAATAATTTATAATTTGGGTTTGATCGGATTTTTTAACCGATCGCCCTAAACCTTGGGTTCTAAGCTCAATCCTACGGTTACTTGGCTTAACTTTGGGACTTACATGTATGTTCCAAGTTTTTCTAGGAATAGTGTTGCTGAGGACTACTTAGATTAGGTAGATGGGATTGAAAAGTAGTTTGAATGCCATAATGTACCCGACAATGCAAAGGTTAGACTTGCTATGTTGGAGTTCACTAATTATGCTACTTTTTGGTGGAAGAACTTGCAAGCCACCCTAAGAAGGGAAGGAGAACGAGAGATTAGGAGTTAGAATGAAATAAAGAGGGTTATGAAGAGAAAGTTTGTGCTATTTACAGGATGCTTTCAAAAGATTGCAAGAGCTGAGGCAAGGAGGGTCGAGTGTAGACACTTATGTTAAGGAATTCCAAATGTTAATGATCTGATGTGAAGTAATGGAGCTAGAGGAGCGAACTGTATCTCAGTTCATCGGTGGATTGAAGTATGAGATTAAGGATATCCTAGAAATCATAGATATTGGAACGCTTAATGATGCAGTTTGAGCCACCTAGAGGATAGAAAGGAGTCAAACAAGTAAAGGTTCTGACCACCCGTTAGCCGACCTGGTAGTAGCCAATCTGTTCCGAGCAGACTTATGCAAATGGAACCAAGTAAGGTTGCTAATGTTTGACCTCCTCAAACTACTCGAGCAGAGGAGAAGGAACCTCTGAGGAAGTTTGAGAAGGGCTAAAGTTTAAGGAGGAAGACAAGTGAGATCAAGTGTTTCAAACGCTAAGGCTTTGGACACATGGTTGCTTAGTGTTTGAATAGAAGAACTATGGTAATCCAAAGTAAGATGCTGACTGTCAAAGTAGAAAGCACTGATGAGGAAGTAAAGGAGCTAAAAGAAGATGGATAAGCTAAGCTATCCGAGGAGGAAGTTATCTATAGTATAGAAGGCAACTTTATACCGACCACTCTAGTGTTGAGAAGGATGATGAGTGTCAGTCCTATGCTTGAAGATGAACAAAAGGAAAATCTCTTCCATATCAGATGTAAGGTAAATGAGCCCCTATGTGCGCTAATCGTTGATAGTGGGAGCTACACTAATGCAACCTCTTTATTTATGGTCCAATAATTAAAATTGCCGACCAAGTCCTATCCAAAGCCTTATAAGCTTTATTGACTTAGTGATAAAGGAGCCCTACGGGTAAACAAATAGGTATCTGTGTTGATCTATAAGAGTGCCCCCTTTTGTTGCCATGCCAAAATGCACAAGGCCTTAGGCCCTGTTTGGCAATCATATGGACCAGATTTTAAAACCTGGTCCAATCCATTCTCCTCTTCTTCTTCTTCTTCTTCTTTTTAATAATTAAAATAATAATAATAATAAAATGAAAATAAAAAAAAAGAAAAAATCCTTTAAACTCCTTTGTTTTATCAATACTTTTTTTTTTTGCTACTTTTCCAATTTTTCTATTTTTATGATGTTTTCTAAATTTTCTAGTTTTCTAAATTTTCTTTTTTTTTTTGCGCTTTTCCTTACTTTATGACTCTTTATTTTTAAAAAATTCTAAAAATAAATAAAATAAAAGGAAGCGGGGGACTTCTTTAACCTTTACCTATTCCTCAAAAAGTTTTTGAGGATATATTAATGGATTTTATAATTGGATTACCAATTTAAAAAAGGTATTCAGTTATATTAGTTATTGTTGATAAATTGACTAAATACTATCACTTAAACCCACTACCAACCAATTATATAGCAATTTTAGTAGCTAGACTTTTCATTGAAATTATGGTAAAATTGCATAGGATCCTAAGACCAATGGTTTATGATAGAGATTAAGTGTTTGTGAGTTACTTTTGGCAGGAACTTTATAAGTTTAGTAGGACTCAATTGAGAATGAGCTTTGCTTATCACCCTTAAATAGATAGGCAAATCGAGGTGTTAAATAGGTGTATTGAACACCATTTAAGAGCTTATGTTATGAATAATTCGAAGGAGTGGCCAGAGCATCTACCATGGGTAGAATTTTGTTTCAACACTAGTTTTCATACTAATGCTCAAATGTCTCTATTTTGGGCCTTATACCAGGGGTTTGAGCTCAACTGAAACTGTTGATTTGGGGCTCATAATTACAAATGATATTTTGAAGGCCTTGAAACAAAATTTGAATAAGGCACAACAGAGAATGAAGTCTTTAACAAACCAACATAGGATTGATAAGGAGGTGCAGGTGGGAGATTATGCCTATGTCAAATTGCAACCGTATAAGTAAACTCCATTAGCCAACGAACTTTCTTATAAGCTATCCAGATGTTATTATAAACCATTTTAGGTTATACAATGAGTGGGACCTGTAACTTGTAAATTAGCTCTACTAAAAACATCTCGAGTACATTTAGTTTTTCACATTTCCTTATTGAAGAAAGATAAGGGTAACATGGATGTATGGAAAATTCTATTAGATAAGGCTATTACAAATCACCCTATAGTAAAGCCTTTCGTTGTTTTAAATACTCAAGAAGTACTTAAATAGGGAAGGAAGGTGACTCAATTACTTTTTCAATGGGAGTCATTGGACCCATCCAATGTTACTTAGGTTGACTGTTCAGATTTTAAAAGGGACTTTCTTGAATTTAACCTTGAAGACAAGGTCAATCTTCACCAACGAGGGAAAATGTTACAATAGGGAAACAAGAGCAACAAATTATGAAAAGGACAAGGAGAAACATAAGAGAACCTATAAATCTTAAAGATTATTTCAAATACTGAGTTTAGAAATATAGTATTCAAGAGTTGTTTTTTACAATTATAAAAATTAGTTACATAAATGATGTTACATGTAATAAATTTACTTATATGTAACAAATTGTAACTATACTCTAACAACAACAGAAAAAAGTATAAATAGTACAAAGAGAGAAAGAGAGAGCATGACAGTACTCTTCCTAAGAATAATTGCTTTGAAATTTTGGAGTCCCTAATCGCTCGAAGAATCAAAACCCGCTTTTCCCAAATTAAGAACTTTTTCCATTTTCATAGCCTTAGACAATACATGAGAAAACAAGCTATTAGTATCATCATATAGATCATAAGGTGTAGAACAAGAATCTGAAACTTGTTTTCAATTTTGTTCAATTTCTTTTTAGATCTAAAATCCTTAATATCTATAGTATAATAGAACACTTGAGAAAAAGATAGAGAGAGAGAGAGAGAAATTTACCTATTGGAGTTACAAAAGAGAGAGAGAGAAGACTAAAGGTATTATTTTGATAGGCCAAGAATTTGTTTTCTTTTTCTGAGTTAGTGGGTTAGGCCTCCCATAGGCCTATTAAAGACCTTTACTCTACTTTAACTCCAAACAATCAAACACAAGCTAAAGCTAACTTAACCATAAGTTATTGACTATCAGATAGGATAAGTGTCCTCTAGTAATGAGCCATCAACTTCTATATTATACATCCCTAAATTACATGTACCAATATTTAGGTGATTACTCAATTTCATTGATTGATGGTTGTATTGACCTCAACCTAAAGAAACCAACTTAAACTATGCTACAACCACGCCTAAGTGAATGACACTCCATACATTGCTTGGTTTATGCTTGGTAAGATTAGCTGGAATTTGTTCTGATTCACCTATAATTGAACAAATTACTTGAGGGTATTAGGGATAAATATGTATTTGCTTGGTGCTTGTTTGAGTGCAAAGACATCTTAACAACTATAAAAACCAAACTATGGTTGTTGCTTTGCTGCTTAGTATGTTTGTTTATGTTTTCAACAATTGCATGTTTGTCAATTTGTATGGCCACTGAAAATGCACTAGTAGAGGAAAGACAATATAATAACTCGTCATGCATAGAAAGATTTTATATTAAGAAGGTTGTTAAGAATATGCGGTAATAGAAAAGGACATATGGTAGTGATTCTCTATTTTGATGTTACTTCACCTTGATTCTGGAAACTACTAAAGCATTAGGAGACTTCGTTCTTTTATTAGACTTAAGGCCTAATAATTAGTTTGACTAATTGCGTAAGGTTAGGGTATAATTAGTTTGACAAGCTTCTTAAAGAAAGGGAGATTGCACAAGCTCCACCATGTATGTGAAGGTCATCATGTAGTTGTAGCCACATTTGATTTGAAAACGAACTATAGGTTTAGAATTTGAAGTTGACAAGTTAGAATTGTCTCCTAACCTAATTTTTAGAAGGCTTGAATTCGGTTCCTACATGATTGCCAATTGGTCACGTATGTTTTGCATTACATATGGTTGATTTGCGCATAATGTTGATAGTTAAATTTGAATAGATGGATTCTTAGTTTACTTAGCTAATTCTAAGCTTACAAAAAAAAAAAGAAAGAAAGGTATAGCCACTTCGATGCTTAAGTAAGATTTGATACATAAAGTGTATAAAGAATGAAGGGAGAAGTAAAATGTAAAGAGTTCAAGTGGCTTCAAGAAGCTTACTATAGTACGTTAACCTCTATTTACATAGAGCAGTTGGTAACTGCCTTGCAACTATTGCATCCTAAATCCCATATAGAGAATTTGAATTACAGACCATCCCTTTAAATTCTTAGAGCGTAGATCAATTAATGGTGGTTATGGACATTTATTTGTGTACCGACTCCTAACAACTCATACCTATGTTTAAATTTAAACTTTTGGGGTTTTGACTACATCTTCCCGAGCTCCTTATTTCTTTTCCGACCTATTCAAAGTTACTTCAATTTCTTTTTATGTAGATATTTAACCTAAGTTATCCATTTCCCAATCTATCGATCCCTTAAAGGTTCGAAGTTGATAAGGGAGGTTGAATGCTAAGTTCAAGAGGTCGAACATTAGCTCCTTTAGGTCACCTAAAGGTCTCTAATGCCTTAGGATGAAAATCCCCATCAATACATAGCATTCTTGCTTGATATTAGCTCTTTTTTTTTTTTTTTTTGTATGATGGAGGGATACGACCGTATTGTTGATTGGCTACCTCTAAGCACATAAACTACCCTACAACACTTATGCACTGAGTAAGAATAGCTTACACTATGTAGGTAACGTAAAAATAAGAATCACTCACTTACTCATTAAGCCATTGTATACTTACACTCTTAATGTTTGCCAGTAGCTTCACCCTACAATAAGTACTTGATTGGGACTCAAGATCTGATAGGTGTGAGGAGTTAAGGAATGGAAAATTTTATTATTTGTTATAGGTTATTATAGGTGTTCAGGTTAATCCCAATGTATAAAGTTAACTAAAAAGAAAAATCACATACATATAGCTTAGAAATATTTGTAGGAATGTTAATATTTACGTTATATGTATTTCTTCATTATCACAATTTGATACTTATGTCACTCTATTAGGCTTGGTTGTGATAATGAAGCATTGGTGCAGATTTTAGATAAATAAATGAATATTAATTGTAGATTCCATCTAATATAGGTGGATTCCATGTCTAAGTTAACACGTGGAATTAGTTAAATTCAACAGGAAAATATATATTGTATTTTTATGCTTTTGAGTGGATTTGTAGTTTTTAAGGTTTTTGTATTATAAGAGCAAGAATATAGACATGGATGTATTGATCTTTGCATATTACACATGAAGGACTAACATAAAAATAAGGGTTTTGTTTAATCTTTAATTGATTGGAAGCACAATTAAAGATATATGAGAGTTTTAATTTACCCAATTGATATTATGCACAATTTTTTAATAAATTGATAAGTTATGCCACAATTTAAGAGAATTGATAAGATCGGGAGTTTCAAAGAAAAAGATCTCTAGGGTTTCTTTGATTCCAAAAGTTAACTAACTAAATAAATATTGTTTGACAAAGGTTATAAAAGTAAACTAAAAGCAAGCTTTAACCTTAAAGGTATAAACATAATCTGACTGTTTAAAACAAGAACATAAAGGAAAACTCATAAATCTAACATAAACTTATGTCTAATATCCAATAATAATGACATAAAATAAAATAATAAAAGAAATCTAAGTCTTCCATAACAACTAACTCCATGCATATAGAATTATTAAGTAGTGATATTCTATATTATTCTATGCAAGTTAACATTTTTTCATACAAAGTTGATATTATTCTATACAAGCCCGTATACATGCCATGCAATACAATTAAAGTTGATAGAACTCCCATATAAAACTTACTAATCATTAATAACTTGCTATATGCATGAATTTGCTGGAATGATGAATTTGATCCCCATCACCATCAATAATGAAACTATAAAAGCCTGATCACACAAATTAGGATCCTCTTTATTGGATTTTTTCTTTGTGTATATCTCATCTATACTTTTTTTCCATTTGAATAAATATTTAGATAGTTTGTTTTCTCTTTATTATGTATTTTGTAAATTAAGTTCACTAAAAGTATTGAAAATAATGATAAAAGTGATATGTAATTATAATAAAAATAGTACTGTAACTCTCTCTCTCTCTTTCTCCCCATTTAGGGTTTTTCTCCTACAGAAAATCTAGGGATTGTGATCACTATATTTTAGCCGTATGCCTTAATCAATATAACCACTATTCTTGTTCCACAACCACAAAAATTAGAGAATATCTTATTTTAGATTTGAATGTATGCAATCACTTCTTCATCAATGAATGAGAATCGCATCAAAATAATATTCTTATAGATCTAAACTTTTTAAGATTTCTTCTTCTTCTTCTTCTTTTTTTTCCATCCCAACCATCCTAGTTAGAATTGTAAGTTTCAATCCGTGATTACATGGGAATTTGTTCTAGGTCAATATCACCCATCTTTATCCAAAAGATGTATCTATTTTCAAATCAAATCGTTGCATCCCCATTTCTCTTGATTTATGTTGTCAATACCATTTGTAAATGTTTCTTAATGTGCTCAATGAATGAAATTCAATTGTTTGGCAATTTTCTTTTAAAAGATAATGTTGCAAGAAATATATTGAAAAGCATAAATTTATTTATTTATAAAATAGTTATAGATGTAAGGGTTCGACTGGAGTAATCACATATTTATTGTGTGAGTGGTACGCTATACATAACTTTAGAGAAATGAAGTGGGAATGACACTTAAAGAGATGATTATGTGAGAATGAAGCAAGGAGAAAGAATAAGCAATCTCAGTGTTTTATATGCATAAGTGACAGATAAGACGGCTATAAGGAACCTTAGGCGTTTACCTTATAGCTTAAGTAAATGAGATCAATTCTTTACTCAAACTACTTATTTGATCATAGAGAGCAAATGTTTTTGTCGAGCAAAATTGTTTCTCTATACCTTCTAAGTGTTGCAAATGGGGAGGAAAAGCTGGGTATTTATAGACTCTTAGGTGTGGTAGCATTAATCGAATTATCTAGGTAATTAATGAATAAGATGAAGCTTGCTCATTTCATATTTATCTTGAATGAGCTAGCCAATAGGTCAAAAGCCAATAACCTTCCCTATGAGTGCATAAGCTTGCCTAAAAAAGTTTAGAGGCAGATTATTATGCCCCAAAATGGTAGAGTCGTAATAATCCTGTTATGTAAACCATTTTAAGATAGAAGTTGATCTTATAGTCGCTATTTTAAACCTAATTTACATAAGGCGTCTATGATTAATACACTTTAAATCAAATAATTCATAAATTAAACATATTATTTAATTATTTAACTATGTAACTATGAAAAATACATATTTACGCTAAATAATTCGAGTATGTTTGCAAGATTTAGTAGCCTAATCATAATCTACTTTAGTAATACATAAATCAATACTAAAAGCTATAAAGATAAAATCCAAACTTAAAAGTGTATTTGATCCCTAATTTTATATTTATACTCCCCAAGATCCAATAGTTGCTAGCTTGAAAGTAGTTATATAGTTGCTAGCTTGAAAGTAGTTATATAGTTGCTTTTTAATTAGTACCTATAACAACATATATAGGAATGTGAGCAACTAACCGCTTAAAAAATTAAGATGAAGACTTAAAGCTATACATCAAACACAAATAGGATTATTAACTAAATTAGTTAGATGCAATGCATATACAAGTAAATGCAATGCATATACAAGTAAATGCAATTACATGATATTATCCGGTCTATCATGAGATTAAAGAAATTATACCCGTTTTAATTCAAGTTAAGGAGTTTTCATGTTTATGTAATAGATTATGACCAAACCAAGGCTTACGTAATGGAGATATCGCTCCTCCTGTGACTACCTTTGAACTATTGACTTTACTCTTACAATAACTTCTTCTCTTGTTTCTTAGTTCAATTAAGGATGAAATAGGGACCCATTATGCTATCCAACACTATCCTTTTTAAAGTGGTCGATATTTAGTCGAAGAATCCTAAATATTTCCCTAATGGGTTGCTATGAAGGTCCGATTTAGAATTATAAGTCATATATTTAATTAGATCTGGTTTAAGGTATTCAGTTATTTTAAATAGATCACATAATACAAGCTAGAGCAGCAAACTAGAATCATATCATTAAACTTAGAAACAAGCACATACAAGCATGTACACGTGTACATGGTCAACTATTTAGTAAACATAACCAAGTACAATTTTAAGCCTCTAACTACTACAAATTAATACTCCAAAATACAGTAACATATTAATCACAGTTTGCCTAGACTCCCCGCTTGCTCACTCAAGGTGCGAGTCCTACAGGCCATTGCCGGCAATCCCTATAATACAAATATTGTTTCAATACTTATATAAGCTTTATTCGATATTTCTTTATATTATCTTTAGCTTATGGTTTTATTATACCTAATTATTTGAGTTTTTAAATATATTACAAATATTTATTAATTTAGGCTAAGTTTTGGTTCAGTTTCCAAATCGGTTTCTAAATTAGGTTCTAATTTAGTTTTTGATTACGCGTTATACAAGAACCTTAAGAACTTGTTTTGAATCATAATATAAAATAAATCATATTATAATTAGGTATCCTAAATATCATATTTGGTCTCTAACTAATATTCTAATTCGTATGGTATACCATAATTCTAATTTAACTACTGATTTAGCACTTAATGTGAGAAAAATTTATATTTTTCATATAATTATATAAATTTATCTTTCATATCATTTTTTTTATTATTATATTATCAATTTTGACATAATATTTTCTACTTATTAATTTTCTATATTTACATATTACCCATTATTACCTAATATGTACTTAATGTGCATATCTAATATTCTCAATACTTCAAATATCTTCTTTCATCACCAGCTAACATCTCAAAATGTCCAAATACATCCTAAATTAGAATTTGTGCCAATTCGACCCTAAATTATAAAATTAACTTAAATATACCCTTTTTACCTACATATTTATTACATATTATACATAATATGTGCAACTAACACCTCAAATTCCATTAATGCTATGGAAAATGTATCATACTCAGTAAATTATAATTGTTATATTATGATAATGAGAAGTACTAAGATAGTTTAATATATATTATTTTCTAAAATATCAATTTTAGATCCGATTTTGTTAAAAATTAGCTTAAATTATGTAAATGACCAAATAAAATTATAAGATTCAAATTGAATATTCCCAAAATCATAACTAAGCTTTAGAAGTCATTATAAATTAGATTCATTAAGAAATTTAATTAAAAACCAATTATTTCTTTTATATGAAAAACAAGGCAGATTCAATAAAATAATTTTAATAAATACTAAACGTATAGTTTATCAAAAATTATTTTTATGTAAATTAAATATATCATATAAGGAATATGTACACAAAAAATTAGCTCAAAATAACATTATTTACTAATTTTGATTTTCTAATTTTGAAAATTCATACAAAATTCCTTGGAATTAAGCTTGTTTTTAAGGAACCTGTATAAGAACTTTTAATTTAAAAAAAAAATGGTTTGATATTTTGATTCTATATGCAAAAATATCTAAGGAAACCAAATTTTATAATTTTTGAACATTGTTTGATATTTTTCATAAAAATAGCAACTTATAAGCCAAAATTACGCATTTTTGGTTCTTTGGTTACTAGAGCTCCACTGATGGCAAGGGTAGGTTGGCTGAAACCACTACCATGTCAAACCTTGGACCCTTAACAATCACCGTGTCAAGTCTTCATTTGGTACCTGTTTCCTTATCTAGCCTTAATTATACTATAATTTGTTAATTTTTTAAAATTGGTTTCTCTCCTCTTCTAATCTCTCCTTAGATTTTTCTAGACTCTAAACTAACTAAAATGAATTTTGGAAAGAGGTTCAGTATTTATAGAAGAGGTTTAGGGTTTACTTTTAATTTATTTGTGCCAAGTGTCCTTCTTGTCTTATTTTTTGGGCAAATTTAATTGGTTCATTTTTTTTCTTCATTCCTAACATGCTACGTCCCTATTTTGGACAATTCTTTACTTTTTCTGATTTTTTAAATTTTCTTTAATTATTTAGCATTATTTTAGTATATTTTGGGTATTTTAAGTAATTTCATATATTTTTACCTACACGAAAAAATATATATGGTATTCTTAAATATTATTTAAGTTATTTTATGATTTTTAGTATACATATAATTGATCTTTATCGATTTATTAACTATCAGAACTCGTTTTACACGTTTTCGATAAATAACGACTAGTATATATAAAATTCAATATTATAATAATTAATTATTTTCTTATTTATTTCTCTTAAATCCTATAGATGCCCAATTTTTGCCTCCTTTATTTTTATTTTTTTATTTTTCTTTTCTCAATAGGCCCTAAATTAGGAAAAACACAAAAAATAGAAAATTAAAGAAAACCAGAAAAATTAAGAAATTTAGAAAAACTAAGAATTATAGAAAAATACCAAAAAAAATCAAAATTAAGAAAAAGCACAAAAAAATAAGAAATTTTAGAAAGAAACCCTAAAACATAAAAGTTTAGAAAATAAATTTTTTTTAAAATTTAGAAGATTGAAAATTACAAAAAATTAGAAAAGTTGAAAAAACTAAAAGATTTTAGAAAATAACATGTTATTAGGATGGATTTTTAATTTTAATTTTGATTTAAAAGTTAGATCGTTGAACTTAGTTTTAAATTTAAATATAACACAAACTAACTAAGTCTAATTGCACATATGGACATGGCATAGGCCAACGGTCTAACAGTTAAGCATATGAATGTAGTAATAAGAATTGAGCATGAGGTCTTGGGCTCAAGTCTTGATGGGGGCATACAAAGTTTTTTATTTTTTTCATCACATTAGAGACTGCCACGTGTCAGGATCTGATTGTATTACGTATCTTGACTCGTAGTAGGTCAGGATTGGATGATATGCTGACATGGCGCAATGTGTCAGCCATGTGGTATGCCACATCAATTGCTACGAGTCATGTAGTGACATATGACAGGTCAAGGTTGGTCAGATTAGCTAATGTAGCGCTATGTCAGTTGACTTCCCCTCTCTTTCCCTCAGTTTTCCTCCATTTTCTTCCAATTTATCTCCTTTTTCCTTCTCAACAATAGCCCAACCCCTTCACTTTAACTCTTGATTTCACACATTTTCCTTGCTATAACACATCGATTAATGTTGCGATTTCATTCCCCACACGGCTTACTATGAATTAATACCAAGAACGCATTCGGATTTGGCCAAATCAATATTCAAATCAAGCTCCAAAAAGTGGAATAAAACTGAAAATCTGGAATGTGCATTCAAATCCAATTCAAGCTTTCCTTAGTCTTTAGGTTAGTTACGAGTATAAAAAGGGCATTGGGGGAGCTCATTGGACACATAATCACACATAAACAATTCACAAGCTGTAGAAAACTTACGCTCTTTCTCTCTTTCTTCCTAGACTACTCTTTCTCTCTCTACACCCACGATACTCTCTCTCTCTTTGTTTTTTTCTCCCTCAAGCCCCCAATAGATTCACACCACCACTACAACTAGATCCCTCTAGCCACCAGCAACTAAGCCCATCCCATTTCGACCGCCACCATGGCTGCTAACACCTTCCATTGTCGAGCCCTAACCATTGCACCCTGATTATGGTCGTGAGCAATTGAAGATAGCTGTCATCCACCCTTACATCATGCTCATGATCACTTAAAGATAGCTGCTATCTACATTCGTGTCACACCCATGATCAGTTGAAGCTCATTGATCATGCCAGTGACCCTTTCCAAGCAATTACCTCAACTGACCCAACTCGATCTGCGACTAACCCATTTGACTCGCTCCAGGTCCGACTCGCATGCCCACTACGTCCGAAGTCCAGTTTCCTTTTTTATTTATTATTTAGTTGTTGTTGTGTTTTTTTATTTATTTATCGTGAATGTAAATGTAATAATAAAGAAGAAAAAAAGGAAAAAAGAAAAAGTAGTTTATTTAGTTTTAGTCTAATAAAAATAAAAATAAGTAGAAATAATAAAAAATAAAATAAAACTAAAATAAGTAAGTTCATAAGTTAAAGAATAAAAATTGTTTTTATCACTTCGAGAAATTAAGTTTTCAAAAATAAAAGTAAAAATAAATTAACCCTTTATAAAATTAGGACCTTTTTTAGATTTTCCAAATATAAAAATTTCAATTTAGGACCTTCCTTTTAGAACTTTCCTTAAATAAACCAAATTGAACTAAAGATGCAAATCCAGCTATTTTTCCAAAATTAACATTTGTTCTACCTACTAAAGTTTTACACGAAAAAAAAAAAACTACGTACGTTTGATCTAAAATAGTGAGTACGTAAATACCTACAGAGCGATGATAAAAATTAAAAAAACCTAATTTCCATTTTTCTTTAGTTTAGATTGTTTTTTTTTTATCTAGTTATAGTAATCAGTAACCAAGTTTTGTCTTTCAAAATTAAAAAGTGATTTTTAGGTTTAATTCTAATTTTGGAAAGTTAATGGTATCCGTAAGGGTTTAAAATTCCTAATCCTTTGACCTAAATTTCTGGTTTTCAAAAACCGTTTTACAAAATCGGTTTTCAAAAACCGATTCTCGCTAGACTAGTAGCTAAGTTATAACCAATTTACCTAATTGGTTATAACTTAGTTGCTTTTCCCGACTCCGATCAAGTGGCAACTTTAAGATTGTTTTTTAAAATAAAAGGATCGGTTTTCTTTAAACCCTAGTCGAAGGCCAGTGTTAAATAGGTAGGGTTTAATACTTATTAGTTTAAAAAGGACCTAATTTTATAAAAAAAACTAAGAGGGTGAAAAACCAAGGTCAACAAATCCAAAATCACAGGATTACTAATATTTTTAGTTTCGTCATAAAATTTGGACTTGATTGGATAACTTATCCAACCACCCTAAATTTTACGGACTAAATCTTGAATACTTGATTGTAGGGCATATATAAACTGGCTAAATGATCCATATTTCAAGCCTATCAAATCAAATCTCTCTTAATCATCTTAAATATGAACTGGACTAGTTAAGTCCTACTAACAAACCCAAGGAGTTAAGCTAAATAAATATTGAACTTAGCCTCATAATTAACGTGGCAATTTTAGCCCTCTACAATAGTTATCTTTGTTTCCATAGTCTATTTGGAATTCCATTTCATGATAAAAGTAAATAATAATTTTTAAGGTAATTTATATAGATTACCTCTAAAAACTTTAAAAATTATATGGACCTTTGCTATTTGTAAAGTTAACACTTACCTCCCATGAAAGCTAATATGGTAACCTAGGTGAAAACTTTAGTTGACATAGCGACATATGGATTTTGATGTGGCATTTACTTAAATACATTTAATTAATTAATTTAAAAAAGTAGTAAAAATATAGGAAATATAAAAAATAATGAAAAAAGTATAAAATAAAAAAAGGAAATGGCCATAATCAACTACTTAAGGATAAGAGGTAATCGATTGTTGTGTTTAAAAGAGAAGGGGTAAAGGGTGGTCTTCAGAGGAGTTTGGAGTTGATAGGAATAGATTATTTTTGAGGTCAAAGATGAGCTCCTCCCTTAAGCACTAAGCTACTAAACTCAAGCTTAAGTCGAGGAAGAATCTAGGTCCCCAAAGCTAAAAAAATGATGATCAAGCTTAACCTTAGCTAACCTGATAAGGCCTTAAGCTATCATCCTCGACCTAAGAGCGAGCAAACATAGCTAATTGTTGATAGGTAATGAGTGCAATCTTAACCTAGCCTTAAGGAACCACTTCGAGCATCTAAATCCCCAACCACTTGAGATAATAGGAAATAGCTTGAGTGATGCCTATTTAGCTTCACTACAACCCTTGCCACCCTATTTATAGCTTGTCTTGCCACCCCAATATATGTCCCAATTAGATTATTGAAAACTGACCTATTAGATAACTTGGACAAGAACTTAAGTTCACCTAAGCACACATGAACAAATGGTTTTGACTTGTTTTGCCTAATTGGCCCCTGTTATTTTTGGTTGCCAAATCCAACCTCTATCAAAAGGCATAATATTATTGTACAATTTCATTACTTTTACTATTTTATCCTTGTAAGCCACTTCAGGGTTTAAGCTTACTTGCATATATTTACAAAATTACCATTAGGGTTTATGACTATTATAAATAGTTTACTTTACAATTAGTTAATAGGACATTAGATTTAAATATCCCCATTGTTAAGCCTTGAGCTTGTATGTGAGAATCCTTGAGTTCTCTTGATTATTGAGAAGCCATCCTTTCTCTTTAATCTCTTGCTATTATCATTCTTTAATTAGAATGTACTAAGCCTTTTCATTTGTGAGTAGTGCGTGATATCTATTTTCACTTGAACCTGTGAGCTTGATTTAATGTTTGTAATTCATATCAAACCCCATTTCAATTGAACCCTAGTGTATGTTTATAGTTGTTAACTTGTTATGTAATATCCAGGTGTATTCTCATTCATATCCCCCTTAGTTTTACCATTTTAGCATCAAAACCCCAAACAAAAATACATTTTTTCGCTTTTCTTCTTCATTGCTACTGTATGATGCTTTGGGTTAACCCTTTAAACACATTTTAGGGGTTAGGGTGGGGGCAAGGGAAGGGAAAGCAAGATGCCATATCTTATATCCGTATCTAAATGGATTCGTATCTTGAAAACATCAACACATAACATAATCAATTTATTAATCATATATAAAAACCTAAACTCATTACGTAACTCGTTGGGTAAACATGTCTTATGTCCATGTTAGACTTGCATGTTTATCTATTGAAAGTTGTAACTAAATTGACAAATAGTTATAAATATATAGAAAAGAATGACAATAATAAAAATAACATTCACAAATAAAAATGACGTAGTCTTAACATTTAAACATAAAATTATAACCCAACAAAAATCTAATAAAATAAATTCTTATCAAACATAAAAAATCTAAACATTAATTAGCTACATAACATCAATGATATTAAGTTGAATCATCACTCCATGGGATACCATTAAAAATGTTGCCTAAACTAATTTACCATCAATTCTTCTAGAGAGGTAATCAAAGAATTTTGAATATTCATCAAAAAGAGAAAATAAAGCTCTTCTAATTTTTAGAAATTCATCTTATTCATCACCATCAATCCTTTAATAACTCCATTCAACAAAATTAAGTTTGTATAATAGATTTAATGTAATAACAATTACCTAAATTACACTAAGTTCTTATTAGTACTTTTAAAACTTCATAAATATTTTTCTTGCCATGTCCTTCATATATGATTCATTTTTGCTCATATTATTTTTTAATGCCTAATATGCTCTAAAAGTTGACAAGTGATATTGATCATAGAAAAATTTCAAAAACTTATTGATTTATTATTTATATCACGTTGTTATATATCATAGAAGCCGTTTACTTAGTTTCATTATTAATAATTTAAATCAATTTTATAAATTATTTATATGAGTTTTTCCTAATAAAATGTACAAATGTCATGTGTTATTAACAAAATATTATTGATGGGTGGTAATTTACCTTAAGTTCAAAAAATGACATCCTATGAAAAATTAAACGTACAAAAAATAAAAAAGTTAATTGAAACTTGTTTTCATCTCTAAGAGAAAAAAGATGACTCACCTTGAAGCCTAAAAGTGAAGTTGAAGTAAGGATTGAAAACTAAAGTTGGAAAGTCATAAACCTTAGATTAAAGGAAAAATAAGACGAAATGCGTAGTAAATTATAAGTATATATTTGGTAAAGAAAAGATCAAAATATTGGTTATTCTAACATTTAAATGAGTTCACGAGTTGAATTTGGGACTTCTTTAATAAATGAATTGATAAATAGGTCAACAGGTTAAACCTAAACTTGAATATGAATTCTATTGTGTTTAAATGTGTTTGACCCGTTTGTGTCTCATCTTAGTTTTTTTTTTTTTTATATACAAACCCATTTATAATCGTATCGTACCATATTCAAGTTCACAAGTTGTGTCCTAAACTTTCAGCCGTAATCATTGCTACAATACTATCATTATTATTCTAATCCATGTAATAATACTGCCCTAGAACTAGAGGGTGCCATACCTTATCATGTGCCCCTACCATTCAAGAATACGTTAAGATTATAAAATCAATTACAATATTGAAAATAACTTGATTGGAGTGTTTCATTCTTCCTTCCTTAAAAGAAATTTCATTCTCAAAATTTCCACTAAAAAAAATACTTGATATATTTGCAACTTCTATCTATCAACTTTCAGTTACCATTATTAATCAAAGATTTTTCATTAGTACTAAATTGTTTATACTCTTTACAACTTAACATAAGTACATATATAATGGGGCCAATGGATGTTGACTCAACATTGACTTGATTGACCAAACTTGACTAACACTTGACTCAACTCAAACTAACTAACTTAACTGAAACAAACAAACATGATACAACCTTTATTGACTCATATAGAACCAACATATTATGTTATGACATAAGAAAAAAACTCATCCATCAGTCTCGTTATAAGCATTTATATGTTAACTTTCTTCAAATATTTTAAATCTTGTTTCTTAAATTAACCTTTTATTCCACATTCTAATTCTTATGTGTTACTATTCATCGTACAAGGTTTGGTGAGTAGTCTTAAGTTTGGATGGATTATGCATAGATGCTTGTTATGTTATTCTACTAATTATGCTTATTATATAGGTTACCTAAACATAAAGATGAAATTTTAAAGTGATTCTTATTAAGTTTCTCTTTAAATATTTTTATATCTACTCTTAATCTTATAAATCTTAATTTAGGCGTTTTAAGAATACTAAATGAAAATCAAACCTAAGAAGACAGGAACAAAGGTAGCTTCTCACTGGCTCTCGAATCAACCCATATTGTACTTAATCCTCTCATTGGCTCACCATGCTTCCGTTGTGACACTCGAATCAATTACTTAGGCTTTTTAGGATCAACCAACTTAAGCGTATCTATGATTAGTCATCCGAAGTCACTAAAGATCCATCAACCTAAGTCCTTCCATGATCTACCTCTTAAGCACTTTATGATTTTTTAGCCTAATTGTTTCTAGGTTCTACTAACTTAGCTCTTCAAGCATTCATTGAGTTCATCTCCTTAGTGGTTATCAAACCTAAGATTCTCTATGATCTATAAGCTTGAAATTCATCTAGGGTTTATAAACATAAGTTTTTTAGGGATCAAACAACCTAAACTCCAAAAAGATAAATGAACCTGAGCTCTCTATAGATCAATCACTTAAATTTCTCATGATCAACAATTTTGGTTACTTTTGATTCATCATCCTAGATTTTTTACGATTCTTCAACCATTGCACTAATATTATTAAGTTGTAACGCCCTAGAACTAGAGGGCACCATAACTCGTCATGTGCCCCTACCATTCAAAAATGTGTTAAGACTCTAAAATCGACTATAATCTCCAAAATAATTTAATTAGAGTGTTTCAATTGACCAATGGTCGTAGGCTAACTAAGTTTTTATAGTTTAAAACTTAGATCTGTTATAGTTAGCCTTAGTAAGATATAAGCTTTAATTTAAAGGGTTTGCCCAACCTCTTTCAATGTGATTGTTGGTTACTCTTGCACTTAGGTTGCTGGTGACAACCTTTACTCTTTTTTTTTTTTTTGTGCTACTTATACCATTTTAGATATATATACTTAATATTTTTATTTTATTAGTTTTTTTTAAACTAATTGACTAAATATCTATATATATTATTTAAGCTTTAGTAGGCTTTTACTCTTTTTTTTTTTTATATTTTCATCAACTATACCTATGATATATTGAGAAAAATTATTAATATATATGCTACAATAATTTAACTTCTTAATATTAAGGTAAATAGGTAATTTTATAAAATCATTATATTTCTTTCTCTCACTTATACCACATCAATTGTCTTAATTATTTCTTAAGAGGCAATTTTACAAAATCATTCTAATTTTCTCTTTCACTTATACTATATGATGATCTATTAATAATAAGTAAATGCACTAAGAAATATAATTAGTACTCTACTTATTAGGGAAGTGTACAAAAAGGTTTTTAATATTTGTCTTATTTTTATTTCAGTCTTAACATTTTAAAATTTCATTTCAATTTTTAATGTTTACAAAAATTTACAAATAAGTTTTTTTAATTAACGACGTAAGATTTTAAATTGTACAATGACGCATGTTGCTATTTTGTTGGTCCACGTATCTTCATTTAGTCAATAGTGTACTAAAATATTAGAAAATTAAGTAAAGTAATAAATGATATAGAAAAATATTTAAAAATAATGATAATTTAATAAGAAATTTGAAAAAAAAATTTGAAAGTTTAGAGTATAAAATAGTTAAAAAAAAAATACAAAAATGTGAAAAAATTTAGAAAAATATAGAAAAAATCAAATCCAACTTCCTTAAGATTAAGGGATGACTAACAACCATCGATAGGTGAGGTGGGTCACTCGACCTTTTACAAGTGGCTACCGGGCAACCCCTAACACAAACACCCTCAGTAGTTGTTGGCCATCCCTTATCATTAGGGTTGTTAGAAAATGATCATAAGAGCACGTAGGTTGTGTGACTCATTAGCGACCACTACATACTCGTAAAGTGTTAATAAAAAATGAAAGTTACACGAAACCCAATTGGGTTGCCCGATCCAATTTTACACCCAATTGGATTTCACTTTTATTTTATTATTTTTAAATTTTTAATAGTCGTGGGTTGTCACCCACCACATTGAGGGGTTGGGTCGTGCAACCCCTGGTGGTGGAATGCGGCTACCTATGATCACTAATGGATGATGATCCACTTGCTTTTGTGACTATTTTCCGGACATCCCAATTAGGAGATGGTTGGTATATAAATATATATTACTAAATAATATATATTATTTTTAAGATTCTCATTTTTATTTTTTTGATTTTTAATCATTTTTCTATATTTCTTAGTATTTTTATGAATTTTAATTATATAATATATATTATTAATTTATTTAATTAAATCAATTATTTTAATAAATCAAATTATGCCATATGTCAATATTAACCATAAAACTAATGGAAGAATTTTTTTTTTTTGTAAATTTTTACAAATGTTAAAAATTGAAATAAAACTTTTTAATAGTTAAGAATTGAACTTTACAAAAAAAGTAAATATTGAGATTTTTTTGTATTTTTTCTTACTTATTATATGTTTTTCATTATAAAATTAATCGGTGGATGAATTACCATTATTCAATTATATATTTCATATGTTTAATATTTTTATATATATAGTAAATATGCTTAATTTCATGGCAATAGTCTTGTTATGTGAACTAAAATTTCATAAATATTAAAAGATATTTGACAACTTTTAAAAAAGCTAAAATCCAAAATAAAATCAATGTTGGTAAGGCATGTACCATCGTGTATGACCTTAAAATGGATTACGAGATTTTCTATTTATATCTCTTCAGGGGCTATCTAAATTAGGGTCTTACAGAAATGCTGAGTTGTTACGCTCCCATTGGTAGTCGCCGCATTACCAACTCCCCAAACGTTCAACGCAGTACGAGTATAGCAATGTCACCAACTAAAAACGTCTACCACCAAAAACCCACATAAAAACAAAAATTGATAAATTCAAAAACCCCCCACAAAAATTTATATGTTAGAGAACAACAAAACAAGTTTGTATAAAAATTTCCGCTTAAGTGTCGCTCACTGTCACCCTAAGCGCATATTAGCCAAACCCTCTCAATTTTGTAAACCCAGAAACGCCATATTAAACCCGACACGTGTCACTATAACTCTCCCGCGTTGAGAATCTATCCGTTAACTCTATTTCTCTCTTCCTCCTGTGCGATTTCTTCATTTTCACAAGAGAGAAAAAAACCCGAAGTATTTTTTATAGAAGAATTTATTCAGTGAAAAAGAGAAAAAAAAGAAAAGAATAGTGAAATTCAAGAAAAGTTATATAGAGATTTTGTAATGGGAAAGCTTCTCTGCGATTCGTCGACGGTGGCGGAGACTCTTCAAGCCTCGCCGTCACCGGCGCCGGCGCCGTTGATCCCATTAATCAAGCCGTTAGAGCCCATTGACCATCCAATCAACGTCGTTGACCGGCAGACGGAAGCGACCACCTCCTGGGAGGATGTATCTGGACTCGAGGAACAGCCTCGGCGCGTGCTCACGCGCCTGCAAACGAAAGGTATTCTCTGGAAGCACCCGAATGACCGTGACGCGCCTCCGGTGGTTCTTCACCTCTCTCACGGCGGAGAGGTGTCCGCGGACGGGAACTGCTTGTTCACCGCTGTGGCTAAAGCATTGAGCGCGAAAGGGGAGGCGCGTGGAGTGGACGCGCGGGAGATGCGGCGGCGTGCCGTGGGGAGGTTTCTCCAGGAGTCTGGATCCGGGCGCGTGGAGGTGATTAGGAACATGTACGTGCCGGATCTGAAGAGCGGGTGGGGTGTGCACGTGGTCCAAGAAGTTAAGCTTTTGGCCAAGAAATCGGACCGAGTCGGGTTGGACTCGGCCATTGATGAACTTGTCCAGCTTGGCATGCAAAGGTGGGATCTTTTTCCCCAAACTCTAAACTTAGTTGCCCTTTCATCGGTTTAATCTTTTGTTTTGGTGTTTCTTTCCCACTTTCTTGAAATGAATAATTATTTTGTAATATAAATTTGTTATAAGTTTAATTCTTGTTATTAGCATTTGTTTGGTTAGAATTTGGATTTGGGATTGAATATTGGGGTTTTGGCTGTCGTGAATGTAGAGAATTGGCGGCGGAATCTATATATAAAGAGAGGTGCACTCTGGTTAATGATGGGGCTAGTTGGGCAAAGTATATGTCGATCTCGGGTTCGCCCGATGATGAATATGATATTATAACTCTGCAATACACTGAGGATGGATTATTGTCAATTGATGAGAATAGAGAAGGCCATGCTGCTGCTTTCGGTGATGATATCGCAATTGAATGCCTTGCAACGGAGTTCATGCGCGAGATTTTTGTGGTGAGTATAAGATCCTATATTTCTTTCTGTTATGCATCCATAGATCTTGATGGTTTTATCTAATATTGTTTTCATATGAACGTAATATCCGTCTGATTCATTTGCCTGTTATTTTATTGCTTGTAAAGGTAATAATACAGTGAGTTTTTAGGGGTCTTTTCTCATGGTCAAACACTGTTGCATTTCCGAAAGTAAAGACTGAGAGTTTTTTATTTTAAAGTTATCATGTGAAACATGAGGTTTTAATTGGCAAAGCACATCAAGATTGTACCCTTTCTTGGTCCAAGGTAGCCAAACCTAGTTATTGAGCTTCAAACGTTAGACTACTGGACTTGAGTTGGATGCTGATTGAGGTCTGGCATCAACAGTAGCTGCTGGTTATGGAACCTTTGGTCTCTCTGCTATGTATAATCACTCCAATAGCTTTGGTTAGAAAAAGTCAATCACGACAGCTTATGATAATAGTTTAAGCGAGACGTATTAGCATATGTTTTAATTAATATTCGTATATGATCTGATCCAATCGACTAGCTTCCATTTATGCATTTATCTGCCAAAAAGAAAAAAGAACTACCTTCCGTTGTGCTAAATTCTCAAATATAATTTATAAATAAAATAGTTGTGGACTTACTTCTTTCTCTTTTTATTAAGATTTGTCTTGAACTAAGTTTGGATCGCATTTTGAGTATGCTGCTGCAAAAGAATGGACTTTGGAATATGATAGAAGAAATTTTGTTTGACAACAGATCTGTTACAAGGACATATTATTATCATCGACAATAATTCACCACAAGAAACTTTGATAAACATTGAAGTGTATCCTTGTTTATTGAAGTTGTTTTTCTTTACTTAGTGATTTCTATTACAGATTAAATTGCTCCTGGTTAGGTTGTTTGCTGCTGACATCACATGCAACAAGTCACTGTTTAATTAAGGATGTTTTGATAATTTCATACAAGACTCAAATTAAGTAGCTAGTTGACTTTCATACTTGAGGAGGACTGGTCATAGCTCATACCGCAGAAGCTGGCATTCAATTTTGCCTCAAATCTTTTTTTTTTTCTTCTCATAAAGTTGCTTTTTGTATAATTATAATATGCAACCCAAATGATTTAACTTTCTAACATAAAGTGCCCATATAAGATTAGCTAGTTTTCATTATTTTTCTATCATCCTAAAATATTCAGCCACTGACCTTTCACTTTATTTGCTCATTAACAGGTGCAAGCTCATGGATCTGATGGAATGATAGATGAAGAAAATTGCATTTTCTTCTTGCCTCATCGCCCGAGGAGCCAAATTTGTGGACCTCCCTTGTTCCTATTTATGAAAGGAACAGGTAACAGTTCTGTGCCATAACTCTTGTTATATGAGGCTGTGAATATCATCATGAGGTGTCAATCATGAGATTTACTTCTAATACTTGCTAAAAAAATTTTCCAGGTTGGTGCGGTGCTGGAGCGGATCACTACGAACCCTTAATTGCTCATCAGTCTTCCTTTGTTTCTCCGGATAAGGTTGCTGTAGTTCTCTGAGGCCACCATCTTCTCAGTTTTTTTGGCATCAGAGATTGAGATTAGAGAATAGTTCATTCTTTGCATCTGGTAACATCAAGGATGCAATTCAGTTCTCCAGATTCTTTCTTTAGGACGCAAGGAGAAGCTTGTTGCACCAGCATTCAACTTTTTCAGTGACCGTCGGAATTAGTCTCTTAGTTTACAAGTCTCATCTTGTAGTCAGGAAATCGAGTAGTGTATTCTATGTTTTCTCTCTTTTTTATCCCTCTTTCTTTTAGATGGGAGCGGCGATGTTGTTTTTCGATGATGACGATGAGTTTCTTGGTGAGTGTTGGGGCTGCTCAGTTCAAAGTATGGGTTAGTTCCTTTTTGTATTCTAGATGTTGGAGTTATTTCGTTGGAAATGAAGTCTATCCGAGGCTACCATATGGGAAAGCCGAATTTGTTTGTTCTATTGTCCATCGTGCTTACGGTTTTCTTAGTCGGTACTGTAGTATGTGTTGCTGATTGTGCTGGCAGCCGAAGCAGGCGGCAATTAGGAAGCTTTTCCACACGTGAAGGAACGGATTAAATTTTGACCTAAAATGTGCTTATAGGTCTCATAATGCTGCTAAAAGCAAATCACACTAAGTTGCCCTTCTTTGGGGAAAAATGGAAATTTTAAAATCCCATTTGTTGTAGTGAAATATTTCAACTGATAGATGCGCGGGGTGAGCTGGATGTGGTGGTCCACAGCGGTGGTGCTTAACTAAATTTGAAACTACAAAAATTTATTATTTTTCATGGAAAATACTCCGAAAATGCTATAGCGGAAAAGATATAGAAGGCGCCGGTTGAGGCTTATTACATTTTCTTGAGGTTCCTGTTAGAATTAAATGAATTGTTGTCCTAAATTGTTAGTTGACTGCATTTAATTGGTGTTCGGCAATTTTATATGAAATGAATTTACGCTTGTGTTTATACACATGAAACATGGAAATGGTTGTTTTAAATGCACTGCATAAGAGCTAAGCAGAAAAATAAAAAAAAAAATTATTATTTTTTTTCCCTTTTACATATAATATAAGATCTATAATCATTTCTAGGAAATCTTTCGTTCTTTACCCCCCCCTCCCTTTTTTTTCCCTTAAAGTTTATGTTTGCATTAAATGAAAGCTATTTTAAATTGCTAGCCGACAACATTTATTGGCATTTAGTGTTTTCAATTGCAATGAATTTCGATTTTATACATGAGAAATGAAAATGATTGTTTTAAACTTTTTTCTTTTTGAATTTACATATATTTGCTTGTTTTATAAGATGTACATCACTAGGAAATATTTTATTTCTTGAGACGCCTGTTAGTGTCGAATGCAAAGTTATTCTAAATTGATAGTCGATTGCATTTAATGGCATTCAGACTTTCTAGAGAAATGAATTTATATTTGATTTTATAACATGAAACACGAAAAATGGTTGCGTTAAATGCACCTTAAGAAAAATATACTTGCTTGTTTTATAGGATATATAATCATTTTTGGGAAATCACTTTTTTCTTCCCTCCTAAGGTGTTTATTAGCATTAAATGAAACGTTATTCTTATTTGTTAGTTAACTGGATTTATTGGGATGCAGTGTTTCTAGATAAAAATGAATTTACACTTGATTTTATATATAAAATATGAAAATGGTTGTCTTGAATGCACGTGATGAACTAAAAGGAAAAAAAAAAAAAAGATTTATAATCATTTTTATGATTTTTTCCCCCTGCGGTGTCTGTTAGCTTTAAATGAAACATTGTTCTAAATTGTTTATTGACAGCATTTGCATACAGCATTTCGGGATGAAAAGAATTTACACTCAAAATTTATACATAAAACATGAAAATGGTTGTCTGACGCTCGATTTTTTTCCTTTTACATATATTTGCTTGTTTTATAAGATGTATAATCAAACTTTGGGAAATCCTGTTCTTTTTTTTTTTTTAAAAAAAAAAATTCATTTGAGGTGTCTATTATCATTAAATGAGACGTTATTCTAAATTGTTAGTCAGCTGCATTTATTGGCATTTAGCATTTCTAGATGAAATGAACATTTGATTTTATACACAAAACATGAAAACGGTTGTCTTATCCTAAAGCTCACAATAAGAGCTAAAAGGAATTTTGTTTTTCCTTTTATATATATTTGCTTGTTTTATAAGATGTATAATCATCTTGGAATATCTTTTTTCTTTTTCTTTTCTCTTGAGGTGACTGTTACCGTAAAATAAAACATTACTCTAAATTATCAGTCCTCTACATTTATTGGCATTCAGCGTTTCAAGATGAAATGAATTTACATTCGATTTTCTACAATAAATATGAAATTGGTTGGCATGAACGCACATTAAGGGCTAGAAGGAAAATCTTTTTCCTTTTTGCCTTTTACACATATTTTCTTGCTTTATAAGATGTATATCATCTCTGAGAAATCTTTTTTTTTTTTTCTTTTTTCTCTTGAGGTGTCTCTTAGCATTAATGAAACATTATTTTAACTTGTTAGTCGACTGCATTTATTGGCATTCAGTTCATATGAATGAATTCACAATTAGATTTTATAAATGAATCATGAAAACGGCTATCTTAAATGTAGGTTTGAGAGCTCTTTTTTTTTTTTTTTTTTTCTGTTTATATTCTCTTGCTTTATAAGATGTACTAGTAGTGTGTCAAAATTAAACTCAATTACTTTAAAATATAATATAATTATTAAAATGTAATAAATCAAGAATTTTTTTTTTTTCAAAATCAAGGGTATTTTGGGCATTTTGAAAATTTCCTAAAACCCTACACTCTTAAGCTATCTCTTATTGTCTAAAACCCCTACAATTTCCTCTTAAAGACTAAAGCACTTTTGTTGTGTAGAAAATTAAAAAATTCTCTCTAAACCTTACTCCAAGAGGCAAATCAAGAAAGATTAAAGTAAGAACCTTAAAGACTTAACTCAAATAAATTCTATTAAGCTTTCTAGCACTCTAAAACTCCTTATTTTTGGTTGACTCTAGCTTACTCTAAGGTGTTTTCAAGAGGGGATTCCTAGTTCTTTTTATCAATAACTATTCTCAAGTGTTTAAGGTATGTATCTTGAAGGATTACATGAATTGAGTTTGGTTCTTAGTTGGATAATGATTGTATGGAGGATTGTGCTTAAAATAAGATAAGTTTTTATTCTAAGTTGGGAACCATTTGTGGATTATTAAAGATTTAGGACCTCTCCAATTTGACTTTACTAAGTATGTGTTGTATTGCAAGTAAGTAGATTGAACTATAAATTCAAATCTTGATTCTTGAGTTGAGAAGTGATTTTTGGGATTGGACATTGAGGTTTTAGCTAAATTTTAGGGTTGTGAATTTTTAGTTTATTGTTTCTTAAGTTGGGATTGGAGGAAGTAAAAGTTATGACAGGGATTTGGTTGTTTTGTGCTGGGTCCGAGGGTATTATGTTCTACAAAATTGCATAATAGAAGCAAGGTATCTGGATGCCTTGCCTTATAACATTCGTTTAGACGTTAGGCGTCTATGTTAGATAGAAGAGTAACATCCAGACGTTGTTCTTTGTGGCATGTAGACACCATGTTCTGTCCCAACTATTTTGCTTTCCAAGTTGGTTTTCGATTAAATCTTAGCTTAATCAACTCCTTGTCTAGCTTTTTCGCTTCCAAAAGTACCAATTTTTAAGCAAGAATTTGAAGTTTAAGAAACGATTTCAAGTGATTCCTTACTTAGCTTAAGAGATGTAATTTAATGAGTCGAGGACCTTATTTGAGAATTATGATTGGGAGATGAGGAATTAAACTAATTACTTTGTCTTTAGGTTAGGTTTTGGAATCTCTTACTCTAGCTTTTCCTTACCAAGATCATTTTCTTGTTAAGGATTTAGGTACATGGTGTTTGATGATTACTTATGCTTGTCAAAACTTAGAATGCAACCGGATTAACTCATATACAGTCTAATTAATCTAATTTGCTGATTGTGCCTGACTTGCTCACTTTAGAGGCTCGCAATGGTAGATTCTTAAAAGAGCAACTATTGATCACATGTGAGGATTTTCTAATGGACTTGTATATGGGATGACATAGCTAGAATTCTAGGATTTCTAGACTCTGGACTCGAGCTTAAAAGACTTAAAGGAAAACTTATAATTATATCTACCTATGTATGTAGAAAAGACAAGAGTATGTTGGAGTTATGATTATTCCTTTGATATTTGCGAACTTAAACTAAAGATAATTAATTGATTGCTTATTTACTCTCGATGTAGTTGCATTGTATACATGTACATGCTTTGGTATGGATTTATGTGTGTTTGTGTACCTTATTGGGTTTCAACTCATCCTTATTCTTTTTTAGGCATATGATCAGAAGACTATCTTATTTATGCGGAGTCTATGTTAATGACATCTTGGAGGAGGGGGGTATTAATTATATTTATTATTATGATGATTAGAGTTGAGATGAACTATGTACTCATTGGAGTTATGTTATGTGGTATTGAGAGAGTCATGTTTTGTTGAGGAGATATACTCCTTCTTACTATGTTATGTGGACTTGTGATACTCAGAGGAGATTAGCTACTCTTGATTTATCTTATATTCTAGCAATTATGAGTCCATATACTCTTAAACTATTGTGTTAGTCAATCTTTGTTTTATGAGGATTTAAGATTCTTTTGTATTTATGGACTCTCTATGTTATAGATGAAGCTTGGTGGACTTAAAAGCCTTAACATAATTCCAAATGGTGGGATTATGTGGTGTATTGTAATGCCCATATAGGATCCGGGGGCATTACAAAAATGATACTTAATGATCTTAGAAAGGAATCGTGAATGAGGAAAGGAAAAAAGAATGGTATATTAGATTCTTTTTTTTTTCAAAAAAGGTAAAGTTTTAAAACCAACACTTGCCAAAAAGTAGGAAGAGGAATGAAAGGAAAAATGTAACTGCGTGTCAATTACAATTTTAAATGTAAAAATAAAAATGTTTTCTTTTTGGTAATAGAAAATAGCAATTATTGAGTGATCATATTTGAAAGAAAATAGTATGAGTGAGAAAAATATGGATCATTTATTGGTCATTTATAAATTAAACCTATAAATACCAAATACTGATAGTTATAGTAGTTAAAATAGAGGTTTGGTTTAATAATATAGATAACTAGATCTAGGAAAACCTTTTTTTCTTTTTTAAATCTTGAGGTGTCTGTTAGCATTGAATGAAATATTCCTCTAAGTTGTCATTTGACTGCATTTATATTCAGCGTTTCCATATGAAATGGATTTACACTTGATTTATACATGAAATGCGAAAATTATCATCCTTAACGGATGTTAGAAGTAAAAAAGAATCAGTTTTTTCCCCTTTACATTTATCCGCTTGTCTAATTATGTTATAAGGTGTATAATCATCTCTAGGAAATCTTTTTCCTTTTATTTCCTCCCTTGAGGTCTTTCGCATTAGATGAAACATTTATACATGAAATGAATTTGCACTCAGGTTTACACATGAACATGAAAATGGTTGTTTTAAACGCATGTTAAGAGCCAAAAGGAAAAAAAAAAAAAATATACATATATATATATATATATTTTCCCTTTTGCTTGTATTAATTGAAGAGTCCACATAATGCGCGAATAAAAAGTTTGAATAATTATTATAATTTTTTCGATACAATCAAAATTAATCAATATGAAAATTCGTAATATAAACAATATATTGATATATTATTTTGGAAAAATCCTCATATTGTTAAATTTTTTTTTTAAGTTGATTATTATTTATTATATCTATATTTTGAACATTAAATTGAAGAAAAAAATGTTTATACAAAACTTCTAAAAGAAACGTCTTATTCCATCTTTATTCTTTTACCTATGTTATTCAATGGTTGTTTATTTGCATTATCATGATCATTAATCTTCCTCTCATATGCTTTTTTTTTTTTTTATCCATAATGAAATATAGTTATTTTACTTATTAACAGAAATCTACAACCATTATACTTACCTCAAAACATGCAAGAGGTGATTGTGTATAAATATTAGGAAAAAAATAAGAAAGGAAAACTCAGTGTTTCTATTAAACACAACTCATATCATAATCCTTTAATGCTTATTAAGAAGTGTAGATAATAATTGATTGCATAAGATCTCTTTTGAAAAAAAGATATATATATTTCTTTATATAAATAAATATCAAAGAGGATGGGTAGTTTTGGTATTTTATATATCTAAAATTATAGTAATGTAATAAATTGAAGATACAATTAGCATGCTATTTGGAGATGTAGAGGTAGAGAAATTATTTGGGGTGGTTTTATAATGAGGTGTATCTATTATTATTATTCTTGATAAATGATAACTATCACAAGCCATTTAGCCATTAATACTTAGTGGGGAAAGAAAACTAAAGTTTCTATACCAATCAAATAAGTGAATTATCTACTTAATTATTTACCATTTTTAAACATTTGTAAGGCTAGTATAACATCTGTTAATATTAGCATTATCCATATTGACCATTAGTTTGACACTTTCATCAAAATAAATTATTTTATTATTTATCCATCAACGATAATAATGATAATAGTTTGGCTATGATAATATGCTTCTTCATTTTATCCATTAAAATGAAGCCTTCTATTATTATGAAGCATACATAATAATAGCATAAGATCTCTAGTAAAAAACATATTTGCTTATATAATTAAATTTAAAGAGGATGGGATAATTCTGGTGTCTTAAATTTCTAATTATTGTACTAATGTATTAAATTGAAGATACAATTAGTATGCTATTTAGAGGAATGAGGATAGATAAATTATTTGGAATTGTTTTATAGTAATGTATGTCTATTGTTCTTGATAAACGGTTACTATCACAAACCATTTAGCCATGGATGCTTAGCAAGGAAAGAAAACTGAAGCTTTTCAACCAATCAAATAAGTGAATTATTTACTTAATTATTCATCATTTTTAAGCACTTGTAAGGCAGGCATGACATTTATTAGTATTAACATTATATATACTGATCATTTGTTTGTTAACAAACTTTCACCAAAATAAATCATTATGTTATTTTGTGCAATGACTAATATCATTAACAGTAGTAATAATAATAGTTTGGCTATGATAATATACTTCTTCCTTTTATCATTTAAAATGAAACCATTTATCCTTATGAAGTCTACATAATAATTGCATCAAATCTCTACTAAAAAGTATGTTTCTATATATAATTAAACTTAAAAGTGGAAGAGGATAGGATAGTTCCAGTCACTTATATATATGAAATTATTATACCAATACATTAAATTGAAGATACAATCAGCATGCTATTTGCAAAAGCGAGGGTAGAGATATTATTTAGGGTGGTTTTATAAGGACATGTATCTATTGTTCTTGATAAATGATAATTATCACAAACCATTCATCTATAGATGCTTAATGGGGAAAGAGAACTATATTTTTTCAACCAATCAAATAATATAGAAAAAGGATAGAGTTTTCAAAACCATATATTATAACATAATATCATAAAATTATGAATATTCATTAATAATATCATAAAAAGATGATATATAAAAAAGGAAAGAACATCCGAAACTATATATTATAATATGATAAATACGTTAAAAATTTTAAAAATACATTAATAATACCATACAAAGATGAAATATAAAAAGAAAATAACTCTTGAACTATTTGCTTGTTTTATGAGATGTATAATCATCTTCGGAAAATTTTTTTCCTTCAACCATCTGTTAGCATACTTTACAATAAATGAAAATTATTCTAAATTGTGAGTCGTCTGCACTTATTAGCATTCAGATGAAAATGAATATCACTCGACATTATCTATGAAACCTGATAAACGTGAGAGAGGATTGGATGCGTAATATATATGTATATATATCAATAAAATATTGCTATATATATGATATTATAGTTATTTGCTTGTCTTACAAGATATGTGATCATCTCTGTGAAATTGTTAAAAGCATCGTGATTCCTCCACAATAGACAATTATACTTTTCTAAACAGTAAATCTCAGGCAAGTGAACTGCAAAGGCCATAATTTACTTTAGATTACACTATTTTATTTAAACTTCTTTTATCCATAAGACTGCTTCATTAGTTAAGAGATTAGCTTGGATTGCTCAAGCATTTCAAATGCGATACTTATGGGAAGCGAAGCAAACTTGTCCGTATTATAGTTTGTCAAAAAAAAAAAAAATGAAAATGAAAAAAAGCCTCTGATAACTTTGCACATGAGTATTTTATATTGGTATAATCGAATTCTCATTTTAACTGTAACTATATAAAACCCTAAATTGTAATTTGGGAAATTCGAAAAATAATCTTCTATCTTTGCTGCTTCTTTATTTGTGTCATTTACTTTATTTATTTTTTACTATTATGTTAATATTTGAATCATCCACTTATTTTTAAGTGTATCATTTGTTAAGTTTAATACGTAGAAATGATCTAAATTGGAATGGAATCGGACGAGTACTGGAATGAGAAATCATTTTTTATGTTTGGAGATAATTACCAAATGGAATAGAATGGAATGATATTAAATACTTAAATATAATTATTTATAAAAAATGCTCTTAATTATTTTATGTTATAATTTCTTTAACCTTAATTAATGAAATGGAAATGGAATTACAATCCCTTCTAGCCCGAGAATCGCGATTCTAACTTCAAAATGTACGTCTAAATATGGGGAATGAGAATGGAATACGGAATCACGATTTCATTTCATTTCATTCCCGCATACTAAATGTAATTTTCAAATTTCAATACAACAGGAAAATACCAATAATTATATCTATTAGTCATTTTGTTTTTGGGCAATATCACTATTTGTACCTTAACTTTATGATTTTTTCAATTATACACCTAAATTTTTAGGTTGTCTTAATATGCACCTAATTGAAGTTTGACATGTTATAATATACACCTTCGTCATCTTATGTTAACTTCATTAGTAGAGTTAACATGATCTTCCAATTTTTATGCGACAATAACATTTTCCTTTTTCCAAATCAGCCATCTACCTAAGAAATTAATACAAATAGAAGTTTACATAAGCTAGAAACGAAAAAGAGAAAAAAGAAATTGATAAAATGAAATATTAATAAAGGAAAAGAATCAATAACAACGACCTTATGACAATTTCCCTAAATTCAACATTACTTTCACTTTCCTTATCCAATCTTAAAGAAATTGCCCTAACCTTACACATCAACCAATCGAAAACCCCAAATTTTGGAATCCCACACATAAATTGAAACCCTAAGTCCTTTCACATTGAGCCAACTAAAGCCCCAAGATCGAAACCCTTGTGAAAGCCCCCCAAAATTTATGTTGTATGAATTAATTTTTGATGAGGGAGATGGAAGCACTAAGGAAAGATGAGGACAGGTATAAAACTTCTTCTATCATGAATTATTTCCTTGTGATCTCCTAACAAAACTCATGATATGTAGAGCTATTCCATATTCATCCTATATAGAAGGTTCATAGTAGTGACTTCTGATTTTCATACCTATTTTGCTATGTTGAAGACAAGTTTGATGATGGAGCAATTCGACATCTTAACTTTACGGCATTAGCATCAAACATTCCAATGTTTCCTTGTGATCACCTTACAAACAACCCGATCAATTAACAAAAATTTAATCATTGTCAAATATAATCTTTCAGATTCAACTTGTCTCTCCTAGAATTAAGATTTTGAAATTTTAGGGTTTAGGTTTTATCTTTGTGGAAGGGAAGAGTTGTAGGGTGCCTTAATTTAAGGGTTTCTACTTGAAAGAAAGGGAATAGGTTATTTAGGGTTAGGGTTTGTGATGAGGCCACTTCATGGAAGGAGATGTCCACTTGATTTCAACGATGGGGGTATTCAATTTTTTTTCTTTTCTTTTCTTTTTCTCTATTATCGTTTTAACAATAAATCTTATTTAATGAATTCAGAGATGGAGTTTAATTGTTTACATGGAGGGCTAAGTGGAAAAAGGGTAAAGTGACATGGATATTAAAAATTAAAACTACAGGTGTTTTATTAGGTCATCACATTGATTGTGTTAACAAAGTTAAGGGGAGATAATAAAGGAGCAGATGGCGATAAGAAAACTTCCAATTAAATGTATAATAAGACAATTTAAAAGTTTAGGTATATAATTAAAAATAATAATAAAGTTTAGGTACAAACGATGATATTACCCTTTTTGTTTTAATGGCAAAAGGACAAAACCGACAAATCCAATATGAGAGGTGGCTATTTTATTGATAACCAGAAGTATTTAATGGAATCATTAATTAAAATGGACAGAGGACTTCTGGTTGTTTTGCAAAATGGAAGATAACAAGACAAAAGTTAAAAACGAATGATTCGAGTAGGACAAGTAGTGAATGCGATTGAACATTTACGTAATTTTCCCTTTTAATCTTTGTCCATAAAGCATCTTCGATTTATCTCTATATTAAATGAATTACTTTTGCAGGCAAAATATATATATATATATATATAAATAAATAAATTTATTTTACATCTCGATTTTATTTAATTTTAAACAAATCGTTAAGGTTCAATATAAAAACTTAAATCATCTAGCCCCATAATTATTGCTCTCCCACTGGATTGGAATATGATCCACTTCCTCTCCCTTCTTGAGATGAAATCCAAGTTTGAGAACCACTGAGGCTTGTCAGGCTTCAAAGCTTCTATTTGAATTATTTTTTCAATCTATTTAAAGTTTTTATATATTTATTAGTTTCAATAAATATCATAGTGGATGTTATTAATCAGGCATCACCAAAATAATTAAACGCGTTCCAAATAAAAAATTATTAATATTAAAAAATTGAAAGATCTTATGAAACCACTGTCCATGGTTGTGGTCATTGTAGTTGATGAGTTGATCGACAGCGATTAGAAACCCAAGGGCTCATGGGACCGTAACGTTACAGCCGTGTCAATGCCATAGCTAATTGAGTAGTTGATCACGCACTTGAGTAGTTGGACATGCTTCCCATGCATCCCTTGATCTGGTGATAATTGGACGATGTTGAAGTTTTGGTGGCATAAAAATTGTAGTAGTACATATATGATACTACTAATAATGATAATAACAACAATATTAATAATCATAATAATAAGTTTTTTAATAAATGCATGTTTTTCTTTTTTTGGCTATAGTTTGGCTTTTGAGTGAAAATTAGATTTAAGATGGATACCTACCAAGGTTCATAAAATTTACATGGAAAAAATACAGAAATGAGTTCCAAGAACTTTTGCTCGTTATGCATTTGAGCCCGTGAATTTCAGTGGAAGAGCACTTAAGCCCCCGGACATTACATTCATTTAAATAAAGATGACAATTTTTGCAACTAAGTTCTAATTGACCCTTTATTTTTCTATGGGGAGGCTCTGATCATGGGTTTATTTGACATTTTGGACAAACATTTTGTGATACTTGGCTTAATAAGGGACATTGTTAGCAACAATTTCTTATTTGTTACTATTACAAATTTCAGGATCCACGTAAAAAGTATAGAGGCTTGATTATGCACAGCAGAAGTCCAACGATTCAACTGCATATTGAGTAACGTAGGAGAGGCTTACATGCAATTTGCCATTCTTTTTCATTTTTCTTTTCATGTCATTTAGAAATGCAAATATATGTGTAAAGTAAAAATAAATAAATAAATTAGCGTAGTGGAATTAGATATGGGATGAAGTAGATTTGATTTCTCTTAAAAAAAATTAAAAAGGTTTTGAAAAGACCTTTGAATTTTTTTTAGCAATATTTAAAAATAATTATTGCAAAGATATCAATGGAATTATTAAAATGTTTTAATTATTATTGTTTTGTAAAAATTATATTGAAACCAATAATAATTTATATTAAGAATAGTAGAGACGACAAAATTTTATCTAAGCTATTCGTTCTCAATTAATCAGGTTTAAACACGTAGATCATGGATAAACATGGACATGAGACCTCAGCTCTAGCCAAACCCGACATGACTTCTATGGCGAGTTCTTTCGACGGTCGGCTCCTCATTGAATCCTCGTACCAATAATTATAATTTTTGTATTTTTGACATTTTTGGCAGTTTCCTTGTATTATAGTGACAATTTCGTAACTAAAATAAATTAATAGTTGATTAGTTGATTTTTCTCATTCAAGTGGAATAATGAATAATTTGCTTATTTATTTATTTACTTTTTTCTTTTTTTTTTATGAAAAGCACGTACATGGGGTACTATTCCCTTTATAACTAAATACAATATTAAAAATAAATAAAGTAGTGCTACTATCTTTATATGAAATAATAAAAAAGAAAAATAAAAATTACTAAAATCTAAAAGTTGTTGACAATGGGCAATGTTAATATTTTCTACATGTTATAAAGTTTTATAACAAGGCTCTAAAATACTGCTATAACTTGTATTGCAATTCAATCTCCTTTAACATGGCATTAGTTTTACATTTTAGATTCAAGTAGTCATTATCTAGTCCTTCTTAAAATTTTAAGATGTTAAAATATAAGTGATTGGTATTAATCAGAACATAGAAATAAGAAACTAGAGATAGATGAAGGTGACTATTACTTTAATGTCATGTTAATTTTAGTAATAGTGCCAAAAGTACTTTAGATTATATGAAAAATATTCAATATGTAATTAAATATATTTTACAACCATTATCATCATCTCTTACACCTAATGGAGGCAAGAGAATGTTTTCTCATTAACACAACTTTAAAGGATTGGTAAGGACATCCAAAATAAGTAAATGCAACGATACTCTAGGATGAACAATTGAATCTTTGATAAGCTCCCAATAGTTCTGAGATGTCCAAGTTGTTCATGATTTTGAAAATCACCACCATCTTTTAAAAAATCAAAATCGATTAACGCACAAGAAATTAAAGTTTCGATATCAAGTTCTCAAAGCTCTTAGATATATCTATAAGTCTTATTTGCGCCAATCAATTATGGAGCAGGCGAAGCGTCCTCCAGCTCATATCATATATTCAACAATTCAGCATTGACTCAACAATGAACAAAATACAATAGATGATTAATCAATCACATGATCCTTTCTTATTTTAATCATAAAGATATCAACAAGACATTATGCTTAGGACTATCAGTGTTCAATAAAATTATCATTTGTTTGCATCTACAATCTTTTAATTTTATTTTCAAATCCAATGAAAATTCGTGTTACATCGTAAGTCTTTTGAAAATCATTTAAAAATATATATATCATGAGATAAATTGACTATTTAAAAATCCAATTACTCTAAGTCATCTACCAAATACTCCTTAGAAATAATAATTTTGGTTCTAAAACATGAATTTTATGGTCTTAAAATCATGTGGACTATAAGTGCTCAAGGCAAAAAAAAGAAAAAAAAAACAATATATGAATTTTCAATTAACCTATGGTATATTTTAATTGCATGAAAAGAGTCAATACCCGGTGGTGTATATGATGTGAACACGATGCCTCTAGAACAATATTAGACTTTTCCTTCTTTTTCTGCAATTAAATAGGTAGACAGAAAAATAATAATAAATAAATAAATAAAAAGGATTATTGAAGGAATGATTTTTCTTTTTGCTATAACCTAACTCAGACCGTACAACGTCATAATAGTAATGGGCGCCTACAAAGAATTGACATTGTTATGCTAACATATTAAATTAGTCACTAGGCCCATCTGCCCATTTAGACATTGAACATCATGATCGGTAAAAAGTTAAGTCTCTGAACTCATGAAAAGGCAAAAACAATACAAATAATCCTGAATTCTGAACCGGAAAGTAGTCATTTGAACTTACGAAAACGCATTAATAAGCACGTTATTCAAGAGCATGTATTAACTTTCTTAATTCTAATTCTCATCCTAATTAATTTTCTTAATTGTAACTAACTTTCTTAATAAGCACATTATTTAAGAGTATATATTAACTTTCTTAATTCTAATTCTCATCCTGCAACGTTCGCAGTGTTTAACTTGAGTCTTATTTTGATCCGCGTCACATAAATTAACGCAATTCCAAACCGTAGGCCCCATAATTCTATGAGATGGGAAAGGTTTTGATACCAGGTACATGGGCATGGTCCTTCTTAATAACCCATGTCCTCCGCAACGTTGACTGTCCTGGATTTGGAGAGTGCAGATTCCTCTAAAAAAAATGCATCTATTTCTATGGAGACTCTGTCAAAACAAACCTATCAACTTGTGACAACCTCCATAGAAGAGGAGTAACAGAGTGTAAGTGCTCAAGATGTGACTCACAATGTGAGGACATTATACACGCCCTTGTAAGCTCTCCAACCTTAAAGCCATTTATACTGGGCGACCTTCAAGTAACCACACCCACCAGTCCATATGAAGAGTGGCTATATCAAGTCTTAACTTACTTCAAATTAGCCAAATACAACTCAAGAGCGCCATAACACGCAGTGTTTGGATACTTCTTCTGGCTCTTATGGCAAGATAGAAACGTCTCCTTTAAAAATGCCTAAGCAAGGACTAATTACCATGAGCTTTACCAACGAGTTACAACCCGAGCAAATGAATTTTGGCACATATTGTTTACCATAAAGAGAAGAAAATAACTACCTGAGATACTATAACCAGGCTATCACCGAGAGAAAACTGGTGCAAGATAAGCACAGATGCATCCTATTACTATGATGGAAACCAAGCCAATACAGGAGGAGTGCTCCGTGATGATAAAGGCCAATAGATTGCTGGTTACACGAGGAAGCATGACATTATTGATATCTTATCAGCAGAACCTTAGAGCTTGTTCTGAGTTCTTGACTTATGTGACAAAATGCATATCAAATGCATAGAATTACAAATGGACTCCAAAAAGAGTCGTGGATTTAATCAAATCAAATCAATTCACATATAATAATTATGCTGACATTTTGCTTGCTCGTAGGATAAGCACAAATCAGGATACTTTGAAGAATCTACTATTGCTTTTGCCCTCGAGGAAGTTAATCAAACAGCAGGAGGAGTTTGTCCCTACAATAGCACTTGTTTAAACGCACATTGCATCTAACTAAAATTTGCTTGAAGACATTTGTCGCTTAGTGTTAAATATATGCTTCTATCTCCATCTTACTCATTAAGTAAGTTATTGCTCATTCTTCTATAGTTGTTTTGTAGGTTCAAGATAGAGTTATAAACATATCACACAATTTTAAAAGATTAGAAAGCAGGGTTGAGAAGTGAGGATTATGAAGAATTGGTTAAACTTTATTGTGAATGTCAATTTTACTAATTTTTAGGAAAACCATTAAGGTATCTTTAGATGGCATTTCAGTTTTCCACTACTAACATGTATATTAAGTTATTAAATTTGTGGACTTTTATAATCCTCTTTTGGACTTGTTATTGTTTTTAATGTGAGAATAATTTTGTAAATACTTATAAATTTTGAATATTTTTACCAAGTACCACTAACCATGATCCATTCTTTTGGAAAGCTTTGGTTAAAAATTTCAATTTTTATAATCATCTTTAAAGATTACACCATAAGTTTATAATAGATAGATACAGAATTAGACACTTCAAAGTAATTGAGTTGAGTTCACCTTATGTGAACTAAGTCTATATTAGCAGCTGTGAGATTAGTTTTTATTTTCGAATGGTTCACCTGATGAGGCTATTGCTTCTTTACCTTTTCGAGGCGTGACAACTAGTGGGTATAGTAAGTACTATAAGTCTCTAATGGAAGGAAAGCTAATCATATTGTCATGTTATAGATTTGAGCATCAAGCATTGGCAAATTGGCTCATACCATTTTCACACTAGATTTACCTACCTGTGTTTCATGTCCATACTAAATTGACCTCGTCATTTAGATATAGATGAAAATACATTTCTATAGCTTAATCACATTATCATTGTATCTATCAAAATTGGAAGCTCACAAAATTGTATTTATTTTCCTCTAATTATTTGGGCTAAGATTTGTGTATTATAAAATATGAGAAAATTTTGTGTTTATACAAATGCACCCGTAGTTAATCATAATTTAAATGTAATATACATGCATACACTTCTTTCAAAACTTGTATGAATGGAAGAGATGTACAAAATTATTTGTTCTCGATAAAGCAAGTATTACTTCTCTTTATTATTTGATGTTGTTTCATTTTAAGGATTATAAAATATGTTTACCATGCATGGTTTTCTAGCTCATTTTTTATTCCAATGAAAGTGTAAGTGTATAAAGGCCCATTTCAATAATTAAGATTTTGGTGTAGCTTAATGCCATGAAATGCTTTATTGGGCTAATGAAAGAGACTAGAGAATCACTCCCAAATCAATGATATCTCAAGGAGATCTAGTATAGTAGGCTTTAAATTGAGGTGGCTAGACCATTTCATGTACATACAGCCTTGTTCAATTTTTTTGCAAGAAAAGTAGGCTAAAAAACTTCTTTAAGCCTTAAACGATTTTTTCAAGTCTTAAGTTCATTTTAAGCGAAGATAGGTTTATATTAAGTTAGGCTTGGTATTTTAAAACTTTATGGAAACTTATATAATCTCACTAAGCATAGCATAACTATAATTATAAACATCCCTTTGTAATAAACTAAAAGTTGCCCTTGGCAATACAAAACATATCATATCTCTTGTGAATTCTCCTTGCATTCTTCTAGCCATTAAACTAGTGGCTGAGTTTGCTTCCCTTAACGTAGCTTCGATCCTATATTCCACCAACATTTCCAATTTTTCCTTACAAGCCAATAGTATGTTTCAAAATTTGCATTTAAAATTCATATCATTAGTTAGCACCACAATAGCAACAAGTCAATCTAGATTAATTTCCACTTTTTTGAATGTGGATAATGACCTTGCAATATATTAGTAAGTGTCAATTATACCTAGTTTTTTGCCAAAAACCATAATTTATTTATCTCTCTCATCTTTAATCATTTGTCTTATAGGAGTATAACTGTCACGTCCCGAAGCGGCAGAGTCGTAACAGCCCCCGCCGTGTAAACCATCCTAAGATAGAAGTTGGCCTTACAACCGCTATCTTAGACCTGATCTACACAAGGCGTCCACGACTAACCCGCTTTGAAGTAGACAATTTGTAAATTAAACAAATCATTTACCTAAAAAAGTGAGGAAATATATATATATATATATATATATATTATAATTCAGTTACTGCAGTTAAAGTTTACAATATTCCTTTATAATATATCTCCTAGTTATTACATTATTCGGAAATGAAAAATAATTCTATAGTAAAAACTTAGACCTTAAAATATGTGTTTATTCTTCAATGTTTTTCCTCACTCCCTAGGATCCAGTAGTTGCTAGCTTCTAAGTAATTGGTTGCCGCTTCTTAGCCAGCACCTGTACGACGTCTATAGGGATGTGAGCAACCACAGCTCAGTAAGTAGGGACGGAGGACTTAAAACTACACCATACACACAACAAGGTTTTCAATCACTTATTAGGTGCAATGCATGTGCAAGCAAATGTCATCGCACGACGTTGTTCGGCCCGTCGTGAGATTAGAGAAATTGCGCCCGCTCTAATCCGGGTTGAGGAGTTGCCGTTAATGCAACAGCTCACGACCAAACCCAGGCTTGTGTAATGGAGACCTTGCTCCTCCCGCGACTACCTTCGAACCACTGCCTTCACCCTCGCCGCGACCTCCTCTCCTGTCACTTAGTTTGACTGAGGATAAAGAAGGGACCATTTTGCAATCCTGCGCTATCCCTTCCGAAGGGGTCGGTATTTGGCCGGAGAGTCCTAAATCCCCTAACGGGTTGCATGCATGTCCGATTATGATTACTAGTCGGATATTTGATTAAGTCTAGTTAGGGTGATCAATTATTACATACAATTCATACAACGTGTGCCAAAGCAACAAACAGAATCATAGCATCACCCATAATCAAGCACATGCACACATTCAACAATCTAACAAGCACAATCAAGCATAATCTTAAGCCTCAAAAAATACAGCATCGTATTAATCCTAACTTACCTCGACTCCTCGCTCGCTTACTCGAGGTCCGATTTGCTCAGGCCATCGCCGATTATCCCTATAACACGAACGTGGTTTCAGCTTTTCATATAAATATTACAAGTTCATTTTATTCTATAACGCTTATTGTTAGGTTTTGTTTAAGGTTTAATGTGCCTAATTATCTAGGTATTAAGTCTTTTACCATTATTCTAGGGTTAGGGTTGGGTTTAGGTTCGATTTTCCACCTCGATTTCTAAATTAGATTTTAGTTCGATTTTCTAAGTAGCGTTTTATATTCCAACCCTAAAAATTCGTTCCAACCCATAATGTGAAATTAATCACATTATTTCCCGATACCCTAAATACGATCACTACTCCTAGTTAGCATTTTATTCCATCCGGTACACTTAAATCCCTATTTGTGTACCGAATTTACTCCTAATGTGAGAAATTTTTACATTTTTCATATAATTACATAAATTCAAGTTTCTTATCAGATTTATTATATATCCCTATTATTTATATAATATCAATTTTTATCCTAATATTTTCTATTTATTATATTTTCAAAAATTACACATTATGCATTATTACATATTATGCACATAATGCATTTCTAATATTTCTATTACCCTAATTACCATCTCTAACATAAATTATCACTTCAAAATGTCTAAATTCATCCTAGATCAGGTTTTACACCTAATTATTCTAATTTACAAAATTAACTCATAATTTACTATGTTTTTCTATTACTAATTTACTACATAATTAACCTAATAATCACATCTAACACCCTAAATGCTATAAGTATCATACTCCATCAGATCTTAACATCCTAAAACATGTAATTATTCACTAAATCAGAAATTAATCATTTAATTACATAATTAACCCTAAATTACCCATTTTATGCCTCTTTTTAGAGCCTAAAAATTATCTAAAAATTTTGAAAATTAATTTTTGAAAAAGGGCTTCATAGAACTATTCTATATTATCTGAGTAATCTACAGAAAAATTTTGGGCTTCAAACTACACTCCTAAGGTCATTTATTTCTAAACCGAAATGTGTTCGGTTTCGGTTTTGCACAATTTCTTAGGGATCATATATTACGGGACATAATTTCATCAAAATAACATTTTTCCTAAAAACTACATACAAAAATATCCTAGAATAACAAAATTCATAATTTTCTAATTATAATTACTATTTTTACAAATTTTCACAAAATCGGGCTGGAAATCGAACTCACCGATTTGGGTGGCTCCGGCCACCGCAGGCCGCCGTGGCCTTGTCGGCCGGCCTGGGCGCTGCCACCACCGTGTGGTGGTGGTGGCCATCCACTTGCAGCTACTCGTCTGGTGGGGGTTCTCTTTAGAAGCCCTAATTGCACAGATTTTTTCTAATTTTTTCCAAACCGAATTTTTCTCTCAATTTTCAACTCTCCCTAATTTTCTCTGATTCCCAACTGTCCAAATGAGTTCTTGGATTTTTCCTGCTATTTATAGGGTTTTAGTGTAATTATTGTGCATTAATTTGATGGGATTTTGCTCTAATTCCTTGATTTTTGGCTTTTTGTTTGTCCAATTCTTATTGGATAATTTTTATTTTTCTGATTTGAACCTGCCACGGCCTGATCTTGCTTCAGTTATCCACTTCTGATTTTTTTCTGATTTTTATATAATTATTTTGTATTTTTCTTTAATTATTTACTTAGTTTTCGGCCTATTTCACTAATTACGCGTATTTTTATCTACACGTAAATACATGTAGGGTGCACGTGAACATTCCTAAATATTATTTTGGTCATTCTAAAATTTTTAGTATACATATAATCTATCTCTAATAATTTATTAGTTATTATATTACACTTTTTTCCTTTTCGGTAATTAGTAGTTATTATGCTTAAAATTTGAAAATTTTATAGCCTCCTATTTTACTAATTTTCTTAAATTTAAGTTTACAGAGTCATTTTTACTAGTATCTTATTAAATAGTTTATAATTTGGGTTTGATCGGATCTTTTAACCGATCGCCCTAAACCTTGAGTTCTAAGTTCAATCCTACGGTTACTTGACTGAATTTTGGGGCTTACAATAACCTCAATATAGAATAATCAAATCATCAGAATTCAATTTCATCCATCCATCATTAGCCATGATCCAATTAACTATCATTCGAGAAACATTATGGATGTATTTTTCTTTTGTGTTTCCCCCTTTTTTTTTCTTTTCCTTTCTCATAACTTTACATCTAACCTACTTAAGCAAAGACAAATTTTCATCTCCTATTGAATAATTTCTCATTTGATCATTCCACCGCATGCAAATCATGAAAGCATATATAAAAGCAAATATAAAAGCTTTTGGGGTAATTTAATCCAGTCAAGTAGATTTCGACCATATCATTATTCTCCCTTATTGATCCTTTCTATCTTTTCAGAGTCGATTCTATATTTGGACATTCGTTTCTAAGATCCTCATTAGGATCATTATATCTTGGCAGGAGACATTTTGAAAGATTGTTTTGTCCTTTAGATTTGTTGCAGTATGTAAACAATTTTGATCAGATTCTCTATGAAAACAATTTAATTTTTAGAGGAAAATAAGTATTCCAAATCCATCTACAATTATCATATTGATCTTAGTTTGTTTCACAAATGATCACCCATATCACTTAAGGCTAGCTTCATTTGATAACTTCTTGAGCAACTTCTAAAGTCATCTTTGAACTCAACTAGTATTACTTTGCTTAGAAACTCAGTTGGTAATGAAGGAATAAGAAAACTAATCTTATCTTCACCATAATTTTTTTCATTTAACCAACAAATTTTCACTTTTAGACTCAAAGTCTCTCCAATTAAAGGTTCTTCAATCATTTGGCTAAAAGGTTTAGATTCTTCTTATCAATCAAATCAAAAGGTTCTAATCTTTTCATTTCCAAGAGTACAAAAGCCTTCATCATTGACTTAGTCTTGACTAGCTGTTGGCTCTTTGGAAAAATATGAGGTTGGTGTATTTTTTCTAGTTTGCATATACTTTAGCTCTATTTTTTATTTACAAGATTAATAAGAATGATTCTTTTGTCATGCTAAGTTGACGAACTTTCCAACCACTTAAATTTTTTTGTATTTGTCAACAATAAGTTTATGGCTTGTTCACTTGGAGGATTAGCCATTCCTACCTTATTCCTAAAGTAACCTTATTGTATTGTATACTTCCTTGAATTGCTGCAATTCTTAGAAATTTTAAATTACAATTCTTTCCCTTAACTTATAATTTCAATTTTTTTTTTTAAAAAAACCATCACTACCATTTTTTCTTCTCTAACATAGCACTATCACCACTCATATCCACTATGTTCACTGCCTCTCTCTGTCTCTCTCTCTCATCGAGTCATATTTTTACTCAAAATCAAGTATCTCTCTCTCTTTGCCTATCTCTCTCCCTTTGAATTGAGTGACTTTTTTCTTCTTCCCTTTCTTTCTCCCTTTAAGGTTTAATCTTCGCTAGTTCTCTTACTCAATTTCTCCATCTAAGGTTTCATAGTAAAGAACAAAGAATAATGCAAATGGTTTTTCAATTTAGCCATGGATAAAGGGAAAAGATGAGAGAGAGATTATTGATCTAGATAACAAAATTTTCCTTACCCATCAAATAATCTGAGTAAGGAATTTGGAAAAAAAAAAATTGGTAAGGAAGAAGTGGTCTTTTAATTTCTATTATGGGTTTATTTCTTTTTGTTCAACTAAATAATGTAATAAGCTTTCCCTCCCCATTTCCATTCAACCAAGTGAATGCACCGTTTTACCAAGATGCTTTTCGTTTATTTCCTTTATCTAAAGAGTGACTTAAATAATTTTTAAAGAAAGTAATGCTTTAAAGTTTAGCAATTGTCCAATTTGTTCTCAAAACTCATATTGAGAAAAAATAGATGTTTAATCCTCATTTACCAAGAGGGTGAACAAAGCTTAAAATAAAGAAATTATATAGATCGTCGCTTTTGCATTTTCTAGTGACTCTTGACATTTGATTTATGTCATCAATAAATGATATGTAAGAGATTAGGAAGTAACCTGGATAGGTTTGGTATGGCTTTTGTAAACCCCAAGCCCATCCTAATACCTTATAGAATATCTTAAAACTCATCCTAAATCTTGTGGGGTTGATTTTATGCAATGTCCAAAACCCACTAGTTAAGCTCAATGGAAATTTGTAACACGCTTGAAAACTATTCGATTAATTGATATAAGTTTATAAAAAGTACTTTATAATTCATATATAGATGAATCTTAAATCAATCAAATGAGAGCAAAAGAATTAAGATGAAAAAAACATAGGTGGATGTAAAGAAAAGAATGTAGCAAATTCTCTCTCAATGAAAAATCATCTTGATTATTGAGACTTCTTACCTAAATTTGCTTTTAATGTTAATTTTAAATAAGCAAATTAGTTGAGTGAATTGATATAAAGCAGCTACTAGCTACGTTTTCTAGTAAATTCTCTTTGTCATCACTTATATCTAGTAGGCATATTAGTTCTTCATGGTTAGTTGGTGATTTTATAACCAGTGCAATTACAAGCCATATTATGGCAATATTTTAATATAATAATAGTGATAGTTAGAAATATTAAGAATGCACACTAGGAGGAGATAATCATCCATAAATATTACCTTATTGCTTTACTTATGAGTTGTTCACTTAGGAAAATGGAATTACTATTATATGGCTTCTATTATCATGTTTACTTGGTTTTTTTCTCCTAGTAATAGCAATTTTTAAGAATGCTAATTCCAAAAAACTTGTGCATAGCCATTCAAATTATAATTCTTAATTAATTTCCTCATTTTTATTCCCCAAATACCCTCATGGAAACTCAAAAATTACACCTTTTTACTTTCAAATGAAACATCATACCACTTATCATGTTCTCCTCCATCATCGATTAAAACACTAATGAAACTATAAAGATTAATTAATGTGATGGCATACTAATCATTGGTGATAGTAGGAATATCAACCAACTGAGGGGAGTGGGGATCGGCTTAGTAATAGTGATGGTTCAACAGCATATGGTAAGTGGAAGCCAATTCTATGACATAGTTGTAGGTCTTAAGAGTGAATCTTCGGTTGAAGCTTGTTAAACTTGGGGCTTATTATTTGATTTTAATGAAAATAAAACAAAAAGCGTATAATTAAACATGTTGATTTTGATGGCAACAAAACAGAAAGTGTATAGTTATACATGTTATTATTTGCTTATATTGAGTTAATTGAAAAACAATCACTATCTTACAAAACAATTATAAACATCAATTAACTCTATAAGATATTTAGAATTGAAAGATGTGTAATCATCATTAAAGTTAAATTGTATATTGTGGATGCTCTTTGTTGTTATTGAAAGATAGAAATAGGTGAATTTAGCCTACCGATTTGACAGCTCCAGAGTACTATCGACTTGATGGTGAAGTAGCCTAGATAAGAAGATGGAATTACTTTTGATCAAAGTACCAGCATGTTGGTACACTTGCCGGTGTTCATGCCGGTAGTACGTTTGCTTGCCAGTAAGAGTAGGATACCAGCCTGTCAATAAGAGTAAGGTACAACTAATTATTAGAGTATTTAATGCACTATAACAAGAAGAATTGAATGGGTTAATATGAATGATCAACAACCTAACCAAGGACAAGAGAGAGCCAATCCTTTTCTATAATATTTCAATATTCTCTTGTATTCTTATTATCTATTATTTTCATTATCTATTGTATCCTAATTTGCTAATATTTAGAGAGGTTTGAAGAGTAGTGTTTGTAAGCTGTTAGTTGCTAAGTATTGAGAGTTAAAAATACTACACTAATAATCCTTGAGATTGAGTTTTGTGTTAAGAGTTGAGAGTGTAAAACTTATGTGATCAAGTTTGTGTGTATCTAGCTTTTGGAGCTTGGATTGAGAAATCAATAAAGTGGTGTGAAGTTCTCAATTAGAGGCATTGTGTGTCCGTGGAGAGTAGAGGGTAGTTCAAATTTCATGTTAAATCTGGGCTTAATCTTCTTTATCTCTATCTTTTTTTAATTTTTGTACTTATTATTGTTTTATCATTATCTTAATTATGCTCATTGTTACTTTCAATGCTTAATTTTGAAAGAATTGCAATTTATCCTTAAAACTCAATTCACCTCCCCTCTTGAGTTTAGCCTAATGTTCTATAATTGGTAACAGAGCTAGTCTCTAAATCTATTACTTAACTACATTTAGAGTAAAGATCATGGAAGTGAACACACTAGGCTTCATGAAAGGGCAAGTTCTAAATGGACCACCACTCATAACCGGGAATAATTATCTTTATTGAAAATATAAGATAAGTATATTCTTAAAAGTACAAAATAGATTGTTATAGTAAGTAGTGGATAAAGGACCGTTTAAGATAGAAGGCAAGGAAGAAAATAATTACATCGATAATGATTGGAAGTTGTTAGACTTAAATGAAATAACTATGAATATCTTGCATTGTGCTATTAATAAAAATGACTTTAATAGAGTTTGTACATTCAAGAGTACTAAGGAAATTTAGGAAGAGTTAAAAAGTATATATGAAGAAACTAGCCGTGTAAGGGACACAAAAATAAGCTTGCTTTGTAGCCAATTTGAAAATTTCAAGATAGATTCTAAAGAAGCAATTGATGAGATGCACAATAGGTTCATTAAAATTATTAGTCCTTTAAGTGTTCTTAATAAATTATTCACTAATCTTGAAATCAATTCCAAAATTCTTAAGTCTTTATCGAAGGAGTGGGAAGCCAAGAGAACCGCAATTGAGGAAACTCACGATCTTAACACGATGTCAAAGGAGCAACTTCTTAGAACTCTTAAAACTTACGAGATGGTTAAGAGGTAAGGAGAGGAATCTAAGAAGAAAACAATTACTTTGGAAGCAACCAAAGAGAGCTCAAGTAATGATGAAAGTGAGGATGATGATGATGTAGCTATAATCAAAAGAAATTTTAAAAAATTTATTAAGTTCAATAAGAAATTGGTGAAAGACAATGATGAAATCACATCTAGATCTAGAAAGGAGAAAAAGGAAGCAATCAAGTGCTATAATTGCCAAAACCTGGGTTACATTCAACAATATTGCCCGAATCTTAAGAAAACTGAGAAAGGACCAAAGAAAAAGGCTATGATGACAACTTGGAGTGATCGCGATTCAAGTTAATTGAATGGGGAAATGTGTTTCATGGCCATGGACAATGAGGTATGTTCTGCTTTTAATAAATTCTTTATTTGATGAACTCAAAAATATGTATGATAAGTTACTTAAAGAATTTATTAAGGTTTAAAAGAAGAACAAGATGATGAAACAAACGATGATTGAAATAGGAAGTAAATTTGATTTATTTATAAATGAATATAATAAAGTGAATGATGTCAAAGAAAGTTTAAAGGAAGATAATGAGTACTTAAGATTAGAAGTTGATAAATTAAATAGAAACAATGAAGAATTAAATCTTAGGAATGAAAAATTGGCTAAGGAAAACGATCAATTAAAAGAAAAGTATAATTCTCTTGAAACAAAAGTTGAAAGCATGAAAAATGCGAATAATATGGTTGATAGGTTGAGAGTGCTTTATATTGAAAATGTTATCTTAAAATCTAGCCTAGATGATTAAAAACAAACTATAGTTAAGTTCAAAAATGGAAAAAAGAATTTAGATAAACTCATTAGCTCTCAAAGGCAAGGATTGGACAAGGTCGGAATTGGCTATAGTAAGGAAAATATTTATAAGTTTTATAAGAGTTACTTTGTAAAACCAATAGCTAAGACTTGTAACTATTGCGATAGATATGGTCGTATTGCACATACATGTGCAATACGTTGGAATACCAATTTGAATCATAAAGGTAAACTGGTTTGGGTTTCAAAAGGATAAGAATATATCATTGTTACTAACCATAAATGAACTAAACTCAGATGGGTACCAAAGAAGCGATTACATCATTTTGAAGGAACTTTGAGTGGGAGCAACTCAAGAAACCTAAATGGAGAATGCTAAAAAAAAATATTCAAAATGCCTCCAACATAGTATTTGATTAGGAAACTCATTTAAGTAGTCTATATATAATAACTAACATATTTTGTGTGTACTTAAAGTTCCCTATGCTTACTTAGGTTTTACTGTACACATTTTTGTTATCTATTGATTTCAACGACAACTATAAGTTCCCACATATTTAAATATGTAATATTTCATGCTTAAATAGTTGGCTTGATTTGATTATGAAAATGTATATAGTTGATATATCGTCAACCACATTTGAGCTCACATAAACATTTAGGGACTTAACTAATGTTTTTGCAATTTGCTAGTTTTGCAAGCCATGCTTAAACTCTTATCATGTCATTATATGCATTAGAACTAGTTTGGAAGTTTAAATTGCAAATATCTTGTATTTTATGTACATTTTAAGTCACTTATGTATGTTTAGAATCATATGAGCACAATTTTGCCATATCTCGATTTCCATGTTCAAATCCAGTTCTTGCATGTTTAATTTTGTCCATAGATTATGGTTAAATGATTGACTTGGCTTATTTTTGTTTTTATGCAAATTTGACTCTCTTATTCTCAATTTAGGCTCTTATTGTTGTTTGGGAAGTCATATGATCATTTGTTAATTTACATGTTATAAGTTTTGATCATGCCACCCTTGTATCTATAGATACAGTTGAAACTTGCTTATAGTGCCAAATTATCATGAACTTGATTTAGTGTGTATGTATGTCATTAAGCACAATTTGTATTCAAAAGTTGATTTTAATGATTTTGATGATTTTAAGTAGTGATTTTAGGACCTTTGAATCATTGTTGTGATATTTCCGTTCCAACATGCTCGACTATGATGTTGAAATTTGCTTAAAGTATTGATTTGTGATAACTAAGTCTCATTGCTTGAAATTAGTCATTCATGCATTTACATGGCTTAATAATAAACTTTCTAGCAACTAATGACTTAATTTTATTAAATCTTGCTAATCTTGTTGAGATACAAACTCTTCACACTCAATCGAACATAAGGATCATGCTCATATAGATTTCATGCATAAAATATGACATTTAGCATGCTTTGGGCAAACTTAAAGTCATTTATAAGTATCCAAGTTTATGTATGCATAAATTCATCATGTATGGGTTTCCATGCCCAAAACCGGGCTTCATATGTTTACTTTCATCTATAAATCATGTTAGAGTGATTAATCTAGCTTGATCTCAATTTTGTACAAATTTGATCTCTTTAGACCTTTATTAGGCACTAAGTGACACTTAAGGCATCTTATGCCTATTTGTGCCCATATGAATGTCGCTTGATTTGATCATGTATCTTTTATACTTCTTGGTATCTTTCAAACATGTTTGAAGCATAAATTTATCTTGAATTTGAGAAAGACTCCATACTTGCTCTCTAGTTACATATATGCTTAAGCATTTAATCTTAAGGAACTTAAGTAGTGATTTTACAATTTATAGAGCCTCAAAGCTATAATTTACTCTTACAATGCTTAAATAAGTATTTGAAATTTGCTTGAAGTATTGGTATGCACAAACTCAATACATATGCAAACATTTTGCTCTTACATACACATTTTCACTTTATCATGAATTACATGGTTCAATGAATTTAATTTGGTTAAATCATTAGTATCTAGTTAAAATTTAAGTTTCTTAGGCCTTAACGGACTCAAATGAACTTGCTTGAAGTGTTAGAATACTCATTAAATCATTTAAAATAAACTTAAGTTGGCAACTTAGACAAATGAAGTCAATTTAACCAAGATTTTGCAGAATTACAGAATACTAGCATGATGGTACCTATCACTACCGGTATACTGGTATACTCTCTTAAATGAGAAGTTCCATATGATTCTGTTTAATGAACCGGCATAATAGTACCCTCCCTTACCGTCATGTTGATAGATCAAAATTTTAGGCGATCCTCTTTCAAAACCATTGATCTTTTTCTCTTTTCTCTTCTATTCCCAAATCATCCTCTTCACTCTCTCCCAAACCCTAGAATCCTTCTCTCTCTTTGATCTACCATCTCTAAACTCTCAAAATCATAATTTTCTCTCATCAATCATCTCCAAACCCACATAATCACTCATCAATCCCTTCACTTCTTTAAATTATACTCTTCTCTTCTTCTTCACGTGACTTTCTCTCTCTACCAAACCCCCCCTTTACCATCACAACACCACCTTGATGAACTATAGTTACTTCCAAATGAACTATCACTATCTATCTTACCCTTTTCCTTCTTTAGCTCAAGATGATGATTTACCTATTGCTTAAGTTGTCTACTTTAATTTATTTCTTATGCTACTACATGTTATGTTTTATTAACTTGGCCTCTAGCTATCTTATGTTTCCTTTCTTATGTTTTTGTTAGATTTTGGTCCTTGATTGTCACGCCTTAAAGCGGCAGAGTCGTAACAGCCCCACCGTGCAAACTATTTTAAGATAAAAATTGGTCTTACAACCACTATCCTAGACCTGATCTACATAAGGCGTCTACAACTAACCCGTTTTGAAGTAAACAGTTCATAAATTAAATAAATTGTTTACTTGTGAATTTAAGAAAAATAAATATTCACATTAAATTAATCTAAGTGTATTTACAAGATTTAACAATCTATTCACAATCTAATTGAGTAATTTGTAATCTAATGTTAAAAGCTTTAAAATAATTCTAACTAGAGAATAGATTTGGTCTTCTGCTTACTTCCTTATTCCCCAGGATTCGGCAATTGCTAGCGTCAAGGTGATTATAGGCCATTTCATCGCTAGCACTTACAACAACGGTTATAGGGATGTGAACAACCACAACTTAGTAAATTAAGACGGAAGACTTAAAACTATACCATAGACATAAACAAGGTTATCAACCAACTTATTAAGTGCAATGCATGTTCAAGCAAATACCATCGCACGACGTTGTCTAGCCCGTCGTAAGATTAGAGAAATTGTGCCCACTCTAATCCGGGTTGAGGAGTTTCCGTTAATACAACAGCTTACGACCAAACTCAGGCTTGTATAATGGAGACACTGCTCCTCCCACAACTACCTTCGAACCATTGACTTCACCCTTATCGTGACTTCCTTACCTGTTACTTAGTTCGGCTAAGGATGAAGAGGGGACCCATTATGCTATCCAATGCTATCCCTTTCGGAGGGGTCAGTATTTGGCTAGAGAATCCTAGGTTTCCTCTAATGGGTTGCTATACAGGTCCGATTTATGATTACATGTCGTATATTTGATTAGGTTTGGTTTAGGGTAGTCAATCATTTTATATAATATAAGCCAGAACAACAAACAGAATCATAGTATCACTCATAATCAAGCACATGCACACAACCAATTGTTTAATAAGCATAACAAAGTATAATCTCAAACCTCCAAAATACAACAATGTATTAAACCTAACTTACTTGGACTCCTCGCTTGCTCACTCGAGATTCAACTCGTTCAGACCATTACCGATCATCCCCATAATACCAACGTTGTCTCAATTTTCATATAATTGTTATAGATTAGTTTTTATCCTATAACACTTATTGTTATCTTTGGTTTAGGGTTTAATATGTCTAATTATCTAGGTTCTCAAATTTTTTACAATTATTCTGAGTTTGGGGTTAGGTTTGGGTTCAGTTTTTGCATTGATTTCTAAATTAGGTTCTAGTTCGATTTCTATATACTGTTTTATACACGAACTCAAGAAACTTGTTTTAACTCATAATGTGAAATTAATTACATTACTTCAAGACATCCTAAATACCATAACTACCCCTAATTAGTATTTTATTCCACCCAGTACACTTAAATCCTTATAAGTATACCGAATTTACTCTTGATGTGAGAAATTTTTATATTTTTTATATAATTACATAAATTTAAGATTTCTATTAAATTTATTATATATCCCTATTATTTATATAATATAAATTTTTATTTTAATATCTTCTATTTATTATATTTCCAATAATTACATATTATGTACTATCACTTATTATATACATAATACACATCTAATATTTCTATCACTCTAATTACCATCTCCCAACATCAATTATCATTTTAAAATGTCTAAATTCATCCTAAATTCAAATTTTACACCTAATTACCCTAATTTATAAAATTAACTTAAAATTAATTATTTTTCCCTATTACTTATTTACTAAATAATTAGCTTAATAATTACATCTAATACCCTAAATGCTATAAGTATCATACTTCATCAGATTTCAACATCATAAAACATATAATTATTCACTAAATTAGTAATTAACCATTTAATTACTTAATTAACCCCAAATTATCCATTTTATGCCTCATTTTAAGGCCTAAAAATTATCTAAATTTTTTTCAAAAGGGCATCATGGCACTATTCTATATCACCTAAACAGTCTATACAAAAATTCTAGGTTCAAAATTACATTCCTAAGGTCATTTATTTCTAAATCGAAATATGCTTGATTTTGCATGATTTCTTAAGGATCATATATCACAGGAAATATTTTCACTAAAATAATATTTTTCCTAAAAACTACATACTAAAATATTTCAGAATAACAAAATTCATAATTTTCTAAGAATATTTACTATTTTTATAAAATTACACAAAATTGAGCTAGAAATTGAACTCACCAATTTGAGTGGCTCTAACGACCGTTGATGGCTATGGGTATGTTGGCCTACCTGGGTGTTGCCACCATCATGTGGTGGTGGTGGTGACGGCCATCTACTCTTAGTTGCTCGTTAGGTTTGGGTTTTCCCTAGAAGCTCCAATTATACAATTTTTTTGTGATTTTTTCCAAAACCCTAATTTACTCTCAATTTCACCTCTCTTTAATTTTCTAAACTTCTTAACATCCAAAATGAGCTTTTGAAAAATTTGGAGTATTTATGGAGGTTTTGAGGAATTATTGTGCATTAATTTGATTAAACAATTACCTTATCTTCTTCCAATTTGCCTTTTTGTTGTTCTAATTTAATTGGCTAAATTTTTTCTTATTTTCTCCAATTGCCACAACCTAAATTTGGATCATTCCTTATTTTTTCTGATTTTTTTATTTTTCCTTAATTAGTTATGAATTTTCTTTAATTATTTAGTATTATTTTAGTACATTTCACGTATTTTAAGTAATTACGCGTATTTCTACCTACATGTAAATTCATATATAGTACAAATAAATATTCCTAAATATTATTTAGGTCATTCTATGATTTTTAGTATATATATAATTTATTTCTAGCGATTCGTTAGTTATCGGAATGCATTTTCCGCATTTTCAATAAATAATGAGTTATATACTTAAAATTTGAAAATTTTATATTTTTTATTTTATTGCTTATTTTCTTAAATTCAAACTTACGAGATCACTTTTACTAATATTTCTAACTTTATTTGATAATTTAGATTTGATCGAATCTTTCAACTAATTGTCTTAAATTCTATGAGTTAAACTTTAGGTAGCTGATTGTGAGTTTTGCATTGATGACCTTTGTTGCTCATGATTCAAATCCCTTATGTTTTTGAGATTCATGGATGTAGATACCTTATTTTTGCTCCCTTTTAAAATTTTTAGAATAAGAGAAATGCTCCTAAATTTAGAAAAAAATGCAAAAAAAAAAAAATAGAAAAATAAGAAAAAGAAAAGAAATGTAGAAAAATACAAAAAAAAGAAAAAAAATTAAGAAAATAGAAAATAGAGAATTTAGGAAATTTAGAAAAGAGTAGAGTTTTTAATTTAGATAAGAAAATAATAAGAACCGTTGGGCTTGGGTTTAAATTTAAATATAACCCAAGCTGACCTAGTTCAATTGCACATATGAATAAGGTATGAGCCAACAGCTTGATGGTAATACATATGTATGAATAACAAGGAGACTCGAGTTTGAATCTCATCAGGTACAAAGTGCCTTTTCCTTTTTAAAAGGAAAAATATAAATACATTTAAGATAAAGTTTCTTTTTAATAAGTATTTAATTTTAAGTATTTATTTAATATATATTTAAAAAAAGGTTTATAATTAGTGCGGACTAGAAAATTGGTCTGCAATTATTAGAAATAGGGCTTAGCCTTGATCAAAACATAGGGTGCACCATTGTGCGCCCTTTTATTTTTGGATCGTATTGAGGGGGGTGGGGGGAGGGGTAGTTACGTGGCCTACGTCCTCTTCCCTCCTTCTTCTTCACTGATTTCATGCCCAGTTTCCAGCCTCTTTCATTCTTTTTCATCAAAGTAATATAGCCATTTTAGGGCCATTTTTGACTAATTTTATTACACGATTTTACCAAATTAACGGTAAAATAATGTAATAAGCATGGCCTACTTTTAAATTTATCCAAAATCCATCCAAATTTAACCATTTATGCAATTAAAACAAGCTCAAAAGCGAAAAAAAATTATTTTTCAAGCCAAAACCCATTAATGAATTTCAATGAATTAATTCTATTTTCCCGACTTTCTTAGTATAGGCCTTATACTACCAATATAAATAAGGCTTTGTTCTTAATTTTCAACACACATAAACATAAGAATCTCTCTAAAGAACACACACACTACACTTTTTCTCTCTAACAGATCTCTCTCTCTCTCTCTTTAGGATAGCATCATCTATGGCGGTTTTCGATGAAAACCACCACCACTATCGAATTCCTCACACCCAAAAACCTCAGGTTAAATACTTTAATCTAACTTCCTGAGTTAATCTAAGTTGACCAAAGCTTACTTGAGCCAACTCAAGCCGAACTGACTCAACCTGGTCTACACAATTTATTTTGTCTCTATTTATTTGTTTCCTTATTTATTTATTTATTTTTTATCTTCCATGTAAGTGTAATAAATAAAAAAAATTAAAAAAAGAGAGAAGAAAAGCAATAAAAGAGAAGGAAAAAGAATAGTCCATTTTTTTTTAGAAATACATAATATATAATAAATAAATAAATGAATAGTAAAATCTTATTACTTAGAAAAAATTAGTTTTTTTTAATAAATAAAATAAATGGATTTTTTTAAAATTAAGATCCTATTCAGAATTTCCAAAAATAAACATCGATTAGGACCCTTTAAAATAATTTCCTTAAATAAATTAAACTGGGTAAAACAGTAAATTTAGCATTTTCTTCAAAAGTTAAAATAAATCAATCCGTTAAAATTTTTGGAAATGAATTGCGGAAGTTTGATCCCAAATAGTGGGTACGTAGACACCTGTACATATAGCGCAACTTAAAAAATGAAAAAAATTATTTCCCCCCTTTAGTAATTAATTCTTTAAATCTTTATTTTTTGTAAATAGGTGTAATTTCAATTATAGTTTGTAAGTAAATATCATTATAATAGTATATTGAAAGGTAAATTTAAATTTGAAAAGATTAAAAGTGAGTACTGTAACGACCCGGCCGGAACTCCTTACACCGAGGTATTGTCCGCTTTGGCATGAAACGCCGCATGGTTTTATCCCTTAGTGCAGCTGCTTCCTAGGAGGTCACCCATCTTGGGATTGCTCCAGCATGAGTACGCTTAACTTCGGAGTTTCGACGTACTCCAAGTCGCTACACCAAAAGGCGCTTCGATGATTAGAGTTCCTCTCTCCAAGCATGTAAGGGGTATTACAATCTATCCCCCTTACAGAACTGACGCCTTCGTCAGTTTCGTTATACAGGTCCAAGACAACCACCAGGTAGGGCCATGCCTTTCCGGCTGGTGGAATGCTCTGATACCATTCTGTAACGACCCAACCGGAACTCCTTCCACCGAGGTATTGTCCGCTTTGGCATGAAACGTTGCACGGTTTTATCCCTTAGTGCAGCTGCTTCCCAAAAGGTCACCCATCCTAGGATTGCTCCAACATGAGTACGCTTAACTCCGGAGTTTCAACGTACTCCGAGCCGCTACACCAAAAGGCGCCTCGATGATTAGAGTTCCTCTCTCCAAGCATGTAAGGGGTATTACAAGTACTCATTTAGGGTTTAAAAGTTTAGGCCCCCCAATTTAGATCTTTGGTTTCCAAAAAACTGTTTTAATAAAAATTGGTTTTATTAAAAGATTAGTGGCTAAGTTATAATCAATCTACCCAATTGATTATAACTTAACTCTTTTTCTCGACTCCAATCGGGTGGTAATTCCAAAACCTTTTTAAAGTTAAAAGAACCAATTTTCTTTAAACCTCAATTCAGGGTCAGTATTAAATAGATAGAGTTTAATATTGATTGGTTTGAAGAAGATTAATTTAAAAACCGAGAGGAAAAAACTAGGCTCGATAGCTTGGCGACTCCACTGGACAACGCCAACAGGGCTAACTACTTAAAATACTTTTCAAAATTAAATTTGTCTTTCAAAATACCCATATTATTTAGTTATTTGTTTATTTATTTATTTGTATGTTATTGATTTGCTTATTTGTTATTAGCTTTATGTATATATTTCGTTTTGATTATCATATTTATTTTGCATATAGCATTCATTGGGATATGGGGGGATCATTTGTTGTATCAAAGATGAAGGGTAGATGCAATTAGACCCAAGTCGTCTTAGGACCTTAAAAAGAAGTCCATTGTGCAGGCTTTAGGTGTAGTGGGGTAATCATCTCAGGGTTAATTAGGCTACTCCACTTAAGTTGTAATGTGACTAATGAAAGTGTTTTTTTAAAAATAAGTGAGGTCACAAAGCTTAACGATCTTTTAGAACCTACCTTAATTGTACATATTCTCGTTTAAGCTTGAGTTAATACATTACCCTTAAGAATTGCAACCCTACTCGTTGCTTAAGAGTTTAATGCAATCAAGTTTTTGAAAATAATAATAAGGTTACAACTTAAGGAGTAATGTATCAACCCAAATAATCCTAACATCTACATATTTTCTTTTATTGCATTGATAATAGATTTTTATCCATAAAATGTGTAGACTTAGAATGGCAACCAACAAGAGAATAATCAAAGAGTTAATAGGTTGCCGGATGTCCTAGGAATCCATGAGTAGTTGCTATAAGTTGAGGTTACCTACTGGAAGCAAAGGGTTAAACGCACTAAGGCCTCTAATTGAGCCTTGTTAGCTTAGGTCGAAAAAAACAAAAGGACCATGGATTGGGCTTTAGAGATGCTAAACAAGATTAAAGCCAAATTGTGAGAGTTAAATTGGAAACTTTAAATGTAGTTAAAAGACTTTAAATAAATTTTAAGTTTCATTAAGAATAATTGGTAGGCTCTCTTCCATTTGTTCTCTGTACTCTAATCTTTTCAAAATAAGAATTTTTCTTTTTAGTCCATTGTTCTTCATTCTTTCCTTCCTTATAGATAGTCCTTTAATAGAGCTCACTTAACTGTTCATTCTCTCTCACTCAGGGAAATATAAATAAATAGAACAAAAAAAAAAAAATTGCCATCTTTATTTGGATTTTTTTGGTTTCTATAAAATAAAGTTTTATCTTTCTCTCTCACTAAAAAAAAAAAAAAAGGAAAAGTTACTAATTGGTAAAGAATTCTTCCAATTAGCTTCACATGGTTGATGACAAAATCATCTCCTTGAAAAAGATTATACATCAGATAGCCCAACAGTGGTAGATCCTGTTCTCAATAGTCACTGCTCTCCAAATATCTCAAGATTCAAACCTGGAAAGGAGACTCTTGAATCTAGAAGAAAAGGTAGTTATGATATAGAAGAGCATTATAGACCTAGAAATGGCAATGGGTCCACTACTTAGAAGATTTTAACACCGGGCATTCAATATTGATCAAATGTCAATAAGCCCAAATAATGAAGGAGGCTTAAGGAGAAAAGAGCTAAGGAAGGGTGAGAAAAAACAAGCCTAAGGGACTTATAGGAGATAATTCACTCAACTGAAGATCTCAATGACCCAAATCTTTCATCATCTAAAAGAAGCAAGCATTATAGCCTATGAAGCCCCTAATCCGAATTACAAACCATACAGCTCTAACCCAGAAGCACGATGTGACTATCATATGGGTCAAATGCTAGAGATTGAAGAACAGGATTCAATACTTGATTAATGCAAAAGTTATTTAGCTAGAGCTACAACAAATCGATTCTTCTTTAAGTCATTTGGGTAGTTCAACTAAGTCATCTAAAGCTCCATTTCTTTTGAGTATACCAATGTCTTCTGATAAGTTTACGGGTTGTCTCAAGTAGTTGGATGCTTGAATGGAGAAAGATAAGGTAGGGGCAAAGAAAAATCAAGTTATTTTCAATAAAGTCTATTGTTTGAATAGCTTTGTAACAGCTGGAATAATATAATTTTATTGCCTTTTCAATTGAATGATCATAGTGTTATTAACATTGGGGCGAATAAATCACTCCTTAAGGAAGCGGTAATTCACTTTTAAAAGGTTTTAGAATGAAAAGAGGCGAACTCCATCCCACACACTAACCTTTGAAAAAAAAAACCTTTGAGAGTTAAGCGACATTGGAATGAGGACATTTCAGGCTATTTCCATAAAGGAAGTCGATTTTGAATTCGATATACAGATCAAAGTGAAGTTAGGCATTCATTTTCAAATTCCAAACACAGCTATCCATTGTTAAACTTGTTTGACTAATTGGAAGAACTTTCAAATTTGAACCCTATCAAGAACCATCTCATAATGGGTCAATTCGAGGGAAAGAAGGATAAAATTGGTTTGTGTTTGCCTCAGTAACGTTAATTCAAAGACGAATTTTATTTTTGATAAATTATTTTTCTTTGACATAAAAAAGAGACCAACTCTTTTCCAAACACCTCGAGCCTACATATGCCTCACTTGAGCTCATATGCTCGAAATCCATGGGTCAGGGTTTTAAATTTCTCAAAGGCAAAGACTCGATAATATGAATATTCACTTTCTAGGCCGAAGAAAAAGAGAAGAGAGAGAAATGATGGGGGCAAAATGATAAATAAAGAAAGAAGGGGGGCGATAAAAAAGAGAGAGAGGAAAATAAGCAAAATAATGAAAAAAAAAAAAGACAAGAGCTTGAAAATCAAGATTTGTGTATAAAAGGAAAAGCCCCAACTGAAGAGAACCTAGAGTCCCATAATTAAAGCCTAAACATTCTCAAAGCCTTTATGCCCATTCCAAATCTCATGAGCCTTACAAGATACAAAACCCTTTTCACATCCTTAGCTATAAACACAAGACTTTCTTACCCATAATATCACCCTTACTTAATAAAGCTCTTCTGATCTTGAAAGATAATCTATCTTTAATAAAAATTGTTTTTGAAATTGAGGTAAGCATACTTCTTATTTTTTCTAAAAGGTTATAGACTTGTACACCCGGGTTGAATTAGTAAATCTTTTAAAATAAACCTTCTCATCAGTCCTCTCTGGAAACTTTTTGACCAAAAGCCTAAATTCACAATGATTGAATTGAGAAAAGACCTACTGGATTAATCAAGGTGTATCATATGCAAAATGAACTATAATTTTGAGAGTATAATTTGGACTAAGTGTTTGCAAGGAAGTCCTCTTCAACTAAACTAGTCATGAGTTACCTTTTTCTTAAAAATAGGGGTGTTTGGAATCACAAAGCCCTACTAAGTGACTAGGTCAGGGAGAACATAAGAGGCCCCATGTGATTATCAAAGGAAGGTTCTTTACTTGTTAACAAACTTAAGAGAGAGAGAGAGAGAGTAAATGCTTATTACAAATGTTTTATCTAAGTCTATGTTGATCTAAGTGACTAAGTTTTCAATCCATGGCACCTAATTTCAAAAAGTTGACCAAGGTCATTCTTACTCTTCCTAAATGAAGGAAAGTATCCCCAATGTTTTTCACTAAAGGATTTATCTGTAAATACTTTTCGAATCAGGTAGTTTTTTGGACAAGTTTAATTTCCTTACTTTGTATCTTTCACTATGTTAAAGCTAACTCTTAAAGTGAAGACCCCTTTTTTAGAGTGAGCCAATTCTTAAAGCACTATTTCATCTTTTATCCATTAAGCTCTCTTCAAGGTCTTATAAACCCGTAGGTGCTTCCCTTCATCAATTCTTCTCAGCGAGCCTATAGGCCTTCATCAATTCCTCTTAACGAGCTCGTAGGGTGCTTCCCTTCGTCAATTCCTTTTAGCAAGCCCATGGGGCACTTCCCTTCATTAATTCCTCTTAGCAAGCCCATAGGCCTTCATCAATTCCTCTCAGCGAGCTCATAGGACACTTCCCTTCATCAATTCCTCTTAGTGAGTCCATGGGGTGCTTCCCTTCGTCAATTCCTCTCAACAAGTCCATGGGGCACTTCCCTTCGTCAATTCCTCTTAGTAAGCTCATAGACCACTTTCCTTCATCAATTCCTCTCAACGAACTCGTAAGATACTTCCCTTCATCAATTCTTCTTAGTGAGTCCATAGGGTACTTCCCTTTATCAATTCCTCTTAGCAAGCTCATAAGGTACTTCTTTTCATCAATTCCTCTTAACGAACCCATAAGGTGCTTTCCTTCATCAATTCCTTTTGACAAGCCCATAAGGGTGCTTCTTCTAAAGTCAACTTAAGGTTACTAGTCCTTGAGAGATGCATGCACCTAGGTTAGTAAGCCTAGAAGAGTAAGATAAGGTTCTCCAGATTGATTCCAACTTAGGGTTACTAGTCCTTAAGAAATGTTCCTACCTAGGTTACTGAGCCTAGAAAAGCATGACTAGGTTCTCCAGATCGATTCCAACTTAGGATTATTAGTCTCTAAGAAATGCTTCCGCCTAGGTTAGTAAGCCTAAAAGGGCATGATCGGGTTCTCGAGATCGATCCTAACTTAGGGTTATTAGTCCCTAAGAAATGCTTCTACCTAAGTTAGTGAGCTTAAAAAAGCAAAACTAGGTTCTCCAAATTGATTTTAACTTAATGTTGCTAATTCCTTAAAGATGCTCCCGCTTAGGTTAGTGAGCCTAGAAGGGTACGATCAGGTTCTCCAAATTGATTCTAGCATAAGGTTGTTAGTCTCTTAGAGACCTTCTCGCCTAAGTTAGTGAGCTCAAAAGGGCACGACCAGGTTTTTTAAATCGATTTCATCTTAGGATTGCTAGTATTTGAGAGACTTTCCTGCCTAAGATAGTGAGCTTAGAAGGGCAAGACAAGGTTTTCTAAATAGATTCTAGTTTAGGGCTGCTAATACCTTAAAGACACTCCTATCTTGGTTAGTTAGCTCATAAGAGCATGACTAAGTTTTCAATAGCCCTTTAAAGTCTTAGCTAGCTTAAGAAGTACTTGTCCGCCTACCTTGGTCAGTTGGCTCATAAGGGTACGACCAAGCCTTTAACTTCTTCTTAGGGTCTTAGCTAGCTCAAAAAATGCCTCACCCATTTCACCTTAGTTTGCCAGCTCACAAAGATACAACTAGGCTTCAATTCTTTTTTTAGTCTTTTGACCAACTCTTAGAGCTCCACCTTTCTCTTCACCAAATCCCCAATAGACTGAGCTTAGTATAGCTATAGCATTTCTTAGGATGAAGTCCACCCTTAGGGCAAAAATGGTATCTTTTTTGTTTTCATGATAAACTTTTACTCAAACTTCACTATAAAGAAGAGTAGTTATAGACACTATATTTTTGCTCTATTTAAAAATTTTTAGAATAAGATAAAGAGTCATAAATAGGAAAAAAATGCAAAAAAATTGAAAAAAATAAGAAAAACAAAAAAAAAGAAATGTAGAAAAATAAAAAATAAAAGTAGAAAATTTTAAAAAGCCAAAAAATTAAGAAAATAGAAAAATAGAGGATTTAGGAAATTTAGAAAAGAGTAGAGTTTTTAATTTAAATAAAAAAATAATAAGAATCATTGGGCCTAAGCTTCGATTTGAATTTAACCTAAGTTGATATAGTCTTAATTGTATATATGGATAACGTATAGACCAATGGCCTAATGGTAATACATATACATAAATAATAAGGAGACCTCACAAAGTACCTTTTTCTTTTTGAAAGGAAAAATATAGATGCATTTAAGATAAGGTTTCTTTTTAATAAGTATTTAATTTTAAGTATTTATTTAATATATATTTAAAAAAAAAAGGTTATAATTAGTGCGAACCAGAAAATTGGTTCGCAATTATTAGAAATAGGGTTTAGCCCTGATTAAAATAGAGGGCGCGCTATTGTTAGCCCTTTTATTTTTAGACCGTACGCATGGCACGTGGCCTATGCCCTACACGTGGCTTATGCCCCACACGTGGCTTATGCTCCCTTCCCTCCTTCTTCTTTGTTGATTTTATGCTTAATTTCCAACTTCTTTCATCTTTTTTCATCAATGTAATGTAGCCATTTTAGGGTAATTTTTGACCAATTTTATTACACGATTTCACCGAATTAATGGTGAAATCATGTAATACACATGGCCTACTTTTGAATTCATTCAATCATTTATGCAATTAAAATTGAGCTTGAAAATGGAAAAAAAAAAAATTCATTTTTCTTTTTTTTTTCAGATCAAAACCCATTAATGAATTCTGATGAATTAATTTAATTTTCCTGACTTTTCTAGCTTAAGCCTTGTATTACTAGTATAAATGGGGCCTTGTTCTTCATTTTCAACACACACAAGCATAAGAATCTCTCCAAAGAGCACACATACTACACTTTCTCTCTTTAGCATGATCCCTCTTTCTCTTTCTCTTTCTTTATGATAGCATCCTCCACGGCGGTTTTCAATGAAAATCATTACTACTATTAGATTCCTCACATTTAAAAATCCTAGGTCAAATACTTTAATTTGACTTCCCAAGTTAATCCAAACCGACCAGAGCCAACTGAAGTTGACTAAGCCGACCAAAGCTAACTTGAGTCGACCTAAGCCAGTTGAGCCAACACTAAGTTAAACTAAGTTGACCCAATCTATGCAATTTTTTTTTTCTCTATTTATCTGTTTTCTTATTTATTTTATTTATTTATTTATTTTTATCTTCCGTGTAAGTGTAATAAATAAAAGAAAAAAAGAAAAAAAAGGGAGAAGAAAAGCAAGAAAAGAGAAGGAAAAAGAATAGTCCATTTTTTTTTAGAAATAGATAAGATATAATAAATAAATAATGAGTAAATAAATGAATGAATAAAATTTTACTACTTAGAAAAAAGTAGTTTTTTAATAAATAAAATAAATGGATTTTTCAAAATTAAGATCCTATTTAGAATTTCCAAAAATAAACATTGATTAGGATCCTTTAAAATAATTTCCTTAAATAATTTAAACCTGGTAAAATCGTAAAATCAACCTTTTTTTCAAAAGTTAAAATAAATCAACCCACTAAAATTTTCAGAAACGAACTACGGAAGTTTGATCCGAAATAGTGAGTACATAATCACCCGTACATATGGGGCGGCGTAAAAAATGAAAAAATTTATTTTCTCCCTTTAGTAGTTAATTTTTTAAATCTTTATTTTCTGTAAATAGACATAATTTCAATTATAGCTCGTAAATAAATGTCATCATAAGGGTATATTAAAAGGAAAATTTAAATTTGGAAAGATTAAAAGTAATACTTGTTTAGGGTTTAAAAGTTTAGCTCCTAAATCTAGATCTATAGTTTCCAAAATATTGTTTTAGTAAAAATAAGTTTTATCAAAAGATTAGTAGTTAAGTTATAATTAATCCACCCAATTGGTTATAACTTAACTCTTTTTTTCGACTCCAGTCAAATGACAACACTAAAAGATTTTCAAAGTTAGAAAAATCGACTTTTTTAAAACTCCAGTCAAGGGTTAGTATTTAATGAGCAGAATTTAATATTATTTGATTTAAATAAGACTAATTTAAAAACACCTCTTTGTACTAGGCATAAATGCATCTTCCTTATTTAGTTAACTTGTTGCCTTTGAGAATTGTTGCTAGCTACTTTACTATTGGATTGCTTCTTTGTTCATTTTTTTGTAAGGGGCATATCCTAAGGCTTAAGCTTAGACTATACCGAAATTTTGACTTGAATCCTTTTCCTTCATTACCGCCTAGATCCTCCTCTTTTTGATGAGATCGAAAGGGAAGAAATATTTAAGTCATTTGAGTGTCAAAACGTGTATTAAATTGAATTGATAATAGTTACTTAAAATATAATATTGATCTTATGACTTTGGTGTATCTTGATTCATTGAAGGAATGATGTAGCCAATATGTAGAGTTATTAAGAAGTAAGATTTGGTTCCTTAGAACATTAATACTCCCTTTTTATAAGCATTCCATTAAACTTTTTAATTGATATATATCTTCAAATTGAATGCTTAATTTATGAGGAGTACTAGATTGAGAGGGAGCATTTAAAGTATAAGAGTTTTGTCCTCATAAAAAACGGGAGGATTATTGAACCTAGGGTTTATTATTTGATTTTAATGAGAACTAAACAAAAAATGCATAATTAAACATGTTGATTTTCATGAGAATAAAACAAAAAGTGTATAGTTATACATATTATTATTTGTTTGTATTGAGTTAATTGAAAAACAATTGTTATCTTGCAAAACAATTATAAATATCATTAACTCTACAAGTTATTTAGAATCGAAAGATGTGTAAGCATAATTAAAGTTGAATTGTATATTGTGGATGCTTTTTGTTGTGTTTGATAGATGGAAATAGGTGAATTTGACTTACCAGCTTAACAACTCTAGAGTACTACCAGCTTTACAGTAAAGTGACATAGATAAAAAGATGGAATTGCTTTTGATCAAAGTATTGGTATGCCAGTACACTTGTTGGTGTTCATGCTAATAGTACATTTTCTTACCATTATGCCAGTAAGAGTAAGATATCAGCATGCCGATAAACTTGTTTCAACTAGTTATTAGAGCATTTAATGCATTATAACGGGAAGAATTGAATAGGATGATATAATACTCAATAACTTGACTAAGGACGAGAGAGCTGATCCTTTACTGCAATATTTGAACATTCTCTTATATTCTTGTTGTCTATTATTCTCATTATCTCTTATACCTTAATTTGCTAATATTTAGAGAGATTTAAAGTATAGTGCTTATGAGCTATTGGTTGCTAAGTATTGAGAGTTAAAAACACCATACCAATAATCCTTGAAATTGAGTTTTGTGTTGTGAGTTGAGATTGTGATTTGTGTTAAGAGTTGAGAGTGTAAAACTTGTGTAATCAAGTTTGTATATATGTGTGTAGCTCTTAGAGCTTATATTAAGAAATTAATAAAGTGGTGTAAAGTCCTCTATTAGAGGCATTATATATCCGTAGAGAGTAGAGGGCGATCCAAACTCCATATTAAATCTGGACTTGATCTTTTTTCTCTTTTAATTTTTGTACTAATTATTGTTTTATTGTTATCTTGATTATGCTCATTGTTACTTTTAGTACTTAATTTAAAAAAAAATTACAATTTGTCCTTAAAACTTAATTTTCTCACCCTCTTGAGTTTAGCCTAGTGATCTATAAAGCTTGGTTGAAGTTGTTTTTGGTTAATGTTTTCTAAGAGGTTGGGGGATGGTAAAGTGTTTAGCAATGGTTTTTTGGGTCAAGTTTAGGTGGTTATTGCCTGGGAAGTATAGTTAAATGATGAAACTGTGTAGTTAGAGAGACAGTCCCAAATTCCTGAAAAACAAGAGCAAATGTAGACGCTCCTAATGTGTTATGGAGGTCTAATTTATAAGATAATGTCCATTGAATTTCAAGGGGTAGTTTAAAGACAAAAAATTAGACCTTCAAAGATTGGAAGGTTTAATTCAAAATTAATCTTCTTGAAAGCGTTTTTAATGCATTTTAAATACATGCAATCATCTTTTGATCTATAACATTTTTGGTAAGAAAATGAAGAGATTTTTTCATATTGGAGCCCATGTCCACCATTAATGGTGGTCAAAGCTTCAGTTGTGCACCTAAGGTTGAAGAAGCATTCTATCTTTTTTTTTTTTTTTTTTCCTCTTTTCCAATGGTTTCTTTGCTGTTTATTTCATTGTTTAATTATTCAAGAGGATTTTGGGCATATAGATTTCTATTCATTATTTATTTCCTATTGAATTCTTTCAACTGAACAATATAATATCAATCCCATTACATTCAAGTAAATATCATAATATCTATCCAAAGCTTATTATACATCTATTCCATTTCTTAATAATTACCTTCATTCATCCCTTATTCCATTCTACAAAATGAATATGCTATTAGTTTTTAGTGAAGGGTAGATTAAACTTCTAGTATGTCTAGAGTAACCATAAGTTATATCTTAAAATATGAGCGGCCATGGAGAAATGAATGTGCTAGTCTACTAAAGTTTTTGTAGTTCAAATTAGATAGACATAAAATAATCTGGAAAATGGTTAATATTATTATTGGGCTGATGCTCGTATTGATAGCCAGATATATTTCAAAATCTAATTTAGGATCTTTCCGAAGATCTCTTTGTTCTCTTCGCTCACTCTTGGAATGTCGCTTCCACCTTTGGAGGCTAAGTCTCCGCCTCGAGTTGGAAAGAGGATTTCTCGTTTACAACTATGTACAGACTTTCATCTCGCAAAACTCCTAAGATTTTAAGTTTAAACCCGAGACTTATCCCAAACCTTATAAGGAATTATATTAGAGTAAATATTGAGTTCCGGTAGATCGAGAACCCTATATAGATACGCCAACATACATCCCTATGGGACGTCAAACGATTAGACCCCTAGCTTCCACCTCCCATTTTTCACTTCAAACTCGACGTTCAAAGTTCTTGGTGAGTTGAATGGTCATGCATTGGATCTGAAGGCAAACATAAAGGCCCTTACTCCAACGTAAGAAGGAACGAAAAAGAAAGAGAAGCTTGGCCCATTATGAATGGATGGCATTATCCTTGTTTGTTCGAATGTGAATTGAAGAGTTGATGACCCTAGTAGAATATTGAAGGATGATATCCATAGTTCAACTCTACACTCCATTAAAAATAAATAAATAATAATAATTACCTTTTATTCCTTCATGCATATTTTATGTGCATCTTATTTAAGTACTCTTTTATAAAATCTAAAGAAACCGGAAAAGATAAATTCGACATTCGCCATGCAATTTTTCTTTCCTTGTCTTTCCTTTCTCCATTCTCTCTCATCCATTTCATAGTAGTTTCATTTCTCCCCCCTAAAATTCTAAAACATTTTCTCTCCCCCACATTCTGTAATTTGTGTGTCAGTTATCCACTTACATTACCTCTCTCTTTTAGAGCACAAGCACAAAGCAATACTCAACTCTCACAATTACCTCGATCCAACACAAGTAGTGGATAAAAGTAATAGAGTAAAAGCTAAAAAGGTGCAATCAAGGTGAGAAATTGAAGTAATTAATTAGCGATTAGGAAAAGAAATTGCAAAAGATAGTAAATTGGAATCCTTACTAGAAACCAGTACATAGATGAAGGGATTAAGAAGAAAGGGAGGAAAAATCTTACCTGAAACTAGTATAGAAGGGGGTAATGAGAATAAAAGAGAAATGCTGATTTCTGCTTAATTTGGGTTTTATGGTTTGCCAACAGCCTAATTATTTAGAGGTAGGGGATTGAATAAGTATCCTTGAAATAATTTCTATTATCTTATTAATTTGAAAGTTGGTATGAAAATTTTATTTTCAGTGACCTTTTTTTATTCTTCTCTATAAGTAATAGTTGATCCCTTATATAAGGTGAAAATTTTTATTCTCTCTACATAAGAAATAAAAGTTTCCAGTAACAAACAATCATGCACTCAATGAATAAGAAAAGTTAAATGATTTTTTTTTGTTATTTTTCATAAAAATCAAAGAAGAACATATTGATATTTTTAGTTATACTGCTAACTTAACATTACAATTAATAAGATGAAGTAGTAAAACGAGTAATCTTTGTAGTAAAAATTTATAAGAAGTATAAGTTTTTGGTTTACTTAGGATAATAGTCATTTTTCAAGGTAGAATTTATGAGTCGTATCTATTTCATTTTTGAAAATAAAAAAAAGAGTATAAGTACATGAACTGGAAATGACTCCAATGTTTGAAATTCATAAATTTGGCCCATTGTTTAGCTTATGAATCCGTTTGAATTTTCCTTTCTCTTTTTTTTTTTCCTTCTTCTACATATTTGCATTATTTGTCCGACATAACTTTGAAAACTGTAGACTTAATTTTAATTAGTATTCATTTTTTAAATTTTAGGGATTATAATGATTTCTTTTGTTTTTGGTTTTACTTTAGGTGATGTTTCTGACGATGGAATTGTCCATATAATCTCGAAAAGATAGCAAGCGGAAATAATGCTCTTTATGAGTCTTAGATTACCTAAAGTTTCCATAATGTTACATACATAAGATTTTTATGTCTTCGAGATATTTGCTACATTTTAGATTTTACTGATAATTCCTTTTGTCGTAACGAAATTCCAGATTTTTCTTTTCTTTTTTTTTTTTTTTAATTAGTCTTCATTTTCCAGATATACAAAAGCTGTATTATATAGGGATGGAAAAAAACCAAGCGAACGGTACACTGGATCAAACCAAACGGTTTAGACCAAACCTTTTACGGTTCGGTTTGCGTCTAGTAGTTTAGTTCGTGGTTCACCTAGGTTCTCAGATTGGTTCGACATTATATAAACTGAACCGCACTGGTTCCATAATATTAAGAAAAAATCTTGATCAACGACCGTAGCACATAAATATATATATATATTGTCGCGTCGAGGACGCCATATGATATCATGAAGTACGTAGAGCATCTTTTATTTAATCAAAGAGCATATGCTTTTCTGTTACACCCTGCCAAGCAAACTGCCTAGCAATAAAATAAAATAATTCCTACCTCACCATCTGTCTGGTACCCCATATGATCCTTTGTTTTATACATTGATCGGTCTATACCATCTCTTCTAATAGCCGTCTCTCTTCTTGTAGGCGAACTCTCCTATTAATTAAACCTGCTTCCGTGTTATTTCTTTTCCCTTCCAGGCATGGAACTTAAATATAGACACGACTATTTGGTTGTGCGAGCCGATGCTTAACGCATGTTTCACAAAGGATTAATCTGTTAGCTACTTTCTACACACAGGGAGGAGAAATATTTCATGCTTCTTGTTATTCATGGAATGTTTGTTTTCTCTAAAAAATTATTTATGCAGATACTGAAATATTCTATGGTTTGAATGATAAACTAAATTGGACCGGAGCTTTTTTATTTTTTATTTTTTTCATTTTTATGATTCGAAAATTTATAAATTGAATCATATGAGTTGATTTGAGGTATTAAAAAAATATAGTTTGATATATGATTCGATTTGGTTTGAAGGAGTAAATCGATCTATATCCACCCTTATATAAGGATAGATTTAACTTTAGATGAATAATATTTTATCATTTTTTAGGAGTTAACAGTTTAGCAGAACAACTTAATATGTATGCATGTCATAGTGCTAGGGCTAGCAATTTAAGACTTAACTAGCTAGAATTGGACGTAGTACAACATGATTTAAACAGGGTTGAATGTAAAAAAAAAAATCAACACAAGACACAAACTTGTTTAAATACATTTAAATTTGTGTTCGGATTATTTAATGTCCTAAGCCCATTTATAAACTTGTATATTAAATAGGTCTCTTAAACAAGTCACAGTGAGTTTAACTCGCAATCCACTTGTTATAAATAAATTTATATTTTCTTCCTTTCATTTCCCATGGAGAGTAAAGCAAAAACGTATATAGTCTAATCCAATTCATACTTTGCATGACAATTGACATGGTTAAACCAGTTAAATACAAACATTTTTTAATGACTAGGCTTCCTTCTATCCTTAACTTCTTCTTTTTTTCTCTTTCTATCTTATAATTGCAAGTTAAGCACATTCTCATCTGACATTTATAAGTTTTCAAGTTTGAATCTTTTCTCAATTATGTAAAGTGATTAAAATGATGTTATGTAATTTAAATTTTAGGATTTCTTATAATTTGATTAAACTTTATTTCATTAAAACTTTTATTTGAGTTATAATTTTATATTAAGTGTTAAAACCTTATGACATTTGTATTTATAGAATTTAAAAATAATTGGTGTCCATTTACCTTGTACATGTATATATATTTTATAGGTATTTTTAATAACTTTTTAATTAATAAATTGATCTAACTTGGATATAAGATACACTTATTAAACGAGTCAGATTATGAGTTTACGTACTTAGATATAATTAATGAATAGATTGTGTTATAAATTGAATTTTTCATATAAGAACCTATTTAAATATGAATATAAAATACACATGACGCTAATCCTATATGGTGCTAACACAGGATGAATCCGAGCGTCACTTTTCTTTCACACTTTTGGGCCTTTCCGTGAAGCTTCATCATCCACCTTAGAGCAAATCTATTCTCTCTCTCCCTCTCTCCCTTTTTTAAAGTTCTTAAGGTGCCTTTTGGTAGGATATTTTAAGAATTTTCCATATTACAGAAGCAAATAACAATTCATTGAACTTCTATGACACCTATCAACTGGGAAGCATTATTTTGGAGTGATACTACTAAAGGTGACTTACCCAAAAACAGAGGGCTGTCACTTTATTTGATCCAATACTCGAACTAGCAAAACCAATCACTATACATGCTTCTAGTGCAGCAAATACTAGACTCACTTTACGAATGCCGCCATTGCCCTTGAGTAATTGATTTTGCTTTACAACCTAGTGTCCACTTCCAAGCCAAAGTCACTCCAAAATATTAATGTTAATTTCTTACCTAATAAGATCTTTCACTTTTTCTTCGTTTTCAATTTATTCTTTCTTTCAATGGCTAGTTTGTATAGTAGAACACTCACTTGATAAGACATTAGACGGTGTACATATCTAAAAAATCCATTTTATACTCCTAAGTGCTACATCAACATTTTATTTCTTCCTTAATATTTTTTTTAGATTTTTTGTGAGTTCCATTAATATATTTTTAACCAATAAAAATTTAAAGAAAGAAAAAAAAAATAATAAAAGAAGAAAATTAGAGGAAACGTTCCTCTTGCAAGAGATGTTCCTTGCTAAGGAACTCCATGTCGTCACCTATCATTCTTGAATGCAAGCTACGCACAATGCACGTGGTCTTATGCATGGAGAACTCAAGTATGTGTGGTTGGTGAAATTGTGTGACAATTTTAACCAGAAGAAATTCGTGTTAAGTGAGACAAATCAGGGATAAACATTATAATATGTGCTATATACAATGTCTAGCTATAAAAACATTATTTTATAATAGTCTCTTACATTATGAGGTACACATATGCCTATATGTCAAAGAATAATCATCACAATGACGATTTTATATGTGCCTCCAAGTGCAAATAGCGAACATACACCGAAAATGGTTGAACTGAGCATATGCATTACAATTTATGGTACATGCAAAGGGTGTAAACTATTGGTTTAATAATGACATCACTTTCTGTTAGGACATGAGGTGAAAAACCAAAGGAAAACTGAATAGATTCAGTAGTGTAAATTGCAATGGTACAAATTAGTTCTTCATCAACCAAAACATACTAATTTCCTCTAAATAAGTTCAAGAGACTATTAGTTCTCTCATTTTGTCCACTCAATACACAAAAATATATATATGTATATTATACTAAATGTAGATTATAGGTTAAAGATAAAATAACATACAATATTTAAGAGAATAAATAAGTCAATCCATTAGCACAAATCTACAAGAAGAGGGTTGATAAGGAAGGGTTTGCAAGAGAATAAAGAAAGGGGAAGTTAATTTTTTGCATCTGCTTTAGGATAGCATTCTTCAATTTAGAATAGTAGAGAGAAGTGTTGTAAAAATAGAATTATTATTATTATTTTTTTTTAGTTCTAGAAGAAGTCCATTTTTCAAGGAAAAAAGCTAGGGCGGAGATTAAGTTAAGGAAAAAAATTATAAATTGCTAGTGACAAGCGAAGAATAGTGAGGATGACATCAAGTAAGTCATCATACTCCTTATATCCTATAAAATACATACATGTGATACGATGGGTTAAACGAAGGCTTGTGATCCAACGAGGATAAACGAACTCTAAAAGCCCATCTTCTACTGCAAATCAGATCATTCCTAGTGCAGATTGTAAATAAATGTAACTGGCCTATTACAAACTCAATAACATTTTTCTGTCGTCCTTTTCCAACTGTGTACTTTCCTTCTAATTCATCCACACGCAAACACAAAGCTTATATATTCATTGTGAGAGCCTAAAAAAAAAAAAAAAAAAAGGAACTTAGAAAAGAATCAGGTCAATCAATACCTGTCTCCACTAATTTCCTTAGAAATGCGTTACCTCAGTATGGGCCAAATCTAGATCGGATAAATTGGGTTAAGGCAAACAAGGAGAGTGAATAACTCACAAGCAACCAGATTTTCAAATTAAAATATCGGCATGTCATTATAGGGCAAGCAATCTTTATTGAGGCATGTTTTCAAGACGAAATGAGTTGGCCGATATAACGTGTAGCATTATGAAGAAGTTTTGTCCACAAATAAGGTTAGGGTAAATAAAACAATATGGATATTGGGTTTAAAAATTAGTGACTTTAAACTTCTCTATCAAAGCATACATGTCCCTTAATTGAATAAGTTTAGAATGAAAACGGCCAAACTCGATCCCCAACCACCCAAATACATATGAGAGTTAAGTGACAATTGAGTTAGAAAGCAAATTCATTCATTAAAAAAGACTTGTCTTGCATGTGAAACAAAATGTCAAAATGATAATAGGAATTCAATTCAACTATTTTTAAATACAATTATCCATCGCTAACCTCTTTTAAGTATTTTATAGGAAGTTTTTTTCAAATTGAACCTTATCAAAAATCGCCCAACACTAGGGCATTAGGGAGGTTGGGATAATCAAATAAGTGAAAAAGGATGAACAGAATTGTACTCACTTTAGCCTCCTGATAAATGATTGCCACCTATAAGTAATTCTCCTTTAAAATGAAGAGGGTAGTATCCCTAAAACCATATACATTCAGCCACATATACACACCCTTTTTGAGTTTTGAACCGTTTTAAAAGGGAGAAGAGACGAAGTAAGGAAGAGAGAAATAAGAGAGGAGTCACCAATCACTTGTATGTACTCAGGGGAAAATGAAACAAGGGAAGGAAGAAAGCACACAGACATACAGGTAACTAAAGACAAAAAGTTTCGCCAATAACAAGTAAAAACGTTCGTCTCTTTTAAAAAATTACCAGGCAGGCAATTTGGCCGCTAAATCAATCGCTAGCTGGCTCACCCCACTATTGCAGCAAGATCCGTTGCCGCTTAGCAGGAATATACTTATATTTTTAGTAGAAAAATTCGTGCCCTCATCCTATTTTTGTGGACTAAAACTAACCAGACGAGTAGAAATTTGTAATGGTGGATCCATGCCAAAAATAGCTGAAATGCATACGGTAAATTGGATGACAAGCTTAAGGGTCCAAAGAAGAACGTCATCGAAGTTTCGTTGTATTTACAATGATTCATTATATGCAGCCCTTGGTTGAAAGAGTATAAGGTTAAAGAAAACAACCCTATGGAATCTTTCAAAAGAACGGACGACAATAATTGTTGGTCGGTCAAGTAATGGATACTCAAGTTGATTTCGCATATCTGAAAAGTTAGTTAACGTGCACAAAGGAAGCTAGTTAACGTGCACAAAGGAAGCCTCGTAGCTATTGATCCGGTGTTAAAGTTAATTGACAGTTCAAATAATTGCATTTTCCACTCTATTATAGGATTGTTGGTATATAAGAAAATAACCTGATATAAACAATATCTTCATCTATTTCCCATCAACTATGTGTTATCATATATAACATCTGTTTAGCACATGCTTTCGGCTTCTGCATGAGTACAATTGTGAAATAATGAGGGTTTTACTACCTAATCACCTTAACAAAATAATAAAACTATCCCTGAGTTTTAACTTTCAAGTGCAATCAAATTACCAAAAAAAAAAAAATAAATAAATAAATTACCAAAGGGTCTAATCAACGAAAGGGACGGATCAAAATTTAAAAATAAGAGACATTTTCAAAAAACTTCACAATGAAATTCGTTTTTCTTTTTTTTTTTTTTTCCTACACAGTGACATCTCTATTTGTTTTCTCGGTAACAGTGATTGAAATGGAAGAAAGGATCAAAATAATGCTAAATCATAAACCATTTGGCATTATTTCTCCGCATGCACAGGTAATTCAATTCAATAGATGCTATCAAATATTATTTGTTCAGCTATATTGTCATCATATGTTGGTGTTTCTTTTGTTGTCACAAAAAATAATAACTTCAAACCATCGAATGGAGAGTGGAAAGCTAAAGAACTACGGAAAAGCTAAAACAGAGGGCACCCAAAATAAGCACATCCTTAATCCGCCAAAAACCCTACTTTCTCAAAAAGCACTTCTTGACAAAGAATTTACAATTTTTAAAGCAGCATGTGTTAATTTAAAGAAACTCCTCCATAATATCTTCCTTTCACTTTATCTCACTATAAAGCTCATGTCATCACCCCAAAGTTTCACTCAGACATGTATCCTCATTTTCCTTGCCTTTTCCAACTCTAAACACATCAAGATAGAGTATCCTAAAGCTTCTTTCTTGACTCTCTCATTGGATTTCAATTCCGTTTCCAGGAGGTAAAGAATGAACCTGAAAATTGCTCAAAACCGCAGGTTTGGAATTCAAGAGATGAATGGATACAAGAAGAAGAACCAACTCCTTTGCAATCTCTATCCTTATATAGCTAGTGCTTTTGCATCGATCATGTTGTGTTTCTCTTCTACTTGGCTACCTCATATTGTGCATTTCTTTTTCATTACCATCCCGAGTTTGAAAAATGAATTCATTAGCCCAAAATGTCTCTTTGTAGTGGTCAATATCATTGTCATATTTCTTGTCGGGGAGTCAAGGTTTGCGGGTTCTTATGCTTCTGGTGACACTATATATGATGAATATGTTGAAAGGAGGAGAAGCTTTAAAGGTGAATGTAATGATTTTCTGGAGAAGGAACAGTTGGAAGAAAAGGAAATAGTAGAGCTTGATCATGTGGTTGTTGGAGAAGGAGAAAATGATGGTGCTGATGAGAAAAGGGCAGATGCGAATAATGAAAAAGAGAAGGAAGCAGCAGATAAACACCAAGATGGAGGCGAGGACGAGGAGGAAGATGGTGATGGACTGCCAGCAGATGAGTTGAATAAAAGAGTGGAGGAATTCATTGCAAGAGTTAACAGACAAAGGTGGATTGAAGCAAGGTCATTGATTGTTGGCAGTGGCTAGGACTTGTATGTTTCCCATATCGACCCTAGATAAATACATGACACTAAACTAAATTAGTTTGTTTCTGCTTCAAAGAATAAAGAGTTGGTCAATGTTCTTGGATTTATATTGATATACTACGTTGTATTTATCTAACTTCAACAAACCCAAAAGATTAAATTTGTGTATATAAGTTTATTTTTTTCCATAATTTTATACTTTAAAAATTAATATAATCATGAGCATAAGAAACATAGAACTCCTTACTCTACTCTACCCTAATCGCTAGAATACAATATATTGTTCCTAGCGAAGACTAATGTAATAATCCATTACAAATCTATTTATATTTCATTCTTAAAGAACGTATCATCTGTTTTTACTATCGCTTGGGTCACACAGTCTACATGTAACAACACTTTCAGTGTAGTAGTATTTATATTATCATAACATTCGGTAGTCTACTTGGCCTTTCAAGTAAGGATTGTAACTGACAGCATTATTTGGAAGGATCTTTCGATCAAGTATATTACTTTTAGGAGATGTTTCATTTGTTCAACGCACTCAATGATATTTGGCTGTATGTGGTATATTTTTCATGGTATGTTATATGGGCGTACGAAAACCACTTCAGCACTTAGATCACTTACTAATTTAAAATCATCCATTTACACAATCCGGTTCGCACATTGGGATAACTATTCCATGAAAATACGATTAGGAAAGAGTAGTTATTTCTAAGAGCCCGCATTCAAATTTGTCCAACCTCGATCGTTTTCGGACCTACATGATTTTTGGTAAGGTTTTCGGGTGTGTGTTACGCATCTTATAATAAACTTTGTTTCCAAAATTTTATAAATTACTCTAATAGTTAGTTGCATATAGCTCTAACCTATTCTGTTGGAGTCATCCTAAGGCATGTATCCCATGCACTGCAAGTTCCACACTCTTGAGACACTGTATGGTTTAGTATCAGATCAGGAGACTATATATCGAGCCTCCAAAATATCCCTGATATATAATTTATATTTTGGAAAATATTTTAGAATCCCTATCAAGGTCTAACTTAAAACTCATAGTTTCAATATGGATAATGATCAAATAAATACAAGATAAAAATCTCACTCCATTTCATATCTCCAAGTCAAGTCGATTTTGCCAGTTGAATCCTTTCTATTTTTTCTATTGATTATTTGTTTCTCATCAAAATTTTGTTAATTTAATTTTTTTGGGGTTCTAATTTTGCCTTTAAGTGATTTTGGACATTTATTGACTATAATGTCCAAGCATGGCAAAAATTATAAGACTATTCAAGTATTACCATTTATGCCATTTTTTTTTTAATTACGAATTCATAAATTATAGGATTTATGGGTACCTTCGGAACTTACAAAATCTAGAGCTTGTAATTCTCGAGGTGATTTCTAATAGGGTTGGATTTATTTTTAAAAATGAAAAAGATGACAAATACATAAACTATTCCTTGGATTAACCATAAACATATATTTCATTATTTACTTTTCATAAACCTTTGGGATCAAGCATAAAAGTCGTTGCTCACAACTAGCACACATCCTTTAGCTAGCTTCAAAGTGCTAGTTGTAGCAGTTGTAGCATGATAGCACCTCTCTCTATAGAATAAGGCTCTTTTATGTTTTTACCCTCGTCCCCACGTTTCTAAGTACTTCTTGCTATTATATGGGCTTTACCCATTCTCGAGGGTAGATGCATGCTTCTATCACTTACCTAAGAATCATGATAAAATTACTTATTCCTTAGATTTTTTATCCACATAATTATAATTAATGTTGTCAAACCCGAGTTAAAGGTTGACGAGGAGTTGTTAAAAGGTTAGGATCAACAAGTAAAATAGAGGTCAACCCAAGATCAAATCAGGGTCAAAAAAATAATAAAAATATGAGACATTTTAATTATAAAAGACAAATATAGATATAAAATTACAATTTTTGTTCTAAATAAATGTCATTTACTAACATGACAACTAAAAATAATTAATTCGTTAGTAGAAGCTAAGAGGTTAAAGTCAAAAGTAATATTGTCAATATACAACTTATTTGTCCATAACTGAGATATAGTAGGACATAATAATGTACTAAATACACTTTGTTATTGCTATTTATTAGTAAATAGAGCCAAACGTCTTAGTTAACCCATATTGATGAACGTTGTTGCTATTTGTAACAACTAAATACTTGCTATGTTTTAGAAGACGTGCCAAGGACTCAATATTCTAAAGGAGAAAAGTATAAAAAGATGTTAACGTTTATCTCATTTTATATATATATTACGGTTAGTTTTGCATATTATTTTTCTTATTCTGCATTTTTCCAATTTTTTTATGAATCTTCATTATTTTTTAATATTTCTCTATAATTTTTAAATACCTCAATTAATTTTTAATATTTTATTATATTAGTTATATTAAAAAAGTACGTGGACTGATAGAATATTGCTACGTACCAATATATAAATGATAATTTAATACTATTAGTTAAAAAGACTAATTTGTAAATTTTTATAAATATCAAGGATTTGAATAAAAATTCTAAAACATTAAGGACTAAAACAGAAAAAGAAGCAAACATTAAAGACTTTTTTATACTTTTTCAACTTAAAATCTAATGTTGTTAGTTAAAATGACTTATTTGTAAGCTTTTTTAAATGTTGAAAACTTAAATGAAAATTTTGAAATGTTGAGAACAGAAATAAAAAATGAGATAAATATTGAGGACTTTTTTATATTTTTCCTTATTCAAAAGCAATTGTAATCTTCATGCTAAAAATTAAAAAATATATATATGGAAAATAAAATTGATAAAGAAAAAGAGAACCAAAAAGCTTACTTGCTTAGAAATATTAAAACTTTGAGTCTTTTAGATTGAGAGTTTGACTCTTTAGGAGGGATCATGAAACATGTTATTTTACTTAAATTTTATGTTGTTTAGTATTTACTTTGTATGTTTAGTTTTTACTTTTTATTTGTAGTTTAGTATTTTAGCTTTATTACTTAAAATCAATACTTTTATCTCTAGTCTTTTTAGTGTTGTAATATTATTCAGCTAAGAGAAGAAGTTTTCTTTCTCTTTCTTTGATTTTTTTTTTTAGTAAATAATTTGAAGCAAATTGACTCACTCGACTCAACCTGATCAAGTGGTAAACCCTAAGTCACAAAAATGAGGGGGCTTAGTTGATAGACTAACCCATTTTAATAACCGGTTTTGGTTTAATCTAGTCTAGTAATTGGGCTAATGCATATTTGGCAACATCCATGATTATAAGAAGAGTTATAATAGTGTTATAACTTTAAAATAAATTATGTTATAGCAAAGTTTTGCTTAGCACAAAAAAAAAAAATGTACCTTGTTAACAAAGACGAGAAATTGAGTTTTACAAATGAAGAAGAACTCATATAATGACGGAGTTTCCATACATTAGTGATTTTTTAATTTGTTTCCTTACCAGTATGCCTACAAAATCACTGGTTGGAAAGCCATTAGTAATGATAGTGGTGGCAAAGGCAATGGTGTAATGCTTGTCAGAAGGTGGTGGTAATATGATGGTGATGATAATATTAGTAATGATTGTTTAAGGTGGTGGTGTGGTTAGAAGGTCAATGGAAGCTTGTGGTGATGGAATAATGATGGTGGCAATGCTCTGATAGCAATGATAGTGGTACATTAATGAAAGCAATAGCAATGAAGGGATAACAATGGTTGTAGGTGTTAATAGCAACAATAGTGGGGTTTATAATAGTGGTGGTAACAGCAATTACAATGGTAAAAGGTATTGTGATATAGATTTAGTAACTATGGTAATATCATGATTATAGGATATATTCCCTATTTAGGATGAATTTTTAGTATCATATGATAGGAGGAAATATTTATTCTCTATGAAGAAATAAGACAAATATCTCATGGTAATTTTCATTTGGTAATCAAGTTTTAAGTGAATAAGGGAGTAGATGCTATTTTAGGATTAACCATTTTATTTCCTCTCTATTATATGAAAGTGAACAAGAGTTTCGATTAAAAAATTTGAGACGTTGCATCCATAGGCTTAGGGTAATTTTTCTTACCTTACCTATTCTATAGGTCGTCTCCTTAACCATTGTAAACATTAAGTTCGAAAAAGTGGAATTGATGGCAAAATCATTTAAGCAATATGGCCAATAATTGAGAAAAACAGATACGCCTTAAAATGTTTATTGTGAAACATCAAAGTTATATGCATCAGCTAGTTTACTAGAACGAGATTATTATATAGTTCAATGTAGATCGATTAAGTGTTATCAATAATTGTCTGGCCACATTTTTCAGACCATACTCTCCTGATAAGACTTTCTCAACTTTACACCGACGCCTTGTTGCTTTTGAGCTTCGGCAGGCCAATAAACTGTAATTATATATAAATTTATATGCCTTCCTTAGCTCCGAAGAGTTGCCACAACAAGTGCATAAGGAGCACATGCAAATTTGCAACTTCACCGTATTGGGCCATGGCAATTGGTAAAGCCGCACGTGCCCTATAGAACTAGCAGCTTCGTGGAAGTAGACGAAACTTTTTCGAAGTATTTGATTTATTTGACTTGTTGATGGCCGTTTCGCTCTTGGATTTTGCAACTCCGAATTCACAATACTTTCCATCATTAGTTTCCAACTATCGAAAATAAAAATGCGAAAAAATAAAATCCATAAAACTAACCATTAAAAATAAACTTATATTATTATATTATACAATATATATATATATGTATGTACTAAAACAGCGAATCTCAAATACCCATCTCCTGCATCCAATGTTAAACATAAGATCAACAAGCTATGTTAAAGAACTATCTTTCTTTCTAGGTCTAGGCAGATTTATGTATAATCATATTTGAAAATCTAGACTTATAATTTGATTTTTTTAATAAGCATTTAGCATGCTTCAAGTATAGGTTTTGATGATTGAAAAGATGTAAAATGAGTATACCATAACAATCAAATATGTATTTAAAAGAAATATATCTCTAAAATTATCTTCAATTTGCTAAATATTATTGTTGAAATTACATCAAAAGTTATTAAGATTTGGGTAAATGCAACTTTCTATTTTTTAGACTAATATAGAGACAAATCCAATGAAAACATAATATGTCATGAAACTAGCCATTTATTAAAACTTTTTACGTGTTATTTGACCAATTTAAATAAAATTTTATGGCATTGTTGTTCATAAATATAGTTCAATTTTTTTTATTAACACTATCAATGGTTTCAACAATGATAAGGTAAGAACTTCAATAAGATACACACCTCATGAATTCCTACATAGAAGCAAGCTTGAAATTATATAATATCATATAATATAATTGAATTATATCTTTATTGTTTTTAAATATTGAAAATTAGAGAATTGAAGGATATAAAAGGAGTGTTAACTTTATCATAATTATAGTCAAAATGGACGAGGACGATAATTGGAGAGAGAACGGCACCAATTGACAAGTTACGAAGTAGTGGCGGCAGATAGTGAGAGCAAGAGAGGGAGTGAGATAAGAAAACAAACACTAAAAAAGAGAATAGAATAAGCATAAATTAGCAAGATCGGTAATTCGTATTAATATATTGTTTCTTGTATTGGGTTTAAATGGTTTGTGATAACATCAACCGTGTAAATCGTTATGAAAATCTTAACCCTTAACCCAATCATTTAATTAGTATTTTTTGTGTCATAAGAAAAGTTTAAAATAAATATGTATATATTTAAAAGACATATTTCCAAAATGTTGTTCAATTTGCATAGTGTTCATAAAGAAAATTACATTACAAACTATGTTAATGCTGGCAAAGATGGCTTTCTATTTCTAGGCTAAATGTAAAGATAAGTTTAATGAAAACACAATAGCTCAAGCAATAATTCAAATTTGACTTTTATATAACTCACTTAAACAAAAATTTATGGTATAATTGTTTTATAGTTCAATTCACAATATTGTATAATTAACTTAAACAAAATTTATTAGTACATCCAATTCAATTTTTACTTAAAATATCATGTGATTTCACTAATAAAGTTGGATAAATAAGGTTTTAGATGGATGAATATAAAAAATGAAGCTTCAAATATGTTATACTATATCTTTTCTTTTAATTTTATAAATGCTAAGAATTAGATTATAAAATAAATTAAAAATTTTAAAAATTTAGGAGTGTTATGTATGTAGTATTAGTCAATGCATGGGATGATAATTTTAAAAAATATAATGACAACAACTATAGGAGATTGATGGTAAAAAGATAGCAATGGATGATAAAAGAGAGTAATGGAAAGAGGTGCATATATAGATAGTTACTAGAGAAGAGGCTTGAGTAAGAAATAGTAGAGTACAAAATTAAACTATAACTAAAATTTTAATCTTAGACATGTCTGATCTGGATATGTATACAAGACTTATTTATTAAATAGGTCCAAAAATGTGTTTAAATGTTAAACTAAAATAAGATACATATATTTAATGGTATAAAAATCTATTTCACGTAATACAAAATAAATATATCTTTAAATTTCTAAAACTAAGACCATATTAAGTTCTCAAATCATAATATTGAATTTTATTATAATTTATATTATGAATAATTAATTTTTTATTTTTTAATTGTTCCAATCATAAAGGTTTATATCTAACATACCATTTAAGTCTCAACACTTACTTGAAACCTATTAGATTGAGTAGAGTATGACTGGAAACCTTAGGGCTATTTACTTACCTCTATAAATTTATCATTTGTTATTATTTCTATAATTTTATTTTTTACTATTACAACTATTATTTCTATCTTTTATGTGTGTCATATATATTCCTATCATTGTTCTTTTCTTTTTCTTTTTCTTTTTTTCCAGATCATTATCGTGTTTATTATCACATAATGTAAGTGTTCATTTTCATACGTTTGAAATTGGTTCTAGTATAGTATGTTCAAAGATAGCAGTAATGTTATTCATTACCAACTCATATCATATCGACACTCAACTTTCTAAGACACAATTACAACCCAACAAAACTAAAAATAAAATAAAATGGAATTTTATAAAATTGCTGTTGTTATTGTTGTTAATTATAACAACTCAACATTAAGAACCTCTTTCACTACTGTCATCCTTGCTAAGCCTAGATTCATACTTCCAAGGTCCCGTTCTTTTTATGGAATTCCCTTTCAACCCTCATCTCCCTAGTAAGGTTTCTCTAAAATAGAATTATAAATGAGTTGAGTTGAGCCGAGCCAAACTTTTAAAGATTCAAACCCGATTCGTTTAAAAATTATTAAACCTGATCTCGAGTAGAGCTTTTTATTGAATCTGCAATTAAGATTTGATCTTAACTCATTTAAATAAATGAGTTTTGTTTTAAGTTTAAGCTCGGATAGTTTACTAATCGAGCTCAAACTAAGTCGAGCCTAAAGCGAACCAATTTTGAGCTTACTGATAAACTTAAGTATACAAAATAAAAATATATATAAATTAATAAATAGTGAACAAGAATTTGTTAACTTAATAGTTAATTAGTTATTTATTTACACATGTTCATATCTTATTGGTCCACTTATCCTTCTATTATTAGTTAAATTGTTTTGTTAGTTAGATAGCTGTATAAATGATTGTACTCATACTCTATGATAGAGTTGATTCATTTTCCCACAATCTAATATTACAATACCTTTGCATCTCTTACGCTTTCTTCATGGTAGCAAAAACCAATTAGTAATTTTGGTGCTTTAGCAGTCACATGGTATCAGAGCTCCAGGTTTTCTCTATTCTCCATTGGTACAACTCTTTGTGTAATCTATTCAATTTGTATGATCAAGAATGAGTAGTTTAGTAGAGAGTTCTATCATACATCAAGGTGATCCAAGTGATATGGATCTACTGTATATTTGATCATCTGATGATCCATCTATGGTAATTGGAAACCTAATTTTTACTAGTATGAACTATCTAGCACGGAGTTGTGCAGTTTGTATGGGTTTAGGAGCTAAGCTTAAGCTAGGTTTTATTGATGGAATAGTAGCTAAGCCAAATGATAATTCACTAGATTTGATTTGTTGGATATGAAATGATTATATGGTTCATTGTTGGTTGCTGAATTCTATGAGTCTAAAAATTTCACAAAATTTTTTGTATGCAAATTCCACCTTTGATCTATGGCAAGAAGTAGGAGAACAATACAATCAAGGTAACAATCCATTAATTTTCCAATTACAATATGAGATTGCAAATCTTAGACAAGGAAATCTTACTGTCAACATATATTACAACAAACTTCAAAGAATTTAGGATGAAATTCAAGCTTTGAATAGTTATCCTTTGTATGAATGTAGTCACATTGCATATTGTATATGTGCTGTGCTTGAAAGGATTGCTATCTTTGAGGCTTAAGGAAGGTTAATGCAATTCTTAATGGAGTTAAACGGGGGATTTGAAGCTGTTTGTAATCATATATTATCCATGGAACCCTTGCCAATGGTTAATTAAGCCTTTTATTTTGTCTAACAAGTCGAAAAACAAAAACAGATCACTGGATCTTTGGTCACTAATCTTAAAAGTTCTGCATATACAATGAACAAGAATACAGTTTTTGCTAATAAAAGGAAGGGTAGAATTCTTGGTGGAAGAAAGCTGTTTTGTAAATATTATAAGATTGAAGGGCATACTAAAGAAAATTGTCTTTAACTAATTGGATACTCAAACTAGTACAAAGGAAAGAGGACTAATAAGTCACAATCAAGAATGACTGCTATAACAAACTTAAAAGGATCACATCATGAATTAGCAAAATGCCTTTTGATTATCCTTTTGATGTTGCAGGTACATAAAATATATGTAATGTGGCCTTGAATCCAATTGAGATTGAGAATATTTCTCAGGAAGTCCTACGGATGATGAAAGGAAAACAGATTTCTAAGGGCTTAAGTTCAGTTGTGAATGTAGCTACAATTGTTGAATTTGCAGGTACATCTAATTCCTTTCAAACTTTTAGCCTTGTGAATAATAGTGTTTGTTCTTAGATTGTTGATAGTGGTGCTATTGATCATATTACTCCATATCCTAACATACTTTCTAAACCAATTGTTGCTCATTTACCCAATAGAACTTCTTGTACACCTTATTGGTTCTGTTCACATAACACATAATTTTGTACTTCACAAAGTGCTACATATACCAAATTTTACACATACTCTCTTATCCATTTACAAAGCCAGTGTTGATAACCTACTTATAGTTACCATTAACCCAATTTCCTTACACTTTCAGGACCAAAAAACTAAGGAGAATATAGTTACTACATAAGCTCGTAATGGGCTATTTATTTTATAGACATCAATAGATTCTTCATGTGCTCTGCCACATCCTGTTTCTTTTCCTACTACTTTGACTTTGTCATGTAATAAACCAAAGGATTTGTACTTGTTACATGCTCATTTAGGCTATTGTTCAGTTAGCAAATTTCTACATACTCATGCTTGTTGTTTAGTAGATGTTTCTCAATTTTTTTTATAAGACTTGCCATAAATCTAAGTTCCACAAACTTTCTTTTAATTGTTCATTCAATCATTCTACTACTCCTTTTCATCTAATACACATTGATATTTAGCGGCCTTATATGACTCTTACTTTTTCTGGTGCTTCATATTTTCTTACAATTTTAGATGATTGTATCCGCAGTACATGGGCATATTTGTTACACAATAAATCCTAAGTTCCACATATCCTTTCCAAATTCCTTTCATATGTGTCAAACTACTTTTCTATTGTTTTAAAGTTCATACAATAAGACAATGGTATAGAATTTTTATCCTACCAATGTCAAACATTATTCAATAGTTTAAGAATTGTGCATCAACGAACTACCATATATACTCCACAGCAAAATTGCTAAGTAAAATGTAAATATAGGCACATTTTGGACACTGCTAGAGCCTTATTGATTCATGCTAATTTGCCTAAGTCCTTTTAGGGAGAGTGTATTTTGACCGCCACTTATCTCATAAATAGAATGCCCATGGAACTTCTTGGTTGGAAATCACCATATGAATTGTTGTTTGGAACAAAGCCTAATTACAACCATCTTTGCATTATAGGATGCTTGTGTTTTGTTGCGTCACATCTTTCTAATAGAGATAAGTTTAATTCTTGTGGAGTTAAATGTGTATTTTTGGGGTATGCCAGCAATCACAAAGCATATAAAGTTTATGATATTGCTGCTCAAAAACTTGTGGTCAGCAAGGATGTAGTTTTTCTTAAAGATACTTTTCCTTACAAGGAAACTTCTTCCATTCATCCTAATGCACAATCTTTACTACTGTTTCCTCATATTTCTCTTAAATGTCTACATACTTCTTTTACCTCACACCCTTCTGATTCTATTCTTGTTCCATCTGATAATTCCTCTAGATATAGACATGACAACAGTCTTTGTAGTTCCTTTGCACTTGATGTTTCTGCTTTAACACTTTCACCTAAGCTTCGCTAATCCACTCTACCATGTAAGTCACCTCAATGGTTACATGACTATGTTTACAATATTACTTCTGCACCCTTATTCTTGTAGTCCTTATGATCTACCTAACCACTGTTGTTCTTATCCAATTTTCATTACCAATACATTTGCCCAATATCCTCCTAATTTTATTCAATCAGTAGTATTGATGTTAATTATCAAAAAACCTACCTCTTATTCATAGTGATGGGAATTAAGCTATTAGACCTTTGACTCGCAGCCGAGCACAGGGATTAAAGGAGTTGGCATGATGAATTCTTCTATTCTAACCGAACCTTGCCAAGGCTAAGTACTTCCTTATCGAGTCACCTTTCATGCCAAGCTATATAATTGCCCATTTTTCTGTAGCATGCTGAATTGAAGATCACCCATTAGCGCCGAGTCGATCAATTACTCGGCATTTTCCTTATTGAAATGCTGAGAGAAAGAGACTCCAAACTGACTAAGCCATCTTTGCTCGAACAAGCCATATGTTCGTACTTTTTGTCCGTATCTTCTAACAACTTCACCAATATAGCATCGCCACATGTACAGTATCATGTGCAGAATCCGTTGCACCAATGATTTTTTTCTTATATATTCATTTTTACCCTTTTATATCTTATACATTACTTTCTTAGAAAATGCCCTCTTTGTCTTTTCCTTTTTGGGCAAGTTGCCATAACTTATGAGTATAAATACCCTTGTGCTTGTAGTTGGAAAGCATTAGATCATTAATAAACACTTTGAGTATCTTCTTCCTTGTGTAAACACTATTGTTTACTCTCGGCATCACTCTTATCCTTTCCCTTAAGCAAGGTTAAGTAACAAGTAACCTCACATAATGGGCTTCAAGGTACCAACCTAACCTAACTACCAAAGTCGAGCTCATCTACTTACCAACTCATTCTGCCTGCCTAGTTGAATGACCTATTTCTCGCAAATAGAGTGACGAGAAGCAGAAGGCTGAGACAACAATCGATCCTCACCCATGCCTAACCAATTACTTACTCGGCATCATTCTCGTCGATAAGCCGAGATATTACATTTCCGAGAGTTAGATTCACTCGGCTAAATTCTGTCATCGACTTAATGGTTAAGAGATCATGTTACCGAGGTTTGGATCCACTTGGTATAGCCTGGAGAAACTATTGTTGATTGACTTCAGAACTCGGCAATTATGGGCCGACCTCTCTAGTGTCTCGGCCAAGTACTACGAGACTACCTCTAAGGCATGTTGAATGACCACATGCCGACTTCTCCCTATAAAATGCGCAGTTTTTTTTTTTACATTTTTATCTTTATTTTATTTATGGGCTCAATTCTTTAAAGTTTAAGGTCTTGTACATTATTTACAGTTTTGCCACTAGGGTTTAGGATATACTATAAATAGCAGCTTTTGTAACAATGTATATACAGAGAGAAGATTAATGAAAAACCCCCTTTGAGTCTTTTCTCTCGAAAAGCTCTCTCTCCCTTACCAGCTTTTATTAATTCCTTTAGCAAGGATTATGGCGGGCAATCCTATCATTCGGACCAAGACGTCACATCCAGCGAGTCTTATATCCGTATAGAATCTAGTTAGTGCGTCATATCTAGTTAAGTAGCTTACGAATTTGCTAAAACCCTCACTCAACTCACTTGATCTTTTGTTTCTTCGGTAAGATCGGATCCACCCTAATGGCTGGCCTTGTCTGTCCTTAGCCTCATCTATATCATCACCGGATCAATTCGTATGTCATATCAAATTGTACCATGAGTCCTCAGAAGTTCCATTGATGCGTCATATCCTCTAGAGCTGTTTATAGGTTTAGCTTACTATTTTTTTCATTCGTCATTTTTGCCCTTTCACACTTTACCCATTAATCCTTTTTCGAGCTTTCTGCAAGCTTGTTATCAAAGCAGAGGTTTTGTGTGAAATGTAGTTGGTTCTTCTTGAAGTTCTATCATACTCTATTTTGCATGTGTAAAACAGAGCAAATTACTGTGTTCATCTGATTGTTGTATTATTAACTTTTAATTTTCTGAAATGTTTGTTTGAGCTTTGAATCGGTGAGGAAAAACGATAGACCTAAGTATGAATGTTGGTATTAGCAATGACAGTAAAGTTGTCTACCATGAACGATAGTCTCAAAGAACTCTTAGAAGTACCGACAAGAGACTTGATGAGGTAGCTAATCTCTTAGTAAATCTGACCTGACATGTTCATACACTATCTTGTCTACCTACTGAAGCCGTGCAAAATACTCCATAAGTTGCTCAACCTATTAGAGGTCACAACCTAGCTCGACTCGTTCGAGGTACAGGAGTTGGCGAACAAATAAGGCGAATGATAGACTTGAGAGAGCTTAATGAAGAGGAAGAAGAGGAGTACTTAAAAGAAGAGCGTATACGAATCCCCAAAGCATCCGACCATGTGAAGCTTTGGATTCTGTGTTTCAATGGATCTGGGAACGTTGATGAGTATTTGGAGTGGGAAGAGAAGGTGGAGCATGTGTTTGATTACCATCAATATAAGGATTATGAGAAGGTGAGAACTGTTGCCATTGAATTCTCCAGATATGCCATCTTGTGATGGAAGAATTTTTAAGCCATAAGAAGACGAAAGGGCTACAAAAGATTAACACTTGGCCTAAGATGAAGAAAGTGCTCAAAAATAGGTTTGTGCCAAAAATGTATCTCTAAGATATTTTCACTTAGCTTTAGGAGCTAAGACAAAGAGGTCGAACTATTGAGGAGTATGTTCAAGAGTTTTAAATACTCATGATCTATTGTGAAGTAGAGGAACCACCAGCTCGAATAGTCTTAAGGTTCATTACTGAGTTAAGAGGAGATATTTGAGACATTGTGGAGCTCCAACTATTTAACATAATGGATAAAGCTATTAGGATTGCCCAACAAGTAGAGAGGCAAAGAAAGAGCCAAGTACTAACGAGGATGCCGACTAGCTAACTTAGACAGGCATGTCACCGAACTTTATAGAGTACCGAGTAGAGTAGAAAAGTTAATGTAAGAGTTGAGCAAAAGGGCCAAACTGATGATGAAATGCCAACCCGAACTTACGAAAAGGGGCAAGGGTCTGGTAAGAAGATGAACTAGATCAAGTGCTTCAAGTGCTAAGGGTCCGGACACATGACTGCTCAATGCTCGAATCGACGAATGATGGTCATCAAGGGAGACATCCCAAAACTAGAAGTAAAAAGTACGGATGAGGAACCTGAGGAGGAGGAGGTTCCTGTAGAGAAAGAAGGTGCCGAAAAAGAATTAATTGAGGAGGACATGTTTCTTGAAGACTTAGATCAATTACTCATGGTTGTTTAACTTACTATAAACGTGGAACCCTTGCGAGAGGAGGAGCAGAGAGAGAATTTGTTTCATACCACCTGTAAGGTAAACGATCAAGTATGCGCCCTCATCATGGATAGTGGAAGCTGAATCAATGTGGCAGTTGAATCAATATGGCATCAATTGATCTTGTTTCAAAACTGAAGTTGCCGACTGTTGCACATCCAAGGCCATACGAGTTGCATTGATTAAGTGAGAAAGGAGCATTATATGTCACTCAGCAAATACTACTGCCGATTACTATAGGGAATTACTCTTACTAGATTCTTTACGACGTACTACCTATGTCTACTTTCCACATGTTATTGGGTAGACCATGGTTGTTTAATAGGAGAGTAATACACGAAGGCTACAGGAACACATATATGTTCGAGAAGGTTGATCGAAAGATTACGTTGAATCTGATGCCATAGAGAGAAGTTAATAAGTTACAGACAAAACTTGCTCGCGAATCAAAGAAAGCTTTAGTAATGAGTAGAGCTAAGCTTCGAGAGACCATCAATACTAATGAGTCGACCCTCTTATTGGTTAGGTGACTATTGGAAATGAAGGAGCAAGTGAGTTACCTTAGGAAATGAAGGAGTTGTTAGATGAATAAGCCGACCTGTTCTCAAAACAGTTACTTAAGGGATTGCCCCCAACTCAAGGCATAGAGTACTGTATTGACTTAGTACTTGGCGCTGCATTGCTGAATAAGCCAACTCATCAAATGAATCCTGAGCAAGACTTTACGAATGGATGGTCATGCCCTTTGGCTTATCAAATGGCCTAAGCGCTTTTATGAGACTAATGAATTGTGTGCTAAGACATCTCATAGGGAAGTGTGTCATGGTGTACTTTGATGATGTCCTGGTCTATAATGCTGACATGCCGAGTTACTATGAACATTTCAAAACAGTTCTAGATATCCTCCATATCGAGAGACTATTCAACAATCTAAAAAAATGTTGCTTCTGCTAGAGAGAAGTAGTATTCTTGGGTTATGTAGTCAATAGAGGAAGCTTGCGAGTCGATAATGAAAAGATCTAAGCAATTGTCGAGTGGTTGACTCTTACTACGTATGCTGACATAAGAAGTTTCTATGAATTAGCTTCGTTTTACAGAAGGTTCCTCAAGAATTTCAATACCTTTGTTGTGTCACTTACTAAACTATCGAAGAAAAACACCGACTTCCAATGGAGAGAAAAGGAGGAGAGGAGCTTGCCAAGATAAAAGAAAGATTGACCTCCGCTTCGATGTTAATTCTGTCTGACTTCAAGAAAATCTTTTAGCTAAAGTGTGATGCATTAAGCATTAGAATAAACATTGTCCTGATGCAGGAAGGCCAACCAATTGCTTTCCACAATGGGAAGCTCCAAGGACTGCAGCTGAACTACTTTGTGTATGACAAGGAACTTTTGGCATTGATCTAAGCATTGCAAGTATAGCAACATTATTTACTACCGAGAGAATTTATCATATATATTGACCATAAAACGTTGAGGTACCTCCGAAATCAGATCAAGTTGTCAAAGCAATAGGCAAGATGGGTTGAATTCCTTGAAGGATTCAATTTTGTAATAAAGTATAAGTAGGGAAAGAGCAACATAGTTGCAGATGCTCTTTCAAGGAGATATGCGCTTTTATCAGAACTGTAGACCAGACCGGTTGAGTTTGCAAGTATCAAAGGACAGTACTCTGAGGATCCATACTTTGGACTCATAATTTCGTAATGCATTGATGAGAGGATAGTGGACAAGTATCATGTAGAGGATGGCTACTTGTTCCGAGGTAGAAAATTATACGTGTCGATTTGTTCACTGAGGGAGCTATTGATTAGGAAAGCCCACAGTAGAGGACTCTTCGAACATTTTGGAGAAAGAAGGACATATGAGCTATTGAATGGTCGATTCTATTGGCCAAGGATGAGGAGAGATGTGTACCGAGTGGTCGAAGGCCGTACTATGTGTAAGAAGGCTAAGTGTTGAGCTAAACAAGGGAAAGCAATGCCTTTGCCTATCCTGAAGAAGCCGTAAACTGAATTAAGCATGGACTTTATTCTCGGATAACTATAAACTATTCGAGGCAAAGATTCTATAATGGTCACCATAGATCAGTTTAGCAAAATGGTACACTTCGTGCCTTGCTAAAAAACTAACGACGCTTCAGCTATTGCTTCTCTGTTCTTATAAGAGATTATGCAGATACACAACGTGCCAAGAAGTATAGTTTCCGACAGAGACCTGAAATTCTTGAGCCATTTTTGGAGAATCTTGTGGCATCGGTTGGGAATCAAGTTACTCTTCAGTACCTCATGTCATCCTTAAACTGGTGACCAAACAGAGGTAGTTAATCATACTTTGGGGTCATTGCTTTGAGCTGCAGTAGGCAAGAACTTGACTGATTGGGATGTTTGCCTACCAGTGGTCGAGTTCACCTACAATTGAACAATACATGATACTACTAAGCAGACTCCCTTCAAGGTGGTTTATGGGTTCAATCATGAGTTACCCTTTGACCACGCCCCTGTACCAATACCCACGTAAGAGGACCTTGACGCATCGGCTAAAGCACAATCCCTTTAGTACATTTATGACAAGGTCACTCGGCATATCGACTAAGCTGCTAAAAGAATGCAAGAAAAAACTAAGAGTAGGATAGCTAAACAATTTTAGCCGGGAGATTTGGTGTAGTTGCACCTCAGAAAAGAACAGTTCTCGAACAAAAGGAGGAACAAATTATCTGTAAGAGCGAAAAGACCTTTCAAAATCCTCAAGAAGATCAATGAAAATGCCTACAAATTGTAATTTCTTAAAGACTATGGGGGTTCTAACTCGTTTAACATTGCCAACCTCAGTCCATATCACCCTAACAAAGAATTAAGCGAACACCATTCGGATTTAATCCCAAATTCAAAACAACCCGGAGAGAATAATGAGAATCAAGTTACCAGACCTTTGACCTGTAACCAAGCCCGAAGATTAGAGGGGTTGGCACGATGAATCCTTCTGTTTTAACTGAACCTTGTCAAGGCTGAATACTTCCTTACCGAAGTACACTTCATGTCGAGCTGTATGACTGCCCATTTTTCTATAATGTGTCGAATTGAAGATTACCTACTAGCGCTGAGCCAACCAATTACTCGACATCTTCCTTGTCGAAATGTCGAGAGAGAAAGACTCTAGATTAACTAAGCCATCATTGCTTAGATAAGCTATATGTCCATACGTTTTGTCTGCATCTTCTAATGACTTCACCAATGTAGCATTGCCATGTGTACAGTATCATGTGCAGAATCCATTTCACCAATGATTATTTTTTCTTGTATATTCATTTTTATCTTTTTGTATTTTGTACATTACTTCCTTAAGAAATGCCTTTTTATCTTTTCCTTTTTAGGTAAGTTTCCCTAACTTATGAGTATAAATACCCTTATACTTGTAGCTGGAAAGAATTAGATCATTAATATACACTTTGAATATCTTCTTCCTTACATAAATACTGTTGTTTACTCTCGGTATCACCCTTATCCTTTCCCTTGAGCAAGGTTAGGTAGCGAGTAACCTCACCAGACTAATCCGTACGTCATATCAAATTGTACTGTAAGTCCTCAGAAGTTCCATTGATGCGTCATATTCTTTGGAGCTGTTCGTGGGTTTTTGCTTACTGTTTTTTTCATTCATCATTTTTGCCCTTTCGCACTTTACCTATTAATCCTATTTCGAGCTTTCTGTAAGCTTAGACCCATCCAGTGAACAGCCGTGTCTGTTCTTGGTCACAATTCGCAACACATAGGTTACTAAAAGTAAAGAATGGGTACTTGCTATGAATAAAGAGTTAGAAGCTTTGGAGTTAAATAATACTTGGGAACTTAGTTCTTTACCTCCTTATAAAATGCCTATAAGGTCAAAGTAGGTTTACAAAATCAAATATAAACCTGATGGTAGTGTTAAGAGGTTAAAAGCTCGTTTAGTAGCCAAGGGGTATAATCAAGTTGAAGGGATTGATTATCATGATAGTTTCTCCCTGGTTGCTAAATTAGGCACTGTTCGTATGTTACTTACTATTGCTTCTGCTAAAGGTTAGCCCCTTTTTCAACTTGATATCAATAATCTTTTCTACATGGTTTTTTACATGAGGAGATTTACATGTTACCACCTCAAGGCTATACTAAGGCATAACCAAGGCATGTTTGCAAACTTAAAAGATCATTATATGGGCTTAAACAAGTTACTCGATAGTGGAATGTTGAGATTTAACAATTTCTCATTTCTAAAGGGTTCTTTCAATCCAAAAATGACTACTCTCTTTTTATTAGACGTATTGATCATGAGTTTACTGTTTTACTACTTTATGTTGATGATCTTCTCCTCAATGGTACCAATGTAGTTGCTATTTCTAAACTAAAGGCTAATCTACACCTTACTTTCACGATCAAAGATTTGAGGAATGCTCAATTCTTTCTATGCCTTGAGCTTTATCGTACTCCTTAAGACATTTTGATCAACCAACACAAGTTTATTTTTTATATTCTTTCGGATGCAGGGATGATAGGTTATAAACCTGCTAATACTCCATTGCCTTTTAGTTTATGTCTAACTAAAGATGATAGTGATTTGCTTGATTAACCTCTTTCTTACCAACGCCTTATTGGGCGACTTTTGTACCTGACTATTACTAGGCCTGACATAGCTTATGTAGTTCATCATCTTAGTTAGTTTCTTAGCCATCCTCGTATTACATACTTTTAGGCTGCTTAATATGTCTTACGTTAATTGAAGAATACTAAATCTCTTAACTTGTTTTATTCTTCTTCTAACTCTTTTACATTGATTGCTTTTAGTGATGTTGATTGGGGGTCCTCTTTCATCAATCATAAGTCCCTTTTTAGCTATTGTATGTCCCTTGGTGATTCATTAATTTTTTGGAAATGTAAGAAATAGGCCACTATTAGTACTTCAATGACTAAAGCTGAATATAGAAGTATGGTTGCTTCTATCAAAGAGCTTCTCTGGGTGTCTTATATTTTACAAGATTTGGGAATTCATTTTCCTTCTCCTATCTCTCTTTTTTGTGATAATAAGTTAGCCATTCAAATTACTGCTAACCTATGCTTTCACAGTCGTACTAAGCATATAGAGGTCAATGTCCATTTTATCCAAGACCATCTTGTTAAAGGTTTTTTGTAGACCTGTTATATCCCTTCTCACTTGTAAGTTGCTGATCTTCTTACAAAACATATTCCTTCTTTCAAGTTGTTGGAATTTGTTCGCAAGTTAAGCCTTCACTCAGCTCCACTTTAAGGGTAGGGATGTTGAGTTAACAGTTAATTAGTTATTTATTTACAAATGTTCATATCCTATTGGTCCACTTGTCCTTCTATTATTAGTTAAATTGTTTTATTAGCTAGACAGCTATATAAATAATTGTACTCATACTCTATGATAGAGTTGATTCATTTTCCCATAATCTAATATTGCAATACCTATGCATCTCTTACGCTTTCTTCATGGTAGTAGAAACTGATTAGTAATTCTAGTGCTTTAGCCATCATAGAATTAGATTTTATATTATATATTATTTGGTAAGATATATATTATATAGATATTAGCAATTGGATTTTAATTATATATAGTATGTAATATATCATATATATAATATTTGTAAAATATATAAAACTCGTTAGCCACTTACAAGACTAAATGTATAGGCTTGCAAACCTGAACTAAAGCTCGAATTTACCTTATTTACTAATCAAACTCAAACCAAGACGAGTCTAAAACAAGTTAAGGTGGAGCGGTTCAACTCATTTCCATCCTTGCTCTACAATAACATCAAGATGTCTAATCGTGCTGTAACGTATCCAATGGATGATGCATCAATTGTATATAGAAATTTTAAAGAGGTTTTGACTCGCTCTTCAATTTTAGGTTATCTGGCTTTTAAGGCCACTGAGAGTTGGCTTTCAGTCTGTGGCTTCAAAATATTTTTTTTTTTAAATAGGCTAATGGAATAATATATGAAATCTGCGAAGACCAAGATAACCGGGCCCTTATCCTTTCAATTTGCTTGTTGTTAAGTAATACATAGCTATATTCATTTCCCAGTCTTTAATTTCCAGGTTTGAACCAGCTTTGTCTGGACTGTAGACACGTCCTCAACCCATAACATAATCTTAGTTTCCAATTTGTTTGTTTGCATTGTTATCAGTTGTCCTTAGAAATGTCTTACAGTATTTGCCGAAACAACGTTTCTGAAACTTCTTTATTAATATTTGCTTCCTATCTTTTCTCTTAAACTAGAATAGTAGTATGCATACTTAAAGGGATGGAAATATAACCATTTGTTCTTTTTTTTTTTTATTTAACAAATAAAGTACAATGAGAATATATTTATTAATACGATGTATTTATCAAAATGTGCTTCACTTTTGTTTTTTCCCCGCGCTAATGCAAATCCTGCGGTTTTCCAACTAATCATACATGTTTTGAGAGTTTTTTTTTCTCGAAAAATGTTTAACAATGCACACAAGGACGATATTTTTAGTTGCATACTTTAGGGGATAAGACAGAAGACAGGTGTTCATTAAGACTTGTAAGAGTTTTAACCTATCAGATTTTATATGAAGAAGTAGGTTTTAACTATGTCAAGTTTTCAATGTACATGTGAGGTAGATATCTACCATAATAATTGTTTACTTTACTAAATGAAATAAAGTTATAATATAATGATTAATATTGAAGAAATAGAATAGAGTTGAAACAAACTATAAATCAATAATACATTTTCATTTATTAGTTTATTGAGGGTATTTTAAGAGAAAAATCAATTCTAGTATATTGAACAGCCATTTTGAGTTGTAGCAGGGATTAGGGGATGCCTATTATAGAACTAAAACGTGAGTAAAAGCGATAATAACTCTTCCTTAAGGAATAAGAAAGAATAAATTGTAGTGAAATGAATAGACAGCAAAACTAACTTGAACTTATATTTTATATAACTATATATTCTAGGTTTAAAATTTTGCCATATTTTATAATTACATGAAGGACAATTTGTACTGACCCTCTAAAAATCTCTATTAATTATTTATGTAACTCAATCCATGTCAAATGGACCTATTTGATAGCCAACATAAATCAAATAACTTGGTTATATGCTCTAAGATATAGTATCGTAAAACATTTGCTTTTCAAATTGAAATTTTTTTGTCAGTATAATCAAATTTGGACTTCTCTAGTTGGTTATAACAGATCCAAACATGCGAATGGGCTATTCGTTCATAAAAGCTGGACAGACATAGATGACGTATGGTAGGAGGACGGTGGATGGTCCAACAATGGATGCTCTACTAACATATCAGGATCGTTTGAATAGCGTATTAATACCGTTAATAATATCTAGTTTTCAAAAAATTACTATTTACTAATATTAGATATCTCTTATAACATTTTCATAATAACAAAAAGAGTTAAAAGCTAATGAATATTTAAGAGTGCAAGTTTATAGAAGGTTTTTTAGAAACTACATTTTCGCATATTTAAGTCACATTTAGAATCTTATTCAAAAGCTTTAAACTATTTGAAAATAAATAATTTTAGAAAGTCTTCAGAAAGTATTATAAAAATTTTTATAAAAAGAATTTATACAGCTCTTCAGAAGCTGTTCAGAGACTTTTAAAAAAGGAAAAGTTAATATTCTTCAGAAGGTTATTCAAAAGGTAGGTTCGAAAAATTACGTGGAATATTAATCTTAATCTTATTCGGATTATTTAAGACCTAGATCCACTAGTTAAGTGTATTAGCATTTAATCTTGTTTCACTTAAGATGGAATCATGATCCTTGAGGATTTATTTTAAGAGAAAATATGTTTGGATAAATCAAGATATATACAAAAATAGATAAAAATAAGATTATATCAGATTTTGTGGGACTTCAAAATTTAAACACAAGGCTTATCTACAAATAGCTAACGAAAGCTTATCCTTTTTAAATTTAAATCAAAGCTTATCTGATCTAAGCAAATTAAGGAGAGTTATTTTGAAATTCAAATGACCAAGATCTTCTCATAAAAATATCTATAGAATTATCTAGAATAACTAATGGCTAGATAATTATGGAAGTGAAGGAAATTTTCAGACTCTTTAGCCGTTGGATAAAGTTAATATAAAAGAAAGAAGGATTCAAAACATTAAGAAAACACAACTCTGAAGAAATACTATCGTTGCATAAAAAAATTTCTTGATCATTTTTTTACCTTCTGAAAAACTTCAAAAAGTTCTTCAAATACTTTTTCAGAGAGCTGCACTAAATCAAAATTCTACAACAAATCGTTACTTCTTTCAAGTGAAAAATTATTTGACACTTGTACTTTTGTTCTCATTTGTAATTTTAATATTATATTGTAAAAAAAAAAATAGTTCGTACTCTATAGATCTGTATTAGCCTAGATTGTTAAAAGGCTAGATAGGCAGAGTAGAGTATTGTAAAGTTATTATGACAAATGCTTGTAATCTGTTTATGATTTGTTTTAGTAGATCAAGTAGAATTATACCGGTAAAGCAGATCGGTCCCTAATAGTGAAGCTAAAAAAGAGTAGTAGGCAAAAGGCCAAAGGTCTATAAAATCTCTACTTGATTTTCTCCTTCCTTAGACTCTTTTAATTTTGTTTATTATCTGTTTCGCATTGAATCATTAAATTATCATTGTTCACCATTATAAATTGTTAGGAGGGGTAACTTCATTTTTAACGAAAAAGTTTTTAAAAATTTACAGATATTAATTCATCCCCCTCTTGATATCTAATACAGGACCAACAACTAGGAATATTCATTAAACCATCAAGAAATGAATCGGATCGCAATATGCAATTCTTTTGTGTTTCGATTCAATTTACAATTGGATTTGAAAAGAATCTAAACAATTTACAGTTTGATTTAGTTGAATCGAAAAGAATAATTTAAACTTGATTTGAATCGCTTTTTATTAAAAATTTAAAAAATAAGTAAATTTTTTTAGTTTTAAACTCTGTTGACATTTTAGTATAACCCAATTTACCTTTTCTTTTTATGTCATTTCTCGTTGCTCTCAACTTCTAAAATTCACTCATTTTTAGAGCTATGAAAATGGGTTAAACAGTCAACTCAGCTTAATTCAATTTAGCTTGCTTTAGTTCATTTGACTACTTTTTAAATGAGTCAAAAAGCCTCGATTCTAAATCATTAAAAAAGTAGGTTAAATGAGTTGACCTACGGGTCAAAGGTGTAAATGTGTTAATTAAGCTAAGTCAAATCAGCTTACTTTGACTCGCAAGTTAAATAAGCCAATTTATTTGGCTTACCTATCTTTTAAACAAGCAAGAAATTCGTGGCCCTAATCTATTTAAACCCATACGTCAAAACTTATGTACACATCTCTACTTATTTCCCTCTTATCTCTAGTAGACTCATGCATCTTCATTATCATTTAAGATGAGATGTCGCCATGATATAAATTTATGTGGTTTTAATTCTTGCATAATATTCTTCAATGCAAATACCAATGTTGGTTGAAAGCTCTAATAATAATTATTATTATAAAAAAGAAAATAGCACTTTGAAAAAGTGATTTGAACCGAACAAAATTAAACTAAACTGCATATAAAGCAGTTTAGTTTAAAACTCGAATTGTTAAAAGTAATTTGGTTCATTAAGAGTTTAAATTGAATCATTTTATATGCGGTTCAACCCTTAAATCGAACTTAACCAAACAGTAAACACTCCTACTATTTACATTTTATATATTAGAATTTTATTGATACTTATACACCATTCATCTATTTAATAATATCATTAAAACTTTTTTGCCAACAACAACTAAGGTGACCCAGAGGACTTAGACCAGGATGGAAAGGAAATTTCGGAAGGTGACATCAAAGACCGATCTTCCTAGCTGATTACAAAACTAAAAAATAAAATAATATAAACCATAACTCTCACTCCTATAAACTCAACCTTGCGATGATAAGTAAGAATGACTTTTGTTTTAATAAGGATAGCAATAAGCACTGGGAGCACATAATATTGTATTTATCATTAAGAAAGAAGCAAAGACCTCTTTTCTTACCGAAAGTTATGAAGAGATTTTAGTGATGATATGGAGACAACCTTACGACAAAGATATTATTTGCATTGATATGCCATTCATCTAAATACATGACAAATTAATATAATTGAATCTTTTTTCAATGAGAAAAGAGGAAGAATACAACTTTTTTGTGAGTTTAAAATAAAAGTCCAAATTAGAATAAAACAAGTTTGGTTTATAGGAAAAACAAAAAAGTAAAGGCCAAATGATAGGGAAATGTGGTGTCTTCACTTCTTTTATTTACGTTGCAATCGGCTCACTGGATTACTATTTGATTTAAGAATACTTGTAATTTGCTTATAAAATTTGTGTTTCACTTTTGTGGTTGTTGTAAGAGTGGATGCTTAGTTCACTATTTATCTCTAAATTTGATAAAATTTTATAGCATATGAATTTTTTTAGTATCTATTTTATTAAGACATAAGTGGATTGGAGTTTGTATGCATTTGATTGAACTTTTTTATTTGGGCATGCTAATTTTAATTTGGTACATGTCAACAAATATTTTAGTATACCATTGAACCTAAATCATTCCCTTTTCGATCTCTTCACCTTAACCTTAATCACATAAGTCAAAGTTTGTTATGAATATAACAATATTAATTTTAGTTAGTGTTTAGGCATGATTACATTTGTTGAATATATGAATCTTGGACATAAATTGCATCTAACCAGTTCATAAGGTAAAAATTTGAAGATGATACAACATAGATTTTTGTTTTAGGGATAAAAACTATTAGGCCTAAGCCCACAATCTCGTACAATAGTTCCTTACATTTGATTGTTGACAGATATTATCTCACACTTATACTCTCTTATTTTCTCTCTTTTCTCGAATGCTCTCCTAGGATTTTGTTAACAGTGTGTCGTACAAACCCTAGCCTCATTATTATTGTTGTGAATGAATCTCTCTAACTTTTTACCCTCGTTATTAAACTGTTGAGATTTATGAATACTAACTTGGTCTTTTGTTGTTTTTGCAAGGTTGATCAAGGTTGATGATGGTGATTCGAGTTCACTAAGGGCTCTAGAAGGTCAAGTAAGGTAGAAGGAGCAAATTCTTCATAAGAGAGTTTTCGATACCCCTTTCTTTCTTTTTTTTCTTCTATTTATACTTTTACTTGTACAATTCTATAGATTCTTATGTAGATGTTACTAAATTTGTTTATTCTAACTGCTAACTATCTCAGATCTGTTAATCTATCAACTATTAGATGCTTATTTCCGTTCATCTTCCTTGTAATATCACTATTATTGGTCATAATACTTTAGCTAATCAAGCTTCTTTACTAATCTTTCTTTTGTTGTAACAAAAACAATTCTAGTTTTCAGTATTTTACCAATTTTTTTTCTTAGTATTAAACCTTTTGTTTTATTATTAATATGTATCAATAACATTTATAAATGTTTGCAAATGAGAACTTTTTAACACCATCAAGTTTTCTATTAATAAATGACACGTGGTAGTGTTCAATTGGTTCATGCAATTATATTAAATTAATCATATAATAATATATATAAATAAAAAGATAAAAATGAAAAGATAAAAAAAAATCATGAAACTATAGGAAATTAACAGAAAAATTACAATTAATTGTCCATTGGTGTTAGGTTAGCCGAAACAACCACTTTTTGAAAGAGGAGTCGAAACCTACAGCTTAAAGGTACGTTATTCAACCCTTAATCTTAAAATGGTTGAGACCCAATCGAGTTTCTTCCTTTTCTCTTTTTTCTATTTTACATAGTGTTGATAGTTGAATGACCTACTTTAAGTTATGGGTAGCGACTCACCTTTCAAAAGCTAGCCAGATCTCTTTTATTAATTATTATAACATACACAATTTTCTTTCTTTTTTTTATTTTATTTAACTAATATATAATTAAATTAATTATTTAAGCCAATAAAAAGGCCATCACATGGTAAATATTAATGAAAAATTTAATGGTGTTAAAAAAATAGTCCAATTTTGCAACATGTATTAAATGTTGAGGACTTAATAAAAAAAATTAAAATGTAAATAGAATACCAATAAAATATTAAGAACTGAAAATATAATCCATTTAAAAAACTATAGATACTAACCTACCGGATATCCTGTCTTCCGTGGATATCTATATCCTTAGTTAGACCTAGGCACGATTCTGAACTGGCTTAGAATCGAAACCAGACCTGAACCCATCAATTCTCGATTCTTAAAATAGGGAACCGAACTTGCACCTGAACTTGAACCTGTTGAACCGGTTCATGGGCTAGTTCCTTGGACTTGTTGGTTTAATTGGCAGGTCTAAGGAATCGTAAACCGGTTTTTCAAAAAAAAATTTAAATAAATAAATTTTAGACTTTAAATTGAACCAGCGGGTCCAAGGAATCGTAAACCGGTTTTTCAAAAATAAAAATTAAATAAATAAATTTTTGACTTTAAATTAAAATTATTTGAATACAAAACAAATATTATCTGTAATCCATTTTACAAAATAGTTATTTTAAGATATATACTTATTTATATATAGTCATATTCAATTCAATTATTATATTAGTAACGACGAATAAAAAATAAAAAAGTTTAAAAGAAGTTTTAAATACAAAAATTAGTCTCACATTACTAAAAATGAGATTCACTTATATATATCAAATCACACAAGTTTTTAAAATTAAATTTATTATGTTTTTATGAATAGTAATGTATTAAATGTTGTTAATGAAAAATAATTATTTTCCTCCTTATATAAAAATTAGTTAAAATTTTTGGTTTTTATTATTATTTATTTTTTAAATTATTTAATTTCACCATCTTTATTCTTTTCTTTTCTTTTTTTATCGTTTTCTTTTTCTTTTTTTTTTTTTAAGTTAGCGATTCAAGAACTGCCAGATCCATGGTTTGGACTTAATCTATGCTTAGGTCTATCCTTAGTAAAAGAAAAATGAACGATTTTAGAAAACAAAAAATAGAAAGAAAAAGATTTGAAATTTTGAAATAACAACTTCAAATAAGCATCCTTTATTTCAGCGCAAAGAAATTAGGCCAAACGTTCCATGTACTTTCCCATTTGTATGCGGCGTTAAATATATAATTAAATATAACTAGTGATATAACACCACTTAATTAATCAACTACTTCTTAGACCTTACTTAGTGGTTTTCGTTGGCTTTTTACGAGTGAGCGAATTGTATGTAGAAATCCACGGGGTTTGTAGTTTAATTGGTTAGAACGTACCACTCACTAGCAAGCGGGAAGGGTGATCATATGTAAGAGTATGAATATCCCTCGTTGGTTGGCACTGCATCCGAGAAAAAAGTAACAGAAAAGAGTTACTTCAGCAATAGAGAAAGGTCACGTGGAGTTGCCAAGCTATGGGTGCTCCTCTAATAAGCAACTTGCCATTTTTTTTTTTTTTTTAAGTTTTGATTGGTCGTATAGTATTGTTGGACTTGGGATAAAGTATGGGATTGTTTTAAAAAGATAATTACTTAATATTTCAATATAGTATTTAAAAATACGAGATGAGACATTATGGGGGCATTTATGATCTAGTTAGTGCGTTTTTCATTACTCCATATACGATAGACAAAATCCTCTGGAGAACGAACCTGAGGAAGGAATCTCTCTTCCCCAACGTGCAAGTAAGTCGTCGCTTTGTCGGTATTAATGTTGGGATTTATAATGTATAGCCTCCCTCTCATTTTATTATATACTAATCAAAACTGCAGAGTATCTTTGCTTCCTAATTATATACTTGCTGCCAAAGTTATTTAGAATCTTCATGCATAAATGGTCCAATGCAATTTGTCTATGTGATGAACAAATAAAGAAGCACACACCTGGGATAAAATGTGAATAAATGCACCCTTGATTCTAATTTTCATAAGTCATATTGAGACATTTTCAATCTATTTTGTTTATCGTTGTCATTTGGCACACATCACAATCTTAAAAACATTTTATCAAGAAAACAAATTAATTACTTTCATATAATTAATACTAAATTGAAAATTTACCATAAATACTTAAGATTATTTTAAACACACCAATTTAAAAGCAGCAGAAACAACTTAACGAACTTTCAATCCATAGTATTGCTATCTTAAATGAGATTATTGTTATTATAGAATATGCATGTCTCACTTTTTCTCTTGAAATTTTTTTCTTTCTCATATTATCCAATACATTATAACTAAGAGTGGTTCGATTCGGTACGGCTTGTTTCCTTTACTGATCTGAACCTAATATAATGGTTCAGTTTTCCTTTTGAAATCAAACATAATCATACAGTTCGGTTTATAACTTTTTAAAACCTAATTAAAACCAATTCGGTCCTATTTGAACCATTTATATTAAATTTTCGTTAAATATTTTTATCGCTAATAATATGTTTTTCTATACATTGAACTTTTATATATTTTCAATTAATTTCTTATATATTTATCAAGTGTAATAATATTTAATAAAAAGTTATACAAAATCTTAACAAACTTAACTTGATTAAACGAGAATAAGAAACTATATTCTAACAAATAAACAAAAAGAAAAGATAAGTAAAGCTTCTTATAAAAAGGCAATACAAAGAAAACAAAAAAGATATACTAAAGATCGAAAAAAAGACGAGAGATATGTAAAAAGCATTAAAGTGAGAGTCTTAATTTGAAAAAATATAAGAAAATGATAATTTAGAAAAGAAAAATTTTTAAAAGTGAAATTCTTAATGGAACTCACTGAATTTAATTTTAATAATTTACCAAAAAAATAAAACAAAGAAGAAAAAGATATGAAAAATTTGATAAAATCCATAAAGATTGATGGAAAAAAATTAAAAAATAACAAAACAATTGCATAAAATTATTTTTGTTTAACCAAACGGTATGGTTTGATTAGGTTGAAAATGATTTGATTCGATTCATTTCTTCGAACCAAACCGCAAATCGTTTATATATAATCGAACCGAATCGTAATCAGACTGTTTGTAAAAAAATCGTTTTTTCGATTAGGTTTATGATTTGATTTGAGGTTCGCGATTTTTTTATCTAACCCCAATTATAACATATACATATTTTTAGTGTTTCAGAAGAGCATAAACCTAAATAATTAAAATAGAAAATAATTTAAAGACACAATCAAGAATACAACCTAAACTTTACTTGCATATACAATTTACAACCTAAATGTTTCAGTTGTCAAACATGCTATTGAAATGGAACTTCTTTATCTATGTTGCTGCTTGGACTATATCATCCAACATCGATCATCTCTCTTATCACTACAACCAATTAAAACTTCAAATTCAAGCCAATTTTATTAGATGTTTGGAAGATGCGAATTCCATGCTAGCTAGACATAGGTAGTAAGGCAATATTTTTGAGAAATCGAAAAGTTTCCTTCTTAGGGCAAAATGAAACCTAAATCTAATGAACAAATCAATATCCTAAAGTTGATACAGACATAAAAAGTTTTCAATCTTTATTTTTAGAACTTTCATTATTTTTAGGTGTTTCTTAAATTTGCAAAGGGATTATGTCACTAGTGAATAGTTATAATGATATGGCTATATACTAGTGGTAGGTGAAGGTAATTAGATTGTAATATTAGCCATAATTGGGCAATTCAAATGTATAAGGGATTGGAATTTGTGTTTAAAAAAGAAGGATTGTAAGGATGAGGAAAATGAAATTCTTCACTAGGAGTCAAAGAGGGGGATGAATTAGGTTTATTTACTAATTTTAGCAAGATAAAAACTTTTAGATGCAAATAAATAAAACAATAGAGTATTAACTAAACAAATAAATTGGAGAAAATTAAAAGAGATACGATAAAAAAGATTAAACTCGGACACAACATGGAGATCAGACCACCTCTTACCCTCTATGGATACACAATTGCCTCTAATCGAAGACTTCTCAGATCGTTTTATTAATCTTTGTTTCAAATGGCTCAAGAGCTTACACAAGCTACTCTTAATTACAATATATAAACTACCCTCTCAAAGAAATTAAAAATGAATATCACTTAGCACTACTCTAGTGTTGCAGTACAATTTAGATAAGTATTTGAACCTGCAATAAAGAAAATGTCAGGTTTTGGAGAGTGTCGAGGCTATCTAGTGTTACCACTATGATACCTAAGTAAGTAAAGTATTTGGATAAAGAAGTGAATGAAGCAAAAGTAGTAAATGAAAATGTAGGATGTCTATAGAGTTTTACCATACACACCTTGTAGCTATTGATAAAGTGTGAAGACGGCTGCTAGAGAAGAGCAAATAGTGGCAATTCAACTGCTTAGGTACATGGCACTCTATCAATTTGAGTATGTGATAAATGTGAGGGATTAGATGCGGTTAAACAATTTCTCTTTTGGTAACCATCGAATCATTTGAACCGTTGCCTTGATATTTGAATATTCAAATTTATGGACTACACCCTGATAATTCAAGCTTATGAATCCAAGTCATAAAGATCGTTCCATGCTATCTTAAGTTATCCCAATAAGTCGTAAATATGGATGCAGACCTATTTGCAACAATGTCAAGGTTGTTGATTTAGTCCATAATCGATTACCTTGAAGCAAGGTAGCTCAGCTTTAGCTTGAAGGAGGTTGGATCTTTTCTAATAATGCCTTGGTAAAAATCCACTATCAATAACTATGGTTCATAAGAATTTTGCAAATTTAAGTACACAAGACAATTGGAATGATGAGTAAAAGAATAAAATGAATTAAGTACATTTTGGAGCATTAATTGTTACCCTCTTTCTACATCTTGAATTGTATTTAAAGCCCTTAGAGAAATCATTTTGCTACCCTCTCTCTCTCTCTCTCTCTTTAACTTCAAATCTCCAAAAAGAATAAAATAAATGCTATGCAAATCTTATGATCTACTTATATGATTTTAGAGGAATCATTATCTAAATTTTAGGAAATTGAAAATTTTTGGTACTTTTAGGTTTATGAATTGTGAAATTAAATGAGGCATAGACAATCAATCAGGTGATAAGTCAATGGATTTTATAACTAATTAATTTGAAGTAGGTTATTTTCTTTAATTCTAATCGACAAGTTTATGGATGTGATTAAAGTAAACAAAGAAGGTTTGTTGAATGCTATGATTTGATAACGAATTGATAAGTTTTAAAGGAGAAGAGAAGAATCTTCATTGAAAGTTTTTGTAAACAATGTCAACTCACTCACTCACTAATTAAAAATAATATCTTATTGCTATTCATCTTAAAAACCCTAATAAACTCATGAGAATTAGGTAATTAATTAATAATATAAGAATTAAAGTAAAAAATTCTAAATAAAATAATTTAAAAAATAATGAAATCATATAAAAATCCCTAATATTCTAAAATAATGAAAAGCTAATAAATCTTCATAATAAATGCTAAAGTTATGGAATTTGATCACCATCATGTTGAGTCTAGATCAAATTTCTCTAGCTTTTAATGCCCAAATCTTTCAACTTTATACTTCTTGAAATCTCTTAATCTTATCTTTTATATTGCCACACATTAAGGTCTAAAGGCTATGACAATTTGCTAAATATCATTACTTAAATAAGATATATTAAAGCTTAATTCTTGCTAATTCCAATCATTTGTCCAATTTTACTTTTTGAATTATTTATTAATTTTGAATGCATTTATGAAAAAAGGTACCGTATTGCTTATATTCACAATAAGTAATAATAAATCTTTTAAAACTTAGCATTTTTTTATCTTTTAGTAACTTTTAAAACCTATCCTAAAACCACAATTATTTCTTCTCATACAACCAAGTTTATAAGCTATATATAAGTTATTATTAATTTTGTGATATAAAAAAGGATTTTGAAACAAACTTAATTATTTTGGCAAAAAAAAATAAAAAACTTTATTATGACAATTAATTTTTTTTCCTAAATAACAAAAATCCGCCATGTAGTCAGTTGTACTAAGACTAATTTTGTAATAAAATGATCAATTCTTCTCTCATATCACAGTAATCAATTAAATACACAGATAAAATTTTGAATAATGATTATAATATTTTAAAATAATAAATATAAATATAATCTAATAATTTATTTGTTATACAAAACATGTTAAAAATCATTTAAGCAATTTAAGATCCCAAAAACAAATGATTCATTATATATAATTTATTGACTATTTAAGAGAGGAAAAAAAATCCTTAACACACACTACTTCTCTCTTAGATACATATTAACATGTTTTTATTACTAAATTATATAAATATATAATTATATATTGTATATAATTTTTATATAAAGACTGATTTAAAATAAATTATTGAATGGTAATTTACTACAATAAAGTGTAAAAGATAAGAGTCTTTGAAATTATATTAAATGAAAAATTATAACCATTGGAAAAACATTCGAAATTATATTTTTAATAGATAAAAGATAACGAATATGATGAAAAAGTAAAAAAATATATTAATGATATCATTAAAAATTGTATATAAAGAAGGTTCTTAAAATTATATATTATATAATATGATATGATATGTAGAACTGAAAAAGAAAAAAAAAGGAAAAACCCTAAATTATCCAGCCCTGGCCATAACCTGGATAATTCACCGACCGCATACTAATTGCAAACTTGTAATTGGCACTTGACACCATTATAAAACATTAATTATTTTTTCTTTCCTTCTTCCCCTTCATTTTCTGAACGCAAACAAAAAACAGCCCTTCGGAGATCTCAAGGGCCTTACCCTTCGGAATCTACGAAACTTGCGTTAACCCCTTACTTCAAAAACCCCAAACGAAAAAATAACTCATACGTATCTCTCTAATTCACTATTTAAATTAAGCCGTTAACACTTTTTCAACAATCCATAGTCAAAACACACTTTACTTGATTTTTGGATTATTTTTTGTTTTCCACATTGAAAAGATGGCATCTTTCTCTGCTACGAATTGTCGTTCCTATGCAAATGCATTATCCTCTTCTTCACGACCTTCTTCTTCTTCAGTATGCGTTTACAATCGTAGGATGAATTTTTCTTTAATGCCTAAAAGGTCTTTCTCAGCCAGAAATTCAGTTCGCATGCAAGACGGTATTGTTTCTTTATTTGGTTTTGTTTATATTTCGTGGGCTTTGATGGCTTTTCTCTGTATGGCTTCAATTTGATTGTTCGCTGGTGAAGCATGTTAATTAGTTTAATTTGATGGTTTGGGCTGAGTTGTAATTAGTATATGTTAACTGATTGTTTACACGTCAAACTGTTAACAAATACTTTTTCTTTCTGTTCAAAAGAGATGGATATTTGGTAGATGATATTTTTGGATATTTGTTCTTTGATATTTAACCGTTAGTCGATAGTTGTTTCATAAACATTTTGGGAAGGAGAAAAATGTAATAGTGTATGCTGTGATTGAGATTCAGGTGTGCAAAGGCTTGGACTCTTCCTAGCGTGGCACACATTAGCGGCTGGAAGCGTTCAAATTTGTTTTGAAAACTACTCCTTATTTCTTGTTTGTCGCCAATTTGAATTGTAATTTACGTGTGATTTTGGAATGATTTTTTATTTATTAATTTTTTGGTAATTTTCTCCTAAATCCTATTGTATGGAACGTTTCAGGACTTCTAAATTGCATTTCGAGATTTAAGCTTTGTTTCTCACGGTTACTCGGTGGATTGTTGTATTCAGGTGCAGTTGCTCCAGCAATTACCCCTATCGAAAATGAAACCCCTTTAAAGAATTTGAAAAATGGGCCGCTTTCGGTTATTGATCCAAAGGAAATTGAAAATGCGGATGTATTTGACGGTAACAATGATGAGTCTACTGTTAGTATCACCGTCGTTGGGGCCTCTGGGGACCTTGCCAAGAAGAAGATATTTCCTGCACTTTTTGCACTCTATTACGAAGATTGTCTTCCTAAGGTTCTGAAATAGCTACTCAGGCAAATTATGACTAAATTTGGATGTTATTGTCTTTTACCTTTTGTTATGGAGGTACTCATTGACGAGATATTTTTCATGGTTTCAGCACTTTACCATTTGTGGCTATGCTAGGACAAAAATGACAGATGCTGAACTGAGAGACATGATTAGCAAGACATTGACTTGTCGGATAGATAAGAGGTAATGCGCTCTTATATATCTTTTTCTACTTATAGTTGCAAAGCTAGTGATTCTTGTAAACTGGGCCATCTACGTTAATTGTTTGTCTCATTTTCCCCATCCTATCTCAATAATGATGGCACAGATTATCAAAGTAATAGCTTTTGTTTGGGTTTTCAGTGAGAACTGTGGTGAAAAGATGGAGCAATTCCTTCAAAGGTGCTTCTATCATTCTGGTCAATATGATTCCCTGGAAAACTTTGCAGAACTGGACAAAAAGCTGAAAGAACATGAGGTAAATTTAAATGCAATATGGAGTGTTATTTGCTGTAGGCTGTTAACTTCTTGTGATATATGACTAGTTATGATTTCCAATATATTTAACATTCTAGTCATCCAGGAAAAAAAAAAATTGTATGTCTCATTTTCTTCAATGTCTTGGAGTCATTGGTCAAAGTGTAGGATACTATAGTTATGCCTGAAAGATTTTAAGATGATTGTGGAAACTTTCAGAATATTTAGTCATTTTATATATAAACAGCCATAATATGCAATAACGATTATAAGAAGTAGCCAAACCATGGGCCTTCCTTTCCAACTGTTACACTTCACAATTCCACCACTGCGCTTCTCTTTGTTATCATCTCTCTCTTTGTCAATTGATGCCTACACAGCTCATCTCTATTGATTCTGTTATTTCCAAACATGAGTAAAGGAATTTGCTGCTGCGGCTATCTTGTTGATGCTTAATCTACTGATATTAAAAAAGCAACGTGTTTTTGGTCTTAGCAGATTGACATTATACAATTCAACCGTATTTAGGCTTTCATGATTTAAATTGATTGATGATCATAACATTTTAAACTCCAGATCCTGTAGCCATTTTCTTTGTTAGGACATAGAAGGATGTAAGGAGACAAGGACAAGCACAGCTGTTGCTGATACCATCAGTGGATATATATAGAATATTGTCAATATTACTAGGCTTTTTTTTTTTTGGGTAAATAATATTGCTAGGATTTGCAGTGTGCTAAGCTGGAAATGTGATTATAAGTAATAGTTAAAGCTCTTGCTGACATTGTTTAGTTTAATAAGTGGTGCAGATGGTGCCATATTCTTTACATCTTTTTTTTTTTTTTGAAAATACCAGTTTCATTAGGCATAGTTGTATTTGTGGGTGGTATTTCTTTAATTGGATAAAATAAGTTTGACTGACGTTTTTCAAGCTTTAATGAATTTTCCTTAAATGATTTGTATAGTGTGGGAGAGTTTCAAATCGTCTCTTCTATCTCTCAATTCCTCCAAATATCTTCATTGAAGCTGTGAGATGTGCTAGCTTGTCAGCTTCATCTGGTAATGGTTGGACCAGAGTCATTGTTGAGAAACCCTTTGGACGTGATTCAGAATCCTCAGCTGCTTTGACAAGTGCACTCAAGCAGCATCTAGAAGAGGATCAAATTTTCAGGTGCAACTTTTGTCAATGCTGTTTCAAACTTATACAAGGAAGAATATTGGATAAAAACTAATTTGAAATGAACTTTACAGAATAGATCACTATCTTGGAAAGGAGCTTGTGGAAAACCTATCTGTTCTCCGCTTCTCAAACCTCATTTTTGAACCTTTGTGGTCTAGACAGTATATAAGGAATGTACAGTTGATATTTTCAGAAGATTTTGGCACTGAAGGGCGTGGGGGGTAATATTTTCTTACTGCTAATATCCTCTTGTTTTGCAACCACAAGGGCCTTAAACTAACAATCAATTACTCACTTTAGGTACTTTGACCATTATGGGATAATAAGAGATATAATGCAAAACCATCTTCTTCAAATACTTGCACTTTTTGCAATGGAAACTCCAGTCAGTTTGGATGCAGAAGATATCAGAAATGAAAAGGTACTGGCAGTATTGACATTTCATTTGCTTATTTGCCTTCTTTCTTCTTGTTTATATTTTCTGGCAATCTGCAGGTTAAAGTTTTACGATCCATGAGGCCACTGAAACTTGATGATGTTGTTGTTGGTCAATACAAAAGCCACACGAAGGGTGGGGTCACATATCCAGCATACACGGATGATAAGACCGTTCCTAAAGACAGCCTAACACCAACTTTTGCAGCAGCTGCTCTTTTCATAGATAATGCAAGATGGGATGGGGTGCCTTTCTTGATGAAAGCTGGAAAAGCATTACACAATAAGAGGTGAACTTTTGTTCCCTCGTGTTAAATATCTGTCTATATTTCCTGATCAATCCTCAAGTTCTTCATTCTATGTTCTCTTTTTACAGGGCTGAAATAAGGGTTCAGTTCAGGCATGTTCCGGGCAATTTATATAACCGAAACTTTGGAACACATTTGGATCGAGCAACAAATGAACTAGTTATTAGAGTGCAGCCTGATGAAGCCATCTATTTGAAGATTAACAACAAAGTGCCTGGTTTGGGAATGAGATTGGACCGGAGTAACCTTAATCTTCATTATGCAGCAATGTAATGTCTGTAATTGCATTAGTTTTGTGATGCAATGAATCTCTATGAAAAATGCTTAGTTATTAGAATTCTCGACTTTATGGTTCAAACTGTTTGCCTTTTCTTTTACAGATATTCAAAGGAAATCCCCGATGCATACGAGAGACTCTTGCTTGATGCCATCGAAGGAGAAAGGAGGCTGTTTATCAGGAGCGATGAACTAGATGCTGCATGGTCGCTCTTCACGCCAGTGTTGAGTGAACTAGAGGAGAAAAAGATCACCCCTGAATACTATCCTTACGGTAGTCGAGGCCCTGTTGGAGCTCACTACCTTGCAGCCAGATACAACGTTCGTTGGGGTGACCTTGGAGTCGAGCAATTAGAGTAGGATGAATGGAGTCGCGAGTACAGAGAACCTGAATACCATCCATATGGCTGGATTTCTGTTCTTTTCACGGCTGGTTGAAGTCTAGGAAGAACCCATTTGTCTTGTGGACAAGACCACCTTAACTGGCCTTACAAAGTTGTAGAATTAGGGAAAAGAATATGGTCATTGCAATTTGTGTAATTTACAAGAAATCCAATAAGTGTTATTTGTTACAATATTTTTTCCCTCTGCAAAGGGTTTTGTTGAAAATGTATCGAAATGGGGTTTGATGTTAAAGCAATTAAATGCGTCATTGGATGGAGGGTAAACATGACATTGCACTTGTTTGACAGAGAACCTGAACAAATGGCTAAAGTTGTTAAGATCAGCGGCTAAGATATTTGGAAAAGTTAAAATAACCTAATGTTGAAACGTAATTTGAATGCTAAGAACCGAATGTTCGTTGAATTGCTATAATCACCTTATTTGTCTTTTTTTTTTTTTTTTTCTTTTTTAGACTTCTGCTCTATTGTAGCTGAAATTCTTAATATTTGATCATTTTAGCCGGATCATTTTAAAGAGTAAAAGGGAGATGGAAGATAGAGAGTCTTAACGTTGTCGAACTTGTGTAGGAAAATTATTTTAAAAGAAAATAAGAGAAAAGAAAATGGAAGGAGAGATCCTTTGATAAGGACTCTCCCATTTTGGAAGGACTTTTCACTTTGGTGTTTATGCCAAAAGCTTAAGGTAAAACATGCTCTAATAAGGTTTGAATCTTCTAAGATTTCTTTTTATTTTTTTATTTAAATTTCTAAATGTACAAATCAATTATTGTTATTGTCTAATTTTTTTTTAAAAAAATAACATAATAATATCGTATGAGATTAAACGATAACAATAATTGATTTGTAACTTATAGAGAATTTTAAAATAAAAAAGTAACTTTAGTGGATTTATTTTCTGCTCTAACTATATACATATAATAAGATTGCATAGATAAATATTGAACATGTTTATATACTAAAAAATGTTTAGTATGCATCATCAAATAGACGGGATTTTGGAGTCAATCGAGAAGGTTCATGACACCTTAGGATGTGAAAACAACCATCTGGAAAAGTAGGAGGTCGAGGAAGATTACCTAGAGATAGGCCCACACGACGTCTACTGGTCCAATTAGCTACTTTAGATTAATATTGAATTGTTGGATTATTTTCCTTGTTAAGCTTTCCCTTTGGATTTTCCTTGATTAGTTTCTATATTTTAGGTTTACAATTCATGATTTTTTTTATTTCATAGTTTCCTTTATCATGCGTTTTATAGTTTATTAGGCAATTAAAATCACGTAAAAATATATTTCTTTTCTTATTTGTAACCCTAAAATCCAAAATCACACATTAAATCATTTCAGATTCACCCGAAATTACATCATGTAATCGTAACATCTTTCTCTATAAATGAAAATCAAACTTGGGCACTAATGATAAGACTCGTGAACTAGAAACTCTTGTGCAATAAGGACTGAACCAACAAATCTGCATTATGGAGACGAATACAAGCATGTTTCGGATGGCGGTAATCATGCTCGGTGTGTCGATTATCATGGCGACGATACATCTCCGCACCGCTGAAGGAGCGTTCGCGATCGAGCTCCGACCTTGTGTTATTGGCGAGTGCGTTGCACGGTGCCAGAAAATCCTGGGTCCTAATTTTCGTAGTGCATCCTGCTACAATGGAACCTCAGGGCCATGCTTTTGCTTTGGCTGAAGCTTTAGGAAGGTAACCTACTAGTTAATGAATAATTCAAAGTGTGCTCGTGCATGTCTATGCAAGAGAAACATATTTGATGTAGAATTGTCGAAACAACATGGTCAATGCTACTAATCATGGAAAAGAAGTGTACTTGTTACCTGTTTACTCTCAATACCCCTCTTTATTTTTCTTTTTCTTTTTTTTTTCTTATAATTATGCAAGAACCGGTAAAAGGCATCATAAATATCGAATCTCGTCATTGAATGAGAAATCAAAATTACTAAATAATTTTGTTTTCGTTGAATTATTTAAACGTGATATGAAGTACTTGGTGCAAAATTTACTGATACACGTTAAGTTAATATGCATTCAGCTTCTAAGTAAAACCCACGTTTTATGCCACACTAAAAACGGCATATATAACAAAAGCATATAATTATTCTAGTTTGATACATTATTGGTCAATCTATCTTTTTTCCTTTTTCCCCACCCATAATAAGGACAATTCTATTAATTAGAAATATCAATACAACCAATCAACATCCCTCAGCCAAAAGAATGTTATGATTAGAGAAGAGATTATAAAGTGTACAAAATCGAAAAGACTATTACAAGTAATTAAAAGTAGTTGAAGAAATAATCAATAGTAGTACATGATATAAAAAAGAGAATAATAAGATTAGAAGAATATATAACCTTTTACTTGATAAATAATTCGGTAGATAATATAACACATGTGTTATATATATGTAATATGTAAATATTAATAAAATATTGATATATATGATGTCTATAAATCACAAATAGCAATTGATTTGAAAATTGCATGTTTCATTATTATTATTCTTATTGATATTTACACGTTACTTATACATAACATATAGTCTATAATACTTAATAAATTATTTTTCGCATTATCGAAAAAAAGCAAATTACTTTATAGGAGTACTTTGACACTCGAAGATCAAAGACAACTTTTCCCTTTCATTTTCCATTCATTTTCTTCCTTTCACAATTTTCCTACCTTGCAAAACAACCATTAAAATATAGACTAGCTACATCTTTAGATGGATTATGAAGTATTGAAGTCGAAAAGTATAAAAAGATAGCATTTGATAATAGAAACCCTAAAAAAAAATCTGTGTGATAAAAAGAAGAGAGGGATAGAGAACATGCTTGGTGGCCTTTTTGATTCACACCAACAATTTCTTTAGCTTCACTAATATTGGCTCAAGAGGACTTTTTTTTCAGTAGTTATTGATTACTACCATCAACATTGATATTAAAATGGTAATTGAGAAATCCTTCCATCATTACCACTCAGAACAATGAATATATGGGACGACATATGGATTTATAGTCTTATAGATTTTTTGGTTTGGAAAAGAAATAACAAAGCTTTCTAAGCTTCTGATGAACACCATATGAGCCTTTAGGGTTTTAGTAGTCAGAGTCGACACTTAGAGGGATGAAAAATGGGTGCCATCATATCATTTTGGCTTAGAAATTATTTTCAAGTAATAAATGTATCATTTCCAACATAATGGAGATTATGGACATATTACACAATAAGAAAGCCCCATTTTCATCTTTGCCATATCAGACGAGATCTCAAGAATATAAACTAGTTTTTCTGTTTGCTATTAGTTCACACCGTTGCAAGGACATGGACTAGGAAATATTTAGATTAGTATAAAGGAGATGGAACATGGCATCATCAACCTCCAGATTATGGTTGATTTCGGACATATAACAATGGCAAGGGACATGGACATTTACACCCACGCACTTTTCTGTTTAGGATAGCACTAAGCAAGCTGTGCAATATTTTATTCCCAAACATCATAGTCAACAATTTTCTTAGGTAACATGTGTAATATCCTATAAAATCAACAATCAAAACATGAATATTTGAGTATTAAGTCAAATTCCTACCCTTATATGATTAGGGTCGATAGTTTATCTAGGGCATTCGAGAAAAGTAAATTGAGTAAATTAGAAACTTATGAAAAACATGATAACCACAATCAAAGAATTTCCATATATTTAGAGGTTTATAATATAATAAAAATATAAAAAAAAATACGATGCAAATAGTGATAATTTACTTTATATGAGACCCTAAAGTTGGATTTAAGGCAACCGTATCTAGATTTAAGGCCTTCAGGAAAAGTTATTCGATTGAACCCAAACTTTACGATTAAAATAGAAAAGTTAGTTAAAATGACTTGGTGAAGTTGGATTTTGAAAATAATTACCTAAAATCCTAATTTTGCCTCTAGAAGCATCATTACTCATTATTGTCCAAAATTATTCGGAACCCTTAAAATCAAGCTTAGGATGTGACGAAAACTTAAAGATAAGTTAATTAAGCTATAAAATGAAATAATGTAGCATAATTTGCCATGTGAGTATATATGAATATTCTTGGTATAAATAATAATTATATTCGTAAATTAACTCGAAAATCTAAAAATATATAATACGTAATGCCATGTGACTGCAACTTGTTAGCTTTAAAGTAGTTCATATCTTTTATAGAAAAATATGTTTATAAGTTAGGTTAATAGGTGAAAAATAGTTTATACTAATGTTACTCATAATTAGAAAAATATAGATCTTAACAATACGTATAATAATATTACTAATGACACGAGATAATACGTAAAAGTAATTGAATTAATATAAATCTAATTAGCTGGATATCTCCTCTACATAAAATTAATTAGAAGTATTTATAGATGTGAGAATGTCTGAATTATATCTAGACATAGATATATAATTACATAAATTAATAAGAAATTAATTGAAAATTTATTACTTGACACATGCTCAAGAAATTATGATTTATAATAATGTTTATGGAATTAAGTTGAATTCTCGTAATTAAGAGAAAATTTAAATAAAGTAATTGTATAGCTTAATATTTTACTTTAAGCTCATTAATATGAAACTTTCTTAAAAATATTAAGTTTATCGAATCTAATCGCTATAACATAGAGGTTCGTAAATTTAAATATAGCTTAGGATGAATCTTTTAGAATCAACTACGTGATCTTAATAATTCATATTGGTGAGTAGAATATTATATAGAATGTATATAAATAAGTCCCAAATAATTAATATAACTTAACTATATATTATACGTTACTAATATTTTTACTAATAATTACATTAAAATTTACCCGAAATAACAATAGGTGAAAAAAGAAAATTGTGACTTTGAATTATTTACGGTAAAGAAAAGGAATATTCTTTAAATATTCTAAAAAATAGGATAAATATTAAATAAAATATAATATATATAATATAAATTTAAAAAATAGAAAAAGCTAACCGCCATACATTTGGTGTGAAATGCCGTATAGAAATGGCTTTGAAGCATTACAATCAGGGGAGGATGGGTCGAGAGAGAAAGAGAAGAGAGGGGAAGAGAGGGAGAGAGAGAGAAATGGAGAGAAAAAGAAAAAATAAAATAAAAGTGAAGAAGAACGGAAGAAGATAAAGAAGGAAAAGAGAAGAAGAAGAAGAAGAAAAAGAACTAAAAGATTTAAAATTTTCTGGCATATGATGCTTTCAAATAACTTTGATTCTATGATTATAAGGGTTGTATTTTAATTGATATTTAATAGTTATGGAAAATAGATATCCGTTATTTTATTATTTTTCTAAATTGAGTATTTCATCTGTATCATTTCGTTCTTTTTTTCAAATTATAGACTTAGAATATTGATAGTTATAAGGCTTAGATATCATTAACACTAATTTGTAAAATAAATAGATCTCTAATAATAATCATTTACCGAAACTATTAAAAATTGAACTTTATATTCTTATAAATTTAACCTCACTATTTTCATAAAATTTGAGTATATATGATTCATTATACTTTATTGCAAACTTATATGAACATATATTTTTCATTACACAATACGATATCAATATGATATTGGTTGTTATACAGCTTTATTTATACATTCGAATTAGAAATACCCTCTAGAGATAATTCTTTAAACAAAATACGTAATATGTATAGTCGAGCTCATACGAACTCTATGATATTGACTTTACCAAAATTGAATTACTTTAGGAATAAAATAAATGTTTTCCATAATATCACGAAAAATATCATCCTATAATGATCTTTTCGTAATTAAAACATAATAAAAACAATAGTAAATACGTTTTGATATAATTAAAACGATATAATATAAATAGTAATAAAACTGCATATGTTAGATATTATTAAGTAAATTACTATAACCCATATCTCTATAATATTACGAAATTATGTACTATGATAACTTTACCATAATCGAAATGTGGTTCAACCGATAAAGAATACGTTTTGATACGATCAAAATGATATATTATACGTAATAGTATAATTACCTATAGTATTAGTAATGAATAATTTAACTTGATTTGTATAATAAAACTATATGTTATTATATAAGAAAAATGATAATATACTTTATATATATACATATGTATATGTATAACCGTTTTAAATAACATTCTAATGTTTTCGTAACTATTATGAAAACTAAATTTGAGATTTATGTATATAGGATTCCCTAGTGATCAGATCATTGACGAACTCAAGTCTTCCATGGTGAGGATTTGAGCAGGTAAGTGGGATCAATGCTTTACAGTATTTTGGAATATTATTTTAGAATATCTGGAGATTTTGGTATGTATTGGTTTGTGATTATAGTTAGTTGTATGTGTGTATACAGTGTTTGTGATTGGGTTTCAATTTGCTGTGATGGGAGCTAAGCTCCATGATATGGTTATTCTGTAAATATTATTATTGAATTGTTTGAACTTGGTTAATTATCCTAAAAAAATGAACTAACTTAAACTTGACTTAATATCTAATCTGATATGCATCACAACTCACTAGGGGTAAAGACTAGGATTCTCGGGCCAAATACAAACTCTCTTTTATAAAGATAGCTGAAATGGTCATTTCCTTACCCTTAGCTAAACTAAGTGATAGGAGAGGAGATCGCGGTAAGGTTAGGAGCCGTGGTTTGAAAGTGGTCATGAGAAGAGGATATTCTCTATTGCACAAGCCTCGATTTGGTTTTGATCTGTGAGTGTGTGACGTCAATCTCCTCAACTTAGATTAGAGCAGATGAAATTTCTTTGATCTCATGACGAATTGGATAACATCGTGCTATGTCATTTGCTTGTACATGCATTACATCTAACCAACTTAGTTGAAAACCCTGCTTATAATCTGCTAATTGCATACTTCTATCTCTACCCTACTTATTGAGCAAGTTGTCGCTCATTTTCCTATAGTTTGTTTTACAAGTTCCAAATGGCTTACAAGTACCTACCCAATGCCAAAACCTTAGTAAACTGAGATGGAGAGTAAGATATAATAAGAAATGGCTAGTTATTGCACTTAATATTAACTTTTTATCTTTTAAGAAAAACTATACAAGACTCCTCAAAGGGCTTGATAGTTTTTAATATTTTAGTTTGTACGTGAAATGATAAGTACCTGTGAGATTTATCATCACTCTTTTGTAAGGTCAAATTACAAAATTTATTTTTAATAAATTAGTTCAAAGGATTGCTTTACAGGTTTATATCAAATAGGTACCAAATTGGATGCTTTAAAGGGATAGAGTTAAGTAAACCCAATGTGAACCAGGTCTAAGATAGCAGCTATAAAGATAGTTTTTATCTTAGAATGGTTTACACGGTATAACTATTACAACTTCACCTTTTCGAGGCATGACAACATATTCTTTTAATCAATACATGACTATAAGCTTAAGGAAGGGGCGATTTCTAACCATGAACCAGCCTGCTTGTGGCAAGCCTGAACCGACTAAAGACCCATTGGTTTATGTGAGTCTAGGCGGTTTAAGCCATCAACCCATTTGAATTTATAAGCTTAAACCCCTTTTTCTTACATATATATATTTATGCATATTATATATTGTATATATCATATTAACATATATATATTTATACATATTATTATGTATTTTACATATTAACATATATATATATATATATATATATATTGCAAACCTAAAAATAAAAAAAAAATACTAGAAAACAGATTCACAAGCCCAAAAAGGGGACCAAAATTGGCTCTAGGTAAGCCAGTTATTGAACCATGACACGACGGTTTCGAGTTGGTTCCAAGCCTAGCCCAAAGTCTATAAAACCACAATGAACATTAAAGTCACTCAATTTTTTCCCCAAAATTGATCCAATTGTTAAATGTTGACATTCATGACAAGGTTATTTTTCGAAGGGGGAAGGAATTTATTATGATTGGAGAATAGAGATTATCAAACACATGTAGAAAGTGTATAATATCAAAAAGGCTATTATAAATAGTTACAAGTAGCTGAAGAAGTAATCAGTAGTAGCTACTGTATTCTACATGATGTGAAAAAGGAAAATAATAAGATTAGAAGGATATTGAACTCTTTATCCAAAAAAAAAAAAGCAAACTGCCTTACAAGAGAACTCTAACGTTCAAAGATCTAAGAAAACTTTTCCCTTTCACTCTCTTCCTTTTACACCTTTCATACCTTGCAAAACTATGAAGCTGAAGTATTCTGCATCAATCCAAGAAAAACTCCATATGCGAAGGTAGAAGAATGGCCGAGAGAGAATCTGTTTTTCTTATTCAAGCTTTAGTTTGTTACAATACTACAAAGCTATTTATAAAGGAGTTGAAAATAAAACTAATTATTAAATACCACCAATTAATGAATGACACACGTAACATAATTACATGCCAACAAAAGAATAAATATTATCTCAATAGCCCATACCCCCCACCACCCCACCCTCCCCCCTTCAAGGTAAAGTCGCCACGAAGGCCAGCTTAACCTACATTTCAGTAAGTTTGGCAACAGATACACTCTTAGTGAAAATATCAAGAAGTTGCGAAGCTGTAGGAATGTAAGTGGGTTGAAGAAATCTTTGTAAAACATGATTGTGAAGAAAATGGATGTCAACCTCAATGTGATTGGTTCGAATATGAAAGCAAGGGCTAGCAACAAGTTGTAAAGTCTATTTATTATCACAATAAAGCTTGATGGGCAATGAAATTGGAAGTTTAAGATCATCTATTAAGTAAGAAAGCCAAAGAAGCTCCTTAGTTGTGGTAGACATGCTACGGTACTTAACTTCCGTGGTTAAGGTGCTAACTTTGGGTTGCTTTTTGCATTTCCAAGAGATAAGAGATGATCTAAGGAAAATGAAAAAGCCTGAAATGGATTTACAATCAACAAAAGAGGACCCTTAGTTAGAATCACTAAATGCTACAAGGTCAAAAGAACTGAAAGATGGATAAAATAACCCCAATGAAACTATATGTTTCAAATAGCAAAGCACACGAAGCCCAGCTTAATAACGATAAATTCGTGGCTATGAAAGAAACTGACTTAGATGTTGAACCACAAAAGAAATGTCTGGTCTTATAATCGTCAAATAGAGCAACTGTCCAACAAGCCTTCAATAGGTCAAAGGTTGTTCAAGAAGATGACTATCATCTTTATTTAACTGAAGTCCAGATGGAAAAGGAGAAGTGGCAAGTTTGCAACCAATCATTCTTGAATCTTGTAAAATGTCAAGGATAAATTTTTGTTGATTAACAAAAATTCTTTGAGAAGATTGACACAACTCAAGGCTAGGGAAAAATCGAGCTTCTCTTAGATTCTTGATCGTAAAAGCATCATGTAAATCTGATTTTAACTATGAAATAGTAGCAAAACTTGCACCAGTGATCAATAAATCATCTACATATAGAAGTATGATAGTAAAATTTGTAATAGTTTCATGAATGAACACAAAATAATCATTCTTTGATTGACTGAAACCATGATCAATCAAGAAATGTAAAATCTCAATGTTCCACTACCTAGTTGCTTGTTTCAAACCATATAGAGAGCATTTCAACTTACAAACCTATCTAGGAGAGGCTTTAGAGTAACCTTGAGGTGGAATCATATAGATTTCTTCATTAAGAAAACCATGAAAAAATGCATTATTAATGTTAAGCTAGAATAAAGGCTATCCTTTAATAAACACAACAACAAGAATAAGTCAAATAGTACCCAATTTAGCTACTGGCAAAAAAGACTCATGATAATCTATTCCTTCAATTTGTGCGTAAGCTTTCACCACTAATCTAGCTTTGTAGCGTTTAATAGAGCCATCCTGCGTGTATTTTACTCTAAAAACCCATTTAGAACCAATAGGTTTCTTCCCTTTAGGCAAAGATGTGAGTTCCTATGTATTATTTAACTCTAAAGCCTTTAGTTCTTTTGTCATAGCTTATATCTAGTTCTCATCTTTAGCGACATGTGAGTAACTAGTAGGCTCTTTTACTATCAACATTAATGCCATTGATCTAACAAAATCAGGGAGAAATTGGGACATTGTTGGTTTTGAATGCAAAGGATAAGGATGTGTTAAAGAAGTGGATGTAAAGGATGCAACAGTGGGGTATTGTGTTAAATCAATGGTAAGATTGAACACATAATCCTTCAACCAAGTAAGAGGTTATCTAACTCAAGTAGTATGACAAGGATGTTCTAAATTCGATGAAGAAGTAATAGGATATTGACAAAAATCAGAAGAAACAAATTGTTGTGAGAGTAAAGTAGGAGGATTAGTAGATCTAAGATAAGAAGATTGAGAAGTGACGAGTAAAGTATCACTAGGAAAAGAAACATAGTCATATGACTGATGAGTAATGTGTTGTGCATCATTAGAAGGCAATTGTGTAGCAGCAACTCCCATCTTGAAAGGAAAAATATCTCATGAAACAACACATCACGCCCAATGAATGCTTTCTAATCTTGCAAAGAATACAATTTATACCCTTTCATTCCATTCACATAACCAAGAAACACACATGGAACACCTATACAATCAAACTTATCCTTTAAGTGCGACAGGTGAGCAGTATAACAAAGACAACCAATTATACGTAAGGGGGCATAAGTGGGCTTAACACCAAAAAGCAATTCGTGTGGTGATTTGCCATTTAACAGTTGATGTGATATCTTGTTAATCAAATAGATGGCAAACAAAATATAATCTCCCCAAAAGACTTTTGGAAGGTTATCATGAATCATCAAACATCTTGCTGTATTAAGAATATGCCTATGCTTCCTCTCAACACGTCCATTTTGTTGAAGCATTTATACAACAACCTTTTGATGCACAATATCACACTTATCAAACATAGATTGACAACCATGCAAATGAAACTATGTTCTTTGATCAAAACGCACAAACTTTGGAACACATGAGAAATGATTCAAAACATAAGCAATGAAATTTGAAAGAATTGAAGGAACTTGTGACTTACATTGTAACAAATAAGTCCAAACACTCCTTGAATAGTCATCTAAAATAGTAAGGAAGTATCTTGCTCCAAACAAAGATGGAGTATTATATGAAGCCCATATATCTGGGTGTAACAACTGAAATATGGAAGTTGAATGACTATTTGATCTATCAAAAGGCAACCAATGAAACTTTGATCTATTACATGTCTCAAAGCAGAAATTATTAATATTAAGAAAATTACAAGAATCAATGTGTTATTCAATGAGGAATGCACCAATCGATCATTGAAAAAATTAAGATCTGGTTTAATAGAACTGAGAAGAGAAGAACAAGTACTAATAGAAACCTTAACACTCTCTAATGTTGAAGAATCCAAGAAGTATAAGCCACTATGTATATGTGCAAATGCTATGGTTTGTCTAGACTTCCGATTTTGAAATGTGAGTCCAACATTATCAATTGTGATGAGAAGATTGTTATCATGAATTATTCAATAGACAGACAAAAAGTTATGATGAAAATCTAGTAAATATAAAACTCTGTTCAATACAAGGTGGTTATTGATGTGAATGGTACTTGTTAAGTAGACTTCTTTGATTGTGCCATTGAGTAATTGAACATTTATAGGACATTTAAGAAATTGTAGATTTTGGAGTAAGGTTTTACATGAAGTAATATGATCAGTAGCATCACTGTCTACAATCTAAAACCTACTACAATTACACACAAGGCTAAAAGATGTTGAAGAAATGGAAATACCTGCATAGTTTACACTTGCTACATTCATAAGCGAATTAGAGTACTCTTCACTTTGCTTTCCTTTCATCAATTTCATCACTTCCTGACATACGTTTTGTACTACTGATGGATCTAAAGCATCACACTATTGAATAGATCTTGCAACATAAGTAAAATCATCAAATGGAGTATCAGAATGGCATAAGTTAGCTTTGTTTGGGGTTGACTTAATAGTAGATTTATTTAAAAATTTAGACACCCTTTGACCCTTGTACCAATCCAGGTATCCAATCAACTGGAAATAGTTGACAATCGAGTGACCCTCATTCTTGCAGTACTTACAAACCAATCTACTTATTGCCATATTTCTGTTGTTCTTCTTATCTATAATGTTTTCTACTATATTTATGGTAAAAGCTTAAGACTCAAAATTAATTCTAGAGGCAATAGTAATTTGTTTTTACTTCTTGACATATTAAACTAAGTAAAAAACACGATTAATGTTAGGCAATGGCTCCATCGATAAAATTTGGTTCCTTACTGATTCAAAACTTTCATTCAATTCCATCGAGAACTGAGAATTGGTATTCTTTCAAGTAAAACACAAGTATCGTAATCAATACAACCACATTCACAAGTTGGATAACTATTCAATGCCTGTAACTCATCCCATAATCTCTTAAGGTTATTGTAATACAATCCAATTGATTAATTCCCTTGTCTCAAATTAGATATTTCATATTGCGGTTGGAAAAGAAGTGGTCCTTTACCTTGCCCATTACCTTGCCCATACATTTCACAAACCTCTTTCCATAGTTCATTAGCTAACTTAACGCAAAGAAAATTTTGTGAAATTTCTAGAATTATAGAATTTATTAGCAAGCATTTAACCATTTAATCCACTCTAGTCTAATGTAATAGATCAGGCGAACTTTCATCAGGTTTCGCAATTAATCCATCTATAAAACCTAACTTCAATTTCACCCTTAATCCCATACAAACTTACCTACTCTAAGCAAGGAAGTTTAATTCATTAAAGTGATGCTTCCTATTATCATTCCAAGGTTATCAGATGATGAAATATACATTAGATCCATTGACTTTGAATCAGATACAGTAACATCGGAAGTTCTAATACTAAGACCATGCATCTTTTAGAACTATTCAAAAAATCAATTATTGCTATGGAAACTAAAATGCAAGAAGTCAAAATCTAAGAAATGAAATAAAAGAACCTGATCTTTAGTGGCTTTGATACCATATGAAGTTAAAGTATTTTACATCAATCCAAGAAAAACTCCATATGCGAACATGGCAAAATGGCCAAGAGAAAATATGTTTTTCTTATTCAATCCTTCGTTTGTTACACTATTATAAAGCTATTTATAAAGGAGCCAGAAGTAAAACTAACTGACTCACTATTAGATACAACCAATGAATGAATGACACGTATAAGATAATTACATGTCAGCAAAAGAATAAATATTATATCAACAAAAATAACCATCAAAATACAAATTAGCTACATCTTTAATTAGATCATAAAGTACTAGTTGAAAAGCATAAAAAGATAGTATTTTGTTTCGATTCACATTGGATAATAGAAACCCTAAAGAAAGAAAAATCTCTGTGATTAAGAAAAGAGAAGAATAGAGGAACATACCTTACAAACTTTTCAAGTGAAATAACAATCTCTATATTGGGTTAGGCCTTCCCATAGTTGGCCGAATAGAGAATTAGATTACAAGTTCACAAAGTAACTCTGATTATTTATGTTATTAAACATAGAAACAAAATCCTCCTCCAAAAGGTCTAAAGCAAAAGGCATGGTACCGCATCAAACACCTAATCTTGTAATCCTCTTAGTCTTTCTTTTGCCAACCAATCAACTACCTAGTTTACTTCACAGGAATCCCTACAAAACATAATATTAGGGAGGTATTTTACAAGGTTCCTATAAGTATATAGGACATAAGGGCAAGTATTAACATTAATATTACCACTCTCTATCCAATCAATAGTAAAACCTAAATCTATTTCACGATGATCCTCTCAATATTCCTTTCACATGCAAGCTTCAAGCCATGTACTATAGCCCATAATTTTGCCTCTAATAGTGTAGTTCCCACTGTCCCTTTAAAAACCATGTTTCACATTGCTTTCACTATCTCTACATACCCCATCTATCCAGTACGATTACCTAGTCAATCTAAGTTAAATTATGAAGCATGGCCCTTTTTATACTCTTTATCAAATTATGAAAAGTTATCATAGATTGTCATGACTATTATTAAAAGAATCATCAATGGTATAATTGGCGAGTTTTAAACATATTTTAGGCCTTAGGTTAATGTCTATCAACAAACATGCATTGAATATACAAAGTTTGTAGAAATACTTTAACAATTCTAAGCATTATGACAATCATCAAGAAGGTACCAAGTTTTAGTCCAAGGGCCTAAGATAAAGTAAAAGCCCAATAGGCAACAACAATTTACCCCATAGTCCTAACTTATGTCCATTGGCTCGACCAAAGGGGCAACCTCAAAACCTACTAACATAACACTACATGGAATCGTATCTTAACATTATAATCACTCCAACTAAAACATATTTTATATTCATCTATAGGATAGTCATAAACTACATCGCCATCATAACTCCATATTTAAGATCAATTATCATTTCAAAATATAGCATTAACATATTGATTATTTTTACATCATGTTTGAATGTGTAGAAACCTATAGAAATTAAGAGAAAACTAAGGAAACAATGAAAATTGTAAGAAATTGTATGTTTGATTAGGATGGAAATAAGAGGAATGAGATGGAAATGGGTGGAACTTTTCCACCCTAGAGCCTTTTTTTGTCTCTTCGTGTTTGGAGAGGAATCAAAGTCGAAGGATATAGGTGGAAAGTTAATGAAGTTACAAAAATAGCCTGATAATGAGACAAAAATTGAAAAATAGAAAAAGACATATGGATGATAATATAGTCTAGTCATTATTTTTGTTTTATTTCCTTGCTTTAATTAAACAAGTGAAAAGGAAAAATTTCCATCCATTTTTTTCTAATTGCGCTCTTCATATCCAAACAAGAATAAAAATTATATATATATATATATATATATATTCATTTCTTTTCTTTTACATTTCTTTCTATAGATTTCCCTCTTTTTCCATTTTCCTTAAAAGTTGCTGAAATTCACTTGGAATATGTCATGTAAAAGTGACTTAGTTTTAGGTTTCAGAAACACAACGACTTTCAAGTAACACTATTAGAAACTTTTTTTTTTTTTCAAAACTTTATAACTTTTACCACTTTTATACTAGTACTATAAGAAAGTTAACACGGTGTTATCAAAAAATCAATTACAACTAAATATTAAATGGTCAACTGATTACTTTGAAGAATTTCCTAAAGTTACCAATATCGATGTTAACAAACACAAACTTCATAAGTAGATGTCTCAAAGGATGGAAAAAAGAAAGGGGGAAAGAAAAGAATCCTATTATGGTTTAGCTTAAAGGCCATCAAAAGATTTTTTTCACAAAAATCACTTCTTGCGCCCAGCATCCAATGGTGCCATGACCAAGTCCACCAACCGCCTCGCTTCCTAATCTATACTATAAATGGAAGTTTTTTGCTCCACATATTCTACTTATATATATTTTAGAAGATAAAAGTCACGAGAAATTGTAAATCTATTCATATATATATATATATTATCTAGTCATAAACCATTTAAAAGCTGTAGTTTGACTTAAACTATTATAAAATGCTTCAAATGAGTCAAATGGATACACTGACCTCTTCTTAAAAAATAATAATAATAATAATAATTTTTTCCTTGCCAAGTTCCTTGAGGCATAACATTTAATAAAATAGACATACCAAATACACAAAATACAGCCCAAATACAAAGGTTCCAAATCCAGTCATATACTAGATAAACAACAAAACTAGGAAACCCAAATGAAACCTCAAAATGTGGTGGCCTTCTGATTTTTCAAATTTTAGAAACTTGACAGTCTTTTTTTAAAAAAAAAAAAATGAAATTATATTAAAACTTAAAAGGATATCAAAGTCAAACTTAATTCATTCCATTAGAAGATCTATATTTATATCGTTGTATTATTATATTAGACATAGCTAAAAACTTAACAGCTTAAGAATAAAAAATTTATGCTGAGAAATAACTATTGCCTAAAATAGTATGAAAGTCTCCTAGTATGTGATCAAGAGGAGGAAGAATAAAGGTTTATAAATTTTAACTTAATATCACATCATCATTAAAAATCATTAAACTGACAACATAGCAAAGAGAATAGGCAAAAAAATTGTAGATGTTCCAAGAGTGAAGTGCATCAATATATAGATAAAGGGAGTGAGCGTACCATTTCTTAAATAACCAGTACCATCATATCCACTCCCATTTTCTTGGAATGAAGCAGTATTGCTTTACTAAACCGAGTAAGTCCAGTGCTGCTAAATTAGCCAAGGGAATTGCATTTTGGCCACAAAGACGGGTAATCCGAGACGATATTAATCATCATAGGTTGTGAAAGATTAGGGGAACGATTCCTTTACTGTTGTAGTGTCATTCGTGTTTTTACCAGGTTCAGCTTGACTATCAAAAATCTAATCCAAATAAGCCAACCCTGATTTACAACTTTACAACAACATTGATCCAGTTACATCTCTAAATCAATATTCGGTTCGCGATTAACCACATTTTTTTGTAATTGCTTTCTCCACTTACACGTAGAGTATACACTTGCATCACAAAACTAGATAATTCATGTACACAATTAGTTGCAGATTTGTTAGAGTGATTACAAATTTAGCTAGAATGAATAATGGATGCCTTTCTGCCTTGTCCACTGCCTAATATTTGCTGAGCAGGGTCCAAAAAATGTCAAGTTGATGTAAGAAAGTGGAAACAATCAATCAAACGATTGCAAATAATGTGAAAGTTGTGAAAATTAAATTAGAAAAATTGAATCAAGCATAAGGATGCTAAGAAACTCACTAAAGATAACAAAGAATTAAAATAATTATAATAAGAAATGCTAAACATTATATTGTCCTGAAGTGAAGAATTTGGATATTTATCATTAAAATTAATAAATATTATGTAAATGCTAACCATATAAAACATACACAAATACTGATCCTATATCATATATATATAATGCAATATTTAAGATATAACATATAATCACATGTAAAACATGCGACATTAATATTAGCACTTATGTCATATATTGTACATGCAATATGGTCACATTAGTATAAATTTGGAATTGTTAATTAGACATGAGATATCTTTATTAGATATCTTTATTAATTTTTTTATATTATATCTTCTAAATGTGATTTATTACTATTATATTAAGTAATATTTGTTTTAAGGATTGGTAGACAAGTTTTGAAAAGTCTTGCAAACTTGATAGCTTAATGCCAAGGTTACAAAATATCAAGAATTTCCCCCATTGACCGACCTTTGGACAGAGAAGCAAGCATCTTGAAGCCATCCGAATATCGCATCATCCATGAATCCTTCATGAAATCAAATATGAAACACAACTTATGAACCAGCGTAGCTTGAAGCTAGAACCAAACAAAACGTATGACTTGTAATGTCTGAGATAGGGAAAAAAGAAGAAGAAGAAGAAGAAGAAGTAAAACTATGTAAAACATATATATATATATATATATATATATATATATATATATATATAGCTCGCCTCGCACTATTGATGATTTGTATAGCATAGTAATGTGGATTGTGATTCCACTCAAGGACCGATGTAAAACCATACAATTGAAGAATCCAAATTTATTCTAATTAAGTCAATATTAGAGCTACCTGTAAGGAAATATTTCCTTATTATTACAATTGTATTACATCTTGTTTGTATATATATTTTAAACCTTATAGAACCAAAAAGTCTTTCTAAAAAATTATTAAGAGTACTCAATATATTTTATAAGAAGTTAAAAAAATAAAAATTTTACCTTTTCTTTTAACATATATACTAATTGAAATATAACTATCAATATATTGAGAAAAATAAAATTAATATATAAAGCTTGTATAAATTTTGTTTTCAATAAAAATATATTAGAAAAATAGCTGTATATGAAATTTCAAATAGAGAAAAAATAGTAAATAAACATAAATATAAATTTCTTAGATTTCTTTTCATGATGACTTTATAAAATTGGTCTATTGGTTATGCTAAAAAAATCCTTTTGAATATAAGTTATTATATAACCAATTATTCAATGCTTCACATTCATTTTCATAATATTAGTTATAAAAGAAATGTTACTAAACTATGTTATAATTGATATTATTTGTTACTAATTCACACCACAAGATTGGAACAATTATAATATGGGTAAAGTAATGATTATTTATAATATATGTATACTACCTATAAAAAAATTATAATTCAAGAGAATTTATTTAGTTTAATATAATTTTGTGATAATAGATTTTATGTAATAAATGTGCATTGAAAAAATAAAATGTTATGTATAGGATTTGAACCCATAATCTTCTATTTAAGAAGCATATACTTGACCACTTAAACATACTTAATATTATGAAAAGAATTGCTCTTTAAAAAGTATATATAATATATACTGTTTTTCTTTTTAAAAAATTAATTTTTTCTAAAGGTTGGGAAGGGAGGGAGAAGAAAGAGGGGAGGGGCCGGGGCCCCTTTTGGCCCTTCGCTAAATCCATCTATGATTCCACCAAGGTTTGTAATTAAGCTTGTGGTTCAAATGCTTGAGCACTAAGCCTTCAAGCTTTAATCCAAAGGGGTCAATACCTGCAAGAAACAAGCTAGAGATGACTCTGTTACGAGCACTCCAACGCCCAAGTTAGTAAAACAAAAAATCAATGGTAAAAAGATAGTCAAAACTTAGATGCCTCATACCTAAGGGTCTCGTCCCTATTTGTAGATGATGAGACTGTTTATTAAGGAAAGTTCTTGATACATCTAGTTTAAAGTCAGTTTTTTCAATTAGGGAAGTACACTGTAATAAATTAGGAAAGTAACTTCCAGGTCATGCGGTTTAATTAGGTATGTATCCTTTCAGGTTATATGGATTAATTATGTAAGTAGATCTTGATGAACCTTAAAGGGGTCTCGCTTTGGCGACTTACAATAGTTTAACATGTGTCACTTTAGGGGCCCAACCTAAGCTAAGCTAGCCAAGATGGTAAGTCTTCTCTTAGTTATATGGTATCGATAGGTGTTACCTATGGGTTAAGCCTTTGGTTGAGTCAATTTGGTTGGCTTTTACTAATCACTTGAGTTTACTTGTGTGGTGTGGATTCGAATTGAGCCTAAGGGTTTAGGCCTAAGATTGCATATCAACATTTCCAAACCCTATCACCTTGGCCCTACTCTCTTCGATGAGGTTTAGTAAGGAGATTAAGTCATAAAGTGAGTCTCTTAGGCCTAATTTGAGCTACGGTGAGTATGCCTACCTCTTCAAGGCATCGTGCTTCAAAAATCTTACAAATTAATATTCAAAAGTCGTTGACTTGTTAAGGAAGCTAAAATGTGAAAGTTACTTTTGGTGGGTGGAATGAGAACTGACAAGCATGTCAGTTGGTCGTAGCAAAGCCCTTGTAGGTTGTGGGTAACATCACAATCCATCTTTTCCATAACCATCAATTCATCTTCCATCCCTATAAAGTATAAATTGGTTTATGTATGCATTCACTCATCATTTTCACAACTCTTCCTAGCTTTAGAACTTTTCGACCACTCTATCCACATCTCCATCCATAGATTTGAATCAAATCAAGATCGTAAGCTCACCATTAGTAGTCTCCACTATAAGTTCCATAACACATTGGTTAAGAGAGACAAGCCAAAAGAACAATGTTAACATGAAAGAGATTATGTTACAATTGAAAAGAGTTAAGTTGATGCTATGTAGAGGATGTGGTAGATGGTGGACTAGATGGCTTTTTATGTTTTCTACTTCTTTATTTATTTATTTGTTTCTCTTATCTCCTATCCTTATGTGGGTATTTTCTCTTAAGTTAGAATACCACTCCTTCATATAGGACTTTTGTTGTTTAAGAGAGTAGCTCGCATCTTTTCAATTTAATTTCTTTGAGATGTTATTTATTTGTTTGTTCTATTAGTGAATGAAGTTATTATTGTCTAAGAAAAAGGTACTATACCAATAGCTAAAGATGTGCAAGCAAGGTAGGTTATGCGAGTCACGTAAGTTAGCCTGCATAACCCATAAAAAAATGTGAGTTGGGTTAAAAAGTTTTGACCCGCTTAAATGCAAGGTTTTTAAGCCCATCTTACTTTAATCTACAAGTTAAAGTGGGCCAACCAATTGTGGAGTGGGTTAGCCTATAAACCTACCAAAAAAAGAAAAAAAAAACAAAAGGAGATAATAAGGATGAACGATGAATTGATGAAATGTATGAAGTGAAATTATTTCAAGCATGGTTATTTAAGATTTAGCATTTGCAAATGGATAGTGAAGTAAGTTATTTGCGTTGCGTCTTTTATTATGTACAGCTTTTTATGCTAAATTGTTTTAGCATGGTAATGTAGAGTTTAGCATTTACAATGAATAATGACATGGGTTATTATTTGTGTCTTTCCCATGAATAACCAAAGTAAGTTATTATGGATTTGAAAAAAGGAGTTAAAAAGTATATTGGATTTAGATTTGGCAAGGAAGAAAGCAAGGAAAGAAATTCAAGAGTCTTATTTGGATTAAGATTTATAAGATAAATTTAAAATGCAAGAAATTAAATCAATAAGGGAAGATTATGTGAACTAAAATATTTTATAAAAGCTTATTTATTTGTTGTATATAACGTAGACTTTTCTTTTAATAGTGTATCTTGGTTTTGAAAAGCTCAAATCAAACTTTCTTTTTTAATTACAGCTTCGTACAACGTATAAAGACATTGAGAATTCAAATTATTGGTTGAATATGTAGTTATTATTGTTGCTTAGATAATTAAAAGGTACCAAATATATTTCTTTCAGGCATGCATTAAACACATACAAGATTAATAATATATTAGAAGCAGAAATCAACAAATAAGAGGTGTTGAACTTATTATTATAGGATTTGATAAGTTTGGAAGCAACCTCTAAATGGTTAATTAATATAAAAAAATCCACATGTTATTAAATAAACAATATTCAAATTATATGTTTAAAAACCCATTATCTTTCTTATTTTACTAAACACCTATTGTTTAAATTTGAAATACGAGACAGCTCTTGTAACTATGAGACTAGAATAAGTTTGATCTTTCTCCACTAATCCCTATAAAATATATGTTTCTAAATGAAATTAAAATACAATGTTATATAATCATTTTTAGTACAATAGTCATTATACTTATTTAGTTGACAAACAATTAAAGATTGAAATTCTCTTGTTTCACTTTCACAAAACAATTAACTTTATGGGAAACGAACGATAACACTATTCGTGAGTTGGTCCCTTCACCAACAACTCGTAGTGAAGTGGCTTTAGTTAGAAATTTCAATCCACATTTACAAGTTAACCAACTTACTTAACCCTTGGGTCATTGAGGAGTTAGTCGAGTTGGCCTACTTGACTTTCTTGCATAACTCTACCAATAGCAGACACATTAATTGATTTTGAGAATTATTAGCTAACATAAATTAAACAATGTAAAAAATCTTTTCATATATGTTAATATGAAACTTCTCTTTATTTGATTTTATAAGGTTATTAAAAGTTACCCTAACCCAACTAATAAGTGAGATTCAATATAGGATAAAATGCAAATAACTTACTTAAATTTTGACTTAGTGTGAATATACCTCTTAAAATTTCAAATATTACAAATGATCCCCTGGATTTTGATAAAATTAGTAAATAGCTCACAAAGATTGCAAATAGCCATTATAAACTTTGGACATGGTGTGAAAATACCTCATTGAATCTATCAAAGTATACTTTCAAACCTCCTAAACTTTGATATCGGTGTGTTTGTTTGTTTGTTTTTGTTAACTGAAATTAAAAAACAAATGTCTTTTATGTTGTGAATATATTGAATTTTAAGGGGTGATTTGCAATATTTGATGTGACTAGGTTTATTAGAAAAGTAAAGGATATGGGAAAATATGAGAATTGAATGTGATGCACCAATTTTAAAATATAACTAAAAATGATTAACTTAGTGATTGATATGATTTATGGTAAAAGAAATAACTAGGTCATTAAAGTAATATGAGTAACAAGTTATACACCAAAATCTAGTAAGACATTGATGATAAGTATGAATGCTCACCGTAATAGTCAAATGGTTGATAAGAGCAATGAATAACATAGAGAGATCCATCTCATAATCAATTTATAAAGGGTTTAACAAATGCCTTATCTCATGATAATGAAAAATAGCCGACAAACGTCCTTAAATGGAACTTCAACCCTTGTAAGAACAAATTAGGAAATAATTAAAACAAACTAAAACATATAAAGTAAAGCTCGGTTTAATCTGCATCTTCAAAGTGGAAGTCATTAGAAGGGCTGGAATTGCCAACGCCATGGCTTACAAAACAAGACTTCCATTGGGATAGCTGAATCTAAGCCATTTAGAAGGCTTTGCATAATGGCAGAATTTCCACACCACTAAATCATCCTAACCTCAACCGTCACTAAGTTGACTTAATTATGGCGTCTTGGCTCGGTCTAGTCACCTCTAGGATGATGACTCATACTTGAATCCGATCAATTAGCGAAATGGGATTGGGCGGAAAGGGTATATATTGACAGTCCAATAAAAATTGGGCCAAAAACAAAAAAGCCCTAAACCTAAACAAGCATAACCGGATATGTATTAGGGCAAATAAGTTATATGAGGACAGATCGTCAATCTGGAACACCTAGAGGAATATCATGCATAAATAAGTCGTTGCATGAGCAGAAGACAAACAATGTTTCAAAAAGCCTATACGTGGTAATGCAACTTAGTATGTAACCGATAACACTAATGAACACTTGGGGAGAGAACAACAGTCCTTCAAATAGTCACAAGTTAGTATCCTACAAAGATTAATCTTAGATAAGAGCACAAATAGAATAAGACTGATCTCTGGCTTCGAATGCTGTGTACAAAGTTTGAGATCCAACTGAAGACATTTGGGCTGTAAATAACTCCTGTTTGGAGAAATAGATGAAGGCTTCATGAGGAAAAGGAGCAGCCGTTGTTACTTGAACCCTAAAGGAGTATATATAGAGGATTCGTTAAAGGAAGAAAGGGATGGACAGCAATACATAGATCTCTATAAAATATTTACTTTGAATTTTATGTTCAATTTTCCTTTCTACTACACTTGTTACTTCCCTTGTAAATCAAGATTCTATGTCAAATAATCATCAAACAAGATGATACATTGCGATGATATCTATATAAGGAGTTGCATTAGTTTATGAAGCTGATGTAAGAAATGTTCCATTAACATTAGTTAAAATTTTTTTAGCCAAATGTTGAAAAATGGCTCTTTAGTGTTTGTTCGCATAGGCATTGATTAGTTTTTATCCGAAACATTACGATATGATATACGGAATCAGATCCATGGGCAGACGTGTTCAATCTTTGTATCAATAAAATTAAGCCACAAACACCATTTAATATCAACCACCTAATTGATTGTGTTTAACAAGGCATTTTAGTATCCAATATGGTCACTCGACATCTTTCTTCATGGTCTTAAAAATCTAATACATGAAACGTATAACGGTTAGTACAGTCAATGATAATAGATTTGCCAGCTTGATCTGCTTGTTCAGTTAGAGGCATTAAGATGATAATAATATGCTTTTTTCCGCCAATATTAGGATACATTATGTAGACTACCCTTTAAATCTTTTGAATTGTACTGCCTCCAACTTTTCTATAATTAAGCTCGTATCTCTTCTAAAATAGGCATGTCCCAACTTTCTTTTAGTAGAATTTACCACCTATGTGTAATTATTATACAACGTGGACATTAAAAATATCAATATAAGAAACCATGTCATTTGTTCATGGTGACATATGGATTCGGAGAGGCTTGGTTTGATGTATTTATGTTATTATAAGATCCGGCTGAAAATATTAAGAAAAAAAAAAAGGTTTTAAGCGTCGTATATCACCATGAAACATAATTTGGTTTTTCATTCTTGATATCTTAATATCCATGTTAGATAATAATTAGACGGCCTACTATACAAGAAGCGGGGCATGTTTCTTTAAGGGAATATTTTAAAATGGTTTAAACAATTTCTTCCATAAATATAGGATAGGAATTTCAAAAGTTTTTAGATATAATTTTACAGTATATTACTTGATTTTTTTTCCCGTAATTATGAATAACTTGAAGTTGCTAACCAGAACATTATGCTGAAAAATATCACTTTCCCATACAATATATTAAAAAAAAAAAAATGGGGAAGTTCACAGGGACAAAGTCAGAAGATGAAGATAAATAATGATTCTGCTCTACTTGCTTCGAAAACATTCTTTGAAGATTTACTAAAACGTAATCTTTGCCCACATGAGTTTTGAATTTAGTCGACACTTGCGTTGATATATCTATATGGGTAATAAATAAAAGGACCCATCATTGTCTCCAAAGGGAGCAGCATGTAATTATCCATTGCAATCTCTATAGTTATTTCTTCTACCAACCCAATATTATTATCAAACACCAAAATCATCCCCTTGTGCTCAAGAGACCACACCCAAGTGATCAAGTGAGAATGCTTTGAGGAAGAAGAAAGTCTTACCTGCTAATGCCGTGGTACGCAAGTCAAGAGGACAGTGTTCACACAATGATAGAGGCACTATTATTTTGAGAAAATTATTATGGTGTGATTGATGTTCACTTGCACTGTGCAGTCAGAAAGGAATATGGATGGCCATTTTGGGTTTGGATAAGAGATACCCTTTATTAACTCTCTAGATGTGAGAGGGTATGTTGTGGTGATCTAGATACGGGAATTGTTAAGATAGATAAATGAATAGACCGGTGTGTAAATTCATGAAATTTATAGTAGAAACAATAAAATGTGGGAAGTCAAAATTAATGTCAATATTAAGAAGTTTTTAAAACTTTGGGACAAAACATAAACCTATTAGTAATACTAAAAGTGGGATCTTTAGCCATTTCTTGTTGCAACTAACTGAGATAATATGTCACTTAATATGAAAGGAGAGTGAGCATCACCTTAAAGTCACGATGGGTTACAGATATGAATACAATTGAGATTGGTTTGAAATGAGTTTTATTAACTCGAAACCTCCCTCCTCTCCAACCCCCCACCCCAAAATGCACAAAGTCTAACATTTTCTAGAATCTTATATAAACCTTATAGAGTTTTACTCCTTATTTTCAAAACCTCGATCTTATAGGGTCAAGAATTCTATATAGGTAAGTTTATATAGGATTCAAAGAAACCCTATAAGGGAATGGGTTTTTATAAGGTTCATATAAGATTAAAGAGAGAGTAGAGTAAAAAGAAATTAAGTAAGACTAGAATTACATTTACTAATTTATATAATAATAATAATTGAGAATAAAATATATTGTATAACATAGAACTTGTATAAGTATAAATGGTATGTAAATTAAGAGTAAATATTTTTATTAATATATATATTTTTTTATAGAGTCCAGTTTCTCATCAGTTTTTTCTTTTTGTAATATCAAAACCGAACTTAAACCCTATAGAATATTAAATCATGTCCTAAAACATACCCTATAAGGTTTTTATCTAGTGTGACAGGGCAGTTAACTTTTAATGACCCGTTAGGTTGCATCCTTAGTTATAGGTTAGAATACAAAACCCAACCCTCTATTGATTATAATGTTAATTTTATAGAACTTAGAAATAATAAAATTTAAATTCCAAACAAAGAAAATTAGAACTTCGCTATTAAATCCAACCTAAACCAAAATTTTAATATGTGCCTTAAATTAATGACAAATATGATCTTCACTATCAATATACTGAAGTCTTTGAAATAATTATTATAGGCTACAAAATAACTAGTGTTGATTGTGTGATGAATCATCTGTGAATGAAAGAGGGAAATTAGGCTTTGATTCTATGGATTGAGAGGTTTACGGGCTTCAAGCTAGATTGGACTTCTCACTCTAAGCTTGCCTACAAAAAGTCTCTTATGGACGTGTCTACGAGAGCCCTCCGACACTTAAGTTAGTAAAGAGGAATAAGAGAAAGGGAACTGAGGAGCTACCCAAGCACTTTAAGTCCTTAGGGAAGGTACTCAAATAGGATTTCTTAGTAGGAGTTGTGTAGAGTGTCAAAGATGTGGATCCATTATCTGTTGGCTCTACTATTTGTAATTTAAGGAGTACAACTACTTAGGACATGTGTTGGCTCAAGGTTCGTCTGTACTTGCTGCTGACAAGGGAGATGTACTGAGGAGCTCATAAGGTGGCTCTGATAGTTGGTTGACCATGACCAAATTAGCAGCCACGACTATAACTTGGGACTAACATCTTCAAAGTATGTCGAGTGTACCAACCATACTATAGATGTCAAACTGTAGTTAATGTACCAAAGAGAGGGGTAGGTACTAAAGATAAATATTTTCGAAGAGGCGAAGGCGATGTTTTAGATGAGCTACAGGTTGTAGGCCAAACTCTAGAGGTAAGCTCACTAAGGTAAGGGAATCCTCGCTTGGTGTGCTTAGGTCTGGGGAAAGAAAGGACCCTCATAGTCGAGCTCACCTAAGAGGTCGATCGTGTGCTCAGGAGCTATGTATTCAACGATTAGGTGCTCACAAGCCAACTCTTCGGCATGATCTCATGCAAGATTAATGCTCAAGCAGGGCTTGCTAAGGCTGTTCAGTTGTTGGTACACTTAGGGGCGAATTTTATGTAGGATTAGGCCTCAAGCCAAGCCAAAATCAGGTATCAACACTTACCACCCGACCCCCACTCTCCTTAGCATTAAGGATGCGAGGAGAGTAGGTCTATTAGAAGCATAGGCTCAAGGTGATAATGGTTCTGTTCCAAGTAAGGTACCCACGTTGGCTATTGGGTGAAGTAACATCTAACACATCTAATACAACTAATTTCGATGCATGGTGATTTTAGGCATGACTCCTGTAATTGTTAGGCTGCTTGAGATGCAATGATAGCTTCTTAGGAAGAGTGATGTGCATTGATGATCCATTGGAAAAGATTACGTGTATAGGTTGCTAGCGTGTATGGCCACATCAACAATCCGTGTAGGTGAGTTAATCTAACCTATTAGTCAATAGACTAAGACACATGGACAATTAAGATATGGCACACGTCCTTACAGTTAGTACGCGCTCCGATAGTAGGGAAAACTGTTAGTCTTCCCTTTAGGCCTATCTATATAAAAGAGGCTTGGGACACTCAGTTTTCACTCTCTTTGAAATTAAGGGGAAACTCTACCAAAATTTCTTCTAAGGAGCTTATTCCTAGTTCTTTCAGCTTGTTTTCCTCGCATTTCCTTTGTCTTTGCATAGTAGTCATGGCCAGTGAAAGAGCTTTTGATTCTCAAGGTAAGCATTCAAGTAATTTGATTTTGAGAGAGGTCAACGAAAATTATGAGGAGATTATCTGCTAAGGGGGTGGTAACCTTACGACCCCTTGAACAATGGCAAGCGACAACAAGTGCCAAATTCTGTTTACTTAGGAGGAGAGGAGGGGCCAGGTTATTGGGAGGCCTCAAGATGCGTATGCCCCAAATGATAAGGGTAATGAAGCCATGGTATTATTGCATACTACAAATTGTAACACAAAGGCATATATTCGAATGTATTTTGTGGAAGATGCCGCAAAACTAAGGCTAGTGAATCAAACAATAAGAAATGTGCTTAGGTGATGAGTAGAAATTGTAAGTTCTACAATCAGGTGTACAAGGTCCAATCCATAAAATTTAGGACGATAGAGTAAATTGTCCGTTCAAACCCAAATTTTACGACAAAATTAGAAATATTAGTAAAAGTGATTCTGTAAGTTTGGATTTAGGAAAATAAATAGTAAAATAATTAATTATTATAATGTTAAATTATATGTAAATTTCTTGTTATTTATCGAAAACGTATAAAATGAGTTCCGATAACTAACGAATCAATAAGGATAAATTATATACATACTAAAAATAATAAAATAACTTAAATAATATTTAAGAATATTTATTTATAACATATATGTATTTACGTATATGTAAAATACATGAAAATATGTTAAAATAAAACTAATTAATTAAAGAAAATTCATAAAAAATTAAGGAAAATCAAGAAAATTATAAAAACATGTGAGCTTATCCAAATTTAGGGCATGGTAGCTTAGAAATGGAAGAAAGAAGAGCAACCAATAAAATTTAAAGAAAGTAAAATTGGAAGAGATAAGGGACACTTGGCAAAGAAAAAAATAGAAGAAAAATCTTAAACTCAACTATAAATTCAGCAAACCACTTCCTAAACCTCATTTAGTCAATTTGAAGCTTAGAAAAAAATTAAGGAAAAGAGAGAAGAGAGAAGAGAGAAGAAAGAATTTTTAGAAAAAATATGAAAATCAGTATACAATTAAATCTTTAGAAGGGACCAACACCCGACAACTAAGTAAGAGTGGACGGCCACCACCATTAGACGTTAATGGCAGCGCCCAAACTACCGATAAGGCCAGGGTGGTCGACAATGGCCGAACCTGTTAATGCTGGTAAGTTCAAATTTTATTTCAATTGTAGATACTCGATTTTTGCCTATTGTAGTTATAATTTTTGTTTTTAGGGTCATAATTTAGAAAATAATAAAAAATTGAAAAATGATAAAAAAGACAAAAAAATAGAAAATTGTTAGAAAAAAAAAAAGAAAAAAAACTAAAAAATAAAAAATTCGAAAAGATTAATTTGATGGAATCTTGACTAAATAGTTGTTGAAAAAAAAAAACAAATCTGATACGATGGCGTTAAATCTAATAAAATCAAAATTTGTAAAATTCGAATCTATTTTGGATCTTTATCAATTTAATTCGAATCGATTTAAAAAATTTGCTTTCGAGTTTTATAAATAGGGGTTGCATGGTGCAAGCAAAAAATAAAAAAAAAACAATTACACATTTTTTAAAAACACGTTCGAACCCACTCCTTAGATCAATTCTATAGTTGTACATGCACGATAGAACTGGGGATCTAATCTGTTCCTTTTCATCGGCTTTGTGTGTTTTGCCTTGCAGGTACATAATAGTAGTTTTTAATTATTTTTTATAGCTTGTCTTATTTATTTATTTTTATCTCACTTAATATATGCGCAGTTAATTTTAAGACTTATACTAATTTTTTTTTATCATGTCTTTAATTGCTAGTAATTAGTTATAGCATTAGTGTTTAGTGAACATGTGTTAAGTTAAATTTTAGTTTTTTTCTTATTTTTTTTAGATTTCATATTTTCAAAATGACATTTTTATTAAATCTCATATTTTATAAAAGCTTGTTCTTTGTATATTGTATTAATTTAGAAAAATTGCATTAGACATGTTAGGGTTTTCTAGATAAAAGAATCATTTTGATGTTCATAAAATAAAAATATATATATCTTTAATTGACTTCTTTTTTACGGCAAAACATCTTTTCTATAATTTAATTTTATTTTCCATAGTTTAGATGTCTTTTCCATAGTTTAGGTTTCTTTTTTATGGTTTAAATATCTTTTCTATGGTTAGACATCTTTTCCATGATTTAGGCTTCTTTTCTATAGTTTATATATCTTTTTCATTGTTTAGGTTTCTTTTATATCATTCAAACATCTTTTCTATAATTTAGATTTTTTTTTTCTATGGTTTAAACATCTTTTTTCATAATTTAGATATCTTTTCTATGGTTTAGGTATATTTTCTATGATTAAGAATTTTTTTTTTCTTTTCAATGTTTTAAGTATCTTTTTTATATAAAAAATTCATTATGTAGAGCATTGTATATTTCATAAGAATTGCATTTTTAGGTCTTTAGGGTTTTTCTTAAAAATAAAAAAAAAATTATCACTTAGTTATTTTTAAATAAAAATCTTAATTTGGGACTTTTCAAAACTTAGGTTTTTAGGTTTTTTTTATAATTAGGAATAAAAATTAGGCTTCTAACGATTTTTCTTAATAAAAACGAAATTGTTAATAAAAACGTAAATTCAATCAATTGTTTTTTTAAAAAAGAACTAACACATTAAATTTTTTTTAGAAAGAACTACGATCGTCTAATCCCGGCTAGTAGATACGTAAGTACTTTCGAGGCGACATAAAATCTATAAAAACCTAGGTTTTTTTTTTTGTTTCCTTTTCTTAAAGATATTAAAAAAGATAATTTAGAAGAATAACCCTAATTTCAGTAAATAGATAGTGGTATCCGTTAGGGTTTAATAAGTTAGCCCTCGAACTCGGAACCCTCTAGTTCTTTATTCAAATTGAAATCAAAAACCGGTAGTCAAATCATAATCAATCCACCCAATTGGTTACAGTTTCTTTTTCTTTTCTCGACTTCGGTTGGGTGGCGACTTCAAAAATTATTCTCAATAAAAAATCGGAATTTCTCAATTTCTTTAGTCGAAGATTAATATTAAATGGGTTAGGGTTTAATATTAATCGGAAATGGGGAAATCAATTTTAAATAAAAAAAAACTGAAAAATCAAGCTCGACACTAATTTTGTTTAATTTAATTAAAATATCAAGTGATTGTGGAAAATTATGAAATTTATTATTCTAAATTATTTTTGTATGTAGATTTAGGAAAAAAATGTTAAATTGATAAAATTAAGTCCCTAGATATACAGTGCTTAAGAAGTCCCTATACTTAAATCGGTTTTCGATACTGATTTAAATAACCCTAATAGTATAGTTTTAACTTTAAAATTTTTGTGTAGACTATTTAGGATACATATTATAGTGCTATGAAGAATTGTTCCTAAAATTAATTTTCTAAATTTTTATTTAATTTTTAGGCCCTAAAATCATGCATAAAAAGTAATTAGTAAGCTTAATTTTGTGATTTAAGATTAATTTATTGAAAATTATGATTTAGTATGTTATTAGACATCCTTAGATGTTAATTACTGATGTAGGATGATAATTGGGGGAGTTGTAGTGATAATTGTGTGTATTATGCATATTAGGTAATAATAAATGAATAATGGGTAAAAGTAAATAATTAGGTTAATTTTATGATTTAGGGTTAGTTTGGTTTATATTCTGATTTAGGATGACTTTAGATGTCTTGGAATGTTAGTTGATGATGAGAGATGTAAATCATGGTGTTGGGAAGGTTAGAAGTATGTTTTATGTGTAGATTAAGTAGTAATAGGTAATATGTGAATTATGAAGATAATATTATAATAATAGGAGAATATCATAAATCTGGTTTGAAAGGTAAATTTAAGAAATTATATGAAAAATGTAGGTTATTTTCATATCAAGAGTTAATTTGATAGTTAAATTAAAAATATAATGTACCGTACTAATTAAATTATTAGTTAAAACCTAAAACGGAGATTTAAAATATCTAAGTATAGTTAGATAGATTTCACATTTTTGTTTGGGAGGAATTCCTAGGTTTTACAAATAAAAAATAGTAATCAGAAGTTAAAACAAAACTTGATTCAAAAATTGAATAAGGAATTAATTTGGAACTAGTTTGGTCATAGGGGATATAAAATTTGAATAATTGAATAAAATTATAATCTTAAACTAAAAACTAATGACTTGAAACTTATATGTATATATATACATATATATAAGTGGTTATGTTAAAATGTAGATTATTCTTGGATCATAATCTAATTCAGAAGCATAATCTGAATTAGGATTAGTATAAGTGTATTCAATAATAAGTCAAAAACCTAAACCAAAAGTTATACTCATTAAATAAACCATAAGAAAATGGTTAAAAGGCATTTAAAAGACTACAAACAAAAAGTAATAAAAAGAAAAAGGTAAACTAAAACCTATTTCAAAAGTCGAAATTGTAGTCGAAACAAGAAACAAATTCGAAACCTAGCTCAACAAGAGAAGTAATTCTAAAATACTTAAACCTAAATCACTAAATATAAGATCATAAACTAAAGATAATCATGATCTAAATTATAGAATAAAACCTATCTATGGTAGTTATGTGAAAACTAAAACAACATTTATATTATAGAGATTTTCAGCGACGACATGTGTGAGTTGTACATTAAGTGAGCAAGCAGGGAGTCTAAGTAAGTTGTGATTAATATATTTCTGTATTTCGGTGTACTAATTTGTAGTATTCGGAGACTTGAGATTATACTTGGTTGTGATTATTAGATAATTAACTATGCATATGCTTGTATGTGCTTGTTTCAGAGTTTGATAATATGATTTTGGTTTACTGCTCTGGCTTGTATTTATATGATTTGTTTGAAATAATTGAACATCTTAAACTGAATCTAATTAAATATATGACTTGTAATTCTAAATCAAACCTGCGTAATAACCCATTAGGGGAAACATTAGGGTTCTCTATCCAAATACCAACCCCTTCAAAAGGAATAACGTAGGACAGCATAATGGGTCCTTTCTTTATCCTTAGTCAAACTAAGTAACAGGTGAGGAAGTCGTGACAAAGGTGAAGTCAATGACTCGAAGGTAGTCATAGGAGGAGTAGTGTCTCTATTGCACAAACCTAGGTTTAGTCGTGAGCTGTTGCATTAAATGGAAACTCTTTAACCCGGATTAGAGCGGTTGTAATTTCTCTAATCTCATGACGAACCAAACAATATCGTGCAATGGCATTTGATTGTATATGTACTGCATCTAACTAATTTGGTTAATATACCTGTTTATATTTGATGTATAGTTTTAAGTCTCCATTTCAACTTACTAAGCAGTTGGTTACTCACATTCATATAGATGTTATTTCAGATGCTAGCTAGGAAGCGGCTTATATTTACCTTAAAGCTAACAACTGCTGAATTTTGAGGGAGTAAGGATATAAAACTAAGGATCAGATACACTCTCAAGTTTGAATTTTATCTTTAAAGCTTTTAGTATTAATTTATGTATTACTCAAGTAAAGTATGATTAAGCTACTAAATCTTGTAAACATACTCCGATTATTTTAGTGTAAATATGTAATTTTCATAAATTCATAGTTAAATAACATGTTTAATTTATGAACTGTTTACTTCAAAGCGGGAATACCTTATGTAAATCAGGTTTAAAATATCGGCTATAAGGTCAGTTTCTATCTTAGAATGGTTTGCACAATGGGACTATTACAACTATACCGCTTTGAGATATGATAGAGATGCCCACGAGTATTGAAAGGGCCTTCTAGATAGGTGACATGTGATTGTTTTGTATGTATGCAAAGTTGTTCGAGTTGGGGCTGCAGCTGCCTTTTTTCATGTTTTTGGTTGAAGTGTTTAATTACGTCAGAATTGCTCCAAGCTCTTTGCATGCGAATGCCTAGGCACGGCTACTTAGGTTTGAGATAGTTTACTAGTGGATACTTTGGAGACTGATGGCTTGTCTATTTAGGCACTTATTCTAAGTGAAGACAGGCCCTAATGGTTGGGTGTACATTGCTAACCAAGATGGGCCATTAAAGGTGTTTAACAGTCTTACAAATAAGGTGGATTATTAGAAGGAATATTTCTTCCACATCCAAACACTTGAGAGGCCAAACTTCCTAATAGTTCTTGATAGCTTAGATAGTGCCTATCCAAGCAATGTTAGTTGATCATCTAAGGGCTAAGGATGATAAGGCTAGGAAGCAGTGTTAGACCTTGCTAATTAGAAGCGACTTTACCCCCTAGCTCGTATTCGAATGTATAGTAACAGTGAGTCTCTATATGGGACAAAGACAGGTATCCCTTAACTCTTACTAAGGGGGAGTGACTAGGTATTTGCTACGTCGCTTTGTCGTTGTAACAAGGGAATGTTGGGTTTGCTCATCCTTAGCCTAATGAGTGGTTATCTTTCCTTTGATTTTTACTAAGTTTTTGTTTATGGTTGCAGTTATGCAAGCTGCATCCATGCAAATTAAGTAGAAGATGTTTACTATTTGAAAAAAGCATATGAAGGAGGCGGTAGAGGTCAGGAAGAAGAGGAAGCAAGTAGCTACGAAAGGAGAAGGGGAAAGCTCGTAACCCTGTTCAAAGAAGAGTAAGAAGAAGAAAGGGACCCAACAGCAAACCATTCCTAAGGCAATACAAAATGTGGTAGAGGCTATTCTTGTAGGTATTGTTATTTCCCCAAGTGTGAAGGTAGGCTCAAGCTACAAGGTTGTTGCGCCTAGTATTGGAGATAAACAGGTTGTTAAGGAGGACCACAATAGGAAGAGGAGGTTGAGACCATTAGCTCGAGCACAAACCTTAGGAGGTGCCATGGGTCAATGTAACAGGCTAAGGTTGATGAGTAGGAGCAGTAGGGGGACTAGGAGGCAACCCTGCAAGATGCTGGCACCCAAGCAATCAAGATCCTAGACAATGAGGAGCCCTAGCATATGGTAGCTTAAAATAAGTAACCTGTCAAGCAATAAGAGCTTGAACAATCCATTGATCGTATTGCTCGTCCTGTCCTACAAATGATTGAGCTTAAGGACAAGTTCGGGCAGTTGTTTATAGGGAAGAGCAATGCTAAAGCCTCGACAAAGATACTTTAGAGGCATGATGAGGTAAGTGATTACTGTTGGTTTTTCTCTAAGTGTCTTGTAATGCTCGACTAATGTTACTTTTACCCTATCATTTTTGCAGTTATATGACATGTTAGAGTATGTACTTACGCATAGCTGTAGATAGCAGTAGTCTAGAAGGAATTAGGTGAGACCCAAGGCGGACAGGCTTCGAGCTATACTGGAGGAAGAAAAAAGGTAGCGTGGTGATCTATTAACCATGTATAATGATCTAGAGCACCAGTATCAGGAGCTCAATAAGTGAATAAGGAAGATGGAGGTTAAGCTGGAAGGAGACAAAGCTATAGCTAAGGCATCTAGGGAGGAGGTAGCTAAGTTGGAAACTAAGGGGAAGGAACTGGATGAAGCTTGGGTAGAGTTTGCTCACAGGGAAGCCTAGCTGTTCAAGAGAAAGGATCTCTATGCAGAAGTGAAGTGGCAGTTATTCTTCGAGACATTGAATAACCCTTTAGTTGAGGAACCTATGAATAATGCTAGCTTTGCAATTACCTAAGAAGCTCGGAATCAAGTCCACGAGCAGATAGTAGAAACGGACTTAACCTTTATAGTTAGCTCAACAACCCAAAGGTCGCTATTAGTAGGGGGAGAAGAGAGGAATCTGCTAAGGGTTCTATTGAGGAAAGCTATAATGATGATGGAGATAGGGATGAAGAAGAGGAATTTGGCAATAAGGAAGAGAATGCAATGGTAGATTAAGCCAAAGTGGCCTTATATTTTTTCTATTCAAGTTTTATATTTAGCTCGAGCAAGGTGCTCATTTGTTTTTTTTTTTTTTTTTTTTTTTGTTTTGTTTTGGGAAGATCAAGATGCCAACTTCCCCCCTCTGCAATGTAAAAAGATTAACTTGTTGATGAACAAAAATGTTCACATGCTTAGTTTATCCCTATTGTCGTCTTCACTTTTAATGTCTCTTCACTCTTTATTACATTATCATTCTCATTACTAGAGTTCAGACTCTTATCATCTTATTTTTCAAAGTCTCCTAAGTTGCTCGTCTATGATGCGAGCCATGCACCAGGGACAATAGCTTCTCTCATTTCATTTCTCAAAGTCTTCCAGCTTACTTGTTTTTTGGGTGATCCAATCACGGCCTCTTCCGACTATCCTTGATTGGCTTATAAAGTATAGCCTCCAGGTGAGTTCGATGGACTTTTTTTTGGTAGTACGCAGGCCTGGACATCATGTATTTTCTTAGGCAAAGTGCATCTTAGGTAGAGAGCGTACCCGGTTGTCATATAACCTTAGGCAGGGTGCCTTCTAGAATGCATTTAATCCTAATACGATGCTTTAAAGTCTCATAAGGGGTCAGTTCAGTTGCTAATGAGTCCAGGTCGTTGGATCGGGGGTTACATGGGCAGCTAAGGTTGCTTTAGACCCCATAAATAAAAGGGTACATGGGTCCTTTGTTCCCTACATCAAACACATTCCAACATTCCTTAATTGAGAGCTAACTAAATTCTGAGGTTTCATTTTGTCTTAGCATGAGTGAATCGAGGATAGTTAGAGTGAGAGAGAAGTTAGATGAGCTTAAGAGGAAGGTCTTGTTTCATCTAGGATCTTCGTTCAAGTAGTGATCGTAGGGTGTACAGAGTCACCCAATAGTGGGGGATGGCCTTCGAGAAACAACCAAGGAGTATACATAGGCCTTTCAGTTAAGTCTTCATCCAAGCCAAGAACATCTATGTAAGGACAAGACCTCAAGTATCCATCTACCACTTATTAGGGTGGCTTCATCGCTGGGGCTGTTAGTTTGCATGAGGTTGGGGGTAGAGCCTTCAGGCGCTGCTACTTAAGTTCTTATACAGGCAGGGCTCCAGTAGTGATTATAACGATAGAGGAGGCCTCTTTCTCGATTAGAGATTTTTGAATAAGGTAGCTTGGAGGAGCTTGTTTGGATAGTCTCAAGCCTTTCATCTTACCTAATGGGAGATGTAAAGGGGGTTAAGAGACTCAACCCATATAATGCCCCCTATGTTGCTCCTATAGATGGTCGACTCATCTGGTCTACATAAGGCTTGCTTTAAAGTTGCCAAGGCTGTAAAGATCGTAGCCATCAGCTCACTTGAAACTTGGGGATGTAGTCATGGTTCCTTAGGTCCAAGCAACAAGTTAAGTCGATGTTGAGAGTAGTTTTGCTCACACCGAAGTCTTCTTACAGCGCTTGAATCAGAACAAAGAGTAGTCATCTAGAGCTGGTGCTAACTAGTAGCCTTAGGAATTGTAATTTTCTTTCTTTATTTCCTATGTATTTAAGGTTAGGATGCCGACCCCTAAAGCCTTATAATCCTTGATTAATAAAAGTTTTTGTTATCCTTATATTTGCTCGTATGCCTCTCTTATCCAACTTACTTTTTTCTTTTCTCGTTCTTTAGCCTCGAAACCATTAAATTAAGATTTCTCACTCATAGTTTTAGTAGCAATGACAAAAATACATGACCCTTAGCTGTGAGGATCGTCGGGGGAATTCATGTATGGGACCAATTAGGTTGGTTTGATTGAGCAGCATGCATGTCCTCGGTTTTGAGGATGGCACCATTACTTAAACCTTATCATAAGGGCTTACCTTCAATGATAGTTAAGGCCTTGATCCCTATTTTGCTAGTGTAGATACTAACTTAAGGTGTGTCCTCAAAGATGAGAATTGACCCAAGGACAAGAACAAGGTGCAAACCGGTACTAGTGGTCACCTATGGTGTTAATGTATGTACTAACTTAAGGTATATGTGTTTGGGAATAAAAATCGACCCGAAGATAAGAGTATATGGCGCAAGCCATCAATAAGGAAAAACATTTAAACAAGTGTAAGGAACTCCTCGTTTCATTAATCATAGCAACAATTACATATGTCACAAGCACATTACAGAACTTAGATAAAATATGGCTAGTTGTCTACATTATTGGCTCTGAGGATAGGTTGCCCATCGAGGGTTTCTAGCTTGTATGCCTCCATGCCTGCATCTTCCTTTATGTGCACTAGGTCTTCCCAATTTAAGGCGAGCCTAGAGATGTCACTAGGCAAGTCAATATAGGGTTTTCGAACTATCCGACCTAGTAAAAATCCTATAGGATTTGACAATATAGGGTTTTAGGTCAAGTTTTGGAAGTGGTTCCAAAACCCTATAAGGTTCTAGGTCGAGTTTTAAGATTTAAAAAAAAAACAATGGAAAACTCGAACCCATTTTAAAATAATAATATGATATTAATAATTTAATATTAGCTATAAATGATAAAACTTAATAATTAATAAGAAATATCTTTATCTCTTTCATGTTTTATCTTTCAAGAAAACTTTAGCCTCATCTCTTTCTCTCTCTTACATTTTTTGTGACTCTCTTCTCTCGCCCTTGCTCTCTCTCTTAGCCAGTTGACCACATTTCTCAATTTCCGTTCATATCCTTTTCACTAATCGTGTATTAATTTAAAATAAAAAGAAATTGGTTTATTCTTAAATAATCATACGCTATTTGTTTCATTATTTAAACAATCCATACACTATTTGCTTTAATTTTTTGTATATACTCACAAATCAATTTTTTTAATTTTTTTTAGTACTAATGAGTGAGGTTTATAATGGGTTTCACAAAACCTTATAGTGGTGGATTTTGGAAATAAGGTAAAAACCCTATAGGGTACCTTATGAGTTTTGGGAAGCCTTATAAGGTAGCAGGTTAGGTTTAAGTTCAGGTTTTGTAGAACCCATTCTAAACCCACCCTAGTAGCATCCCTAGGCGAGCTTGCCTTGTCTTGTATGAAAGCTAGTAGCCTCTAGCTTTCTGTACATTAAATCTCTAGGGCAAAAGACTTTATGCTTCACCTTTTTGTTATAATATCAAGCCAATCGCTACTGGTAAGCTACCACTCAAGCACGTACCACATCGCGTACTTACTCGATAGTATCAAGGCTTGCATAGAGAGCTATATGATTTGTGTTCACATCAAAGTTCAAAACCCTACTTGTAGGTAACTTAAGCTTAATGGGAAGGATAGCTTGATCCAAAGGCAAGGTGAAATGGGGTTTCTTCCATGGACATTCTATAAGTCATGCAATACTCCGAAAGTATGTTAGGGAGCTCATCTATTTACCTCCCTTCAGCGTGCTCCACCCTTTTCTTTAAGTTGTCAAGGATGATCTTATTGATCGCCTTGACTTGGTCATTGGTTTATAGGTAAGTAACCGAAGTGTAGTAAAGCCTTATGTTGTATTTGTCACAAAATTCTTAGAATTTGTTCCTGTCAAACCGATTGTCACTATCAATGATCAGTATGTAGGGGACTCAAAATTAAGAGAGGATGTACGCTAAAACAAAACCTTCTATAGCTTAAGTCGTGATGGTTGCTACTATCTGGGCTTCTACCCACTTTGTAAAATAATTGACTACCATTAAAATAAATTGTCGTCCTCTAGATGTACTTGGGAAAGGGCTGAGCATGTTTAGCTCCCATTAAGCAAAAGGCCATGGGCTAGTCATGGGGTAGAGATCAAAGCTCACTGTATAAGAGATCAAAGCGTACTCCTAACACTTATGGCATTTTTGGACCAGGACCTTAGCATCCTCCTTCATTGTTGGCTAATAGTAGCCCAATCATAGGTCTCGAATGTATAAGGCTTAGGATTGGATATGATTACTATACACCTCTACATAGAGTTCTTCTAAAGCGTGGATGCCTTCCTCAGGCCTGAAGCACCTAAGGAATGGCATGCTTTGTCCTCGTAGATACTATATGGCATTAATGAGTGTGTAGTTAGCAGAGGCATAAGCTAACCTCTTTACTTCTATTTGATTTTTGGGTGATGCTCCAGTTCTTAGGTGCTTATGGGGTCTACTTAGTATGGCTAGAAATTCGCTGCTCAAATTTCAAGGAATTTGCTTATCGAATTTCAAGGACTTGATGCTTTCATCCTTCTATCCTATGTTCAGGGAGGTAATATATGAAGAGTGGTTTGTCACCATTGTGTTGCACGAAGATAATGGATGAGGCCAGCTTAGAAAGCCTGTCTGCTTATGAATTCTCCACTTAAGGGGATATTATTGATTTTCCAAGGGGTGAACTCCGAAAGATCCCCTGGACTACCTATAGATATTTAATCATCATTTCCTCCTTAATCTAATACTTTCCCTTTACCTATTAGACCACTAACATAGAGTTTAAGTGGATGTCCAACTTTTTGACTCCAATGTCTTTAGCTATCTTAAGCTTAGCAATGAGTGCCTTATATTCCACCTAGTTATTGCTCATCAGGAAATCGAACATTAATGCGTAAAGTATCTTTGTTCCATACCTCCTTACAATGTTATGTCATCCACGCCACAAACCCCTCCCCAAATTGAGTGGAGGGGCAATCAACATGAAGAGTCTATACTAGTATATCGATGTCTACTTGCATTTTCTCCTCTCCTATGTACTCTGCAATGAAATCTGCCAACACTTAGGCCTTGATCACCCATCTTGGCCTATATTAGACATCGTGGGTGCTCAGTTTAAGGACATACTTCACCATCCTACCGGAGGCATCAAACTTTTGTAAAATAGCTCAAAGTACTTATTAGTTAGCACAATGATCGAGTGGGCTTGGAAATATGGCTTAAGCTTGTGTGCAGTTATGACTATTGCTAGGGTGAACTTCTTAATCTTGGTGTATCTAGTTTCAGACCCTTACAGGATATGGCTTATGTAATACGTAGGCTTATGTTCTCGTCCATCTACTCAAACAAGGATTGAAGATAATACTTTTTCATTGACAACAAGGTAGAGATATAATTCTTTGCCTAGGACAAGTTTTGAGATCACTTATGGGCTCTCGAGAAACTTCTTCAAGTTGTCAAATGCTTGTTGACATTAGGTTATCTATTGGAACTTAGAAGGGTTCTTTACGAGTTTAAATAATTTCTAGGATTTATTAGCACTTATGGATACAAAGCGATTTAAGGCCGCAACTCTTCTTATCAAGTGTTAAAGCTCCTTTATAGTCTTTGGGGCTGTCATGTCACGAACTACTTGGAACTTGTTTAGGTTAACCTCAATTCTTCATTCGATGACCATGAAGTTGAGGAATTTTTCTAATGAGACCCCAAAAACGATTTTTGGGGGTTGAGCTTCATGCAGTAGTAGCGAAGAGTGTTGAATGTCTCCCGTAGGTCCTCATTCTAGTCTTTTCTATCCTTGCTCTTGACAATCATATTATCCACATATACTTTGACATTTCTAACTTTTTGTACCTTAAAAATGGTGTTGACTAATCTCTGGTACATTGCTCCTACACTCTTCAAACCAAAAAGCATGGCTTTGTAATAATAAGTACCGAAGTATGTAATGAACAAGGTGTAGACCTTGTCTTCAAGCACCATTCAAATTTTGTTGTAACCTAAGTAGGCATCCATGAAACTAAGGAAAGCGTATCCTAAGGTGAAGTCAATTAGATGGCTAATATGAGGAAGAGGGAAACATTCTTGGGGCAAGCCTTGTTCAGGTCGATATAGTTAATGCACATCTGCTACTTTCCATTGGCCTTTTTTATGAGGACTGTGTTCATAAGCCATGTAGGGTATTTGTCCTTCCGTATAAAGCTAACCTATAACAATTCCTAAACTTACTATTTAATCGCGACTTCAAGCTTAAGTGCGAAGTGTCACTTCATCTGCTTTACTAACCGTACGTTAGGATCAACATTGAGGTAATGGGTTGCTTCAGGAATGTTGATTATTCCTGGCATGTCTTTGAGTGCAAATGTAAAGACATCTATATTTTAACAAAGGAAATCTACAAGCTCTATCTTTTCATCTTAAGGTAAAGTTATCCTAATTTGGGTAACCACTCTTAGGGTGCCTCCGAACTCAATTTCCTTTGTTTTCTCAACTAGCTCTCCTCGGAGAGTTGGACTCTGTTCAATAGTAGACTCAACGTTCATGACATTATCACAAGTCCAAGCCTTGAGGTAAAGGGACCTAAATAAATTTTAGTCTCCTTAGACTTCACCCACTCTTATTGGCATCAAGAACTTAGCTTTCAAGCATCGTTGGCTGATAAGTATGTTAAACTTTGCTATACTAAGTCGCCTTAGTATAACACTATATGGCAACCAGTTGTTGATGATTACAACATGTGGACCATCACTTAGTCGAACTAGTAAGGTGATAAGTCCCTTAGCTGATACAAGTCTGCTACCCCCAAAACCTGTGAAGCCATGCTTATATGGTTGGAGGGACTCAATGAACTGGTCCTTCGTCTGCTCATATTCATGGTAAAACAAAATTTCAGCCAAGCTACTACTATCTACAAATGTTTTTGGTACGTCAAAGTAGTTGATCTAGACATTGATAACCAAAGCATCACTATGCAAGTAATCGACACCTTAGTTGCCATTTGAGGTGAAAGTGTTGGTGGTACCGAGGTACACTTTGTACTCGGTGGAAGTAAAGGCAATGTTGCCTACAAGGCCAAGGCCTCCAAAGATGGTATTAACCCGGCCTCATCTGTCATGATGATTTTAGTTGTTAGCGATGTCTCTCTTTGTTGGTTTTGTTGCTATTGAGGTTATTGTTGTTGCTACTTAATTCAACAACGTTAGGTTGGTCACTAAATCTGGTTTCTTTCATTGGCAATTAAGTGGTCGATGCAGCCTTTGTAAACAATGCCTTCAACTACATTCTTAAGATGGTGGCACCTGTTGGTATTATGGCCATAAATATGGTAGTAGTCATAGTATTTGCTAAAGTTAGCCACCTTGGGTGTTTCTCTAACATTAGGAGGTTGAGGGGGTTGCTTTCGAACCTCATACATGACCTCTCTAAAGGGGCAGTTGAGAGGTGTATATGATAGGTAGTTTATAAATCTTTATTTTTGTCACTCTATTCATTCTTTCAATGAAGACTACTTGATATCTCTCGGGCTTAACTGATCTTTGACTAAACCTTAAACATTGCTATCAACTTCAAATCTTCCTTTGATGACATCTTCTTGGGCAACATACTTCTCGACCACTCTCATGAACTTGTTGAGCTAGTCTGATTTGTTGAGTGATGCTACGTCAAAGAGCTTCTTGATGGGGTCAATCCTTATGATCAAAGCCTTGAGAGTTATTCCCATGTCAAGCTTGAAAACCTGAAGCTTCGTACAGTTGAAGCGTTCTAAGTGTACATACAAGGACTCGTTAGGTCATAGTCTCACATTGTAAAGTATAGAGGAGTCCTTAAATGAACTTTGGAGGTGAGGATGTATTGTTGGAATTTGCTTGCCAAATCATCAAATGATGTAATGAAGCCATCAATGAAGGTGTTAAACCATAGTAAAGCTGCCTTTGCCAGTGTATTAAGGAAAACCTTATACATGATTATGCCGAAGAAATTTTGGAGGCTCATCATGGTGCGGAAGTGGATTAAGTAGTCATTTGAGTCATTTATCCTATCATGTGTGTTAAGGTGAGGGAGCCTCATGCTATAAGGTAGAGTTTCCTAAAGGACAAGTAGTGTAAATAGACTTTTCACTATTGTCAGGCGTGATGCTCAAACCGATGACTCAACTTTCTTCTGGTCGTGCACGTTAGATATACGATGAATGTGTTGGTTTAGTTCCTCGACATTCATGTCCTCAAATTCCTTTGGAAATCGTCTTGGAGATAAGTCTTCATTGGGTCTACTTGGTGTGGAACACTTGCCTTGCGTTTACATTTTGTCGCAATTGCAATTCAGCAAATCATACAGAACTACGAGAGCTTGTTGGTCATGTTGAACCTAGTCGTGTGAACGTACTAGCCATGAAGTTCATAGGTTGTTGGTTCTATTTAGTCATGAGGAAGAGTTAACTGTTGCTTCCTCGTTAAGCCTTTTCTAGGATGCATTTTTTAGTAAGGCTACATCCCTATGGAGGTTGCATTGGACTCCTGAGTCTTACAATTATCTTCGAGTAATTATTGGACCAACTATCTTAGTTACCGAATTTTGTGGGCTTAAGTGCTTGGAACAGGGAGTGTTGGTGAATGCCTTAGTAGGCGCAATCTATTACCATCACCTACTTTTGGCTTGTTATTGTTACTGAATTGTGAAGCCTATGGATTGTTGTTTTTACTTTTAGCCATTTTATGTGGAGTGGCCTAAAACAGTAGGTGCCAAAATGTTGGTTATGCAATGAATCTACTTTAAATGAAAGAGGGAATAGAGCTTTGATCCTGTAGATTGAGAGGTTTCTGAGCTTCAAATTGGATTGAACTCTTGTTCTAAGCTTGCTTACAAAAAGCCCCCTATAGATGTATCTATAAGGACCCTCCAACACTCAAGTCAGCAAGGAGGAGCAAAAAAAAGGGGATTGGGGGGCTACCCAAGCACTCTGAGTCCTTAAGGAAGGTGCTCAAATAAGGTTTCTTGGTAGGAGTTGCATAGAGCATCAAAGATGCGAATCCATTACTTGTTGGCTTCTTAGACTATTTATAGTGTAAAGAGTACAACTGCCTAGGATATGTATTGGCTTAGGATTCATCTATACTTGTTGCTAAAAGGAGATATGTGCTAAGGAGTTGACAAGGTGGCTCTAGTAGTTGGTTGGCCACGACTATGCTAGCAACCATGTCTATAACCTGAGGCTCTAGCATCTTTAGAGTATGTCGAGTATGTCAAGTATGCCAACTATACTATGGATGTCAAACCATAGTTAATGCGCCGAAGAGAGGGGTAGGCACTATAGACAAATATTTCCAAAGAAGCGAAGGAGATATCTTGGATGAGCTACAAGTTGTAGGCCAAAGTAGGGCGAGTTCATTAAGGTAGGGAAATCCTTGCCTTGTATGCTTAGGTTTGAGGAAGGAGAGGACCTTTGTAATTTGAGCTCACTTAAGGGGCCGATCGTATGCTTAAGAGCCAAGTGTTTGACGACTACTGCTTGCAGGCCAAGTCTTTGACATACTCTCATGCAGCATTAGTGCTTGAGTTGAGCTTGCTAGGGTTATTCGGCCATTGGTGGACTCGGGGTGAGCCTCTATTTGGGATTGGGCCTCAAGCCAAGCCAAAATCAAGTATCAATAATAGTTAATTACAAATTTTATTATAAAGATAAACAAGCTAATCAGTAATGAAATAACCTAAGATTTGACGCACAAACTGTAGAACCAATTCAATTAATAAAAATTTGTAAACTATAATCAATAAATAAAATGTATTTAATCAAGATAGTTTAGAAATAAAAACAAATTTTAAAGATAAGTAAGCTAATCAATAATGAAATAAACCAAGATTTGATGAACAAACTCTAGAACCAATTCAATCCATGAAAATTGGTAAATTATAATCAATAAATAAAATGTATTTAATCAAGACAGTTTGGAAACAAAAACAAATTTTAGGCCCTAAAAATGCGGCCTTTACATGAATATGAAGACAAAATTTAGATAATCTAAGGCGGAAAGGACCTCTAGAATCCTAAACAAACCTTAAACCCTGTTTTAGGTAAACCAAGGGTAAAAATTTTGAAAGAAGGGGGTTGAAACTTAGCTGGGGAGGTCCATTCAACTGCCTGTGGCACCATTCCATTGTCACCCTTAGCCCAGCCTCCATTCAACTATTCAACTACCACTCATCTCCACTTAACAGATCCTTGTTTTATTTAATTTTCATACCCTGTTATTGATCTTAGACCATAGTTAACATACCAAAGAAAATTTACAATTAGTCAGAAACTAAGTTAAAAATAATCTAGTACATGTTTTCAATATTAATTATGTATTTCTACAATTCATGAAATTTTGTGTTACTGGTGAAAAGACCACAAAAGAATAGTTCTAGAAAATCGAGTACAAATAAGTACCCATTCTTCTTTATTTGTTTTGGTTGTGCTTGTAGGATATAGTCAATAAACCTAATTTGTTTCCAGCATTAAAAATTAATTGATATGTGCTACTTTGTGCTTAATGCCAAGTCCAATAGCTATTCAGAATAGATAGATAATGGACTGTGTTCCCATTGACCTATTGCAAGACAAAAACATAGAATTAAATCCATTGTAGTTAAACTTCTTTACTGCCTTAATTATGGACAAATAAAAATGATATGGAAAAATTGCGGCCAATGCAAGTTAAAGAATTTAAGTGAACGGGTTGCAGTTGTGATATAAGACCATATGAGACATTTGTGTAGGTTTATGGATATTGTTTCGTGGATATGAATATTAGGGATATGGATTTTTGGAATTGGTTGGGGACGTCGGGAAAGTGTGCCTCCGCTACGCTCCACTTTAAACATTGTGAAACACGGGTTATAAGAAAAGTCAGACCTTAACCTGTACGTGTTCAGAAAATGCAACCTATTACATCTTACAATGAAATAAAGAACTTCAGTGTTGACACGAATTAAAGAGATAAGATTTCCTTCGTGTGGCTGTAGAGAAAGGAATCAAGCTCCAGCGAATAGGGATCAGTGAAAATGATTGAATTAGAACTCCCAATTTACCTTTATCAAATATTCCCTCCATTTGCCGAGACCATGAAGCAACAGCAAACTTGAGAAATTCATATCACGTTGGTTACAAGTAGATTTGATAAATAAAATAATTTAATTTCTTTATAGAAAAAAATATATAAAATAAAATAAAATAATTTACTTCCTAAACTTTTCCTTGGATCAATTATATTGTTTAATTTCACGAAATGTAAATTGGAAAAATGTTTGACAGTAGCTAAAAGCTTGCTCTATAATTTAATAAGACAGTGACTAAAATATAGGACATAGCTTAACAGTTTATGGTTAGTGTAAAATTTTTGTCCGTATATAACTTATGATGGGACGTAAGAACTTCTTCACTCAGCATTTAAAAAAAAAAATGTTTTCAATTAAAGTTTAGAGTGATCCATTTAGTTATGATAGATAAAATTATTGATATGACTAAATATATATGATTTTCCTGTCTTATCTTGAATTTTTTCCTCCATATTTAAGGGTGAAGGAGTTCTTACGTCCCATCATAAGTTATATACGGACAAAAATTTTACACTAACCATAAACTGTTAAGCTATGTCCTATATTTTAGTCACTGTCTTATTAAATTATAGAGCAAGCTTTTAGCTACTGTCAAACATTTTTCCAATTTACATTTCGTGAAATTAAACAATATAATTGATCCAAGGAAAAGTTTAGGNCTCATCGTCTATTTTAGGTTTTGTGTGATTCCCACAAGTCGGTTGCCCCTCTCTTTAGGTTTGCTTGTTCCCCATTATGTATTCGACTTTTATGTTTTATGCAGATGTGAGTTCACTGCGTAGCGGAATCACCGAGTTGGATAGGTCCGCTTCACCGTGACTAGTGATGTGTGGATTGGCTTAAACAGGGTTGGTTAGCATGCTCATGGCCTAGGAGAAAGGAGATGCTATTTGAAAAGAGTCAAGCTAGAGTAGATATATACTATATGTATATATTATATAATTACCAATCATACTTAAATATATGATAATATTAGTTTTAATCATCATTAGAAAAAAGTTTTAAATTATAGTTTAGAGTGATCCATTTAACTATGGTAAACAATATCAAGAGTAATTTGATACTTTTCTTGATATGACTAAACTACACAAAATTTTCCTATCTTAGCTTGAATTGTTCCCTCTGTATTCAAGGAGGCAAAAAAAAAAAAAAAAAAAAAAATTTAGAAAAAAGGAAAAAATAGTTTGCTTCTCATCGTCTATTTTAGTGTATGGTTTTGTATGATTCCCATGAGTCTGTTGCCCCTCTCTTTATCTTTACTTTTCTCCAATTATATATTCGACTTTTATATTTTATGCAAATATGAGTTCACTACATAGCTCGGATTGCAGTGATCAGTGGATGTGTAGGTTGGCTTAAACTAAGTTGGTTCGAGTGCTCTTCGCCTAGGAGAGAGGAGATGCCATTTGAAAAGAGGCGGGCTGAATTGCAAATCATACAAAAAGATTCAACAGGCGGTACAAGCTATATATATATTATATAACTATCAATCATATTTAAATATATAACAATATTGTAATGAATTTTTAGTCAATTTCTCACTATTATCTCCATGTATTCTAATCTTATAGGTAGTTATATACTACGTATGCTTACACATGCTATGTATTTTTATAACGGCATTTTCATTTATCCTAAAAAAAAAAAAGGGTTCGATACATATCTACCATTTTTTTTTTAAAAAAGTTATATAAATACAAATGATATAAAATTAATTACATAATTATCAATATTAAATCTATCTTCAAAATACGACATCATAATTTATATAAATATCACATTTATAAAATACGATTTAATGAATTAAGTACTATTATTAAATTGCATTTAATAAATGTAATTTTATTAACATTATTTATTATAAGTGTTGAATCTATAACAAAGATAATGCGATGATCCAATGGTTAAGGTGCATGCTAAGTTTCATGTATGTCACATGATTTTTCCTATGGCATTTGTGTAGTTAATTTAACATAGTTGGTATTTATATAATATTTATTAATTTTTATGATAAACACGTAAGGTTAAAATCCTAATTTTCATAATAAACATGTCAATAAAGACTAATTTTAGTCTACTTTGGCCATGACCAAACTGCTTCGTCATTTGAATTATTTAGGAAGTCAAATTGACTAGTTTTAGCAAGATATCATATGGGTTAAGAATTTCTTTGGTAGTCTAAAAAGTTTATCTCATCTTATTTTCTTTCCTTATTTTGTGAAATATGGATTTTATTTACTTTCTTTGTTTTTATCTAAGGATTATGAGACTCTAAATACCCTAAGATCATTTGTATTTTGAATCTTCTAACAATGATACAATTTTTATTCCCCCATAATTGTGTTTATTACATTACATGCTACAACAAAAGGTGTATACAAGTAGAAGGTATTGACCATACACATATTTTCCTATGTTGCGAAATTGACTTCAGTTGGGTTTTTCTTAGTTATTGCATCCTTCAAGAATTAACGTGTTCATAAATTGGATGTCAACAATGTTTTTTTACATAATTCTCTTGATGAGGAAATATATATGTTCCCACCTGATGGATATTCAGTTGCTTGTCCAGGTCACCTACGGAAGCTTGTCAAATCTTTGTACAATCTCAAACAAGCTTTAAGACAACGAAACCAAAAATTTTCAAAATTCACCATTTTTTTTTTTTTTTTGCCTTACACAACATAAGTCAGATTATCATTTGTTCACACAAAAGTCTTCCATGTCCTTTATTGCAATCTTAGTATACGCAGATAATGTTTTAATCACAGGGGATTCACTTCTAGAGATTAATTAGGTTAAAGGTGCTTTAGATAAGGCATTTACAGTCAAAGATCTTAGTGAAATTAAGTTCTTTCTTGGTCTTGAAATCTACCGTATTGATTCTAGTTTTGTTTTCAATTGGAGAAAGTTTGTATTGGATATTCTTATTGATGTTGGTTCCTCAAATGTAAAACCAACTAAGACTCCATTTCCTTCATATCTACATTTAGACTATGCATCTAGCAAGTTGCTTTTAGATTCCAATTTGTATAGACATATTGTTAGGAGGCTATATTGTACTTAACAATAACACACCTTGACCAGTCCTTCTTATTCATCAAATGTTTCAATTTGTTTCTCAACCACACAAACAACACATTTAAGTATTGCATTACATTTACTCAAATAGGTTAAGGGGAGTGTTGATAAAGGATTATCTTATTCATCATCAAGTTCACTCACATTGATTAGATATAGTGATGCTAATTGAGGGCCTTGCAAACTTGATTGTGAATCTCTTTCTGGCTTTTATATATTCCTCGATACTTTTTTTATTTCTTGAAAAACAAAGAAGAAAGTTACTGCCTTCGCATCATCGGCTAAAGTAGAATATTGTAGCCTTGTTATTACTATTGAGGAACTTTGGTGGATTTTTTATGTTATGCGAGATATTAAACTTTCAATTTCTTTGCATATTACATTTTTCTAAGATAGCATATCTACTAAAATGATTGCAAAAAATCCATGCCTCCATGTTTACACCAAACAAATTGAAGTCAATGTCCATTTCACAAGTGATCATGTCAACTCCAATTTTCTTGACATTGAGTTTATTCTCTCTCATCTTCAAATAGTAGAGATTTTTTCAAATACTAGATTGTCTTTTTTTTTTTTTTTGGTCCAAGTTCAGCTTTTTGCTATGGCCAACTTAAGGGGTTGTAGAAATTAGTCTTTATTATTTATTTTATCCTTTCTAAACGTGCTCTTAGGTTATCATGTATATTCATCTGTATATAGAGCAAACGCTTAACAATTGAGTTAGTTACAACTATTATTTCACACAAATCAGTTTCTCTCTTTTCTACTCTCCGATTTGACTCTGCCATTAATGTTTTCTCTCAAATGTTTACTATAAGTACCTGATTCATTCTTTTGATTGCCTCAATATGAATTCTTCTTCCAAATTTACCTGAGAATGGTCAAGTAATTTAGCTAATAAAATTCAAGTAGGTCAACCATCGAACCAATTTCAACAAAAGAAGAAAGAAGACGTGTAAATCTGAAAGCATGTATCCATGGAAATACATTTCCCCTAATGTGTCAACAAAATCAAGCTACCAACTTTGTTTAATGAAAAGGAACAACAGAAAATGAACTATGTACCATAAAAAAAAAAAAAAAACAATAATTTAAGAAATAAAAATAAAAAAAAGGTACGGGTTTCACACAATAAATAGAGGATTTACGGAAAAGAGCAACAAAGTAGAAGAAAGTCAAAACTTAATATAATCTACATTATAATATTATACTAAAAACTTAAATAACACGTTTAACTGGCTTAATGGAGTGGAATTAATAAATCCCACTTTGTAGAACTATTACTCCATTTTGTGTGCTAACTATTATATAGAATATCTATTACTGCAAAATAGGAAATCATAATTCATGTTCAGCAGCAAAGGAATATAGTCGACGATGGTCATCATCGTTACATGGACAGTTTTAACTAGGTGTTTTATGCTGCCACGTATCTACGCGTCATATCCTCCCAATGTTTCCAAAGGACATCTTAGACATGTATAATTATAACACTTTGCACGAATAATTTTACAAGCACTTGCTATTTAGCAACAATACAACCCTCCTTAAACAACGGTAACACAACTCCAATAACTTTTACTTCTTCTTTTTTTTTTTTTTTTATTGTGATTCCTTTTGATTCTTTATTTCTTTAGCACTACACACAATAAAACATAACAACAACTCAAGCCCTAATCTCCAGCCACACAATCAAATTTTTTTTTTTTTTTAAACAACACAATGCAATACAAAGCATAATTCATAATAACCAAATAATTCTAACAAAATAGTGAGAAGAAATCTTACCAAAAAAAGTGTATCTCAACTGTAGCCAAAATACCTTAATTATGATGTGCTTAAGAACCATATAGGTTCCAAGCATGATCTCTATTGTACAACGTAACAACCTGCAAGATATGCAAAAGTTATAGTTGTAGGATTTTTCTATAAACATTAAAATTACCAAAACAAGGGGATAGGAACGATTATTAAAATAAATTCAGTATCGAATTGGAGATATTCCTCAATCAATATGATTCATGATCTTTGAAATCAAAGAATTTAGCAATAGAATCTCAATATAACCCATAGGATAATCTAGTTAAAAGAGATCCCCATAACCATATATAATAATTCAATTCATAAGGTTTGGAATGAAACGCTCAATATCGAAACGTAAGGGTGTTGTTTTTTCTCAAGAGAGAATTACACTGTTCATAGGAGAAGGCTAATGATAATTGTTTATTACAATGAAAAAAAAAATTGTATAAATACTAAAAAACAATAAAAAAAATGTATAAATACTAAAAACCCTATTGGCATTACTATAAATAAGATGACTACAAATATAAAATAAAATTAAAGAAAATAACGCTAAGTCCCATAACATATAAAAATAGAATAAAATAAGTTATTATCCATTGCATTTCCAGCCAAATAAGAAACAGGCTACCGGTAAATCACAATGTAATTTGCTACTAAACCTTTTTGCGGTGCTGACGTTTGGAGAGTACTTGGCATGATGGCCAAATGGTAGCTACATTTCAATGAATTTCCAATAAGTTTAATTATTGTTGCTTCATCCTTTTGACTCCAACTCTCGATTCCCATAGCTAAAAATTTAAGAATTCGGGTAAATTTAAACAAGGAGCAAAACAGAAAATACGACAGAGTTGTTATCTGAATACATAGAAATGTTCGCATTTTCATATGCTCATATGCATAGACTTGATACTCGGTAGTTGTGCATAAGTTATCCCTAAATGAAGATACGAAACCTAAAAGCAAAAACTTAGAAGATATAAACCAAATATCCTAAAAATCAAAGAGAAAATTAAAAATTTACTAGAAGTATAATTTATACAAGTCTCGGATTATCTAGAATGGGCAACTAAAATGTTTCCAATCATTAAGAAAAATGGAAAAGTGTATAGATTTCAAAGACCTAGTTAACTTAACTAGGTTACGTGAAAGGATGATTCCCCATTTCCCACATAGGTATATTGATAAATACAGGAAACCATCTCTTCTTGTTTATAGATAATTTCATAAGGTACAATCAAATAAAAATAATAGAAGAAGGCAAGACTTAAATAATTTTATTTGCGGTGCTTTATACGATAAATTTAACCCCTTCGGATTAAAAAAATTAGGGCAACTTATCAAAAGGCAACAGCAACTCTCCTTCCATGGAGTGATCCATAAAAAATTGAAGGCCTATATTGATGACATAACCACCAAGTTTAAAGAAGGAGAAGGCCTCGTAGAAATCCTAGGGAAATTATTTGAAAGGCACCACAAAAGTTTCAACTAAAGTTAGATTTTCAAAATTGTACTTTTGTAGTTACTTTAGGAAAACTATCAGATTCAATGGTAAGTAGAAAAGGGATTGAAGTGGACCCAAATAAAGTGAGGCCATTCTAGAAATGCCTCCTCTAAGCACACCAAAGCAAGTCTAAGGTTTATTCAAACGTTTGAATTACATTGCTAGGTTCATTTCTTAGCTAACTTATAAATACCACCTATTATTTAGGTTATTGAGAAAGAGTCTAGTAAATGAATGAAATAAAGAAGCTAAGAAAGCCTTTCCCTATATATAAACTTATCTTATGAATCCTCTAATCCTATTAACACCTACACCAAGACGTCACTTAATTCTTTATTTGATAACCTTACTAGAATCTATGGGATGCATGCTAAGGTAAAGTGATGAGTAGGGCATAAGGAGCATGTCATCTACTATTTGAGCAAGAAATCCATAGAAGGGAATAGAAGTACACCAAAGTGGAAAGAACTTGTTGTCCATTAGTATAGGTTATGCATCAACTTCGATTGTGTACCATTTATTACTCAATAAAGCTACTATCCAAGCATGATCCTTTAAGGTATCTCACTCATAAACTAGCATTAATGGAAGGATAGCAAAACAGAAACTACTACTTAAGGAATTTGATATCACCTATGTCAATCAGAACTCCATAAAAGGTTAAGCCCTTATCAATCATTTCAGCGAAAGCCCTATAGTGTATAGTTCTTACAAACTAAAGGTACAATTCCTTAAAGAAAATGTGATCAAAATCAAAGAGCAACAAGGAGTTGCAAAAGAAGATGCTACCATAAAATGAAAATGTATCTTAATGATATAGCAAAAATATTTGGATCCAAAATAAGGTTAGCATTAATATCATCAGAAGGAAACCATACCCCTACTATAGATAGAGTTATGCAAGTAGGTTAAGTAAGCTAACTTGTCCCAACCTACTTTTCCCCCCAATTTAAATGAACTAGCCTATTGTAGCTCACTTAATGAGCAGGCTAGAACTTTAAGCCCGATTTGCCTTACTGCAAGTTAATGGGTTAAGAAAGCTAGCCCACCAATTTGCATTATTCGATTCATTCATACAATTTAGTAAGTTAAGTTGGCTAACCCACCAACCAACCAAAACATTTTTTTAATGCAAAATTTTAATGTTAAAAAATAAACATATAAAAGATAAATGTTATTTTTTTCAATTAAAATTTTATATAAAATGGTATTTGCATATGGGAGAAAAAACAAACAATCCCATTTGAATTAGTTTTGTCAATTCCATTGTGTCAACCTCACTGTATACATATGTTAAGAGGACTCGAATACCAATTTCTTAAATTAGTTAGTATCATATATAATTTTTTTAAGGAACTCTTAGTTTCTTTAGTTTAGTACAAAGTTTTGTTTAAAAACTAATAGGAAAATCTCTCATTTTTTTCTTTCATTCTTTTTTTTTTCCCTACTTTCTTATTTTTGTTAGTACGTAGGCAAACTTACCTTGTATTAGGTGAACTTGCTCTATAGCAAGTTAGCCCACTTTAACCCATTTGTTAGGTGAGGCAAGCCAAATGACCTGCTTTTTTAATAAGTGAAAATTTCAAGCTTAATCTACTCTTTTTTTACATGTTAAACAGGGTAGCCTACTTATATAGGTCTAATTGTAACCTAACTACATTCCCATATAAAAATAATATAGCAAAGTCTATGCCATACATCATGAGTTTCGTGCACCTAAAATACCTACTAATCTACAATGAGTTTTTAGTGAATTAGTATGTTAGCTAATCGAGTTTAGGTTTTAGTAAACTCATAAAAAAAGGGCCTTATTGAACATGGAGGTTGCAGACATAGAAGTATACCAAGATTCATTGTTAATCATCCTCCCAAGCTCTCGAAGAATATAAGACAAAGGATCACAAATTGATCCCCCTTCACAAGCATTTGGAGGAATTAATCCGAAGATTAGAAGATATCACTCCACATTTATGATTTAAGCTAATGATGGAATTGAGATACAACGCTTGAAAATAGAAATTGGTGAAAAACTTGCTTTCCACATGATTGTGGAAGGAAGCCAAGATGTCAAGACACGATATACAAATATTATTAAATTTCCTACAAAAAGAAGAATTTCCAAAAGGATCCAATAGGTTGGACTAAAAGGAATCAAAGAGATTGATTAGACATTTTCAACTTAGCGAAAATTCCTCCAGAAGATTTTTCAGCACCACCTTACTTCGATGCATCAACAAAGAAGAGGCCAACAAACTAATGGAGTCCCATAAAGGAGTATGTGGAACACACATGAATGCATACATGCTAGCTCAAAAAATTATGAAGTTAAGTAATTTCTGGTAATTGTGGGGTTAGATTTCATTAAACATATACAGAAGTGTCATCTCTACCAAGCGCATGGCTATAGTACCATTGCACTACCTAAATAGCTTCATGCAATGTCCACTCCTTAGCCATTCTCAAAGTGGGGAATAAATTTCAATGGGTCAGTTACACCAAACACTTGAAATAGTCATCACTTTATACCCTATAGCCACTAAATACATCATACACTAATGTTACTAAAGGGGTAATAACATGGTTCCTTAAAAGAGACATTATAGCTCGTCATGGGGCATCTCAATTGATCATCACTGATAATAGAACCAATTTAAACAATAGACTAGGAATAGGAATTTGCAAACAATTTGGTATATATCACAATAACTTATCTCTATATTGACCTTAAATGAATGAAACTGTTGTAGCTACAGATAAAAGCATCGAGAGAATAGTGGAGAAAACGACGTATAAAGAGTAGCATAAAATGTTGCCATTTGCATTAATGGCATACTGAATCTTAATTAGAACTTCCACAAGTGCGTTGTTGCATTCTCTAGTGTATAGTTACAAGGCAATATTACCAATAGAAGTGGAGTACCATTACCTAAGATATTGGCCAAAACACAATTAGACAAAGCAAAATGGGTAAAGAAAAGAATTGTAACAATTGAATCTCATTAATGAATGAGGGTTGTCAACCTTACATATAGATAATGGCATAATGCTATCAACAATAGTGAAAATGCCAAATAAGAAAGTGCATCTGAGATCCCCTAAGTAGGAAATCTAGTTTTGAAGAAGGTACTCTTGAATGTCTACGGAAAGTTCACATTGAGCTGTGAAGAGCCATATGTTGTCAAGAAAGTATTCTTCAAATGGTCCTTGATATTGACAAGAATAGATGGAATGATTTGAGAGATCCTATAAATTTGGATGTTGTAAAAATGTTTAACCCTTGAAAATTAATGAAGGTCTTTCTTGAATCAGTGGGCTACTAAATCCCTAGGAAATCCAATGGTTATTTTTTATTTGTATTATGCAATGAAATATATTTTTCTAAAATTCATCGATATCATATTAGTCATTTATCAAACCTCGATAAGTTCATTCATACACTCTTAAACCCCATGTAAAATCCATAGCATAAATATTCCATCATAATTTGATGTTTATTTTAAAAAGAAAATTACTTCTTATGATTGAGCAACCATAGAGATACCATTAGTTAGAGACTCATCAAACAAAAAGAAGCATGTGAGGGGAAGTATGAGGAAGTTGTATTCAAAGTTCAAAATTGAGCAATAGTGGAATAAGATTAGCTACTTGGTTAAAATCTACAAAAATCTGTTAAGATCTTTTAAATTATCAAAGCACTGACACTTTAAAAAGAAGTGAATCCCACATGGTGACCCTAAAAGAAGTAAAATCCTATAGGTGATGTTAAAAGAAATAATTCTGGTAAGTTGGAAAGAAAAGAAAGTCCCATGAGGTAATGATAAAAAGGAAGAAAATCTCGTAGGGTGACCTTAAGGGTAACAAATCAAGTAGGTTGACTCTCCTTAAAATATTTTTATTAGAATACAAAAAATTTGAAAATTAGAAAAAAAATCACAAAGGTAAATTAGCCTTGAAAATTAGAAAAATTTGAAAATTCGAAAAATAATATAATAAGAAACAAATAAATAAAACACTAAAAATCAAAATTACAATAATAAAATAATAAAAATAATGGTAATAAAATAATAGAAATAATGAAAATATATTTTATAAAATAATAAAAAAGAAAAAAATATAAATAATAACACAAAGGAAGTAATTTTAATAAAAAGTAATAAAATAAATTAAAAATATAATAAATATAAATGAATAAATAATTAGCATATGAACAATAACCAAGCATATCTAGCCTTTAAGTCTTTTCTTTTTTTTTTTTTTTTTTGGTAAAAAGGCATTATCTTGATGAGTGATGCACACAAGACACCGCATCTTCAACCTCTAAACTTTGGGTTTGGACAACCTCACCAAAGAAGAAGCGACAATGTTTGAGTAGATTTTGGTTCTAATCCTTATCTTTTTCTAGTCATTTTTTTTATCTTGATCCACGTTAATATGCAACTAAAGTTATGTTGACAAGGAGTAACACTAATAAGCCAACGAATTGTAGTTTTCATACAAATTGTCGAAGTTCAAGATTTAAAACTCTAGCAAGCTTGTCTTTAAGCTCAAACTTGTGCACAATTTCGAAAACTTACATAGATTAAGAGCTTAATCGAAGAAAGAAATCAATAATCACCTAATTTCAAGTCTTACAAACCCTTAGGTCAAACTTTAGCTATAAATTGAAAATTGAATTTCAAATACAATTTTCTGATAGACCCTTATCCTCTAGAATTCAAGTTAACCTTTTTTTCCTAACTTCAACTATAACTAGACGAGCTTTCTAAAGCCCTCAATTTACCACACAGAGAAAGGGAAAGAGAGAGAGAGAGAGAACCCCTAGTAAGCTAGGAATTCCTTTCTCATATTCTTGAAACCTAACTAGCGTCACCACTTTGAATATCCTTAAAACCACTACCATTCGCTTTTCTAAATGGTGGAAGCACTGCCCCACTACTTTAGATACCATGAACTATTCCTCAAAGATACAATAGGCTTAGAAATCACCTTCCATTAACTACTTAAAACCCCACCTCGATCCTTACCAGCCACCCTTTGAAACCACTACCACCACTAACTTTAGCTACAATAACTTAGTCAATTAACTAGCCACTACCCTACAACCTAAAGCTATCCACTTAAAACCACTTAATTAACTCAATCACAATACTAGCAATATCAACCAAAATCTTCAGTCACCCATCTTCAACCACTATCGAATTACCATAAAACAACCATATCAAGCTACCCCACTACTTAAAAATAAGCCAATAGGCACCTATAAACCTTTATTGCCATGCACTTTAAATGGAACTTATCGAAACGACTGCAATCACCACTGACTCCTAACCAACTTAACTGCCCAATACTAACTCAATTTGAAAACTCCCTCCCGTTAAGTCTACCATTATAACATTACTACCAATTAGCAGAAGGGATTGGTGCAAGACAATCCAAGAATCTTCTTAAGTTGGATTACCATTAGAGTAATGAGAGCAATTTTTACTGGTTGAAGCTTTATTCAGATGCAAAGTCTACCTAAAATCTAACCTAAGCCTAGTCCATGCCCGTAGTTTCACCTAGAAATTTAACCCGTGCCTATACCAAGTTATTTTTTTTTTATTTATTCTTTCTTCATTTTTCATATTAAAAAAAAAACAATAATCTATTTTCAAAATAACAAATTTTTTCATTGAAAAAAGTTTTTCTTTTCAAATTCCTAAAATTTTTTTTTCTTTAACCTTTTCAATCTTTATTTTTCTAATATAAAAAAAAAAACTCAATAAAAGAACTTTTGATCTCTTTTATAAGAATAATTTGTTTTAAAAAAAAAGTAAAAATAATGGAATTTTTTTTTTCTTTTTGCAGCTTCTTTTATTAAAATTTGATGAAGTCTTTCAATGAATTTTCTTTTTAAAAAATTTTTTTATTTTCTCAATTTGAAAAATAAAAGTTTAGAATCTTTTCATAAGGGAAAAAAATTAAAAAATTAATGTTGAACTTTTTCTAGAAAACAAAAGCAACCAACAATTAAATTTAAAAAGAAAGAATTAAATTTGGCATGTACCCAAATAGCAAGTACATTAATACTTAGCAATGGTCATAATAAAATTTTATTTTTCTTTTCTTTCATTTATTTTCCTTTCTTTCTTTTGGATTAAACATAGTCATTTTTCAATAAAAAATACAAAGCAATCAAAAATTAAATTTTAAAATAAAAGGGCTCTCATTCTTTAGTCATCTCCTACATACTAAAATAATTTTTTAAAACCCCCTTGTTTTTTTTTTTTTTGGAAATATCTGCTTGGTAGCCTTTTTTAGCTTTAAATAAATGTCTCTGGACCTTTGAAACTTCGGTGGTTCACCTACAGCCACCCCCCCTCCACCACCACCCCCCAAAACACACATAAAGACTATAAAAGTTCAAGTCTAACTATCCAATCGATTTTGATTTTCTATTGGTGATGACTCTATAAAATTTTTTTAAGGAAAAATATTCTTTTTGACTCTCCTATAGAGCTATTCATTTTAGGTTAAACCTTTTATAAATTAAGGAGTTAAAAGAAGAGGAAAAAAAAAGTTATAAAAATTCGAGCTTGATACTATTAGAGTTGTCAACTAATTGATTACATCTATTTTATGTAATCTAGTGACTCTTTTTACTATCAATCTAAACTATAAAAGTCTAATGTTGTTTTCTCAATGAGATTATAAATTGCAACTACATTCTTAGTCATCAATGTCCTTCAAAAGTTGTGTTTACCATTGTTTTTAGCTAAAGCCTAAACCATTGTAAAAATGTCCAACCCTAACCAAATTAGTAATTGCAATTTGGAGATTTTCTCAATGAATCCTTAAAACCTTTTACAATTCTTAAGGACTCATTATGGTATTACATATAAGATGTAATTCCAATTTTTTTGACATGGTAATATAGGTTGGTGGGAAGAATCACACTAAGAATTTTTTTGCCATCTAATTCCATGTTACAATCATATCGATTGTAAGGGAATTCAACCAACTATATCCCTCAAAGAAAAAGGAAATGGTTAAACTTGCATCATTGATGCCCCATTATACTTAAACATCTCAAAGATTTGAACAAAACTTGCAATGCCATCATTCAAGTCATTGTTAGCAAAACTCCTAAATTGCTTGGTTTGAATCATATGAATAAGAGTGATTTTAAACATAAGGTTATTTTCCCTTATCGTAAAACCTAATAATACCATGACCTACTTTATCAAATATGTAAAGTATATAGTCCCTTAAGCATGATCCTCATTAGCTTGGTCATCATCCATCTCTACTCTCAAAATAATTTCTGGCACTCTATTCCGTTGTCTTAACTTCTTCTGGCTAAAAGATACCATTACTATCCATCGTTTTCTGCTCATACAATGTCACAACTTACAAAAGAAGAAGAAAATAACAAAGGTAATAAAATTAAAAATAGTAAAAATTAATAAAAAGACACTTGGCATGAATTAAAATATTTTTATTTTTGAAGATTCTTTTCTCTTTTGAACAAGGAGAAAAGATAAATTCAAAATATGTCTATATGATATCTATAACTAAATCTAATATAAATCTAATATAATGAACAATAAGATATAACGCCTAGTTTATAAGCAATCTAAAAAACTGAATTTAGAACTAAAATCCTAACCAATGGTGCCAAAAAAACTTGATACGCATAAATCTTACTTTGAAAAAGCATGTTTAGACTAGCAAGTACACTAACTACATGAAAACCAATAAGAGCAAATCATATCACAAGGATTATGAATGATCTCCTAACCATACTAATACTACATATATCTTAGGAAACCAAAAAGTTCTAAGTTTTGGTATCTAACTTTACTCCTAATTAATTTGATATTAGGAAATATCAATACCTAAAAAATTACATCAATAGGCCAGCAAATTAGAATGTTGAGATTTTATGTTAGCAATTATACAATCAAATCATGCTATATTTGACTAATTAAGTTATAACTAATTTAAAGGTTCTAGGCTTTTACTTTAAAATAGCAAGGAGTATGGTCTCTCTTGAAAATAAAGCAACTCCATTCCTCTTGGTCATAAATGATGGATGGTTATAATTATTGACTTCCTTTACTAATTGCTAAAGATTTAAATATAGTATTCAGCCCCTTTTAGAGCATGAATTACCCGAATTAACTAATTACTTCCTCTTATTTCTAAGCCAAATCAAAAATTGATTAACCAATTTATCTTCTAAGCCTAAAGTAATTATAGTGCATAATGTGTTACCTGCTGGTTTGTCACATAATTGATCAAATTATTCTTTTGAATTATAGCTTAATTATATATGTAGTCCACATAACATATATCACATGCTCAATGCTCTAAAAAAGCAAAAAATGTTGCTTTTTAAATATTTAAAGAAATATTTTGATTATATTTCAAGCAATTAAGTCTAATTCATATTATATTAAAAATAAAATCTACAAGGAGGTAAATAAATCCATAATAAAAGAATAAGAAAAGGAAGAAGAGATCATAGTCTTTGTTAGAGAATTCATATCGCCCAAGCTTTTAATTCTTCTATAAATTACTTTTCGCTTATTAGTTGTATAGACTCTATTTCTTCTAAGAAAATAAGGAGAAAACCATGAAAAACTAAAGAAACTTAGGTAAAGAAGTAGGCTGTAAGCCCTACAACCAGTCACTCAAAGTTTCGATTGGCTGAAAGATCTAATCAAGCCTAAATTATAAGTAAAGCTAGAAATATTAGTAAAAATGATAATATAAGTTTGAATTTAAGAAAATAAGCAATAAAATAAAAAACTATAAAAATTTCAAATTTTAAATATATAACTCGTTATTTATCGAAAATGCGTAAAATGCATTCTGATAATTAACGAATGCTAGAGATAAATTAGATGTAAACTAAAAATCATAAAATAACCTAAATAATATTTAGGAATACTTATTTGTACTATATATGAATTTACATGTAGGTAGAAATACGCATAATTACTTAAAATACGTAAAATGTGCTAAAATAATACTAAATACTTAAAGAAAATTCATAATTAATTAATGAAAAATCAAGAATGATCCAGAATTAGGTCATGGCAGCTGGAAAAAATAAGAAAAAAATCGGCCAATTAAATTAAGACAACACAAGAGCCAAAAATTAAGGGATAAGGCAATTGTCTTGTCCAATTTAATACACAATAAATTTCCTAAAGCTCTATAAATAGGGAAAAAAATTCAGAAGCTCATTTGGACAGTTAGAAATCAAAGAAAATTAGGAAGAGGTGAAAATTGAAAGAAAAATTCGAGTTAGAAAAAAATTAGGAAAAAATGTGCAATTAGGACTTTTAAAGGGAACCCACACCAGACAAGCAACTGGGAGTGGATGGCCACTACCCCCACACGGTGGTGGCAAAGCCCAAACCGGCCGACAAGGCCACGGTGGCCGGCAGTGGCCGAAGCCACCCAGATCAGTGAGTCCAATTTCCAACCCAATTTTATGTAATTTTGTTAAAAATAGTAAATATTCTTAGAAAATTATGAATTTTGTTATTATGAAATATTTTTGTATGTAATTTTTAGGAAAAATATTATTTTGATGAAAATATGTCTTGTAATATATGATCCTTAAGAAATCGTGCAAAATCGAGCATATTTCGGTTTAGAAATAAATGACATTAGGAGTGTAGTTTTGAACCCAAAATTTTTGTGTTGACTACTTAGATGATATAGAACAGTGCAATGAAGCCCGTTTTCAAAAATTAATTTTTGAAATTTTTAGGCCCTAAAATGAGGCATAAAATGGGTAATTTAGGGTTAATTAAGTAATTAAATGATTAATTACTGATTTAGTGAATAATGATATGTTTTAGGATGTTGAAATCTGATGGAGTATGATACTTGTAGCATTTAGGGTGTTAGATGTAATTATTAGGTTAATTATGTAGTAAATGAGTAATAAGGAAAAATAGTTAATTTTGTAAATTAGGGAAATTAGGAGTGAAATCTAATTTAGGATGAATTTAGACATTTTGAAATAATAATCAATGTTTAGAGATGGTAATTAGAGTGATAGAAATATTATAAGTATATTATATACATAATAAGTGATAATACATAATATGTAATTATTGGAAATATAACAAATAGAAAATATTAGGATAAAAATTGATATTATATAAATAATAGGGATATATAATAAAACCGATGGAAGACTTGAATTTATGTAATTATATGAAAAATGTAAAAATTTTTCATATCAGGAGTGAATTCGGTACACTAATACAGATTTAAATGTGCCGGGTAAAATAAAATACTAATTAGGGATAATAATGATATTTAGGAGATCGGGAAGTAATGTAATTAATTTCACATTATGAGTTGAAACGAATTTTTAGGGTTCGAGTATAAACCAATACTTAGAAATTGAACTAGAACCTAATTTAAAAATTGATGCGAAAATCGAACCCGAACCTAATCCCAAACCTAGAATAATTGTAAAAGACTTAAGACCTAGATAATTAGGCACATTAAACCCTAAACAAAATATAACAATAAGCGTTATAGGATAAAATGAACCTATAATAGTTATATGAAAAACTGAAACCACGTTTGTGTAATAGGGATGATCGGCAATGGCGTGAGCAAGTTGGACCTCGAGTGAGTGAGCGAGGAGTCGAGGTAAGTTGGGATTAATATGATGCTGTATTTTGGAGGCTTAAGATTATGCTTTGTTGTGCTTGTTAAATAATTGAATATGTGCATGTGCTTAATTATGGGTGATGCTATGATTCTGTTTGTTGTTCTGACTTGTATTGTATGATTTGTATGAAATGAATGATCACCCTAAACTGGACCTAATCAAATATACAGCCTATAATCATAATCGGTCCTACATGGCAAACCATTAAGGGAACTTAGGACTCTCCAGCCAAATACCGACCTCTTCAAAAGGAATAACGCAGGATTACATAATAGTCCCTTCTTCATCCTCAGTCGAACTAAGTGACAGGTGAAGAGGTCGCGGCAAGGGTGAAGTCAGTGGTTTGAAGGTAATCGCGGGAGGAGCGAGGTTTCCATTGCACAAGCCTGAGTTTAGTCGTGAGCTGTTGCATTAATGGCAACTCCTCAACCCGGATTAAAGCGGGCGCAATTTCTCTAATCTCACGACGGGCTGGACAACGTCGTGCGATGGCATTTGCTTGTACATGCATTGCACCTAATAAGTTGATTGATAACCCTGTTATATGTTTACAGTATAGTTTTAAGTCCTCCATCCTAACTTACTAAGCTGTGGTTGTTCACATCCCTATAGACATCGTGCAGGTGTTGGCTAAGAAGCGGCAAACAACTACTTTGAAGCTAGCAACTATTGGATCCTGGTGAGTGAGAAAAAACATTGAAGAATAAACACATATTTTTAAGGTCTAAGCTTTTATTTTAGAATTATTTTTCATTTCTGAATGATGTAATAACTAGGAAATATATTACAGAGAAATATTGTAAACTTTAATTGCAATAACTAAATTAGAGTGAATATATATATTTCCTCACTTTCTTAGGTAAATGATTTATTTAAATTACAAACTGTTTACCTCAAAACAGGTTAGTTATAGACGCCTTGTATAGATCAGGTCTAAGATAGCGAGTGTAAGGCCAACTTCTATCTTAGGATGGTTTACACGGTGGGGCTGTTACGACTCTACCACTTCGAGGTGTAACATAGGCTAGAAAGAATAAGGATTTATTCAAATTAAACACAGTACTTATTTATAGATATAAAATAGATCTTCACAAAAACATGATTTAGTCAACTTAGTCTATTTTGGTTAGCCTTATCATCATTCGATTGGCTTAAATTAACCCTTCACAATTCAATTGGCATAAACACAACTCAATCGGCCTAATTCCATCTTAGTCAGATGAATTTGTAAATATTCTCATTTATTGGCCTTTTTCCATGTATTATAGCATTTGTATTAGCTTTCATGTGTAATTCTTAGTTTTGAGCATTTTTCATATCATAAATATAAGAAAAAGATTATAAATATAGCATAAAGTCAACATAAAGCATGTAATTTTCACACCTATTATTAAGCAAATGTAATATTGAATCACTTAAGAATTATCGTTAGGTACCTTTTATTTTTGGATAAATTACAAATATATCTCTTTATATTCCCTCTACATAGACTTAAGCCTCTTGCCTTTGAAATTACACATTTAGATTCTCAAACTTCTAAGAAAATGCTTTTTTTTTTCCCTACATAAACATTATACCTTAAAAATCATAAAGAAGCACATATGCTATTTTTGAAAATTATTATAGCTAATGGGAAATAGTACTATAGAATATAAAAGCACTCTTTTAAAGATGTAGCAGTTTAAGTAATTATTTTTAAAGATATGAGGTATGAGTACACTTAGAGTAAATATAAAGGGAGTGTATCTACAATTCATATTAAGTTTTGTGTATATGGTTTTATATTAAACAAAACATGCCTAGGAAATTTTCTATGATTAGCAAAACTATAGTTAAATGATATGCAATAACATAAAGAGTATAACCATTAAAATTATTATTTTTGGTGCAACACACATACATGGCACATAGTAGATAATACAAAGACTATTGTGTTGTAATCATCATACCAAGCATGAACATGATTGTAGGCCTTATAATATTAAGAAGGCCCAAAGCCTCCAAACACTGCTTTAACCTTAAGAGGTCTCATGAATCCCATAATATAGTGAGAAGAAAGTATGTCTATATCTCTATCATGAATGCATAGGCAAGTCCTAATGCCACTCATTCACCACTCATATTTGTGTGTTTATTAACAAAATTTATGATTAAACAAATAAATCAAAATTTACTAATTCTTAATTTCTTGCGAGGTGCTTTAATGGAGAAACAAAAGGAACGATGAAAAAGAGGCTAAGGCTACTTCGAGTGAGCCTTTAAACTCCTACAACAATCTACTTAAGAAACTTCTAGATACCCTCTATTTTTTATTTTTTCTTTATATCCTTTTGTTGGTTACACTCTTTTAATTTATTCTGTTATTTTGACTATTACATTTGTATGTAGCATAGATCTATCAAATTTACAAGTATAATACTAGTTTGTAATGCAATCCCTTAACCAAATAGGGACTCTTTTCACAATAGCCTATCTATAACAATTAGCTTCCCATCTTAAAAAACAACATTGTCCTTACGGTTGTAGTTGGAATAAAGTCGAAAAAGGATGATCTTAGTCCTCCCATGTAGTCTCCTCAAGTGGTAATCTACACTACTGAACCAAAACCTATCAAATTTGTCTCTGATCTTTCATAACTTCACAAAACCTTAGGATAGACAGTAACTCCAACAAAGGAAGATTGTTGATAGTCTTTGAGGTTAAGTCAAGTGAAGGATTTTGAGATCCTACAACCTTCTTAAGAACAGGTACATGAAAAACATTATGCATCTTAGAATAAGCCAATAACTCTACTTCATAGTCATGAGTCCTTATCTGTCATAGCACATTTAAAGACCATCATATTTCTTAGAAAGTTTATGGTGATTTTGGCCTAAGATTGAAACTTGTCTATAAGTTTGCAATTTGATGAAAACCAAATCCCTTGGTTCAAATTACAAATCACTACTATTTTTGTCCATTGTATTCTTCATTCTCTATTGAGTCTTCTCTAAATTAAGACTTAAAAGTCTTAAAACTTCATCACGACTCCTTAATTCTACATTTGTTGCATCCATTTTAGAAGTTCCCCTTGCATAAGTTGTAATAATAGGTGGGGTCCTTCTATACATTATTTCAAAGGGAGAAATTCTAGCTCCCTCATGAAATGAAGTATTATAAGCAAAATCCACTTAGGATAAAGGCCATAATAGTTTCATTATCTAATGAAAGCTATCTTTCTTAAGCAAATATGTTAAAGGAGATGCAATATGTGCATATCCTTTAATGAATCTTCAACTTGATAACCTTAGAAAAGCTCTCAACTACTTAAGATTAGATGGTATAGGCCACTTACCAACTACCTCAACTTTGGCTAGATTAAGTTGAACCTAATGACTTAAGATATTGTGACCCAAATAATCTATTGTATCTCTACCAAAAGAACACTTGGTCTCTTTCAAATAGAAAGTACTATCAACTAAAACGTATAATACTTAAGAAAGATGACCCATATGTAAAGCCATTTACTTATTATAAACAAGGAATCGTCAAAAAAAAAAAACAAACAAACAAACAAACAAACAAAGAATTATAATGGAAGGAGTCAACATTTGAGGGTACGTTCAAATGGGAAATCAATGTCTCAAAGACTTCAAATATAAGATCGATATTTCACAAAGTCGTTCAAACAAGTAATTTACTTATTATAAAACTGTAATTTAATAACCATTTTATAAAGTTATTTGAACCATTTTCTGAAATATTAATCCCTTATTTGAATTGTTCAAAACATTAATCTCTTATTTAAACTAGTTTGTGAAACATTGATCCATTACTTGTACTTTTTAAAATATTAATCATTTATTTAAATTTACTCTTAAGCGTTAATCTCCTCTATTATACTTCTCTCTTAAAAAAGAAAATGATGAATGTAGCTAACGCATGTGTTCTAAATGCCATTTTCTCCACATCATCCTTTTGCATTCAAATCTAATGATAACCAATTGTAAATCTAACTTGAAAAATATTGTTGCCCTAAATTGTTCATCCAACAACTCATTAATAGTTGAAATAGGGAACTCATCCTTCACTATAACATTATTCAATGCTTTACAATTTAATGTAAAATCTTCAACTTCCATCCTTCATTTTCACCAAAAAAATTCAAGGGTCAAAATGGGCTAGTTATATATTATATAACGCCCTAATCTAGCATATTTCTCACTTGCTTCTCTATCTCAATTTTTTGAAAATGAAGATATATGTTAAGTTTGACATTAATTGGAGAAGCTTAAGTTTAAGGATGGCACGATGTGATATCTCTCGATTTGGGGGTAATGAAGGAATGATGAATATGCCTGAAAAACTTTCGTGAATCTACTTAATACTTATGAAATATCAATATTGCTCACAATTTCTTTATAGATAAAACCATTTTTCATCTCTTGAACCATGAGGTGATAAAAAGATGCAATGACATCTTGCTTAATTAGCTTGCAAAGCTGATGAGGAGAGATAAGACCCGCATCTCCCTTTAAATCTCTAATTAGAGTCACCAAAATGTCATTCTTTCGAAATTGCATGGTAAGCTTTACATAATCAATAGTAATGGAGCCAACATTATGTAACCACTAAACCCTTAATATAAGTCCTTCTCCTTCAATAGGAAGAATATAAAAGGTATCACAAAACTCAGTTCCTTGTATTGTCAATGCCATATTCTCACATTATCCCTCACAAGTAAGACAACTACCATTTCTAATCATTACTTAAAAGTAGGTGAGAGAAAAACAGTCAAGTTAAGCCTTTTCACCGATCTATGTTACACAAAATCATCCCTATTGCTATACTCCAATGAAATAAAAATAGAGTGATTATTCAAATAGCTCTTAAATCTGATGGTTTTGGAGCACATTCACCCAATAAAGCACGATAGCTAATGACAATAGAATCATCAATCACTTCTTCAATATCCTCATGATCATTGCTACATTCATCTTATAATTCTTTCTCATGCATTTCTTCATCAAAAAATAGCAATAGAAATTGTGATTTACAATTATGATTCTTATGAAATTTCTCTTCACAATTATAGCATAAACCCTTCTCTTTACATTCTTGCATCTCTTATAAAGTAAATATCCACAAAGGAATTAATTTAATGGGCTGAATACTACTACTATTATTCTAATTACTTTGTCGAAATGCATTGAGTATGGAAAACTAAGAAGGCTAATGCTTATTAACAGCAATACTAACTAGTAATGAACTTTTATGAAAATTGATATAAAAGCTTAGGTTCATATATTTTAGCTAGCCACACCGCATGTATCGAAATAAAAGGACTAACTAATTGAGCATCTCTTTGAATAGAATATTTTAAGCTTAAAACAAAGTAACTAATTAAGAAACTTTTAGATAGGCTGATTACTCTATTAGAAAGAGTTTCAAACTCTTTTGTGTCTAAAATGGGAAAAACCCCACCTAATATTGGTGCTCTCATTTTTTACCTTCATGAATAATAAGAGTTCAATACATGTTGTATAAATGGAAACCAGCAAAAGTATATTTGCTTCAATATAACAAAGTCAATAGAATATTAAATCAACTCTTATAACAATTAATACTCAATTACAAACACTTGTTCTCAAGATTAATTAGATAATGACAAATAATATACAAAATTAGAATCATCATACTTCAACAAGCAACAATAATACTTAAGGAACTCTAAGTCTATACATGATTCTACTAAGCGCTCATAAAGACAATGATTGCTATTTTGCAATTGAAAAATAAGAAAGATTCACAAATTCAAGTTTTATTGAGAAAGAAATTGAAATTTCTTATTTGCTCCAATGAGAAGCCATGAAAGATAGTTCATTCATTATTCAAATGACGATAGAAGTTGAAGAAATTGTTTAAGATGATAGAAGTGATTTAATATAAAAGGAGATGATGCAACATCTTAGGAAAGTTTTGGTTAAACAACATCTAAGGGAAGCAAATCGAAAGCTAAACACATACTACTTTATATTTAATGATGAATTGCTTGCACTTCCAATTTCCTATCATATACTATAAGTTAAGAAAATATGATATTGCCAAAAAAGATCACGAAGATACATTAGAGTTATGAAAATTGATTCATTTTTTTTTCTTGTTGAATGAAATTACATAATTATGTTTTTCATTTGAATATTTTTTTAACCGTAAGGACAAGCTTCATTTCCATGGAAAGGAAGAATTGTTATAATTATTAGGTATTAGTTCACATTTAGTTAAAAGTTAGTAACGAGTTAGAAATTAGTTAGGAATATTAGTTATAAAATTAGAGTATAGAGACTATAAAGGGAAAACTATGCTTTTAGTTCTTAAACTTTACTACTTTTTTCTACTTGAGTACTCAAACTTTTATTTTTTCTATTTCAATCCTCAAACTATCCAAAAATTTGCAAACTAGTCCACCGTTAGTAAATCATTAGTTTTTTTGTTAAGAAAAGACTTTTATACAAAATTTGAGGACCAAAATTAAAAAAAAAAAAATGAAAGTTGGAGGACTTCATTAGAAAAGTGCCAAAGTTTGAGGTTTAAAAGTGTAAAATATAAATTTCCTATTTTTTTTTTTCCTTTTAAGATCTATATACATACATATTTGTTCTTTCAAAACATGATTTTTAATGGTATTTATAATGTATAAAAATAAAAATGCTAGTTTTGTTCTTTTCAAGAATTTAGGTCTTGAAATAGAGAAAAAATAAAAATATAAAATCCTAAAACGAAAATATAAGAAAAAAACTTTGGCCCTTTTGATGTACTTTTTCTATTTTGATTAACAAATACTTTAAATAATCAATAATCCAATTTGATATTCTTAATAGAATTGAATCATATTTAATTTATAAAATTTTTATATTTACATATAACAATTTCTTTTTCCCTCACTAACTACTTTACACATTACATGTTACAACAATTTAAGGAGGAAGAATTCGAATTAGGTCCATATCTTTAGAAGATTAGTATTAGTAAAGTAACTATATAAATTATTTGATACGTACTCTAATTATTAAATTATATAAACAATAGTGATCATAAATGATTATCATATTTAATTTACTTATACTATTAAAGTTAATTAGAATATCATTATACATTTGTAAATAGAAACATATAAATAATGATTATATTTGTGATAAGATAAATAATTTTTTTTTACTAATATTTTATCTAATAATATAATTAACTTTTCTGATTCATTAAGTTATAACTCTTTTTTTTTTTACTAGAAAAATTAATAAAAGATGAAAAATTATGCTTTTAATCATTGAACTTTTCCATTTTTTTTCTAATTAAGTCCTCGAACTTTTTTTTTTTACTTTAGTTCTTAAAGTTTTAAAAAGTTTGCAAAATAGTCCTTCATTAACAAAAAAATTGACAATTCCACCATAAATGACCTTACTATGTACATGCTTAACAAGATAAGCAAGAAATAATACAATAATAGTTAGTATTTTTTCATAATCTCTTTTTTACTCCCACCATAAACAACCATCAATAACCTCTATCCTTTTGCAGAGTGTTGCTAGCTAAAATGGAAAGAACTCCATCTAACAATGATAAGATAATTATTAGCAATAATATTGTTCTTCTTATATAATACTATAATAAGAGCTAAATACAACCTGATCGAGCCTCGATTAGATCGGCCACTAGGAAGAAGTTACAGGCCAAATCAGTCATGCTTAAGAAGTCCCTCGAGCCATCTATTGTTGAAGCGAAATTCAATCACTCCTTTTCAAAATTGTCAAATGCATTTTCGTATTGGGTCAGTTCATGGGAAAAAAAAAAAAAAAAGAGAGAGAGAGAGACTTGCCAATTGGTCCATTTTCCCCGGAAAGAAAAAGAACGGAAAAGGAAAGAAAAAAATATGACGACCCAACATAGAGAAATGGGAGCTAGAGAGTCTCATCTTTTTTTTTAGCAAAATAGAGCTATCGGTCATGAATGGTAGTGATGATGAACTCATTCAAATTTAGGACATTTATGTTGGGTTTCATATTCATTATTCAAGAATTTATTGTCACTGACATTGAGGAGGTCACGAGGCACATTTAGAAACCCTAATCACGCACACACACACACTCTCTCTCTCTCTCACAGTGGGAATGTCAAAATAACCATCATTTATGTCTGAAATAGGTAATTATTTGTTACTAATAACTTACATTAGAAAAGAAAAAACTCTATTCATTAAACGATTATCAAACTTAAGCTGGCAAAAGTTTACTGTAGTTGAATACATAACTATTACCCTGATGGAACATGTACTGTGAAAAAAAAAGAAGCTTGTGAAAGGATATTGCAAATAGTGGATCCTCTCTATTTATCTTTCTTAAAATATTAGTATGTGTAATTAATCAATAAGATAAGAAAAAAATAATATGATGACATTATAATAATATCATATAATATTTTAAAAATTTAAAGAATTTCAATCGTTAATTTATAAATAAAAAAAATTGAAAATATAGTAAACAAAAAGATCCGAATCCATACTTTTTAGAGTTTACGATAATAATATAATCAGTTGCGTGCACAATTTTTACAAAATCCAGCTTCTCAGTATTTGTAGTTTACTTCGATAAAATAGCACGACATGCAGTACATGCCTGATAGGAAGAACATGTTGAACGAGCAAAAGTACAAATATCAAATATCAAGTTAAAAGAGAGAGAGAGAGAGAGAATTAGAGAATTGATGAGTGTAAATAACTAAATATGGTTTTGGATCCCATTAACTTTTCTAAGGTTTTCTCGTGGTGCTTTATATCCTATTCTTGTCTGTCTCCCGTTAAAATCTAGTATTTGCTAAAAACTTTCGATGTGTACCTGCCGTGTGTCTTACTTGCATCTTTATTCTATTTATGTAATCTCTTGGTAAGATTAAATAAAATACCAAAACAAATATATACATTGTATATAGAGTTAGCAATTTGTAACAAGAGATCATGTATACATCTTAATTAATTGAATAGAGAGGATAAGTAATCAAATTAAAATGCAATTGTATCTATTCGTATTATATTCGTATCTTTTTATTGTGTACTGTATCATATTATCTCTCTATAATCGTATTTATAATTATGTCCCGCTATATTATCATATTATATTAACAATTACTAGCTTCGTATATGTGTATGTAATATATATATATATATATTATAAGAGAAAGCAAATAGACATTAAAGAATTTCACATAGAGAGTGAGGGGGGGGGGGGGGGGAGTGGAACTGTGGCATCCATGTACTGACCAAAAACAGAAGAGGACCCACAATTGGACAACATAGCAGCGAGTAATGTCCTGTGCACAGGAAATTTCACTTACTCCCATCAATCACAGGCAGAGGTGCGTACAACACCCTCAAAATGATTGGCAAATTACTTGACCAATTTGAGCAACAATTGACGCGTGATTGTCCCATTTTTCATCGACAACATTCGCAACCTAAAAAATTAAAAAAATAATATTAATAATAATAACAGGAACTTGCACGTCATTTCCTCTTTCACACCACATCCAATTATTTAGCCCTATATAGGTGGGATTTAATTGCACCAATCTACACTCAATGGTGACTTTAGTTAAATATATATAATGGGGTATTGGTTGGCTCGTTATTTTTTTTTATTCAATAAAATAAGTTACTCAATTTTTACGGTACTCGGTAAGCACTTTTATTTTTTTTTTTTCCGCCTTTCGTATTTTACTGTATTTTGGTTTTTATGATCCGCATACTTATGTTTCCCTCTCCTCAGAAAATACTTAAATGAAAAAGAATTCTCTAAAAATTATTTCCTTCTTTATTTCTCTAATCTTTCTTTCTTCTTTTTTTTTTTAGCATTTTTCGTTGTTTCACATCACATTTAATTTTTGTGTATTTCAACATTTAACTAAATATAAGTACATAAATTGTTAAAACCCAAAACACAAACATATATAATAAAAAGAGTAAATGTAGTCGTTAAAAAGAGAAAACTTGAATATTTTCTTTTACCCAAAAAAAAATTAGGCATGTTTAGTTTAGCTCCGATTTAGTACTAATTTCAAATCTAAGTATGTCTTCAAAGTAGATATGCACTGGATAAAAATATAGAGTCACACATTTGATCGATTAAATATAAAATATGGATAAATTTTGAAGGTTTCATCATCCGATTAAGTTTTAAGGTATTTTTGCAATATAATTGGAAAATAAATTATGGAAGTCCATAATTATGTGTTTATTTACTCATCAAAAATAAGCGACAAAATCTACTTGACCATTGAAATCTACAGACAAAGATATCGCTGCCATCCACTTGACAGTATTTTATTGGAGGGAAATTCTGTTCATTTAGCCCACCATGTAAAAAAGCAAACAGATATATATAAGTTGCTGGTAAGAAGAAAGAACAGTGGTAAAGTCAAGCACTTGGAGGTTGATGGCAGTAAAAGGTCAAGGTGTAGTAGAGCGATGCTGCAGTAATACATCTCCATACACACATACAGAGAGAGAGAGAGAGAGAGATATTATATTGAAATATTCTCCATTACCCATTTAAACAGCAGCTTGTATACTACACATTGGCAAAAAATAATAATAATAATAAAAAAAAAAACGCATATTTATAAAAAGAAAAAAATAATAATAAAAGAGAAAGACAAACTTGAAAGGTCACAAAAGTCTAGGGCTTTTTCTTTAGAGATCATCATCTTCACATCTTCTTCTGTTCCACAACACAAACCCTTCTTCTTGCCTTGGTCTTTCTTTTTTAATTTCTCTCCATGGAACCTAATGGTTCAAATCAGAATCCTAAAGAAATCACAAAACCAACAACAGAAACCAGACCACCATCTGAGATCAAGGATTTCCAGATTGTTATTGCAACAAAAGATGATGAAGCCAACAATGATACTAAGAAGCAATTAGCTCCTAGAAGAACATCCAACAAAGACAGGCACAAGAAAGTTGATGGAAGAGGTAGAAGAATAAGGATGCCCGCTCTATGTGCAGCTAGGATTTTCCAACTTACTAGAGAATTGGGTCACAAGACAGATGGGGAGACAATTCAGTGGTTGTTACAGCAAGCCGAGCCATCGATCATAGCTGCCACGGGGACGGGGACCATGCCGGCCTCAGCTTTAGCTGCAACGGGGTCCTCTGTTTCTGAACAGGGGCATTCTGTTTCGGCAAACATGTTGACAAAGATGGAAGGTCTAGGACAAGGTCCAGGACCAGGTGTAGGGTTTGGGATTGGTAGTAGGACCAGCTTAGCAATGAGTAACGGTGTTGGTTTAGTGAGATCTCAAGTGAATCCACCCAGTGGTGGGGTTTGGCCTTCAATTAGTGGAATTGGGCCAGGGCTTGTTCAATTTTCTGATCAGTCAACAGGTAGTAATATCGGGGGAGGTGAAAATTCCAACTTTATGCATAAGTTTGGTTTCCACGGACTCGAATTCCCTAATATGAACATGGGTCTGATTAGTTTCCCCACCTTTTTATCGGGTACCAATACCCGGCTTCCTGGTTTAGAGCTCGGTCTATCACAAGAAGGTCATTCAGGAGTGTTGAATTCTCAAGCCTTGAGCCAGATTTACCAGCAGATGGGGCAAAGTGGTGGCGCCGGAGGACCAGTTTCACATAGTCAGCCGCAACAAAATCCTGATGAGGATGATTCTCAAGGATCTGGAGAGTAACAGGATTCGAAGTTTGAGTAGCTGTTTTCAAGTATTGAAGGAAGGTTGATAGTCCTGAAGAAAATAGATTTATTAAGCCTAAGGATTTGCTTGTATTATGAAAGAGAATTCAATTTGTTGGGCATTGGAGAGGGGGCTTTTTAACTGGATTATCTGTAGGGTCCAGTAGGATTCAATATCCATAGCTGATCTTTTATCCAAGCCTCGAAGTTCAGGTTTTCTTTCAATTACTTTTTCTTTAATCCATCACCTTTTTATAACTCGTAACTTAATTCGGTAAAATGGAGCTTAAATTATTCTTCTAGTTTCTGATTCTTTTCATTTGTTATGTGCAGGAGTGATTGAAGAGCTCTAACAGGTTCCGGGTTGCATTTTTGGATTTATCTTAAGTTTGATTTGAGGTGTGTTGATCAGCTGTATTATATTTTTTGGTCCATAGTATGTAGTATACTGTCCTTGCATCAGAACATAGTGAGAGAATGTTTTTTTAAATGAATTTGAATATCCAAGCAAGATCAATTAGTATATTGATTAGTATTTGGTTCATGCTTCATCAGACTAGACAAGGTCATGACAAGGTTTTCCCAGAATTGAGTTCTGTCGAGAAACTCGACAGGTTTCTCAAATCACATCATCTTCCTGAGTGCAATTTGTGTTGCTCACCTCTTTTTGCAAAAAGCAAAGTGATTAATGTTTTTGTACTGAAGTATGGAAAAGAGCATAACTTTTCATGCGGGCAAAAGTTGCTAAGTGGCACTGGATGTATATTGGCATGAGTAGACTGAGAGCTAATCAAATATAGATTTAGTAGTTATAATGGTGGATTTATAGTCCGATTGTAGTCCTGTCCTAGGATCAATTCCAACATAAGAGGGGTCCTTGTTATAATCTGAAATTGACAATCTTTGGGTGGTAAGCTGTATATCCGAGGGGCTGGTAATTAAATAGAAAAAGACAGTTGAGTGATGAAGGATCAGTAAGAACTGCAGTGACCTGGTGGCTTGCTGGGATCAGATATATGTAGAAGCGAATGTGCAGCACTAATGGCTTGTATAATTTATCTGGTAGGTCTTACCTTGTGCTTATTTCTTCGTCAACCTGTAATGAGTTAGTTGATTGCTATGCAGGATTGGCATTCCTCGTTCCATGAGATTGATCACCTTATTGGTTGTTGCATCTATTTGACCCCTTCCTATTACTCAGTGACACAAAGCTTTAGAAATATAAGATCACATAGATAGGTGCTCCAAATGCTTGAGTGGCATTAGATTCATATGATCAAGTGGTAGTAGTTCTTGGTGGCTTGGCACCTATTGTAGGTGCTCGAATACCCCACAACTTTCTTTCTTTGATAATTGCTTAGTTCTTGAATCTTTTCTACATGAAGTAAAGTAACTGCATCAAGCATGGATTGGAGCTGGGAAATCAGATACGGCAATCTTTCTTGGTGCGTCACTATAGTCGGATTCACTTAACCGAGGGCTTAGTGCAGAAATAAGCATGACTTCATTCAATATCTAGAAGAGACAGTTTTCAGTACCTTAAATCACAAAAGAATGATGCTGAACACCAATTGGTAGGAGTTTATGATCAAACATGTAATCAAGTTCATGTTGACTTTGCTTGTGTCCTAAATAAAAATCACGTCTCTCAGCTTAAAAAAAAAAAAATAGAAAAAGAAAAAGAAAAAGGAAAAGGAAAAGAAAGAAAGAAAGAAAGAAAGAAAGAAGGAAGAGAGGGAGAAATTTCGGAAAAGAAAGGATTCCATTAGGTGTGTGTAGACCTAATTTTTAAAAGTTTTCTAATATTCCTTGATAGTAAGAAAGAATGGGAAAAGGGGAAAAAGAAACGGAAACAGAAGCAAAAGCAAATATGCCAGAGGTTGACATGACACAGTATACTCTGTGTGGTAAAAACTGCTATAAAAAGGCGCCCTTCCTGTATTATAAGGCGTGGCCGACTTTCAATTTTTATTTGTGGTGGTTGGCATTGAAGTTTCCCTCTTTAGTATTTTGATATCCGAGGCATTTATTAGCAGGTAATCGAATCAATACGTTTCATGTAATAACTGCAAAAACATTTTCCTCGGCTTTATTTATGGGTAGGTATTATAACCATTTTTTTTTTTTTCTTCCGTGTGTTGTCATAAATAATTATCCCTACGGTTTTCGTGTTTCCTTTCCCGAGCGCGAATGTCTCATTTCCCAAAGCCCTTCTTCCTCGTGGGGGAAAAGTAATAATAATACTAGTATTAACATGACAAGATTGAGTTGAATTGCTTTTTTTACATGTATCGATTGTTAAAATCTGATTGATGTCTTCATACTATAAGAGAAATACTATATATGTGTGTGTGTATATATATATAAAAATAAATATATATTTTTTTTTTCATAATCTTTTACCTCATAAATCTAAAAAAAAAAATTATAGTGTATAGGTTAAATTCTATAGTTTTAGATTAGGTGAAGATAAATGGACACCTTAAATATATAGGTTTATTTTAAATATATATATATATATATATGTGTAATATCACGGTTTACATTTCTATAATTATACACTTAAAGTTTTGACTAATCTAATTATATATTAAATTAAAGATTTAGTCGAGATTGTTTATACTTCTACTAACTCTAACTCATATTGTAGGTCTAGTCGGTACATTCAACTAATGAGATAATTACCTACTATTTTATAAGAGGTGCTCGATAGCTACTTGTTCAGGATCGTACAACCTTGAAAGGTCATGGAGAGCTATTTCATTGGTTAAATATACTAATTGGATTAACAATATGAATTAAAATTAATTAAAATATAGATGGTAATAATTAAATTTTTGAATTAAGTGTATAATTAAACAAAGCGAAACTTTATGTATAATTATAAAATGTAGCAAATTTGATGTATAAATTATGATGTTGAACCAAAGAAATAACATCAATGTTCTTATGGTGCATATATATATATATATATATCATCTAGGAATTCTACATCCTCTTATGTAGACTTTGCAAAGTTCTTTTGCAAAAGATTAAAAAAAGAAGCGAAGCCTATACATGAAACTTTCGATAGGAAATCAGCAGCAGAATCTTGTATGCATCATGATCTACAAGCTTTACTTGCAAGCATCAACAACATTTATGGACTTATTATTACATCTACAATGTAAAGTAACTGAGTCTACTGCTATATTGGAGCCATTGTTAATTTCAAGCTTTCTGAATCCCGTTAAGTGACAGAAATACAGCCCCCCAAACAATCCTCATAACTCATTTAGTATACCTAAATGTCCAAATATTTTTGCAAAGCCCATAATCCAATGGCATTCTAAATCTTTAAAGATAAAATAACTAACCCATCTGCATTCAATTTTACGCAACCTTTTATTAGAGGAGAGGGGATCGAGAAATGATGTATGTATCGATGTTGCATTATTTCTTCTCCCTTCTATCGAAAACCAAGTACTCGTATTTTCTCCATTGAATTAGGTGTTCTAAAGAAGTATGTGATGTTGATTGTCTAAAAGATAATTTATGTTGAGCCATAAGGACCGAATTTTATAACCGAACGCAATTGCATATGGTGGCTTTAACCGACGAAAAATTTTTGCTTTTCATTGTAACATCAGAGGATGACGAGTCAATTAAATTGGTATCAGTAGTAAAATGCAACCATCTTTTCCTGCTAGATAGAGTCCCATAGATTTAACACTAAAGCATGACCAATTATCTTCTCGAGGATCTTCACAACTTGGGCAAATCAATTTTGACAAACCCGGACCAAAAATTGATCCGAGAATAAAAAGCGGTTAAAAATCAAGAGAGTCGATAAAAATTGAACCGTATTGAACGGGATCATTAAAAATACTATAACATAATTCATATTTATTTATAAAATAATAAAAATTACTTACATTTTTTAAAATTGAAAGTTAAGAGTATTTTACTTTTAATTTTTTATTTTTATTTGATCTACATTTTTTTAAAACAAATTAGTGTATTTTCTATAACACACAAAAAATATAATATATTTTAACCTGAAAAAACTCAATGAGTTCTTATAAAAATAGGACTGGACCACAATCAAATCAATTAGATCAAACTGGAGTCACTATTAATGAGAGTCAAATGGATAACTTAGACCGGTTTTATAAAGAATTTAGGTTAAACTTAGTTGGACTACACATTAATGCAGCTCTGACAATACTGAAGCAAAATATAATAAAATTAGATATAATATGTTCAAGTTTCAACCGTTCGGATCTAACAGATATAAAATAAAAGAAAAGATGAAAGGCTAAATTAATTTCGTATAAAACATAGATAAGACAGTAAATAAATCCAATTGCACAAGAGTTGGTTATCCATCGTTCACAGTCCTCCATGAAAAACATTTCAACTTTTGGTGCCAAATTTGACACCCGTATCCGATTCTGGTCGTTTCTTTAAGGGCGGTCCATGATAAATACCCCTTGAGAAAATTTTATTATTGGTCGAAAATGACGATCAAGGTAATCTTCTTTCCCTGGTATTGGATAAATGGGTCCTATCTCAGAAGCAAGTTTGATATTAGAAATCCAATCTTTGCTTCGCCGATTCCATTTTTGAGATGCAGTTTGTGTTTGATTACGACTTTTAAAGAATGTTTCTCTAATTATTGTAGCAGAATCTAAATCCTTCAAAAGAAAACAATTAATGGAAGAAGTGTTAAGGTATTGAGCTGATATTCTCTTTCTATATTTCTTCTTACGAAAATCTACCTACAAACATTAATTACCCAGAAAAATCTACCTATAAAACCTTCCTTATATTGAACTCTTCACTCCGTACGATTCATTTCTTTTTACCAACTTTTTTCTAGCTAACCCCCACCCCCCAAATGTCCATCTAAACTAACCAATTTCCAACTATTCCAATAATTTCTATACACATTTGAATAGCCATTACGTTGGAAATTTCACACTAATTGCTCCACTTTATTAATAAACTTTGCTCGAGAAGAAGAAGACTGCATATAATAGAAAGGAATAGCTTTAAGAATTGAATTGGTCAGTATGACACTTTCAACAGTGCTAAGTAATTTGCCCTTCCAACCTAAAAACTTCTTAGCCACTTTATCTGATACAGGATCTAGCTTATAGGATTTTACTTTCGAGCCTTTATCAAGTGGAAGGCCTAAGTATTTACAAAAGCTTTTTTTTTTTTTTAAATTCTTTTATCCCCATTTAGTCCATGTGCAATTTTTCACGGATAAATCGATATTTTGAGGTAAGTAGGCCTTAGACTTTGATTCATTCGTTCCCAGTCCTGACTGTTACCTAAATGTTATACACAGTTGGTTGATCCTACGGTTGCTTTAGATAATAGCAGTATATCATTAGCAAACAAGTTATGAGACAGCTGAAGTTGAGTTTTAGCTTACTCAAATTGGCTTCTAATTACCTCTATTTGCTTCATGTTCAATAAAGTCAACACAAATATTCCATCGCGATTCACCTCACCTACTTTTGACGGATTGATTTCTCTGAAGGTGCTCCATCAACTAAAATTCATACATTATCTAGTATTATGTTTTTTATTGCATATGCAGGCGACATTTTCTTTCCAGGTAGTGGTGAAAATGGCATTGGAGAAAGCAAGAAATACTTATAGTAAGAACAAAGACCTCGGTCAATTGAGGTTTTTTTTTTGGTATTGAAATTGTTCGATGTTAAAATGGCGCAATATCATCTCAAAGATATTATTCCATGAATCTTAAAAAAAAAAAAAAAAGGTTATTATTGGCAAACCTAGCAGATGTTCCTAGTGAACATAACCTAGACCTATGGAAAGAGGATGAAGACTTTGAGGATAGTTCATTGTTGGAAAACTTATCTATCTTACGATGACCAGACCAAATATTATATATGCTATGAGATTAGTCAATCAAATTTATGAAAGAACCTAAAAATATCATTAACAAGCTGCTTGCAACATTTTGAGATATGTAAATAAAAAAATAAAAGAAAAATCTCCAAGCAAAACTATTGTGGTTTTAAAAGAACATATAATATGTATATATATAGTCCGTTATTCAAATTCCAGATAGAAGATCTACATCTGGTTGTCGCACTTTCGTAAATGGAGGAGTAAGAAACAGATGGTCGCGTCTAGATTTAGTCATGAAACTCAATATTGTTTTATGGCTCATACCACATGCAAACTAATTTAATGAAAGCATTGGAAGAAGACGCTGGTATTAAATACAAAGATCTTATTCCAATCATTGTGTTAATCAAGTTACAATTCACTCTACCAGCAATTTTGTCTTCCATGAAAGAGCAAATCGCATTAAAGTAGATTGTTACTTTTTAAGGGATATTGTCACCAATAAAAAGTGTTGTACTTCGTTTGTACCTTCGAAAGATCGTATTGCTAATATGTTTACTAAAGCTCTTAAGAAGGACGATTTTATTAGATTAAGTGATAAAGTTTCACATGATGAACATTCATACTCTAACTCGAGGGGGAGCATCAATTTTATGATAAATTATAGGCTCTTTGTTATAAGATACGTAGAGGTAGGGTTATAAATGAAGTTGTCACATGAAAACCGCATAAATATTGCACTAAAGGAGTGATGCGTCAATATCACTTATAAAGAGGATTTAGAAAGAAATAGTTAGGAGGAGGAATAGGTAGTTTTGGTAGCTTAAGTATACTTATAACATGTGAAGGAGCTATTGAGCATTAACCTCACTAAGATTAATTAAGTATCAAACAGTTCTTCACTTAAGTGTTGATCTAGTCTTTGAGAGCATAGAGTTCACAAATTATCACTATTTCTCTAATCTCTAAAGTTTCTTAAAAGGTGTCTATTGAAAAGAAACAGTTGGGTATTTATAAACTCTTGAATTTGATGGTAACCGTCCGATCATATGAATGATCAATGTTCAAGATTAAGTTTGCTCATTTAAGATTATCCCAATAAGCTTACTATGAGCCCAAACCAGTAACATGTTTTATTAAGTGTGCGAGCCTGTTTGAAAAAGGTTGAGAAAGGATAAACCGATTCAACTATTCCTTTTTTTAGTTCATCAAGCTAAATCTCTTTAATTCATCCCAACTAAAAATTGGACTCCATAAGCCCTATCACTTAATTTAAAGAGTCAAGCCCAAATAAAATAATTAATTAATAACAAATTGATTATAGGCTTAACCCAATATAAAATTAGCCCTCTAGAGGACAATTTTAACTTTGACTTTGTAAATTATTATTATTTTTTCCTTTACAGCAATTTACTTGCTCTTGGATTCTTGTGTGTATATGAGTTAAGTTGTAACATAAACAAGAAAATGTTTTTGTTATATTCTTTTCTACTTAATTGATGTTCTTTTCCGTTACAACTTTTAGTAAAATATTTTCAATAATAGCTCTTCAATTATATACTCAGAAGACATAGTATTTATTCAAATAATATCACTTAAAGTTGCCACCTTTGCAACTAAATGAGGAAAAGGAAGAAAGTAATGTCTTTTCTTTAAATAATCCTTAGATTATGTCGCATGTGAAAGTGCATAAAATCATGTCCTCAAGACAAGCTTTTGAGCGGATTTGTGTACAAGCTCCATCTTAGGGAATGGACATTACTTCGACCGTTTCCTTGGCTATTATATATGATTTCTTCTTTATTATTTTTCTCTAATCTAAGTAGATGAAAAAGCATCTCAACTATGAATAACCACACTATAACTCCGAATTTGCACTTAGTCACTCTGGCAACTGCAAGGTATTAGGTATATACTATTTGTTAATAGATATATCTCTTGCAAAATTGTGACCTTTGAGTGGTAGTCTATACGGAGAGAGTAGCAAGTGAGAAAGAGTTTGTATGTTGTATCCTTAGAAATAGAAGATAGAGAGAGAGAGAGAGAGAGAGGGGTTAGAAAGAAACAGTGAAGGTTTTTTTGTTTAGCTAAGCAATGCATTCATATTTTAAAAACAAGATTTTGGGACAATCAAATATTGTGTCTTCAAAACATGATTTAACATGAGATATTTTTGGAAATACTTTCACATGTGACGTAATTCAAGAATTATTTTTAAAAAAGCTTCTTTTTTATTTTTTCCTTTTCCTAGTGAAAATAATATAATTTTATTGATTTTTCTACAGTCTCATTCTTATTTTTTAAAAAATCGATCTCGCTATCTATTTTACTCTTAATTTATACTCTTTTAAATTTAAATCATTAAACAAACTATAAATTTAACGGTTTAGATTTTTAGAAAATGAAAACAAATGATAAGATGAAGAGTAAAATAAATCTCGTCAAAATAAAAAATGAAATTGTAGAATTAATGACAATATTATTATTTTTTCCAAAAATCCCTAGAACGTAGCACTTGCAAAAATAATCCCTTAAGCACTTTATATATACAAAATCATGTTTTGAATAGGCAATTTTTTATCTCACTTTAACCTTCCCTAATGTCACATTCTCAAGACCCCTCTTTTCTGATCTTCATAAAATAAACAAAACCCACCCCACGCCCTCTCCCTCTCTGAAATTGAACATGCCATCATATAATCCTTCCTTCTCGTTGGATTTGTAAAAATTTCAACTTTTACATTATCTTTATTTAACGTTTTGTATAACTGAGAATTTTTGTTTTTACATCTTTTACTTAATGAATCTCAACTCAAATGAACAATTTTAATTCCGGATGCGCAATTGTTGCTAAAGTTTAAAACTCTATAGAAATTTTTTGGTGATTGATACATTTGAAATTTTCACAGCTCAATAAACAAATTTTACTCAATTTATCCTTTTAAAATATTATCATTATAATAAACGATTAAGATCATAAAAAAGAAAATAACATCATGATGATATCATTACATATTTTAAAAAATTAAAAAATTTTGAATTATTCTAAGATTACATCCTTATTTTTTATGAGAGCGTATCACTATCCATCTTGTTTTTAATATGTACTCTTTTAAATCTAAATTATTAATTGAATTTTAAATTCAATTATTTAAATGGTAGAATCTCTCGATAATTTTAATCATTTATTTATAAATTGAAAGATATTAAAAATATAAAATCGAGAGTACCTAAATCTACGAAGAAATATACGAAGGGTTTCAAACTTGTGTAGCGTTTACCCTATAAATGGCATGAATAGTCCATTCCATGTGAACAACCGAAAAATTTCATCGAGATTTATTCTTTTATTCATGGAAATTTCTAGTTTACACTTTCGAGTTTTGTCTATAGGGTGACGTAAGTAAGAAGACATTTGATTAGCATTCTTCATACGGGATGCTTTCTAGATGATAAGGCTATTTTAGTTTTTTTCCAAATGGAATTTAAAAGGAAAAAGAAAAAATGGGTAGGCCCATAAAAAGATAGCATGGGGGTCAAGAAGTCTTTTGGATCATAGATTGAGATGGAAGTGGCAGTGAAGCCAACTAGCCAAGGCCCTTGCTTTCATTTCCACTCTCAACTTCGCACTGTTACTGTGGTTCCTCACGACCATTTCCTACGTAGATCTCATCGTTCACGGTCTCTGCAAGTAAAAATGGATTCATCCACTACCTCCAAACCCAAAACAATTGACTCACACTTGCATGTTTGGGCATCTCCTCTAGAGGTAAAATTGAGTGAAAAAAGATCGCATCTTTTATTAACAATAAATATCTGCTTCCTGTCCCATATTCGTGCAAAAATAGATGTGGGGTCTAGATTATTAGTACTAGTGCCCGAACACTAGCTAACATAATTCAAGAAGTTTACAATTTTCTTGTAAAATGTTTAATCAACGTTGTCGATTGTAAAGTTTCCTTATTAATAAGTCAGCAAAGCCATTGGGTATATGTAGGTATATATTTGTGTTTTCTTATGATTATTGATGGATAATGAGTTTCAAGTTTGAACGTTTTGATGTCAAACATTATAATGAAATTTGGTTTCTTGTGAGTAAATTCCGACTATTGTCCTACTTAAGATGAAGTTTTATGTCGCCATTGTTATTCTAGTCAGCTACATGCATACAGCTTTGATAGTTTCAATAACTTATGTCTTAAAGATTGACATTTGGGTTGATGTATTTCTTTTGGCTTATTGTTAAAGGCTGCAGATAAATACCCTTATTTTCCCGGCCAAGAACCAAACTTACCTGGGCACTTTGATTTTCTTCTCCAGGTAAATGTTTGTTATATTATATGCATCACGATAAGATTGTTTGCATAAATGTTTTTAACTATTATACATAGAATCATAGTTATAGGATGCACCTTTGTGGACACTAAAGTAATTAGTGGATCATGCTTGCTTTCTTCATGCCACTGATTGCTGCAGTGCATGGAAGAAGCTGATGTAGATGGTGCACTCATCGTTCAACCTATCAATCACAAGTTTGACCATTCTTTTGTGACAAGGTATATTGAAGTTCACTTTTTATTCATACTTCTTGTCAATGATGCTGCAAGTTTGAGCTTTGCAGTGAAAAATGGTGGTTAATATTGCATTTTGGAGAGTTTGTACACGATGATGATGTTGATCCAATGATTCCTGCACATTGTGAACATAATTAACAAGAAGTTAATTTTCCAAAAAGAATAACTAGCCGGAAGTTTGATTACAAGTTGCATTTGTTGCATTCTTTGGTCAATTGGTTGATATTGACATTAGGCACGAAGCCTCAATCTGTCCTAAGAATCATCATCAGGAAAGAAATTTTGATCAGCAAACTGTAGAGACAAAGATTAATTGAAAAACCCCACAGTGTTGGCATGGCAGTTGAGGTTGAGGCTTCTTGGAGCCACATTTACAGTGTAAGCTGTATTTAATAGGCATGCTTGGATGGATAAGACTGGATAGTCAGTCCAATTACATTCACATGTCTACATCACACGGAAAAATAAAAAGCTTTATAGAATTATTAAGTTTGCTTAGAGCAGGTAGCATGGCAGCTGCCAGTCCAGTATGCTCTGATGCGGCGCAAAAATTCAGATCAACTCATAATTACTACCTCATGTGGCTGCATGACTTATATAAATAAGAATAATGATATATTTTGATCAATGAATGCTAAGCACCCTTGGGATGTGTTTTAGGAATGAAAACAAGTTCCTGATACGTAAAATCTGGTGGATGGTACTTCAAGTTATTCATGATGATGAAAAGGCAAATCCAGAATAAGAGATGAGAGAGATTGGAACCTCACTTTGCAGGATCAGATACTTCACTTCTACGATGAAAATTTGATCAGTTTGTTTGATGATTTAGGGCCACAGATCAAATTACATACAATAAGAAAAAATAACCCAAGGATAAAACTTGTATTTGGAAGCGAGCATGTATTTTAGATATAGAAAACAACCATCAAGCAGCATCCAATAACCACATCTTCTAAGGTCCTCATGACGTGCATGTTATTATGATGAGTACTTAGTATTCCTATCCAAGTGAGCAATTGTAGTGAAAAAGAAAAGTGGAAGCTCCTAACTGAGATCTTTGCTAGGGATGGATTGACGGTTGATACCATGTTTGTCACAGATGCCATTTCTCAGAATATATTATTTAACAAATATCAAGTTCAAGAACCAACCTTTCTGTAAAGAACATTATGGTTAGAGGAGTTATGAACAGTTATAATTGCACCCTTTGACTAATTATGCTGCACTTACTGGTTTGCTACTGTTGCTATTCTTTTACTGATTCACATTACTGTATGAAAGTTCAAACACAAAACATACAATGTATACATGATGCAATTACACGTTGCAGTGCCTTAAACAAGTATCCAACAAAATTTGTTGGTTGCTGCCTTGCAAATCCTGCAGAAGATGGAAGCGGGATTAAACAATTGGAGCAACTGGTTTTGAAGGTTTGAGCAGTACCACTGTAGCATGTAACCACTTAGTCTGAAAGGAATGTTTGACAATCTTTTTGCTAACAGGATGGCTACAGTGCTGTTCGTTTCAACCCATATCTATGGCCTGCTGGTCAAAAGGTATTGATTTGTATTCACAAATCAAGATTCTTTAGTTAATATCTTGTTACATTCGAGAATTGAAACAGTTGGTCTATTAACTCGAGTTAGATTAAAGAAAATAAGTCAAGTTCACAAAGAGAAAATGAGGTTCATGCTTTGAAGCTTATTTGACTTTTCCTACAATGGGGAATTGCTTTGTATTTTTGTTGTTTCATGCCTCTGTTCAAACTACAAATACCGAAAGAGAATAATTCAAACTTAAAATAACGAAAGAGAATAGTATCCTGACATTATTTCTAATTTCTGTTATAATGGACTGAGATTGAATTGAAATTTCAAGTGTAAAAATTATAAGTTCCTAATCGGTCTTCTTATAGGAAATCAATCTTCTGGTTGCAGAAATTTGTTGTAGAGTCATATGCATGAACTGCTAATGTATAAAAGCCTTCATATTGTTTAGTATATCTAACAGCTACACTTTCTTTTGCAGATGACAAACGAAATTGGGAAGGCTATGTTTGCTAAAGCAGGGGAGTTAGGTGTTCCAGTTGGTTTTATGTGCATGAAAGTATGACAGAGTTTCCAAATTCTTTGTCCATATGCACCCATATGCTGAGTTTATTTCTGTTGATTACATTATTCATGGCTATTCAGTGAAGAGTTCATATCTGTCAATATCATTGGGTACAATTTTACAGGGTCTCAATCTTCATATTAAGGAAATAGAGGAGCTGTGCACTGTGTATCCAAAAACAGTTGTGCTGCTAGATCATTTAGCTTTCTGCAACCCACCATTGTGAGTCTTCCTATTGTACGGACATGCCAGAATATTGCAAAATCCTGTATTAATTTTTGTCGACTTTCAGAAATGATGAGGAAAATCAGGTTCTCACTGAGCTTTTGCAACTAGCCAGATTTCCTCAGGTACAACTGCTCGTAAGACCCTTCAGCAAGTTCAGTTAATTTTAGATCCTCTCTTGTTTTTCTAGATGCCATCTCGACATTGTGTGGATATGTTGTTGTACCTAAGTTTATCCAACCTTGCAGATGCATATTGTTTGGAAGCCTTGAGAGAAAATTCCATATCCATACTCTCTACGCATGCTTTTCTTTCTGCACATGATAGATATGTTTCACCGCTGACTGATCCATTGTAAAATAGTCTCTTAACATTAATATCTCTTTTTCTTTTTCATGCACACACACCAAAGTTCAGGTATTCGTTCTTGTCCCAAATTTTTCATGTTGAACCTTGTCCGGCAGGTATATGTAAAATTCAGTGCTCTCTTCAGGCTATCCAGAATGGCATTCCCGTATCAAGATTTATCGGATCTCCTTTACAAAGTAGTCTCCAGTTTCGGTGCCAACCGAGTAATGTGGGGCAGGTATTTCTATTTAGATCTCCTCTGAGGGATAAAGTTGCATTTCTACTTTCAAAAAGAGAGATGCGAAGGATGAAGCATTTTGTTTTGTAATGCCTACAGTGATTTCCCATATGTTGTCCCGGAATGTGGTTATAAAGGAGCAAAAGAAGCAGCATACCTCATCGGCGACCAAATTTCTTTGACATCATCCGAGATGGAATGGATTATGGGGAGAACTATTACCAATCTCTTTAATCGTTGGGTGTGACCAGTTTCGTTGGTATTCATGTTAACAGCTCTTCCTCAGATATAGCTCAAATTAAAAGTCGTCTCCCCATTTTGTAGTAATTCAGATGAGACACATATTCTGAAATCGGGATGCGTTTTGCATTTTACATACAGCCTTCATTTGATATGGGTTTATGATTTTAGAAGCTCTAGTCAGTAAGCAATTCTTGGTTCATCGTGATTTTAGTCATGTCATCACTATATGTTTTAAGTTACTACTATATATCACAGTTGATGGTTGGTGGTAACTTAAAAACTGTTGTTTTGGAAACTACGTAGCATAGAAATTGGATGCACTGTGTCTTTGTTGAAGCAAGAATTTGGTTATTGACGTGTAGTGATAGTCTGTAGTAGCTTCAGACGGTATACGACCCCTGCCTTGACTTGCTTACTCATCTGGTGAAAATTCAACGGTCCCCGACTAGCTAAATTGTCCAAACATTAAAAAAGCGTTTGTATATATATATATAGAGAGAGAGAGACACACACACACACACACACACACATACAGATACAGATGTTGAAAAAGTGTTTTGAGAGCATATAAAACGCAAAGCTTTTCAATATATCGGCTTTTCTTTAAAGGAAAACGCACACTAAAAAAAATGCATTCATACCTTTTGTTTACACCAAAATTTAAATTATAAAAAAAAAAATAAAGGGTTAAAATTGGAGGACAAACATGCGTTTTCTGGAGAATGAAATCTATCTCAAAAGCGATTTATACAAATAATGCACATATTTTTTAGAAATAAGCAACTCTAAGCAAAGGCAGATGAGTGGTAAGTAATACTTTAATGGGTAAATTTCTGTAGATGTCATAAATGGGTCCAACAAGATAGTCTTTGCAATATAATGATTCGATAGAATAAGAAATAAAAAAAAGGATAATTTAGAGAGGGATTAGGCTTGAGTACTCTTGACAAAAGTTAAAATTGTTCAAGATAACTTTAATAAATCTTATTTTGGGCCATCGATCTAAAACTCTCTAAATCATTCTAAAATAAGAATTATTTAAATCCTCTCACTAATCCAAAAAAATTAGACTAACTATAATTTTACTAATACTATATTATAATAATTTCCTATTTATAATTTGATTTCATATATCCATGTTTTCATCTTCAATTACTTTGCATATATGTATTTTTAATTTTTACACTTCGCGTACCTATCTTCCATAGCTATTTATCGTTATTTGTGAGGGGACACATATTAGTATCTAACGTGGAATAATTCATGGAAGGTCTATGGTTTGGATACAAATGGCACCCAATCCAAGATCGAACTTTGGACATACTAAGTAAAATTATAAATAACCTATTATTCAACAATATCTACATATTTACGGTGTATTTTATTAAATCCTTTTCAAAATGGTTTTGTTTAATCAATATATCCTGAAAACGCATTCTTTATTTCTATAAACGAAAAAATATAGAAATAGGAAAAAAGAGAAAAAAAAAATACGAAAAATAAGAAAAAAAAAATACAAAAAAATGAAATAATATAAAAAAAATTAAAGAATGAGCAAACAAGAAATATGATAAAATTTTTGAAAAATAAAAATCAAATGTGTCAAGGTCAAGTCAAAACGTTAATCTAGGTCAAAAAGGGAAATTTAGATTCAAAACGTGTACACGCGACTTGATAAATTTTGAGTTTTTGGTGAAAAATATCAAGTTTTCTTTGAAATAAATATTTTTTTACTACAATCTTATTTAAATCTTGTATATTCGTGGAATTAGTTTGATTTAAATTAATTGTAGTTTCAAATAACGCTTTAATTAGATTCAAATTGGCTTATGACCAAATCAAGATTTAAATAAACTGGATAATAAACAAATGGAGCTCGCAGAATTATCAAATTAAACTCGAAATTATCTTTGCATGCATATTTTTGGCTATTTTATTACCCTTAGTATAATTTTTTTCCCTTGGGGAATCAACCGAACCAGACTCCGTTTTTGTTTAGAATAACAAAACCTATTTAGTTTGGCTGAGCTTAGATAAGTAGGGTTGCATCGTGGCTAGGAGTCGTTTGTGAAAGGTTTGGTAACGAGTTTGATCCATGCAATGCGCAATTTTCTGTGTTTTATTTTTGCTTCAATCAAGAAGTTACGTGCAATGCATGTGATCTTCTCCTCCAACTGTCGTACTAGAGGTAAGCAGGTAAATCTGTCGAATAGGATACTCATTCAAACCTTATACTATGTTTCAAGTGGATAATAAGGATCAGAACGTAAGTTTTAGATAATGATTAATAAAATCTCCTTTTATAAGCTACGATACAAGTATAAAGTCAGAGTATCGTGTCTTATCTTAAAACTTGTATTTTAAAATATACAGAATATAAGTTTTATAGTATTTTATACATATTTTATAATAATATTGAATCGAAGCTTATAAAAGGAGATTTTATTAATNAGGTTTGGTAACGAGTTTGATCCATGCAATGCGCAATTTTCTGTGTTTTATTTTTGCTTCAATCAAGAAGTTACGTGCAATGCATGTGATCTTCTCCTCCAACTGTCGTACTAGAGGTAAGCAGGTAAATCTGTCGAATAGGATACTCATTCAAACCTTATACTATGTTTCAAGTGGATAATAAGGATCAGAACGTAAGTTTTAGATAATGATTAATAAAATCTCCTTTTATAAGCTACGATACAAGTATAAAGTCAGAGTATCGTGTCTTATCTTAAAACTTGTATTTTAAAATATACAGAATATAAGTTTTATAGTATTTTATACATATTTTATAATAATAATTAAATAATATTAATAAAGAAAAAAAACTAATACTTTTCCTTTTTTTATTCAGCATCAAAGAAAATAAAAACAAAAGCTCAACTCATAATAAAATCCTAAAGTTATACATTATTTATATTTTACTATCTAGTCCCACTCAGTTCTTATTCTTTTCTTTTCTTTTTGTTTTTTTGGTAAAAACCTCTCTCTTCTTTTACTTTCTTTTTTTATTTTTTTGGGGTCTCTTCTTTTTTCTTTTACTAACTCTAATAAGGTCTTAAAAGTATCTCAATTATTAGCTTATTATCTAATATATTATATAAAATTACTTACTAATAGTTTTTTATTTTGTATATAATAATTTTATAATTTGATAAAAATTTTATTATAAGTGATTTGAAAAGAAAAGACAAAAAAAATTTAAATATGATCTGACTAAAGATCTGAACATTTTCAACCGTAAAAATATTTCCTATTTTACCTATCAAAGTTTATATTGTCTCAATTTAAAATATATTGCAACCTAAATAAATTATGACAAGCAAGTCTAGCGATAGTATAGTTATAATTTTGATATGGATTATGCGTACAACATAAAATCTTGAAGGAAGATAAAAAGAAAAAAATACAAATTCCATAAGAAATCCTATACTTTATAAACACACATTATAACATGATTCTAAAATGCCACTAAATAGGTTTTCAGTATAAAAACTTAAAAACCTATATTTATAAGATAGGATACATATAAGACCTTATACCCTAATTATCCAATACTCAGTCACCCCAACTTCAAACAACGACCAACAAATTAGACACATGCAAGAGAGAGATTGAAGCTTACCTTTTTTTATCGTACTTGATCTGGATTTTGATCAAATCTTACTCAGTTTTTCATCCAAATCACCAAGAAGATTCGATTAAGCTGAATAAATCAAATCAAATTCGTGCAACAATAATTAATTTTCGGATCGAGAGAAAGAGAAAACTTCGACTTCGATTCGTTCTCGTTAGAGGTCACTTAGAGCCAACAATTTGTATTAAACTTGATCTTTATAGATTAGATTCCTAAAATACTTAGAATAACAATTAACTCAAATCAAAACAGCACAAATAAAAATAGTTTAGAGCTTTCTGTCTATAAACTCGACGACCCATTTTCAGACCTCTCTCTGATCTCCTTGGAATGACGCGAGCTGAAGTGAAAATAGATGCCAGAATCTGGTATCAATTGATTTCTAATAAGTTGCACATTCATAAAAATCCCATCTTCTATTTCAATTTGTCTGCAAATGCACTAGATCTGAACACCTTGATAGGCTACAAGTTGGTATTCTAGAACTACCATCACTACCATCGTATCAAAGCAAAACCATTGATACAGTAGTACTCCTAACTCTCAATAAGGATGGTCCAGTGCATTTACCACTTCAATTACCACCAAAGCACCTTTTATTTAGTCCAATTTTAAAATTGCAAAAAGATAAAAGATTTAGAAATTAAAAAAAAAAAAAAGAAAATTAATCACTAACCATTTTATTTGTGTTTTGCAAGTCTAGTCTTGACAGTCCTTTAATGCAATTTAGCATTTTCAGCATGTTAAAGTATTTAATCTATTGTAAATGATTTATTCTTTTGCACGTTGCATGGTCAATTTGCTTACTTGCATATTGTATGATTAGTATAGTTAGCATGTTTATCATAGTCGATCAATATGTAATATGATTGATATCGACGGTGAATATGAATGCTGGATGCTATTTCTCTAATATGATTTAGTGATTAATCATGTTGACAAGTTTAGTGAAGTTAATTAGCATGTCAACTATGTGGCAAAATTGTGTGTCTCTTTTTCTTTTTATAAAAATTATGCTTTCTCAAAGATTGCATGTTTCTTCATAAGAACCATAAAATTTTGCATTTTTTACTAGAACTTGCATTAATTAATCAAAACAAACTTTTCTATAAAAATTACATTTTTTTGTATTTTCTTTTCAAATTTACAAGTGCCACACAATCATTAGCTTATTGCGTTGAGCAAACTAACAATATAATATGGAGATATCTAAGGTATAAATGATGAAAAAAAAAAGGTTTTAATTGAGTATACAACTAAATAAGTCAAAATTACAAGTGTAAAATTATAAAAAAAATAAAAATAAAATGTAAAGTTTGTGTAAATCAGGACATTGTCCATTTGAAGTTTGTCCAAGTTTAAATTGCTAACATTTTTCATAATATTCTCCACCAAATGCTGCAAGATATTTGTTAAAACCTTATCCTACAAGTGTATATTGAATTTCTCTATCCAATATTCAAATTTCAAATATCTAGAACTTATCTTGAACATATTTCGTAAAGGTTGGAGATTTATCATCGAATCCTCGTAATTCCTTCTCAGTTTCTGTAATAACATAGCCATTTTTTTTTTTTTTTTGAGTAATAGTAATAACATGGTTGTATCGTTCAAATATAACTAACCATGGAGTTAGGCCTAAACTTGTAAAAATTCAAAATCTGATGAAAAGTCGAGCTGCCTTTTCTTAGTTGAAGAAAACTGTCTCTATTCACTTTGTCATTGAGCTGGACACATGAAGAAGCTAATATTATCACAAATGGAACAGATTGGGGCAGCTCATTTTATTTGCTGAGATATGAGTTGCTGACAGACATTGTGGGGAACATTCTTAAAATCAATCGGGATGAAGCGATTGAACTTTCAGCCATTATTTTTTCTTTTTTCATTTTATGGTAATGTTAGATATATTTTTCTTTTAGTTGTGTTTTTCTGTGATAACCGTTGCACAGTGTATTTTTCTTTTTCTCTTTTTTTAGTAACTGTGATTAAAAAAGGTAATAAAAAATTAATATCTACCAACTTTTTAATATTTTTTTTTATAACACATGTATTTTCTAGTAACATTATCAAAAAATACACGTATGCAATTACGACCGAAAAATTGGCCCCCAGCGCTAAACCGAATAGTTTAAAGGCTGAACGCTTTTCGAATTGCCGGACTTGTCTTAAAAACACGACGAAGAATTGGTTGGAGCTTTGTATTCACGTGAGATTGGGTAGTTGAACTTGAAATTACTTTGAGGTGCTTGCTTTCGAAATATCGGCTGCCACAGTTTGTTAAAAGCATTAAATCTATAACGTTTGAAATAAGTAAGAATAATGGTTTGCCCCTTAAATACAATCAAGCTGAGCACAACTCTGTGATTTTTAAATTTCATTAACCCAATTGGCATTATTGACTTGCACTTTTGAAATTGACAAAATTTACACAGCTTTTCACATTATTGCCATATGTCAAATCGACTTGAATTCACAAAAAAGAAAAATGGGGAAAAGGAAATTAATATTACTTTTTATAAGAAAAAAAATAAAATCTATAAAAGTATGATTATTTCAAAACTCATTCTAAAAATATGATACTTAAAATTATGTATTTACATACAATTTTAAATTATACTAAACTGATTCTTGATTTTCGTCCGCTGGTTGCTTGTCAAATTCATCTCTTTGAGGAATTTTTTATGTCAATTCTGTTGAAAAAGACGAGATAGGAGAGGAAGAGAGGAGGAGAGGGGACAGCGAGAGGAGAGCAGGGAGAGAGGAGCAAAAGAGAAACTAACACGGAAGAGAGTTGAGAAAGGAGAGAAAGGAATTGAAGCATGCGAATGAAATCAAAATCTAGCATTACTAAATTACATGTTTTTTAGAATATTTTTTTGTTTAGCCTTATTTTTAAGATTATTATTTGAAATTACATTTTTCTTTTCATTTTTCAAAAAAGTCTTGTCTCTTTTTCTTTTCAAGTTGACTAAGCAAATATAGACCTCTATTTGAAATTACTTGAACAACTTTTTCTTTATATTTTAACACGGGAGCTTTTATCACATAAAATATAATAGCAATATAGAATCATAAAGTGATAAGCAACATATAATAACTTAGAAAGTAACATAACAAATAATATTCATGTTGATATTTTCTTGATTTATGTCACTCTTTTCTTAACCCGATCTATACTAAATCCCACTAAGGTTGGCAATTCATTTTGTTATGCTATGTCTCGTGTAATACCAAATAAAAATATAAAGTTATAAACAAAATAAAAAGAAGGTCATAAATTAAGAGATGGATTAAAATTAGAAAAGTGTTACAGTAATTGCCAAAGAATTAATGAAAGGTATATTTGTCAGCGTACAAAATTCCTAACCTATCCTTGCATATAAAACCCTTCCGTTTCTCACAATCCTAACATAACTCTATTTTTAATAGCCTTGATGGTGCAAACCAAAGCCAAGAGCAAACAAGGTCAACCGCAAGAATAGGTCATAGCTTGCTAAAAGCTTGATAAGGGTAATGGGAAACGCATGAAAGAATGGAAATGAAATGAGAAATAAGTAAACCCACAAACAACTCAAAAAAATATAACACAGCAGCGGAAAAACTTCCGAGAACTCATGACCCAACTCAATATAATGCACGAATTGGTCTAAGGAAGTTACTCACTACTTAACCTTACTTAAAGGTTAAAATAAGAGTGAAATAAGAGTAAACAAATAATGTTTACGAAAGAGGAATATCCAATGTATTAATTGATAAGCTGATCTCTACAGCTATATGTACAAGGAGTATTTCTACCAGAGAAATTAAGACAACCTGCATAAAAAAGGAAAAGAGAAAAGGGATATTGTCCTAAAGAAGTAGTGTACAAAGTATATAAAGAGTAAAAATGAATATTCATGGAAAAGCAATGATTATAGTAGTAAATTCTACAAGTGGTCCTAGACACGTGGTAGCAATGAATTGTTGCTGCTGTTGGAGGATGTATACAAAGTAGTGCAAGCTAATTGGGTGATTGAGTAGGGGTGCTAAGCAAGCGCCAACTCGTCCGAACAGGAGTGGCTAAGAATTAGTGCAGGGTAACTCTCTCAGCAAGAATGATGCTAAATAAGTGGTTAGCTCGAACATGATTGAACAGGTGTGCAAGGTTTAGTTGCTATCAAGGCACTCTTCAAGTTAGCATACAATTTCCAAGAGATGGGCAGTCATTCAATACGGTTTAAAGAGTTTATCAACAACAAGGAGTAACTCAACCTCGATAGGAGTAAGAAGATTCACCTTGTTAGTCCCTCTAATCTTTGAGCACGGCTGTAGATCAAAGGCCCAGTAGCCTAATTCCTATCATTCCCTTAAGGTTAATTTGGATTTGGAATCAAATTCGACTGGTCTTCATTCAATTCTCCATCAAGGTAATATGGACCAAGGTCAGCAATGTTGAAGGTGTCTGAAACCCCATAATCTTCGAGAAGTACCAATCTATAGGCATTGTCGTTAATCTTCTGAAGGATTCTAAAGGGTCCTTCAACCAATGCAGACAACTTATTCCTCTTCTTACTCAGAAATCTTTCCTTACTCAAGTGCAGCCATACTGAGTCTCTAGGCTAAAATTGTCTCGTCGTCCTACCCTTTACCTTCTCTCGTATTATTCTAGTAACTTGGTCGATTTTTCGAGTAATTTTGTCATAGATGTGTTATAGGGATTGCACTTAGACTCTTGCATCAAGGTCTTCTTGCTCGGATACAAGTATAAGGGTATGATCAAAGGGTAACTCAAGATTAAAACCATAGACAACTTCGAAGGGGGTTTACTTGGTGGTTTCATGCATTGTTCGATTTAAGCGAATTCGACCAAAGATAAATAGATGTCCCAATCAACTAAGTTCTTACTTACTATAGCTCCAAGCAGTGAGCCTAAAGTATGATTGACTACCTTTGTTTAACCGTCAGTTTGGGGTTGACAAGAAGCACTAAATAGTAGTTCAGTCCCCATCCAACACCATAGGGTTCTCCAAAAATAGCTCAAGAACTTTGGTTCTTTATCTGATACTACACTTCTCAACACGTCGCGTAACCAAATGATTTCCTATAAGAAAAAAGAAGCAATAACGAAGCATCATTAGTCTTAGAATAGGGCGCAAAGTATGCCATATTACAGAATCTATCCAAGATGACCATTACAGAATCTTTGTCTCAAGTTATTCTTAGTAATCCAAAGACAAAGTCCATACTCAACTCAATCCAAGGTCTCATCAAGACAAACAAAGGCATTACTTTCCCTTGTTTAGCTTGGCACTTAGCCATCTTACATACAGCACAATTCTCAACAATTCAGTGTACATCTTGTCTCATTCTCGACCAGAAGAAATGCCCACTTAACAACTCATATGTCCTTCTCTCTCCAAAATGTCCGTAGAGTCCTCCACTGTATGCTTCCTTGATCAGTAACTCTCTTAGTGAACAAGTCAGCACGCACAATTTCCTTCCTTGAAACAAGTATGCATCTTTCGTATGATAGCAGTCTACTGTCCTTCCATTTGCACAACACGTAAGTATGGGTTTGAAGTGTAAATCCCTAAAGTACTGTTCTTTAATGCTTGTAAACACAAATAATCTAGTTTGTAGTTCGGTCAGGAGTGCATGTCTCCTTGAAATAGCATCTACAACGATGTTGCTCTTTCCTTACTTGTATTTTATTACAAAATTGAATCCTTCAAGAAATTCGACCCAACTCACATGCCACTTCGACAACATTGTCTGACTTTGGAGATACCTCAAAAACTTATGGTCAGTATAGATGATAAATTCTCTCGGTAATAGATAATGTTGCCATACTTGCAATACCCAGATAAGTGTTAAGAGTTCTTTATCATACACAGAGTAGTTCTGTTGAGGTTTCCTAAGCTTCTCACTATGGCAGGCGATTAGTCGACCTTCCTACATTAAGACAACACCTATCCCAATGCCTGACGCGTCACATTTTAACTCAAATGTTTTCTTGAAATTAGGTAAAACTAGTATAAGGGCAGAGGTCAACCTTTCCTTTACCTCGACAAAGCTTCTCTCTTCCTTTTCTCCCCATCTAAAGTCGATGTTCGTCTTCATCAACTCAATATGGGGTGTAATGAGGGTACTAAAATTCCTTATAAATTTTCTATAAAAGGAAGCCAATCCATGGAAACTTCTCACCTCAACACTAGTAGTAGAAGTCGGCCACTAGTCGATTGCTCGGATCTTCTCATCGTCCACCTATAAAGCTCCTCCACTTATTACATAGCCTAAGAATACCATTTCCTCTTAGAAAAAGCTACATTTCTTAAGATTTCCGAATAATCTCTTAATACGAAGGATATCCAACATGGCACGGAGATATTCATAGTGACTTAGCATGTCTGCATTGTATAGTAGGATGTTGTCAAAGTACACCACAATACACTTTCCCATTAGATTTCTTAGCACATGGTTCATTAATCGCATGAAAGTGCTTAGGGCATTTGACAAGCCAAATGGCATGACCATCCACTTATGGAGTCCATGCTAAGTTTTGAACGCAGTCTTCCATTCATCTCATGGTCTCATGTAAATTTGATGGTAGCCAAATTTCAAATCAATCTTACTGAAAATCTTTTCTCCACCGAATTCATCTAGCATGCCTTCCAACCTAGGGATAGGATACCTGTATTTGGTCATTATCTTGTTCACAATTCGGCTGTCAATACACATCTTCCAGGTACTATCCTTTTTCGGCATTAGAAGCACTAAAACAGTGCAAAGGCTGAGACTTTCCCTAACATACCTTCTTTCTAGTAGCTTATTGACTTGTCGTTGGAGCTCAAAAGACTATTCGAGACTCATCCAATAAGCAGGCTTATTCAACAAGGCGGCACCGAGTATCAAGTCAATGCAATGATCTATGCCTCAGATAGGGGGTAACCCTTCGGGCAACTATTCAGGAAACAAGTCAGCATATTCATCTTGTAACTCCCTTACTCCCAAGGGTAGTTCAACTTGCTCCATCAACTCTAATAGTCGCCTGACCAACATAAAGGTCAACATATCAGCTTTAATCGCATCTCAGACCTCGGTTGTACTCATCATCAGAGTCTTCTTCAATCCTTGAGCAAGTTTTACCTACAGTTTATTAACTTGATTCGGTAACATAGGGTTCAGTGTGATCTTCCTTCCTTCTTTCTCGAACACATAGGTATTCATGTATCCATCATGGATAACCCTTCTATCAAATAACCATAGTTAGCCAAGCAACACACGTAAAGGACAGATGGGCAATACGTCGTAGAGAACTTCATTAGAGTAATTCCCAATTGTGATTGGCAGTAATACTTGCCGAGTAACATGTAGTGCTCCATTGTCACTTAACCAATGCAACTTATACGGCCTCGAATGTGTGATAGTTGGCAACTTCAACTTTATAATCGGATCAACTAAGGCTACATTAGTGCAACTACCACTATCTACAATTAGCGCGCATACCTGATAAGAGTATCTTCCTTGGGTTCCTCATCAGTACTGTTTACTTCAAGCCTTAAGACTTCTCCCTTGATGACCATAATCCTTCAATTTAAACATTTAGCAACCATATGTCCAAACCCTTGGCATTTGAAGTACTTGATTTGACTTGTCTTCCTACCAAATACTTGCCCTTTATGTTCGAGTCAGGTCGGCACGTCACCTTCTATTCGGCCCTTCTAGTCAGTCCTAACATTTGCACATTTGGTCAGCTTGGTACTAGGCTAACCTCAATAACTTCCCTGAATTAGTCGGTTAGTCAACAGTCAAGCCAACATTCGACTCCTTCTCTGCCCCTCCACTCGTTGGGCTATTCATACAATTTCGTCCATTATAGTAAATTATTGGAGTTACACAATGTCTTGTATATCACACTCAACACAATTAGGAATTTAGAAACTGTTCACACTGATAGCTCCTCCACTTCATAGCGAATTATAAGCATTTGGAACTCTTAAACATACTCGTTAATAATTCGACCTCCTTATCTCAACTCTTAAGGTCAAACGAAAGTGTCTTATAGGTATGTACTCGGTACAAACCTATTTCATAGTATTCTTTTCATCTTAAGCCAAGTACTAACTTCTCAGTAACCTTCTCGTCTTCTTATAACCTGGAAATTCTTCTACTACATAGTGGTATATTTAGAGAACTCAACAATAGCAGTTCTTACTTTGTTGTAATCTTCATATTGGTAATAATCAAAGACTTACTCTACCTTCTCCTCCCAATCCAAGTAATCATCCACACTTCTAGACTCATTGAAGCTCGGAATTCGAAGCTTTACATGATCAGATGCTCGGACTGCTCAAGCTCATTCTTCTTCTTCATTATACTCTTCCTCATCCTCTTCATCCAAGTCTCCTAAGTCAATCCTTCTTCTCACTCATCCACCTATTACTCCACCTCAAACTTATCAAGTTAGGTTCTGACCTCTAGCAGGTCGAACAGCTTATGGAATGTTATGTGCAACTTCAACAAGTATATAAACCAATACATGAATAGCTCAAGTTAAGTCCACAAGAAAGTTAGCCACCTCATCAAATCTCTCGTCAGTGCTTCTTCGAGTACCTTGAGATTATTGGCCATGGTGGACAACACCACTATTGTCGTCCCTAACACCAGCATTAACCCTTGGGTTTATTGTTTTCTCTGATAGATCCAAATTTCAAACTCCTTAATTCGGTATTACAGCCAACGCTATCTCTCTAAATCACGCAACATACACTCCCTTCAAACTAGAAGCTTAATAACCAGCCAACACAACAGCTAAATTAACATAGAAAATTGCTTTATTTTGCACACCCTAAAACAAAGTACAAACAGGGAACTTCAAGAACAAACTATTACGATCCAAATGAAACCTCCACTCTGATACCAAGATTGATGGGAATCAAGCTACGGGGCTCCTAACCCACAGCCGTTCTTGAGGACTAGAGGAGTTGGCATGACGAATCCTTATGTTCCAACCAACTCCTGCCGAAGCCGAGTACTTTCTTGCCGAGTCACCTCTAGTGCCATGCCGTATGACTGCCCACTGTTGTGTGGTATGTCAAGTTAACGTTTACTCTCTGTTGCCAAGTTGACCATTTACTTGGCCTCTTCCTTGTCTAGAAGCCGAGAGAGAAAGCCGGACTGACTAGGCCATCCCTGCTTGGACAAACCAATGCGTTTGTACTTTTTATCCACATCTCCTAACGACCTCGCCAATGCTACATCGCCATGTGTACAGTATTACATGTAGAATCTATAGTACCAATGATTATTTTCCTTGTATATTCATTTTTGCCCCTTTATAACATGTACATTGCTCTCTTTAGGAAATGTCCTTTTTGTCTTTTCCCTTTTGGATAAGTTACCCTAGTTTGCGGGTATAAATACCCTTGTAGTTATTGTTGTAAGATATCAAATAATCTTCAATACACCTTTGAGTACCTTTCTCCCTACGTAAACATTGTTGTTTACTCTCGATATCACTCTTGTCCTTTCCCTTAAGTAAGGTTAGGTGGTAAGTAACCTCATTGGACTAATTTGTACGTCACATCGAATTGTGCCGTGAGTCCTTGGAACTTTCATTGATGCGTCATATCCTCTAAAGTTGTTCGTGGGTTTTGCTTACTGTTTTTATCCTTTGTTTTCACTCTTTTGTACCTTTTCCCATTGATTCTTTTCGAGCTTTTTGCAAACTCAGACCTATTCAACGACCGGCCTTGTCTATTCTTGGCTACGATTTGCATCATCTTGGTATTAGAGTGAAGGTTTTGTGTGAACTATAGTTAACTCTTCTTAGATTTCTATTATACTCTGTTTTTACCTATTTGAAACAGAGTCAGTTATTGAGTTCATTTGACTGCGGTATTATTAGTTGTTCACTTTCTGAAGTGTTTGTTTAAATTATAAATCTGTAAGGAAAAATGACAAACCCAAATATGAATATTGGTACCGGTGATGACAGTAAAGTTGTCCACCATGGGCATCAGTCTTAGGGAACTCTCAAAAGCACCGATGAGAGACTTGATGAGGTAGCTAACCTCCTAGTAGATCTGACCCAAGCTGTTCATGCACTGTCTAGCCGACCCACTGAGACCATATAAAACACTCTACAAGCTGCTCAACCTGTTAGAGGTCAGAACCCAACTTAACCATTTCGAGATAAAGGAGTTGGCGAACAAGTAAGGCGAAGGATAAATTTAAGAGAGCTCGATGAGGAGGAAGAAGAGTATTTTGAAGAGGAGCGTATACAAGTCTTCAGAGCATCTGACCATGTGAAGCTTTAGATTTCGAGTTTCAATGGGTCTAGGAATGTCATCGAGTACCTGAATTACAAAGAGAAGGTGGAGCGTGTGTTTGATTATTACCAATATGAGAATTACAAGAAAGCGAAGACTACTACTGTTGAATTTTCTAGATATACCGCCATGTAGTGGAAGAATTTTCAAGCCATGAGAAGAAGAAAGAGGTATCGAGAGATTAATACTTGGCTCAAGATGAAGAAGGTGCTCAGAAACAGATTCGTGCCAGAAACATATCTCTAGGATACTTTCACACAACTTCAGGAGCTGAGATAAGTAGGCTGAACTGTTAATGAATATGTTCAAGAATTCCAAATGCTTATGGTAAGATGTGAAGTGGATGAACCACCTACTCAAACAGTTTTAAGTTTTGTCACTAGGTTGAGAGGAGATATCCAAGACATTATGAAACTCCAGCGATTTGACACAATGGATAAAGTTGTTAAGATTACCCAATGGATAGAGAGGCAAAGAAGAAGCCGAGTAGTAACTAGAGTGCCGATTAGTCAACCAAGATAGGCAAGTAACCAAACACTGCCGAGTACCGAGCCGAGAAGTAGGATAGATGTCAAAGCCAAATAGAAAAGTCGGTTCGAAGATCTAGTGCCGACCTGAACGTATGAGAAAAGGAAAGGGTCTGGCAAGAAAACTAGCCAGATCAAATGCTTCAAGTGCTAGGGGTTCGGACACGTGGCTACTCAGTGCCCAAACCAAAGGACAATGGTCATTAAGGGAGATACCGTGAAATTAGACATAGAAAGTACGGATGAGGAACCCAAGGAGGAGGAGATTCCTGCCAAGAATGAGAATGTCGAGAAAGAGTTGATCAAGGAAGATATGTATGCTGAGGACTTGGACCAGCTACTCATAATTGTCCGGCGTACTATGAGCATGGAACCTTTACGAGAGGAAGAGCAAAGAGAAAACTTATTTCATATCACCTGCAAGGTAAATAAACAAACATGCGCCCTTATTGTAGACAGTGAGAGCTGTACCAATGTTGTGTCAACCGATCTCGTCTCAAAACTGAGGTTGCCGACTATTGAGCATCCAAAGCCATACAAGTTGCAATGGTTAAGTGACAAGGGAGCATTACATGTCACTCAGCAAGTATTACTGCCGATCACTCCAACCAAATTCTCTACGACATACTGCTCAATTGCGCTTCCCACATTTTGCTAGGAAGATTGTAGCTGTTTGATAGAAGAGTCATCCATGACGATTATAGGAATACCTATATGTTTGAGAAGGATAATCGGAAGATCATGCTGAATCCGATGCCGCCGAAAAAGGTTCACAAGTTACAAACGAAACTTACTCACAGATCGAAGAAGGCTCTAGTGGTAAGTAAAGCCAAGCTCCAAGTGGCCATTAACGCCAATGAGCTGACCCTCCTATTAGTCAAGCAACTACTGGAAATGAAGGAGCGAAATGATTTACCCTAAGAGGTGAAGGAACTGTTAGATGAATATGCTGACCTATTCCCAGAACAATTGTCAGCAAGGTTACCCCCACCCGAGGCATAGAGCACTACATTGACTTAATACCCAATGCTGTACTGCTGAATAAGCCAGCTTATTGCATGAATCCCAAGCAGGCTTCTAAGCTTCAACGTCAAGTCAATGAGTTTCTGGAAAGAGGATACGTGAGAGAGAGTCTCAACCCTTGTACTATACCTACACTTCTAGTGTCGAAAAAGGATAGAACCTAGCGAATGTGTGTTAATAGTCGAGTCGTGAACAAAATCACGATTAAATACAAGTATCCGATCCCAAGACTGGAAGACATGCTGGATGAACTAGGTGGAGCCAAAATTTTCAACAAGATTAATCTCAAGTCCAACTACCATCAAATCCACATAAGGTTAGGAGACAAGTGGAAGACTGCGTTCAAAACTCAACAGATTAATCTCAAGTCCAACTACCATCAAATCCGCATAAGGTTAGGAGACAAGTGGAAGACTGCGTTCAAAACTCAACATAAGCTTCACGAGTGGATGGTCATGCCTTTCGACTTATCAAATGCCTCGAGCACCTTCATGAGACTTATAAACCATATGCTAAGCTATCTCATTGGGAAGTGTGTCGTAGTGTACTTTGATGACATCTTGATCTACAGTACCAACATATTGAGTCACTGTAAACACATCAGAGCAGTCTTAGATGTTCTTCATGCCGAGAGATTATTCGACAACCTAAAGAAATGTTGTTTTTGCCAGCATGAAGTGGTATTCTTAGGCTATGTAGTCAGTGAAGAAGGCTTGCGAGTCAATGATGAGAAGATCCGAGCAATTGTTGAATGGCCAACCCTTGCTACTTGTGCCGATGTGAGAAGTTTCCACATACTAGCTTCATTCTACTGAAGGTTCATCAGGAACTTCAGTACCCTCGCAGCACCACTTACTGAATTAACGAAGAAAAACACTGATTTCCAATGGGGAAAAAGGGAGGAGAGGAGTTTCACCGAGGTAAAGGAGAAGTTGACCTCTGCCCCAATGTTAGTATTCCTTGACTTTGACAAAAAATTTTAACTAGAGTGCAACTCGTCAGGCATTGGAATAGGTGCTATCCTGATGGAGAAAGGATAACCAATTACCTTCCACAATGAGAAGCTCCGAGGACTCCAGTTAAATTACTCCGTATAAGACAAAGAACTCTTGGCACTAATCTGAACACTGCAAGTATGGCAGCATTATCTACTACCAAGAAAATTTGTCATATATACTGATCACAAGTCACTATGGTACCTCCGACGTTAGACCAAACTGTCCAAGCGACAAGCAAGATGAGTTGAATTTCTTGAAAGATTCAATTTTATGATCAAGTACAAGCAAGGAAAGAGCAATGTAGTTACAAATGTTCCATCGAGGAGGCATGCGCTCTTATCAGAACTACAAACCAGATTGTTTGGTTTTGTAAGTATCAAAGAACAGTACTCTGAAGATCTACACTTTAGACCAATAATTTCGAGATGCGTGGATGGGAGAACAGTGGATGAGTATTTTGTACAGGATGGCTATCTATTCCGAGGAGGAAAATTGTGCTTGCCAACTTGTTCCCTATGGGAATTATTAATTAGGGAAGCCTACAGTGGAGGATTCTTTAGACATTTTGGAAAAAAAAAGGACCTGTGAACTAGTGAATGGCTTATTCCTTTGGCTGAGAATGCAAAGAGATGTGCACCAAGTAGTCAAAAGTTGTGCTACATGCAAAAAGGCCAAGTACAAGGCAATGCCCCTATTTGTTCCGACGAGGCCGTAGACTGAACTAAGCATAGACTTTGTTCTCAGACTGCCAAGAACTACCTGAGGAAAAGATTCTATGATGGTTGTTGTGGATTGGTTCAGTAAGGTGACACACTTCATGCCCTGCACCAAAAACTAACGACGTTTCGGCTATTGCCTCTTTTTTCTTATAGGAGATTGTACGGATACACGGTATGCCAAGGAATATAGTCTCCAACAAAGACTAGAAGTTCTTAAGTCCTTTCTGGAGAACCCTATGGTGTTGGCTGGAAACTAAATTACTCTTCAGTACCTCCTATCACCCCCAAACTAATAGCCAAACAAAGGTGGTTAATTGTACTTTGGGTTCATTGCTCCGAGCTACAGTCGACAAGAACTTAGTCGATTAGGATGTCTGCCTGTTAGTGGTCAAGTTTGCTCACAACCAAACCGTACATGACACTACTAAGCAGACCCCCTTCGAAGTGGTCTATGGATTCAATCCCGAATTGCCCCTCGACCATGCCCTTATACCCGCACTCGCGCAAAAGGATCTCGACACCCTAGCTAAGGCACAATCCCTTCAGCACATCTATTATAAGATCACTCGGCACATCTACCAGGCTACCAAAGGAATGCATGAAAAGACCAAGGGTCGATCGGCAAAACAATTTTAGCTAGGAGACTTAGTATGGCTATACCTCAACAAGGAACAGTTCTCGAACAAAAAAAGAAACAAATGATCTGCAAGAGCGAAAGGACCTTACAGAATCCTCCAAAAAATCAACAACAATGCCTGTAAGTTGGAACTGCCTGAAGACTATGGGGTTTATGATGCCTTCAACATCGTCGACCTCAGTCCATATCACCCTGACAAAGAATTGAGTGAACACCTTCCAGATTTGATCCCAAATCCAAAATAACCCGGAGGGAATGATAGGAATCAAGCTACTGGGCCCCTCACCCGTAGCTGGGCTTAAGGACTAGAGGTGCTAGTACGACGAATCCTTATGTTCCAACTAACCCCTATCGAGGCCGAGTACCTCCTTACCGAGTTACCTCTAGTGTCGTACCGTATGACCGCCCATTGTTATGTGGTATACCGAGTTAACGTTTACTCTCTGTTGCCGAGTTGACCATTTACTTGACCTTTTCCTTGCCAAGAAACCAAGAGAGAAAGCTGGACTGATTAGGCCATCCCTGCTCGAACAAACCTATGCATTCGTACTTTTTGTCCGCATCTCCTAACGACCTCACCAATGCCACATTGCCACATGTACAGTATCACATGTAAAATATGTAGTACCAATGATTATTTTCCTTATATATTCATTTTTGCCCCTTTATAACATGTATATTGCCCTCCTTAGGAAATGTCCTTTTTGTCTTTTCCCTTTTGGGTAAGTTACTCTAGTTTGCGAGTATAAATACCCTTGTAGTTATAGTTGTAAGACATCAGATAATCTTCAATACACCTTTGAGTACCTTTTTCCCTGCGTAAACACTATTGTTTAATTGTTTACTCTCAATATCACTCTTGTCATTTCCCTTAAGTAAGGTTAGGTAGTGAGTAACCTCATTGAACTAATTTGTGTGTCACATCGAATTGTGCCTTAAGTCCTCAGAACTTCTATTGGTGCATCATATCCTCTAAAGCTATTCTAGGTTTTGCTTATTGTTTTCGTCCTTTGATTTCACCCTTTTGTACCTTTACCCATTGACTCTTTTCAAGCTTTCTACAAGCTCAGACCTATTCAGCGACTGGCCTTATCCGTTCTTGGCTACTGTTGGCATCAAAGATTATGCGAACCAAAGCAAAGAGCAAACAAAGCCGACTACAAGAATGGGTCAAAGCTTGTTAAAAGATGGAAAAGGGTAGTGGGAAACGCACGAAAGAATGGAAATCAAATGAGAAGTAAGCAAACCCACGAACAACTCCAAAGGATATGACACACTAATGGAGCTTCCGATGACACATGGCCTAACTTGATATAACACACGAGTTGGTCTGGTGAGATTACTCACTACCTAGTGTTGCTTAAAGGTTAGGATAAAAGTGAAATGAGAGTAAACAAACAATGTTTACGAAAGGGGGAATATCAAGTGTATTAATTGATAAGTTGATCTCTGTAACTATGTGTATAGTAGGTATTTATACCCAAAAATTAGGGCAACCTACCTAAAAAGGAAAAGACAAACGGGGTATTATCCTAAAGAAGTAATGTATAAAGTATACAAAGGGTAAAAATGAATATTTACGAAAAAGCAATGATTAAAGTAGCAAATTCTACAAGTGCTCTCGGACACATGGCGGCAATGTATTGGCGGTGCTGTTGGAGGATGTAGACAAAGCAGTATGAGCTTACTGGGTGGCAGAGCAAGGGTACCAAGCAAGTGCAAACTCGTCCGAATAGGAGTGGCTAAGAATTAATACAAGGCAACTCTCTTGACCTCTCGGCAAGAATGGTGTCAAGCAAATGATCAACTCAGACATGACCTAACAAGTGAGCGATATTTGGTTGTTGTCAAGGCACTCTTCAAGTCGATGCACAATTTTCAAGAGATGAGCAGTAACTCGACCTCAGTAAGAGTTGGTTGAAGCAAGAGGATTCACCTTGTTAATCCCTCTAGTCCTTAAGCTCGGTTGTGGATTGAAGGCTCAATAGCCTGATTCCTATCACTTAGAATCCTTTCTAGGAACCTCTGTAAACCCTCAAGGTCATATTTATAAGATTTCATTGGTTTTTGCTTGAAAATTATAGGTCTAAGTGCGATTTCATCAGTAGCGAAGCGTAAAACTGCAAGAGTTTTGCAACCTTAGGAGGTTTTCATTAGTAAAAGATGGATCCACTATGGATTAGGAGCTTTTAATTAAATCTAAGTGTGTTATATTGATTTTTAAGGTTGTGCAATAATCTAGACAAAGGAAAAAGCGAAAGATTGCTCTAAGGTCTCATCACATGTTATGGTATAGTACCTATTACAGTTGCAATCTCTTATCTTTCATAAGAACTATAAATTTGAATGTGTCTTGGAGATGACATTGAAGCATAATCTAGTAAGCACTCTAAGGATCATAGTATTGTTGATGTAAGGATGAGTTATAGTATTCATATCAAAGGTTAGATGAGGCGAGATTGGTGAAAAAGGAGAAGAAGTTGCAAAGTAACAAGATCATAATCGAAGATCACAATTGAGGATCATAAGCATGATCATGACCGTGATCCTCGCGGATTTGTTGGAAGTGAGGTGTTCGTGTGAAATTGAAGAAATTAAGTGGCCAAGAGGATCGTGTCCAAGGTTTATGACCATGATTTCAGGGCATGAACTTGTTACTTTGTAATAACAAAGGATCATAAGCATGAATTCTAACCGTAACTCACCCAGTTATTTCCTTTTATTTTCCTATCCTTAGTTTAGATATTTCCAGCCTAAAATTTTTATCTTAGACTCTTAGAAGACCTATAAGAAGTTGTAATGCGTAATGCCATTCAGTTTATCCATCAACCTCATAATGCCATTTAGTTCATTTAATGCTCTAAGCACATTCATAAGGTTGATAAACCATGTGATTCGAGACCTAATTAAGAAGTTTATGATTGTTTACTTTGATGATATCCTAATGTATAACTCCTATCATGACCCTAAGGGGGGCCTAGTAAGATGACCTAAAATTTTCATATCATGTGTACACTCATGATACGAAAACTACCTTACAAGTCAGAGATTGCAAGACTCTAAACAATTAATCACTAAGATTTTCGATTTTTAATTTAATTAACTTATTATAACATATAAGTGACTCTAAATATCCGATATTCCACAGTCTACCGGAACTGTAGAGAATCGGTATCTCCTATCAAATACTAAGACAAGGTAAAACAACTTACTAATTTACAAGAAATACTACATAATCTTATCATATAAATATACTCTACATAAATTATTTCTATATCACAATACACTTTTCAATCAATTCCAACATTGTCAATCCTATCTCTAGTTTGTACTCTGCTCTTAAGCTTATCCCAATCCTGACTTATAAGAAACCTGCAAAAGAAACTATAGGAAAATGAGCAAACCAATGCTCAATGAGTTCGTTCCTCACTACTACTGTTCAAGCATCAAACAAACATTATTAGTACACATATAAGCTATCTACATACGAAATAAATGCAAGCGCAATAAATGCAAGTAACACATCTACAGGAGTCCAAAACTATGGAAAGTGTAGATTTACTTCATTTACATGTTGATTTTTCCTTTCTACTTACCCACACGGAGCACCTCATTTTAGCCGCATGAGGCAAATTAGGGGTAAGGTCCCACTAGACGTTACTAAACTATTACCCTAATCCAAGAATCAATAATCAATATAGGTGTACCTTAATTAGGGCTGCCTACCAAACATATCAAAGGCCCCTTGGGCACGAATAGTGAGTCTATCTCACTATCAATAAATATCCAAGGTCCCATGGGCATAAATATCCGATTCCTCTTGCAATCAATTGAAGATACTATGCTAGCTTTGCCTTAAAGTTAAAATATTATTCACAGATACTACGAGTCCTCACAAAAATCATACAAAATATATTTAAGATTTGGAAAAATGTTTTCAAAAAATTACTTTTTTCAAAAATCTGGAAAACTAGCACTCTCCATTAGTATACTAATTGAAATCACAAACATGCGACAAATATAACTAGTTATCTTAGTCGAATAGTTATTGTCGAGCTTGATTTTTCGGTTTCTTTTATTTAAAATTGATTTCTCAATTTCCTAATTAATATTAAATCCTAACTTATTTAATATTAATCCTCAACTAAAGAAATTGAGAAATTCCAGTTTTTTATTGAAAATAATTTTTAGAGTCGCTACCCAACCGAAGTTAGGAAAAAAAAACCTTAATCAATTGGGTAGATTAATTACGATTTGGCTACCGATCTTTTATTTCAATTTTAAGTGAAGAACCAGAGGGTTCCAAGTTCGGGAGCTAACCTATTAAACCCTTAACGAGTACCACTATTTATTTACCGAAATTAGAATTATTTTTTCTAATTATAATATTTAAAAATAAATAAATAAATAAAATCAAAAGAAAAAAAAAAGAGCCTAAGTTTTTACATATTTTATCGTTACCCTGAAGATGCCTACGTACCCGCTAGCCGAGATCAGACAATCGTAGTTCTTTCCGAAAACTTTAATGTGTTGGTTCTATTTATAAAAAAAATGATTGGTTGAATTTGCGTTTTTATTAACCATTTTATTTTTATTAAGAAAAATCACTAAAAGCCTAATTTTTATTCCTAATTATAAAAAAAAAACCTAAAAACCTAATTTTTGAAAAGTCCTAAATTAAGATTTCTATTTAAAAACAACTAAGTGATAAATTCTTTTTTTATTTTCAAGAAAAACCCTAATGATTTTATGGAATATGCAATTTTTATGAAATATGTAATGTTCTACATGATGAATCTTTTATATAGAAAAGATGCTTAAAACATAAAAAAAAAAAATTCCTAATCATAAAAGAAACATCTAAACCATAGAAAAGATATCTAAATCATAGAAAAAAAATCTAAATGATAGAAAAGATGTCTGAATCACAGAAAAGAAACTTAAACAATGGAAAAAATAGATAAACTATAGAAAAGAAGCCTAAATTATGGAAAAGATGTTTAACTATAGAAAAGATGTCTAAACAATAGAAAAGATATCTAAATCATAGAAAAGAAACCTAAACAATGGAAAAGATATATAAACTATCGAAAAAAAAATCTAAATTATGGAAAAGATGTTCAAACCATAGAAAATATGTTCAAACCATAGAAAAGAAACTTAAGCTATGGAAAAGACATCTAAACTATGGAAAATAAGCCTAAACTATAGAAAAGATGTCTCACTGTAAAAAAAAGTCAATTAAAGATTTTTTTTTATTTTATGAACATCAAAATGATTTTTTTTAATCTAAAAAACCCTAACATGCCTAATACAATTTTTCTAAATTAATACAATATGCAAAGAACAAGATTTTGTAAAATATGAGATTTTGTAAAATATGAGATTATATAAAAATGTCATTTTGAAAATATGAAATCTAAAAAAAATACTAAAATTTAACTTACCACATGTTCACTAGACACTAATACTATAACTAATTACTAGCAATTAAAGACATGATAAAAATAAAAAAAATTAGTATAAGTCTTAAAAATAACTGTGCATATAAAATAAATAAATAAGACAAGCTATAGACAATAATTAAAAACCACTATTATGTACCTGTAAGGCAAAGCACGCAAAGCTAATAAAAGGGAACAGATTGGATCCTCAGTCCTATCACGCACACAATTATAGAATTGGCCTGAGGAGTGGGTTTGAGCGTATTTTTAACAAATGTGTGATTGTTCTCCTTGACTCGCACCATGCAACCCCTATTTATAAAACTCGAAAACAAATCTTTTGAATCGAATCAAATCGATAAAGATCTAAAATAGATTCGAATCTTACAAATCCTGATTTTATTGGATTTAACGTCATTGTATCAAATTTGTTTTTTTTTTTTTTTCGACAACTATTTAGTCAACATTCCATCAAATTAATTTTTTCGAATTTTTTCCTTTTTAGTTTTTTTTTTCTTTTTTTTCCAACAATTTTCTATTTTTTTGTCTTTTTTTATTATTTTCTAAATTACAACCCTAAAAACAAAATTATAACTACTATGGGCAAAAATCGAGTGTCTACAGTTATATTTACCAATTTAAGAGAGTGATCACACGGATGGTAGCTCACAAAGTAATTAGTCATTCAATCAAACAATCAATATCAACCAACAAGCAACACACAAGTAACAAACAACAAGCAGCACATAGCAAATCATAAGAACTTCTTCACCTGGGTTAATACTTACTTTTCTGACCTTTGAGAATTCCAGGACTTGATAATTGAATACCTAAAAGATAAGAAAGCTAATAAGTGTTCTGAAAAACTAGGTTTCCTATTAACTAAATATCTATCATTAGTTGCCTAGTTTCTTACTATAACCTAAGTATGGTACAAACATAGTTTTATTTAAATATTTTACCTACTTTTTTTAGTTTATCTTAAATTCTCAATCGCATATAACTTTTTCATTCTAGTTCAAATTCTTATAAACTTATAGTTAATTTTGATTGTTTTCAAATATACTTTCTCGTAACGGGATCCGTTTTGAACGTTGTAACCTACAGTTTCAATTATGACATAAAAATATTAAGAAATTCATTATTTTGATATAAATAATTATAAAATATTATATTAAGCTTTTCTTTGTATAATTAAGGTTTAATAAATATTTAAATCTTATATTTTGTAATTTTCTTATTTTTAGGTTTATTTTACTATAATTACTTATTTTCACTAATTTTTAGATTTAAGACTTATTAAATTCATTTTTACTACTTTTAATTACTATTTTTAATTACAATTTTTTTTTTTTTTTGCTAAGTGATAACATGGCAATACAAGGAAATGCCACATGTCACTTTTATATTTTTATACTTTTTCCACATTTTCTTATTTTTGGATTTTACGTTATATAGATATATTAATATTTATTATTATATTTTATTAAATTTTCTAAATTAATTATTTCTTATAGTTTCTTTAAAGTTACGGTTCATATATATATGTATTCATATTTACTAAATTACTTTATTTATTAAATTAATATTATAATATATTATGCATGTGCTATTCAAAGGTACTCATATTTCTATATATACCATACTATTTATATACATATTTTTATACATATAATATACCTATGTGTTATATTAACATAGCCTTAAATATATTATGTATACTATATGTACGGTTTATATATATATATGTAATTGTATTTTATATGTATACCTATACATAGGTTATATTATGTTATATATAACTAAAATACTTAGTATAAATAATATTATACATTAATACATATACATAGTCTTTACGTCTAGGATATATATATATATATTAAAAATACAACATAAATATGGTATGCACTAATACATACCGAATACATATACCCCTTTATTATAGATATACTATATTATACTAATATCTATATTTTGTAACTATATATAACTTAAATATACATATAGTATAATATAAAATAAAAATACCAAATATATATATATATATATATCTATACTATACACATATACATGTACATACTATATAATAAAAATACTAAATATAATATATATCTATTTACATATATGTCCACGCATACATACATGTACATGTATATAAGTTTCTTATACTAAAGATTTGAAAAATCCAAGTTACTTGTATATATACATATATGAGTATACATATGTAAAGAAATACTCTTATTACATTTACATACTATAGAATATAAATATGTACAAAAGTAAATAAAAATACCTATCTATTTCCCTTAGTATTTTGGGTAAAATAAAGATGGCAAGGCTCTTCTTCTTCTTCTCTTTTTAATTTGCTTGCTTAAAAAAAATTGAGAAAAGAGGAGGATGTTTTATTGTTTGCAAGAGGAGGGAAATAAGAGTGATTTGTGTGTCTTTTGCTTGCAAAATTTCCAGACGCAGAGGTCCAACACAGTAGCAATTTGGGGTGATTTAAAGAGGAAAAAGTAAAAGAAATCTAATGCAAGATAACTTCTTAAATGATGATAAGACAAAGTAATTATGATTTTGTCCTTCCTCGTTAATTTGCAACACCTGGAGATGGAAATATAATCACATGGGTAGCTGCAATTACACTTTGGAACCAACATGGAACAAGGGGAAAATAGAAGAAAGAAAAGGAAAAAGAAAAAGAAAAAGAAAGGAAAAGGGAAAAAAAGGAAAATAAAAATAAAAATATTTAATTTTTCTAAACACAAAAATTATATATTTAGTATTAATAAAATAATATTGAGATTTTATGAAAAATTTATTAATTTAATTGTTATCTATTACATTTATAATATTTACGAGTTATCTTTTTATGTTCGTTAAAAGTTTTACACAATTATGTGTTTTACTTGATAATTGTAATCAACTAAGGTTTTATTATTATTACGTTATATTTATTCATTTTATAAATTTAAAGTTATAATTTTGGGGTTTTTGTCAAATTCGAGTTCAATTTCAAGTATTAATGCATACTTAGGATTTAAAGTTTTTGTACGCGATTTAGGTTTTGAGCAAAATTTTAGAGTTTTTATCCTTCGTATTGTGTTCAAGTTTAAAATTTTAGTTAATTTTAAATTTATTGACTTCGTTGAGTTAAGGTAATTACCTATAATATTTAAATCAATTCGTTACCTAAAACATTAAATTTACGGAGTTTACAACTTCGACCTAACTATCTTTTCCATAATCTAAGCCAAGAAACTCTATGACAACTCGAAGAAGTGCAACTTCTACCGAACTAAAGTGGTGTTCTTAGGCTTTGTAATAAGCAAAAGGGGGAACCAAGTTAATGAAGAAAAAGTTTAAGTTATAATTAAATGGCCAACTCGACTTGTTCTGCCAATGTCCAAAGCTTTTATGAATTAGCTTCATTTTACTGATGCTTCATCAAGAACTGCAACACCATAATGGCTATGTTAACCGAGTTGTCCAAGCAGAATGTTGATTTCAAGTGGGGAGTAAAACAATAGAAGAGCATTTATAAGGTAAAGGGAGAAGCTGAATATCACCCTTGTCCTTACTCTCCTCGACTTTAGCAAAGCATTCAAATCGGAATATATTGCTTCTAGTATAGGCACAAGTGCCATGCTGATGTAAGAAGACTACCTTATTGCTTACTTTAGTAAGAAGCTATGAGGAGCTATACTTAATAACTTGGTATACAATAAGGAGTTCTACTCCTTGATCCAAACTTTAACTATCTGGAACATTACATGTTGCCTAAGGAATTTATAATCTACACTGACCATGAATCATTATGGTACTTAAAGAGCAATCGAAGTTGCCTAAGCAACAAGCAAAGTGGATCGAGTTCATGAGGGATTTTCATATGTTATGAATACAATAACAGCAAGGCTAATGTGATGGCTAATGCCCTATCTAGACGACATACTCTCCTAACCAATCTACAAACAAGGTTACTTGGATTCTCAATAATTAAAGCTTATATGTCAAAGATCCACACTTCAGTTATGTATTTGCAAGAGTTTTAAAAGGACAAACTGTTGAGGACTATCTCAAGGAGGACAGATACTTGTTTCGAAAGGGTAAGTTATGTATCCTGACCTATTCTATATGAGAATTGTTGGTACGTGAAGCTCATGGAGAGTGATTATCTAGCCATTTTGATGAAAAGCAAACACTTAAGCTATTGAAGTTAAGGTTCTTCTGGCCAAGGATGTTTTGAGAGATGTATAGTTATTTCTAGAGAGTTATATGACCCGTAGGAGAGTCTGGAGCCGAGCTGAACAAGGACCTTAATTACCACAACCTATTTTGACTAAATTATAAGCCTCATAATCAGGTGTTCCAAGCATGAAATTGAGGGCGGTCGAGTAAGTTGTCTTATCAAACTCAAATTTTACAACAAAGTTAGAAATATTAGTAAAAATAATCTCTATAAGTTTGGATTTAGGAAAATAAGTAATAAAATAATTAATTATTATAATATTGAATTATATATATATTATCTATTATTTATCAGAAACAAGTAAAACGAATTCTAATAACTAATGAATGGATAGAAATAAATTATATATACACTAAAAATCATAAAATAACATAAATAATATTTCGGAGTATTTATTTATACCAAATATGTATTTACATGTAGGTAGAATTATGTGAAATTACTTAAAATATCCGAAATATATTAAAATAATACTAAATAATTAAATAAAAATATGGAAAAATGAGGAAATATCCAAAAGTAGGTTATGTCAGCTTCGAATTGAAGAAATAAAAGCAACTAATTAAATAAACACATCTAGAAACTAAAAAATGGAAGAGATAAGGTATACTTGGCACAAAATAAATCAAGATAAACCCTAAACCAACCCTATAAATTTGAAAACCTCTTTTAGAAATCATTTTAGACAGTAGTGAGTTCAGAAAAAAAAATAAAGAGAGTTTAAGAAGTAAGGAAAGGGAATTTTTAGGAAAAAAAAAGTAACAAAATCTAGTGTAGATATAGCTTTACAAGGGAACCAATACCCGATGGCAACCTGAGAGTGACAGCCATCACCACTTGACGGTGGTGGCAGCACCCAATCTGGCTAATAAGCCTTAGTGGCTGGAGCAACCGGCGCTAGTAAGTCCGCTCTTTCCTTCCGATTTTACTCATTTTATTAAAAATACTAAATATGCTTATAACATTGTGAAATTCGGTATTTCAAGGTTTTTAAGTATGTAAATTTAGGAAAAAAATTCAGTTTGATGATTTTGTGTCTGAAAATATACTATCCTTAAGAAATCTCGTAAATCTATGTTTTGTTCGATTTAGAAATAAATGACTTAAGGAGTGTAGTTTTAAGCTTAATATTTTTTTGTAGACTACTTAGAAGATGTAAAATAATGCTACAAAGCCCTTTTTTAGAAATGAATTTTCAAAATTTTTAGAAGATTTTTAAGCCTTAAAATGATACATAAAATAAGTAATTTTAGACTAATTAGGTAATTAAACGGATAATTACTGATTTAATACTTAATTATATGTTTTACGTAGTTGAATTCTAATGTAGTATCATATTTGTAGTATTTATAGTGTTAGATGTAATTATTAAGTGTATTATATAGTATATATGTAATAGGTAAAATGGTATATTTTAAGTTAACTTTGTAATTTAGGGTAATTAGATATAAATTTTTATTTGGGATAAATTTAGATATTTTGAAATGTTAGTTGATGTTGAGAGATGATATTTGAAGTGATGGGAATATTAGATGTGTATATTATGTACATATGAAGTGATAATGTGTAATATGTAAGTATAAGAAATTAATAAGTAGAAAAATAATAGAATAAGATTTATAATATAATAATAATAGAATTATGTAATAAATCTGATAAGAAACTTAAATTAGGATAATTATATAAGAAAATATAAAATTTTCTCAAATCGAGAGTAAATTTAATAATTAAATTAGGATATAAGGTATACTGTATGAATTAAAATACTAGTTAGGAGTTAAATATGATATTTAGGATACCAAAAAATAATGTGATTAATTTCACATTATGTGTTAGAATAATTTCCTAGGGTTCACGTAGAAAATCCATCATCAAAAACTAAGTTAAAACCTAATTTAAAAAGCAATTAGAAAACTAAATTAGAACCTAGCTCAAAATTAAGAATAATAATAAAAGACTTTAAAAATTGAATAATTAAGTGTACTAAAACCCTAAACTAAAGATAACAATAAGTATTATAGGATAAACTAATCTATAGCAATTATGTGGAAATTGAAATAACGTTTGTATTATAGGGATAGTTGGCAATGACCTATGCAAGTCACACCTTGAATGAGAAAGTGGGTAGTCCAGGTAAGTTGAGATTAACATATTACTGTATTTTAGAGTATTAATTGGTAGTACTCGAAGACTTGAAATTATATTTGATTATAATTATTGGATAGTTGATTGTGTGCATGCTTGTATGTACTTGTTCCTGAGTTTGATAATATGATTATAGTTCACTGCTCTAGCATGTAATTGTGTAATTTATTTGAAATGATTGAACACCTTGAACTAGATCTAATTAAACATATGTCTTATAATTTTAAATTGGACCTACATAGCAACCCATTAAGAGAAACTTAAGGTTCTCCGGCCAAATACCAACCCTTTCGAAAGGGAGAGTGCTGGATAGCATAATTGGTCCATTCTTCATCCTTAGTCGAACTAAGTAATAAGTGAAGAAGTTGCAGTAAGAGTGAAATCAATGGTTCAAAGATAGTTGCGGGAGGAGCGGTATCTCCATTGCATAAGTCTAAGTTTGGTCATGAGCTGTTGCATTAAATAGAAACTCCTTAACTCGAATTAGAGTGAGTATAATTTCTCTAATCTCACAACCGGCCAGATAACGTCGTACGATTACATTTGCTTATACATGCATTGCATCTAAATAATTAAGTTGATAACCCTATATGTGTCTAATGTATAGCTTTAAGTCTCCACCCCAACTTACTGAGTTATTGGTTACTTACATCCCTATAGATGTTGTTGTAGATGCTAGCAATATTCACCTCAAAGCTAGCAACTACTGGATCCTAAGGAGTGAGGAAATATATATGGGAAATATATCTGAAGAACATATATGTTTTTAAGGTCTTAGCTCTTATTTTAGAATCTTCCCTTTTTAAATAATATATTACTTAGGAAATATAGTATAATAAAACCTTGCAAACATAAATCAAAATATTTGAGTCTTAGTATGTATATATATATTTTTTTTCATACTTTCTTAGGTAAATAATTTATTTAATTTATGAATTATTTACTTCAAAGTAAATTAGTCATAGACGCTTTTTGTAAATCAAGTCTAAAATAACAACTGTATGATCAATTTTTATCTGAGAATGGTTTATACAATGAGACTATTACGACTCTACCGCTTCGAGGCATGACATCATGGTATGAACTAAGCATGAATTTTGTACTTAGCTTGCTAAGGACATCCTGAAGAAAGGACTCCATCATGGTGGTTATCGATAAGTTCAATAAGATGGCACACTTCATGCCATGCAACCAAACTAACGATGCTTCAATTATCTCTTTTTTCTTTTTGCAACCAAACATCGATTGACATGATACTTATATAAACTTAATTAATATGAAATTCATGATTGATGGAAGTTTCTAGTCCTATTTTATTAAGATGGAATTGATCATATTAAATGACTATAAGAAAGTATTTTAAACTATTGATGAAGAGAAGTAGCTATAATGTTAACTTGGGGATGTTATTGATGAGGGAAATGAGTTTTAGAGTAAGGATCTAATCTATTTGTTGTGGAAACGATGGTCTAAGAGTCAATATGTAATGGTTTCGGGAATTATGAAGCAAAATGACTAACGCATGAGGTAGGTCAAAACGCTCATTTAATAAGAGAATTTGATTTTATGTGTAAGAAAACTAAGAGTATCAACAATAAGATAAGATCCACTAAGAAGTATTAGCAAAGTATAGACTAAAAGATATGGACTCGACTAGACTTCAAGGCATGTAGCTACGGCGGGACACAACTCAAAAAGTAAGTCAAAAGGATCCTTCAACTTGAAATAACTCAAGAGTAACTTAGAAAATATCTGAACAAGTTGAGTAGAGCATAACAAATATGATCCAAGTAATTAAACTCTAGATAAGTGAGATCAATGTTTTACTGTATTTTGAAGTATTATTTCAAAATACTTGGAAGCTTTAATACGTTTTTGTTTGTAGTTATAACTTAGCTATCTGTGCGTGTGTAGTGCATATGCCTGAATATTGATCTACTTTATGGGAACCAAGCTCCATGTGGTGTTTGTTTTACAATTATTACATTAATTAGAGTGCTTGAAATTGGTTGATCGCCCTAAAAATATCCTAACTTAAACTCAACATAACTTTTAACTTGACGTGCATCGCAATCTACTAAAGGAAACGGTTAAGATTATCAGGCCAAACACAAACCCTTCAATAAGGATAGCTAAAATGATCCTTTCTCTACCCTTAGTGGAACTAAATGATAGGAAAGGAGGTTGTAACACGATTAGTGATCGTATGCAAAGATAGTCTCGAGTGGAGGGTACTTTTTGTTATACAAGCCCTAATTTGGCTTTGATTCATAAATGCATGGCACAAATCTCATCAAGCTAAATTAGAGTAGACGTAACTTCTCTAGTCTCATGACAAATCAAATAACATCATGTAATGGTACTTACTTGTTCTTACATTACATTTAATTTACTTAATTGAAAACCTTAACTATTTTGTGCTAGAAGCATACTCTTATTTTCATCTCACTTACTGAGTAAGCTATCGCTTATCCTCTATAGACCCTTTTATAAGTCCAAATAGATTGCAATACTTTACCCAATTCCAAAATAATAGTGAATGGGGCTAGGGAGTAAGGATCATGAAGAAATGGCTAGACTTCTATTTTCTATTATTTACTCTTTTGTAACATTTTGGAAAAACTAAATGGGACTCCTTCAGTGGCTTAGTAGTTTTAGAACCTTGGCTTGTAATGTGCTTAATTGAAATCTATGGTCTTGAGAGTTTCTTTTGGAAATGTAACTTTCTCATGTAAATGCTCTACTTGAAATTATGATTACGAATTTAAGTTTTGCTTTGCAAGTCTTTAGTAAAGAACCATTCAAGAAATTATAAGATAGGTTTTAAAACTACTAAGTATCGAGCTAAATGTTTTAAAGTAGCTGAGTTAAGTACTCCTTATGTAGATCAAATCTATGGTAGTAATTTTGAGGTCAGCTTCTATTTTAGATTAGTTCACATAGCATGACAGGTGCAACTCTATTTAGAGTATGATAACTATACCAATAGATTCAGATCTAATTATGTGATTCATGTATCATCCCAACATTTATATGCTATGTACATTAAGACAGGATTAGACTTTACTGGTAGAATCCCTCTTCCATGTCCTTACATAACCACCAAGCCACATCTTTTGGAGTTAGAGAAGTATCAACAGGTACATTCAAACTCTTGAATAATGTCGGAATGCTACAACATGGATCATTCCTCATTTTCCAACCATGTGGTTCTTCAAGTGTCTAAATACATTCTTACTTGTCATTGTTATCATTCTCATAAATCTCCTTACAAAAATCTTTAGAAGGCTCCCAAAGGACGAATTCGACCACATGCTCTATATCCCAATCAATTTCTACTAAGCTGTTTAGCTTGGTTATGTAAATTTAACAACCTAAATACACTTAATTTAAATGCATCCATACAACAATGCACTAATATTCATCTCAAAAAAAAAAAAAAAAACTACTCAAGTACAAAAGATAATTTATATAAAAGTAACAATAAGAATATAAAGATCACATAAAATTGGCCAAATAACTTTTGAAAAGTTAAATGCAACAATTAGTTCCAAAACAAAATAAAAGTGCAAAAAGTGAAGTATGAAAAAGGGAAAGAAGAAAGAAAAAGTGAAAATTGCATTTTTATACAAATCTTTAGTAGAGAGAGAGGATGCATAGGTTGGGTTGATTTGAGCAAAATGAGTGAAAAAACAAACGGAAGTTAGATTCAAAGTACGATTGTTCGGATTTAGAAGTAAGCTAAAGAGAGAGAAAGTTATGGCTTCATTGAAAACAAAGTGGTGACTTAAAATCACAATTTTTTTAAGTTTTAAAATCATGACTACAAATCATGATTAGATGACATATTATCGAAATTCTTTTCTCCAATAACCAAATTTTTTGTGATTCCAAAAAGACACATTATTTTTGTATAATTGAATTCTTCTATTTCTTAAGGTCTATTTACCATTCAACTCTAAATTTATTAAATGCTAAGGATTATTACAAATACATTCCTCTAACTATTGGTCAATGTAGACAGATCCTCTAACTTTCAATGTATTACTTTTATCTCTTTGTAACTTTTAAAAATACATAAATGACCTAATGGGAATTAGAATCCCAATTCTAATCCCAAAATGTTATGGAAGAATTAGAGCTTAAGAAGGCTAGGTCAAGATTCTAATTTCAACCAACAAGCTATTAAAGTGTAAGTTCTAACTCTTAAAAGAGCCTATTGTAAGGATTAAAGACATCAAAATCCTAGCTATAGAAAGAAGTTTGTTAGATATCGAGCTCAAAATTAGAGGAGGAGTCCAATTAGAAGCAAAATGTAGTTTATCAAAAGAAAGGGTCAAGGGTTCTAAATGCAAGTTAGTTTCTAAACCAATGAGAGGTTCTGGTTCTGGAAAAAGAATTAGCACTGCTTTCGAAAATAGGCAAAAGGCATTTCAGAAGAGAATTCTAATAGCAACTTATAGAAGAAGTTATTTGAGTAGGTAAATCTTCGTTTGAATTGGTTGAATTTTTTGGGTAAGGAAAGAGAATATTACAAAGCTTTATCAATTAGGATATAGTTAGCTAGAAAGTCTGTCTTATTTCCAGTTAGATAGTTGCTTCCATTTTAGATAGTTATGTAATGAAATGCAAAATTTTACAAATTTTCTCAACTTAAAGATTACACTTGTGAAAAAATTAGTTTACAACTTGATTAATTATCCTAGAAAAATAAGATTCGTGCACATAATGAACCAACTATGCTTAAATTGCTAAATTGTTGAAAAAGATTCAATTTTTTTATCAAAATTAATTAAATTTTGATAGCTTATGTAAGGTACACGGGCACTACCATGTATCTGGTGGCCCCCGCCATTAGATCAAGGGTTAAAAGGAAAAGAAGAAGAGCTAATGCAAATGGAACCAACTAGCCAGTTTAACATTGAATCGGCTTTTTGGTTCGATGCAAAATGGAATTAGCAGTATTAGTCGAACCAACTAGCTAATTTGACATAGAGCATAAATGCTATAGTTTGCGATTGAGAGAAAAATAGATGTCATTTTCTCTATTTTCCGATTCTTCTTGTTTCCATTAGCTAACATTTCATATATTAGGGTAGATTTAGCTAGTTTTTCACCATATAATAAGGGATTTTAACTCGAGATTGCTTAGGAAACTTCACTTAAGCATGGATTTGGGTATGAAACTTCTTTTACAAGTTGTTTCTTCCCTTTTTTGATTTATATTTGCTTTGAACAGTGTTTCAAACCAGTATTCGTTTAGGCTTATTAAGATTTTGAATCAATGTTGTAGTTATATTGCTTAGTGGTGGTTTTGTTGTTTCCTCTCATGCTTATCTATAATGGGTTGTTGATTTTATTTATGGTGTTTATGCTTTGATTTGGGAATATCAAATAGATTAGAATAATGTGATTCGTACATGTATTATAATCATTTCTATATATAATTTATGTGGATTAGGAATTAATGACTTCTATTTCAATTGGGGTTTAGTTCAATAGCCAATTAGCAATTATTTGCAAATGAGTTGATGGAATAACATACCTATTATGCCATTAGATAATTCGACTAATTGGTTCTTAATTGTATTTAATTATAGAGTTAGATATTCTACTTAATTATTAGAGGTAGTTTAATAGAAATCCAAACTTTATCAATTTGCCTAACTATGAATAAGACTAGTATGGTTGAGAGTTAATATACTGCAACCTATGGATACAATCTTAACTTACCTATGCCGTACTTCAATCACAACATGGTGCACTTGTTGGTTAAAATCACCTCAAAAGAGATTTTTTTAAATCGTAAATTTGTGGTATCTGTTTTTCAAGTGCTTGAAAGGTGAGTCAATTTTTTGGCACTATTGTCAGAGAGTCATTGGTGCTAATTCCAGTTTTTAAGACTATTCATAGACTAAGATTTTTTTTTTTTCTCTTAATTGTTGTAACTAGCTAATTTAATTTTACTTTAATTAGTTAAGAACGATTTACTTGTTTTACTTTCTTTTCTTTTATAGGTAAGTATCTACATAAATAAAAGAAGGGGAAAAATTGAAGCGTTGGAGCTCAATCCTCATAGTGAAGCAAAAGTGAATGAAGGCAAGATACATAAGACTCTAAAGGAGTAAAGTTATGACCTTTCTCATCTATTATCTTAATTCAAACTTGAATTGAATAGAGCATAAGTTTGAGTCTTAAGTTGGGGGTAGAAGTAGTGGAGTTGATTATGTTTTGTTGAGCTAAATTGAATGAAGTAGTATATGTTTGTGATTGACTTAAGATAATTACACTGAATTGTACATACCTATAAGCTATTTTTTAAAATTTCCCTTTTGGCACCTAAACAATTTTTCTCAAAGTTAGTTCCCTTTTCTTTTACACTTGGAGCTTTTTCAATGAGAAGTATATCTAAATCTGTTATCAACTTTATAGTTATCAAGAAAAAGTAACTTACACTTAAGTTTTTGAATTCATTTCCTCGTGATCATGTAATGAATGTCTTTTAATTCCCTATAATTTGGTTGCCAAATCTACACTTTATTCAATTATGCTAGATCTAGGCTTGATTTTGATATTTGAGATTAAGGCAATACTTTGATCTTAGGTTAGATGCGAGTATTTTTGGAATGACATAACCACTATGCCATTAAATAGTTCAACAAATTGGTTCTTGATCATATTCAATCATGGAGTTGGATATACCAGTTAGTTAACTTAGATTAATTATTAGATATTACTCAATAGAAATCCAAACTTTACCGATTTTCCTAACTATGAATAAGACTAATACGATTGAGAGCTAGTGCACCACTCCTTGTAGATACTACCTTAACTCACCTATGCTATACTACAATCACAACCTAGTGTACTTATTAGTTAAACTCACTTCCAAGGAGATCTTTTAAAATAATGAATTTTAGTATTTGTTTTTCAAGTGGTTAAAAAGCAAGTCATTATTACATATCTTTTTCTAGTATTGTTCTTTTATGAAAACTACTAGTGTTTGTGTATAAATATTCCGTAACCCTACGAATTAGGTAAATCACTTATCAATTGCCTTTCTGAATGAATATTGTTGTTTACTCTTTTAGAATACTTGTTGAACACCTTTCATCTTTATTGAAAGCATTTATCCTTATTTATCTTATCGATTAGAGGATTAATTTTATTGTAGTGATTCTTTTAATTGATCTAGCTGTTGGTCATATTAGCTATTTCAATTGAACCCCTTTTGATTCTCATAAACCATAGGTAATATTGATTGTAGGATTTCAAGGCCAAAACTCCATTTCCATTATTGAATTAGAAATTTTCTAATTTGATCATTATTCATATTCTTTTTTTTTTTCATGTTACATAAGCATAAACACCATAAAATACTTTTCTTCATATAATATCATAAAAACAATAACAAAAAAATCATATTTTTATTATTGTTGCACATAAAGATTGTTCTAGAATTTGACCCAAGGTTCTAAGCACATCATATTTGGTATCAAAGCTCTTGGTTCATATGCTTCTTGTGAAATTACAATATGTCAAGCGAGAGTATTAATGATAGTGATAAAGGCAATGGAGATAATGTTAAGAGAAGTTAAAAAGGAAAAGGTTGCAAGGAATAAAGTGAGTCAACAATTGATAGAATTTATAGAGATGACATGTATCATGATCACTAAAAGACACACTTTGTTTTAGACCCTAGAAGAAAATGCAGGGGGCAAAATTAATAATGGAGTATGTAGAAATGGTAGTAGGTGTGTTAGAAGAGATGATGAGTTGTCAAAAGGAGAAGCAAATAATTTTAGAGCAGAATAAGTGTTGAAGTGAGTCAACCAATAAGAGTGTTAGAAACTATCAAATTCAAGATTCCTAAATTTGATAGTCATGGAACACCAGATGATTATCTAGATTAGAAGCAACAAATGGAGAGATTATTTGAATGTTATGAGTATAATGAACCAACTAAAATCAAAATGGTTACCTTAGAATTTACTAGATAAGCATCACTATGGTCAAAAAGGTAAGGGTTCAAAGAAGAGAAGATGGTAAGGCAATAGTGACAACATAAGCCATGATAAAGAGGATAATGAGGAAAGGACATATACCCCATTATGATAAGTACCAGTTATATATGAGATTACAAAATCTAAGACAAGGGGAGATGAGTGTAGAGGATTATGCATAAGAATATGAAACCATTATGATTAGTTGCGAAGTGAATAAGCCTAAGGAACAAACCATAGCAAGTTTCATTTCGAAGTTAAAGTATGAGATTGCAAACATGATGAAACTACAATCTTAGGGAGCTTTGGATGATGTAATAGAATTAGCACTTAGAGTACAAAAGTAGAGATGGGAACTATAGGCCAATCCCTTAATCCAGATAATAAATCAAGATCCCAACAAAAGAAGGAAAAACAAAAGGAAGCAAAACTTTAAAAGAGGCACAAAAGTTTTGTGAAAGGTGATAGTAGCAAACCCAGAACTTATCATGAATGGGAGAATGATCAAAATTACCAAATAAAGAAGCTAAGCAAGATCAAATGTTTTAAGTACTTAGAATTTAGGCATCTTACTTTTGAATGCCCAAACAAAAGTATTATGGCTCTATAAAGAAAAGTTATGAAGATGGAAGTGGAAAAAGAACAGGAGCAAGTAGATGATGTTGAGGTCAAACTCAAGGAGCTTGATGAAGAGAGGGATGGTATTTAAGGAGTAGAATGTGATACTATATCCTTAGTGATTATGTAAAAATTAAATATCAATGCTTCATAAGAGCACAAGCCGAGGAAGAACTTATTTTATGCTAAAGGAGTTGTGAAGAGTAAGACTTGTTCTTTCATTATTGATGGAGGTACTTGCACTAACCTTATTTCTAGTGCTTATATCCATTATAGGATTAAAATCCATGCCGTATCAAATGCCACATGATTTAAGTTGGGTGAGTGAGAAAGGTTCAATACGAGTCAATAAAAGATCAAAATTCCAATCAAGATTAGCTAAAGTGGAATATGATGTTGTTCCAATGGATACTGTCAATATTTTGCTAGGATGGCCTTAGTTATATGGCAAGATAGTTGTATGATGATTTCCCTAATGCTTATACAAGAATAGATGGCCAGAAGAAAGTATTACTTCTTATGAATCCTATTGAAGTAAAGAGGGAACAAATTTCTTAAGGGAAGTCGAAGGACGGCAAAAATAACTTGTTTACAAGAAGTTTTTATTATCCCATGTGCAATAAAGGCAAGATTTAAGAGAATCTTTTTCTAAGGCAAGAGTGATGGTGGGATCAAAATTTCAAGTTTGATCTAGAAGGCCATACAAGAAGTCGAGCATAAGAAGGTCGGTAAGTTCATCATTTTGATTTTAATTTGCACAAGCTATTAAAGGGCAAGTTCTATATCTTAAAAGGGCCTATTGTAAGGATGAAACTTGTCAATATCCTGGTTACAAAAAAAAGTTTATTGGATATAAAGCTCAAAAGTAAAGAAAGGGTCCAATCAAAAGCAATTTGATTTATCAAAAGGTCAAAAGTTCTAAATGCAAGTTAACTTCTAAATCGATGAGAGATTATGATTCCAAAGAAGAATTGGTGCTACTTCTTAAAACAAACAAAAGGCATTTTAAAAGAGATTTCTGATAACTTATAGAAGAAGTTATTTGCATAGGCAAATCTTCATACGAATGAATCTAATTTTCCAAGTAAGGAAAGAGAATAAAACAAAACCCAATAATTTAAGATATAGTTATATAGACAGCTATCTTATTTCCTTTTACATAGTTGCTTCCTTTTTAGACAATTATTGCATATTTTTTCTAGTGTTTTCCTTTTATGACCGTTAATAGTGCTTATGTATGAATATTATGTAACTCTACAAATTAGGGGAATCATTTATTAGTTGTCTTTTTGAATGAATATTATTGTTTACTCTTTCAAAGTAATTACGAGATAATTTCCATCATTATTCGAAGTGTTTGTTCTTGTCAATCTTATCAAGAGTCCTTTCAACTATGACAACCCTTTCAATTGATTTGTTTGTGAGTCATATCGACTATTTCAATTAATCCCTTTTGATTCTAATGAATCATGAGTCATATTGATTGTAGGATTTTAAAGCCAAAACTCCACTTTTGTTATTGAATTAGAAATTCTCGAATTTGATAATTATTCATATTGCTTTCATTTCTTGTTACATGAAAGTAGAAAGCATAATAATATTACTTTCCTTTTTATAATCTCATAAAAATACCAAAAGGATCATAGTTTTATTATTGCTATGCATAAAGATTGTGCTTGAAATCTAACCAAGGATTTTAGTCACGTCATGAACCCAATAGCATTATTAAAACCCCAAAAGGTAAGGATTTAATGATAGTTTGGAACCACCAGTTTTGGAAGAATATTTGCAATTTTTTTCTTGAAACTATATAGTCGTAGGAGTCACTATGTTATAGCAATATTATTTATTGACCTACAATTGTAGTGCATAGATTTTTCACTACCATGCCTAGTTTATATAATGCTAATAATTATTAACAAGTAATGAAGAAATTAGAGCAATATTATGTTTATTGCAAAAAATGTAATACCGCGAGGTTTTATTAGTAATCGATAGATATAAGGTAAGTAAAATACAAGAGCCTACCCATACCTTATCTTGTAAGTATCAATATCCAAATTTTTTTTAATTTAAAGTTACCATATAGCATATTGGAACTATCCTAGAAAACATACCCTACAGAATTTGTAAGATATAGGATACCTTATGAAACTTATAATTTTTTTTCTATTTTTCCATAAACTTCAACGTCACACGTTCTTTTTAGTAGCAAATTCTAATTATAAAGCTAAATGTTATTTTTTTACTAGTAAAACAATCAAATGGTGAACACACAAAGATACATATACAAAGGAAAGAAGATACGAGTTCTTTAGAACTAACTACGAATATTACCTTTTAAAACTTAAAATTGTTATTTGAGGTTTCAATTATTAAGAGAAATATATTAAAATAGAAAAATAAAGAACAAAGTTGATCTGAGTAAACACAACAATTCTAGTAGTGGTAGAATGTGAGTAAACTAAGGTGGATAGTAATATTCCGCTTCAGAGAATTAAAGGCAAAAAGGTAGCAAAAGAGAGGTAGTATAAAATCACATTACCAAGAAAGAGACAAGCTGCATTAGGTTTAGAGTCTGCATTGTGCTTGGATTCTTCTTTTTAACAAAATTATACTATTGCTATTTTAATTTTCTTGACAAAAAATTGTACATAGTTGTTTTTCCTTCATGAGTATGTATTTTTTTATTTAAAATATTTTACTAAATGAGTGCAAGACACTCTAAAACCTATACCCTCAATACAAATTACATCATATCCATAACCCATCCAGTAAAAATAGATTCGAAAAAATTACTATTCAAAAACCTTCCTTAATGCCCTTAATACTCAACGGGACCCACTGGGTCCATTATGATACAAGTACAAACCCTACCCAACAGGTTTAGATCTGCCCACTCATCCTATGGTTCTGCTTAAGTTGTTATGATTTTACAGCATATCCAATAGGGACCTTTATGTCGGTTCTTCTACTGCAGAGATGGAATAGATTTCGTTCGAGGAGCGATTAGTTTAGTTCAATCATCAAATATTGCACTTAACAGCTAACCCCAACTACAAAGTACACGATACAAGTGAATTTGGGAGCGCAATCAACACATCCCGCAGGAAACCGATGTCTTGGAAGAAAGAACAAGAGTGGGGGGTGGGGGAACGGTATCTACGCAAAAAGAACCATTCTGTTGCAGTAATTGAGAGATACTCGAGCTACAGAAACTTAATTTGCCTAATTTCCACGCTAAAGAGTAACGAGTACAAAACCTTGCTCACCTCCTATGCATCCTAAAGCCGGTTCCTAATTGGCATGATCTCTCTATCCATCTAAGTGGGCAAAAATTGCAAAAAAAAAAAAGAATAAGAGGAAAATTTTCCAAGAACTGCCCTAACAAATATACATACAAACCTTTGTATGACCTATACAGCAAATTTCTGTACATCGTGTATGAAATTTACAAACTCCAAAGGGACTAATCCTCTACGCGTTGAATCTCACCCATCATGATGCGATTGCTGGTCACTTTGAAACCAAGAAGGGATGGGTCTATTTGCCGACCCTTTTTTCCCTTCTTTTTACCACTTTTTCCTGCTTGTGCTCCATCTGATGATTCTGAAGCTCCTGCACCAGAAGGGGCCTCTGGAGGTGCACTCTTCTTCACATTTTTCAGCATGTCTATGAATGATGCCTCTGACACATCCGCATCATTGTAAGATGAAGTACGCCTGAAACACACATCTCTCTTCACAATTGCAGTATCTTCTGCTACTTGATTCACCGGATTCTCCCCTTGTTCCTTCCTCAATCCTGGAAATTAATCATACCATCAGAGTTAATAAATCACAGCCCCCGTTTCCCTCAAGAGCCTCCCATCAACACTTTATGTACCGATTTTCTGGCCCTAATTAAACAAATAGGAAACACGGCTCACACTCATGCCACCCCACAATTCACATGCCAACCTCATAGTGATCAACAATTTTCAGTGTCCCACAAAGAAAAGTTCTACCAATTTTCTTCTTGAATTGTTTAATCAAAAATGTCACAGCAGGCCACATGTATGAGAGATAAAAGAAAGAAGGATATACCAACATCTCTTAGTCAAGTAACCAACAAGCAGACATCTGACAAAGAAACCGAACAGTTGGCTATAATACCACATTGATTAAGGCCACTTGAAAACAAAAGTAAGAAATATAAAACTCAAATTCATGAAAAATGTTGCCACAACAACCAAAGGAAGCACATGTTACCATAAATTCCTCTCATCATACTAAGTCTCTTGCTGCATTGAATATTTAGAGGGAGAAGAGAGAAAGGATGGACATACCTTCAGGAACACCAGTAAGACCTTTCAATCTTAATGTCAAATCAGACACCATCTCAGACAGCCCTTCATGTGAAGAGGAAGTACAGGTGACAGACGAAGGACCTAGCAATATGTTTTCTTGCCCTTTGGATAAAATGACAGGCACTCTACAAAGCAGGATAGCATAGCAACTTTTTAGTATCAACACTGAAATTTGAATTAAAAAGCAAAAACAAGGAAATGAGCAAAAACAATATAAATTAGTTGGGAGATGCATTTTATTTGTAGGGAAAGAGCTTTATGGGACTAACAAAAGGAAAACAAGCAAATACCCAGGCAAGATATAGTAACTCATAAACAAAAAATTGCAACCCAACTTCCCAACCCACTTAATATGTTGTTCCTACAAGCACGTACATATCACAAAATCAAAGAATTCAGGGTTGCAGGCAAGCAGATTAATTAATTACCTAATTAAAATATTCATCTCATGTCCCCCCAAGAACTACCATCTAACCGAACCCCAATATAGGGACAAATATGCAACAAATAAAGAGAAACTGCGGTTTGATTGCACTGAAAACACATCTAATGAATCCTATGAGAAAACTTAGGACTTGTTACATATCATAACAACAGATCCAAAGATAAAATGGGAAATTTAAAACACTTAACCACCCCACCCCCACCCCCCACCCACCCCCCACCCCCCGGGGATCCTTTGTACTTTCATATTATAGGCCCCGTTCCCCTCTTCCATTTTTCATTCGATGAGCTTTTTCCTTACACTGATAGAAACTATGCCTAGATATTACATTATGCCACAAAGAATAGCATCTAGGTTTTGGTTCAGTTTAAAGTGAGTCAAAGTAGTCGAAGATGGCAGTCAGCATCTCCTTTGCAGTTCAAAGAATCTTGCAATGAAGATGAACGGCAAGAGAAATTTGAAGAACAATTCAAGTTATTAGTTTTAGATATACATCATTAAGAAGGTATGCAGAAGATTCCTTGGTCCTAACTCCAAAGCAATGAGAAATGTTTCGAGAGGGAAATCTGGTTATAATGAAGCCACAGCATATTTTGTTTAACAAGAAATTTAATCAAAAATGAAAAAGACTGAATAGTTAAACAAGACAAAACTTCCTTCTCGCTGGACATAACCATCCATTGCATAGAATGAAGCAGTAACAAGGCAATCTCAATGAGGCTACACGGGATATTGAGAGGAACGTCAAGATACAAAATCATGATGTAAGTGCCTAAGTGCCGTGGCATGATCCCTATGTTGTGTGATACCATCAGGTGAGATTCCCAATTTATATATTCATAACCAAGTATATACAGAGTGGGACAGTAATAGATAAGTATCAAGCAAGTGAATGGACCTAATAGTTCCAGGAAATTAATAGCAAAACCAGAAAAACACGGGGCCAGGCTTCTGGTTGGAATGCATGTCAAAGGTGCAACCTGAACCTGTTCATCTTAACTGAAGGGTGTTCCTGAACTGCAAGTAAATATAAAGACTGTTTGTCTTCAACCAGGTCAACAGGTTTTAACCCAAACCAAAACCAAGAACCAATCTGAGGCATGGATTTAAATTTTTGCCGGTGTGGAAAAGGTGACGTGAAAAAAAAAAAAAATGGTCCACCAATATCAGTTTTATTCATGAAATTTAGAGGGCATGTCAATGTCATCTACCCAAAGACAGGGACATATACATTGTGTAATATCAGCATTTAAATCGTGTGTAATGGCCAACATCAGACAGGCAATTATTAAGACATTGGCAGAAATGTATATATAATACAAAGCAAGGAAATGTCACAGATTGTTCTTACAATTATGTACTCTAAGAAGCAATTACAGTATCTTCAACACACATACAACAGTGAGACACATAGAATTGAATCGGACATCCATGTTACTCTTCAACTATGAATCAACCACTAAAAATGATAAAGCAAGGGCATGTTACAATTCGTTACTTAAAACACTGTACTCAGTAGCAATAACAGTATCTTCAACAAACATACATGCAGGGAGGCAGGCAGAATTGAATCGAACGTCATTGACGCTGCAACTATGAATCTAGCAATGAATAAACACTTACTGATCCTTGGCAGTCTGCTCGCTATATAAGTTTCGTGGTGCAACTCCATCATCGTAGAAACCAACCTTCTCACCTACAAGAATTTAAACATTTTCAACTCCCTCAAAAAAGGTCAAATAAACTAACATGAGGGGAAGAAGCATCAAAAGTAATAAAATCTATTTAACGAGCAGTACCAAGCAAAGGGTGCCTGCTAAATGAACCAAGTGTCACTTCACTGTGACCAGCAGCAGATATCCCTGCTTGCTCAGTCATGCCTACTTGCATCTCAAACAGTGAGCCTTTTGTCTGACTATCACTTCGTGATGCAGCTTTTCTCCCCGCTGCCTCAACTTTTATGGTCTTACTAGCCATATCCAAGTTCCCATGAAATCCCATTTCAGAGTCATTTAAAGAAGATGAGAGCCGGTCCCCATCCACCAAAGCTCCACGTTCTGATCTGATTGCATGCTCATCACCTAAAAAACTTTGTGGAGGGTCAGATGAACCTGATCCATATGAACCCACTGCAAATGAGTTGCTTAAACTCGCTTCTCGCTCAGGAATAAGACCAAATTGACGTTCTGAGGTGTTTGATCCAGCATAAAACCCAGAAGATACTCCATCATTTGCATCTAAATATTGACTAAATTGATGACCTGACTTCTGATGAAGCAGTTCCATCAAAAGACGTTTTGATTTATCATCACTATGTCCCTCTGACATCCATGAACTTTGATCCAAAGTGGGGATTGTAACATCTAATTCCCTCTTCTGCCTCTCTGCATTGATATGCAATTGCTGAATACGGGATTCCATCCAGTCATTAGCAAGGTGTCCATTGTTCTCAGGCCACCGGCCCTCCATTGCATCTAGTTGAGAAGTACTTAATTGGTTAGGAAGTAATCCATGGTGAGGGTTATGAGAGTGCAAATCTGAAGAAAATCCTCCTGCTTGCACACTAGATCTTGATCTTGCATTTGACTCCTGAATCTTTAATCCACGTGCATGAGCCATAGCATTTATGACATCCAAGTTCATTCCTGTATTATTTGCAGGCAAAGAAATTGATCTCTCAAAAGGCAGGCCACTGGATTCATGCAATCCTTGCCTAATCCGATCCTGAATTGAGAGATTTCGCTCAAAATAATTCAGTGGCTCTTCATGGGAAGGAACCTGTGATCGCTGATAAAAGTCAAGAGGGTGGTTGAACCCAGCAGCACGAGCATGGAGACCAACATGTGCTCTGAGCAATTGATCCTGTTCACCACCTGGCCAGACAGAACCAATACGCCTTTCATCTTCCATACCACCCTGTAGACCTAATCCCATAGCTAATTGCCTTGTACGCAATTGCTCTTGAAGCATCTGATGCTCCATTGACTGCAGTTGTCCCTGCTGGGCACGAGATAGAAATCTCTCTCTCTGAATCTCTTCCAGCCCCCGCCCAAGTTTTGCTTGGATAAGTTGCTCTAAAGATGGATCAACAAGCCTGGAAGGATGATGAGAACGTTGCAGCTCATGTAAGTGTTGCTCCAGTAAAACCTGATCGAAGAGACTATTGTTGGCTCGAACAGGATCCATAAACGCCTGTCCAAGTCCAGGATCATGCATTCGATTTTGCAGCATTTGTTCAAGAAGGGCTTGTTGAAACTGAGAATTCTTTTGCTCCTGCAAAAGCTTCTGTTGTTGATGAAATTGCTGTTGCTGCTGCAATTGGTGTTCCTGAATCTGATGCTGCTGCTGTTGCAGCTGAAGTGACATGAGCCTTTCCAATTCTGGCACAGAATGGGAGAGCAGCTGCTGCTGCTGTCTCCGAGTTAGATTATCATTCTGCATGTTTTCTAGAACAGGCTGACCCAATTGTGATTGAAAAGATGACATGTTTTGCTGTTGGAGAGACTGAGGCTGAAATTGTCGGGCTATAAGCTGCTCTGACAGATCAAAAAGACCAGATTCTTGACCCATTTGTGGTAAGTGTCGAGAAGCTATAGTATCCTGATAAATAGGCTGATCAGACAGGACATTTCCTCGATAAGAATCAGGCCAAGTCTCTGCAGCAAGAGATGGATCAGCAGCAACAGCTCCAAATGGGACACTCCTGCTCATGTTGGAAGTCATATTGGATGCAGGATTCTGTTTTGCATTCGCACTTTCAAGTTCAGACCATAATAAACCAAAAGGGTGTAGCCTACTCTCATTTTGACTTTGCATGCTTGATTCATTCATATGATTATGAATAGAAGAATGGCCCGTCTTTCCGATAGACTGTCCACTACTACTAGGTCTTCCAGGAAACACAATCTCTGAAAAAATAACAGCACAATACAGATGAACATAAGTGACATCCCCAACTTCACGGGTAAATGCACAAGGAAAACAACAAATAAAGCAACCAGTTTTGAACAGATTTTACTTCAGTTTTAAAAAGCCATAGTACCCATCCTACAGTACAAAAAATAGTGTCGCCATATTTTCAGGCCTTTTTTCTTTTATCAAAGGGACACGTTCATAAGTTGAGTAGTTACTTTCAAGGGTATATGAACCATCTTACAAGACCCATATGTTGGTGAAGGATAACTCATGACCTCATTTTAGAGGTAGGTAAACCCAAGAAGTGCCCTTGGTGGGATTTTAAACAAGAACCTGTGAAAACTGTCATAAGATTTCCAGCACCTTATCCACTACACCAACTCCCCGAGGTTGCATGCTTTTTTCTAGTAAAGGAGGGGGAATGACCCTGATGTAAATCGGCCACCTTTGGACACATAAATTACCCTACAAACCCATAAACCTGTTGAGCATAGCTTATGCTATTTAGATAACCCTAAGAAGTACCTTGGGCAAGGTTTGAACCTAAGACCTCATGCAAGCTGTCATACGAGTGTCTTGAGCTTTAACCACTAAGCCAACCCCTTAGCTTGGGGGTTACATATTTAGAGGTCAAGAAGACCTGGGAACAAGTGTAGGTAAATGTTACAGGATATTTCTTTTCTCTGGTTAGAAGCAGACTGTTATAATTGAGAGCTTAAAACTCTGAAGTCTATGGTACATCAGCACACATGCACATGAAACTGACCTTCGTCTTGGGCTGAAAAATCATGCAAGCCTGCCTCAAGATGAGTTGATTGAGGATGAACACCAGCTTCAGATATTCCTGAACCAACATGCTGATCTGAAAAGCTTTTAATATCTGACATGGTAAGGCCCTGACTAGTTATTCCTGGTACATTGCTGATGGTAACATGAGGATTGGGCAAACCTATTTCCAACTTTCCCTCCATTAAACTAGATTCCTCCAGTTTAGAATTCAACCCAGAGCTAGACCCAATAGCATCTGAGCCTTTAAGATGGGGTATAACGTCACCTAATTCTTGGAAAGTTGTTCCTTCGGGAGCATCTGCAAGGCGGACTGGTAAATCAGTCCCAAAAAACCCTTGTTCAAACCATGAAATGATGTCGACCCCTAGGAAAGGTCCTTGTGTCTCTCCTTGAGGATCCAGGTAAAATAAACTTAGCTCCTCAGGTTGGAGACTCCTCTCAAAGTATTTTGCTTCATTGTTATAGTTCAAATCATGTATACTTCCACCCTGGTTTTGCAAAGAGTCCAAACTAAAAAGAGAAGTTGAATCATCAGGGAGCTTAGATTTAAGGTCAAAAGAAGCAGCTGGCTCATGAAGACTTTCAATGTCCACAGATCCTGACAATGTCCCATTGTTATGAAAGTTGTGCTGTGCAGAAGTGATGAAAGGATCATCAATATGCTTGATCACTTGAGCACCATCACCACTTGATATCTGAGAACCCAATTGATTAATTTCAGACTTTTTTTCTTCATTTATATTAATACACTTTCCTGAAACCAAGAAGTCAAAAAGGCATTAGTGACAGATATAACCCAAAAAAAATGAAGTAATTAATAAGTCAACCGATTTGACCGAAAAATAGATAAAGACAAACATTAAGTTCACCAAATATCCATCTAATTGTCACTCACCATCCACTAAATTAACATTCGAACCACCTTTCCACAAAGCAGCCGCATCAACAGTATCATACGCAACATTCCCCGAAATTTCATGAAACATATCGACATTATCTTCACCAGAGACTAAAACCATGCCATGTTTTTCACCAGCAGGTTCAACTTCACCAAGACCTGTGCATGTCGGATCTTGAAATGATCAGCTGTGAAAATTGAAACTCTAAGATGCTGAGGCATAAATGTAATCAGGCAAATAAATACCTGTGATATTTTCAGCTGATTTCCCTTTTCGAGTAGAATTATATATAGCTCCACTACCAGTAATTTTTCCTTTACCTATATCATCAAGGATTGCCTACACTTCCATCAAATGAGATTATTAATAGACTTCATAAAAACACTTCCAAGACTATTAAGGCTCTAGCCCTAAAATGGGGGAACAACAAATGAGTGAATTTTCTTATAGAATTTGTTCATTACCTCCTCCTCAGCATCAGGGGTAACAAAGGCCATGGGTTCTACAATGGCTGCTTGAGTCACTGGAGATACTTCTTCCATATTGTTAGGCATGGAGGCAAATGATGGATCGTGCTTTTGCCTGCGATAAATATCAAGAAGCTTTCCCCTTGGGTAACAAAAAGAATCACCCACTGGTTTCCCAGGGACACCTCCACTCTTATCAGATTGACTGCTACCGATTAGGCCAGCAGATCTTCCAGTAGCACTTGCCCGACCTCGGCCAATGGCAAATCCTCCAGTTGAGCCCTCCATCCGGCCCCTGTCAAGTCCAAACCCAGGGGCTGCACGATAAGGAGCTGAACCACTAGAGTGAGCTTCCATCCGGTGGCGTGGCCTCCACTTATCACGTGAATCAGAGTCTCGCTCGGGTGCCACACGGTTGCTACCTAAAAGTGACTGGTGTTCACTCTGAATTTCTTCTTTTTCAGATTCAGTTTTCTTTTCCATTCGTGAATCTTTGTCCTTGTCTTCAGGACCCCACCTTGAAGACCACTTGCTGTCACGCCGTGTTTCATGCCCAGTACTGCGACTGTTATTATCATGCCATCTTTCAGAGTTTGCAAGAGTTCTATTTTCAGTATTTTCCCTTCCTGGGAGGTTGTCAATGCGACGATCTGCTTTCCTCCGATCTCTTCTACTACCAAGTAAGCCAGTTTCTCTTTCCTCCTCACGCCATCGACGGTTACTTTCATTTTCAACAGACACCTTCCTCCAGTCTTTCTTATCATCTGATCCATCCAGACGCCAGCTCTCCTTGGAATCAGCTGAGTTTCCAAGCAACACCAAAGATGGAGCACGTAATTCCTATTGCATCAAAAAGAAGGTTAATTAGTGTAGCAAGTTCTTCAAAACAGAGAAACAAAATGGATACTAGGTCGTTCAAACCTAGGGAGTCCCTACCATAGTCGTAAAAGGGAAATAAAAGAAGGAAAATCAGCTAAAATTAACCAGAGAAAACCCCCTCATTTATTCACCAATCACAAGCTAAAATTTTTCTTTGGATAATTCAGCCATAATTAGATATCTATGTAAAGCAAATATATTTAAAGTGATGTTAACTCTATGTCCAAACTTCAAGCCTTGGGTTATCCTTGGCAAATATGTATAAGAGCAGATATCACATTTGAATTGTCCCAACTAAATCCTAGACTGCTAGCATTACCATCCAGTCCCCAGCAGCAAGGCAAACCACAGAACAAAATGAACAATTTGATAATCTTTTTCAGATAAAATGTCAGATATGATTTGATAATCTGGCATTCTTTGCTCAGTGCCATATAGAATGGGCCAACCCTAATAAAATTAAGGTGCAGAGAAGGCCAAATCATCAGGATCATGGCAGCATAAGACCAAGCAGCAAAATAAATCAGCCCAAGAACGTTAATAAGACTTGGAAATCTCTAGTGGAAAATAATCGACATTTTATTGGTACTAGAGGCCTGAACGTACTGGCTTCATCTCAGTTGGTTTGGCATAGAGCCACTGCGGAGACAAAGGTATGCTGCTATCTGTTGCCGCTTGATCTGCAGACCAAAATGATTGGTGGAATCAATTGCGAGCAAGTAAAGTTTTCCTACTTTAATTAAGTAACAAGTTTCATAAGAAAATGTCACCTATTTCAGCATCAGTTATTACCTTTTGACTCCTCATTTGACCCCATAAGCAACTTGTCCTCATAATGACCTCCAGACGTTTCCACTGCAGTGAATACAAATAAATAAGAACTTGATCAATTATATAGTTTTACTTGACATAGATAAGTAAACAATCTTCATAGAAGGCAGAGAAAAAATATAGAATAAAAAAAAAAATAGAACCACTAAGTCAGAGACAAAAGTAGTTTTTCAAGTGCTCTGGAACTAACAAAAGGTTCCAACCCACTGTAAGTTGCACCTAATAGCTTCATGAGATGCAGGCTTAGTTAATTCCACAAATTCAGAAAAGATATATCACAATTATAGTAGTAATATTAAAAGAAAAAAAAAATCTCTTCAAATTCAATGCACTTGATGGTAACCTCCATATCAACATATAGGGGAGATGGTCGTAGAACAATTTCACTAAGGAAGCGCGAATTATGATAGCTCTATAGCCCGCCAATAATAACAGAATGCATCACTATTTGTAAGCATACGACAGAATGAAAAACAGCAACACAGCACGATAACAGAAGTGAGTTAAAAGAACACGGGATGAAGTAATGATATATCGAAAAAGGAGCTAGATACCAGAAATAGCTCTTTAGAAATCTAAAACCTGGCATCAAGGAGACAGATAAACATTATATCGAGATCAAATCTGAGTAATTTCCTTTCTTCCAGAAATAATACCCATTTGAAAACCAAACAACGAATCAACAAATCAACTCCACAGACTAACTACACTGAAACGTCAAAGTTACATCAATGGAATGAAGGGGAAAAAAATATCTCGATCTAGAGTCAAACTTGAAACGACAACATAACAGGATAACAAAAGCGACCAAAATTTAACAGAATCAATATCGTTCAGATTATTTCCGATTTTTCAGATCAGAAACCCTAAACCATTGGCATTAACCAAACACACAAGGAAAACCTAACAACCTCAGATTCGAGTAATCGAGAAATAAGTAAAAAGGACGTACACTTGGAGCGATCGACAGTTTTCGAGGAGAGAAGATCGTCAGGAAGATCGAACTTTCTGTCAGCCATCGAACGGTATGAAAATAGAGAAAGAGAGAGAGAGAGAGAGAGAGAGGGTGTGGGGAGGGAAGGTAAGCTGGAGAAATAAAGTTGTTTGGTGCGTTGTTGAGTTTCGGAGGGATTGACAGAGAGAGCAGTAAGATGTGGGGATTATTAGGGTTTCGGGGGAAGGAGGAGGGAGAGCGAGGGATTTCACTTGCAGAGGAGAGACAGGGAGAGGGGGGGAGCGAGTCTGCGAGTGCGACGAAAAGGGTAAGGGTTTGGGTGGTCAGCCAGAATAGCCAAATCAACTAATCAAGAGCTCTCTTTTTTTCTATTAGTTCGATTTTGTATCCGTCTCTCGTTTGGCTGTTCCCCTGTACCCATATTTTCCAAGTTTCTCGTGGGAGATGTCAAATGAAAAAAGGTGGAAAGGACTTAAATTTCAATGTAATCGACCAAAGGTCTTTTTGCTTTTTTTTCCCAAAATGTGTGGTCAATTACCTCGCGAAAAGAAAAATAATATTTCATTTAAAAACAAATCTCACAAATACCACATTGGGAAAATAATCTCAAACATACAGATGTGAATTCATGTAATACTAGATAAGATTTTTAAAAAGCCCATTATATATAAAAGATATATAATCAGCTTTATAAAAGTAAAGCCAATTTTAATAACTAAATAAAATGGACTTCCTAAAAGCTGATTTTATTGGAATATAACCAATAATGATCATCTTTTTTCTCGTTCGCAAAACAGTCTTCTCTCTCTAACATAAACCTAACCCGAAAATCATCTCTCCAATCCTCCTCTCCTTAGACAATGTTTTCTTAAATTGAAGTTGAGATCGCAATCTAGATCATTTCCTAACATTATAGCTAGCTAGATTTCACGATTTTCTTGAAGAATCACACGGGTTTCAAATGCTCTCTCTTTCTAAAATTTGTACACATAAAGGTTTTTCTTTCTCTAGATTACTTTTTCTTGTAATACATTACATATTCCTAGTATGAAATTTCGATTTTCATGATTACATCATATGTTTTAACATTCTATATGGATATTTGAATTTAATTATAATGCTATTTGTGTTTAGTAATTTGCTTAATTTTAGCAATTCATTAATAATCTAAATGGTTTTTTATTATTAAATATTTTGTAGAAAATTTATTACGTCTACATTGTGTATAATTTACATTAACAAGAAATACCGACTCATATTTTGAATACCATAATGTTTCCTATTATATATGCAAAACAAGTAATTGAAAAAAAAAAATGAACATGTAACAAGTGTTGGCCAAAAACCTTTAATTACACTATCCTAATAATATGAAATTATAACACTGGTAATTGAAATCCGTCATCCAGAACTTTATATAAAACTTAGAGGATACATCAATATATGAATTGATAATGCTTGTTGAGCTCGGTTTCCTCTTTTTCCTAACATAACTTATATTAAGCTTAGCCTACTTAGTATAAGTTCATTAATTGGATTATGAAAAAATTCAATTAAAAGAAAATTTTTTTTTTTTAAAATAGAGTTATCATTTGATTGAATCAGAAAAATAGTGAAATTAAAGATCAATGGTGGATAGGCTTTAATTTCAACTATTGTACATAAGTTTTTTTTTTTCTAAAAAATAATTTTAGAAAAAAAAAGAAATTAGAGAGATAAGTTCGAGGTTTAATTTATTAAAACCCAATAGGGCTACCTTAAAAGTTCCATAACTAAATACAAAAGCTTTTTTAACTCTTTTGAAAATAAAAATAAAAGCTTTCAATAATGGAAAAAAAATTCTTTTTTGTTTTTTAGGAGCCAACCAAAGCACCTACGTACTTGCAAGCCAAGATCAAGCTTATGTAGTTCTAAAAAATATCTTGTAAAACTTTACTAGGTTAGTCAATTTTATTTGTGAAATATTTCGTTTTAAGTATTTATATCTCAATTAATTATAAAAAAATTATTTTCTCCCACTTTAAGAAAAACCTAGGAAAATTCTAGTTTTGTGAAAATGCACCAATTATATTTTTCTTTTTCGAAAAAAAACATTTCTTTTTGAGGTAATAAAATATTTTCCATAAAGAAACACTTTTTTATTTTGGAAAAATATTCAACATAACTTATACAAAAATTATAAAAGACAACTTTATCAACCTTTTATAAGACGCTTTTTGAATCAAACGTAAACAAGTGTTGTACAAATAAAAATCCTCTTAAAGGATTAACATCTTACATTAACATTAAGATCGAATTATGATCAACTTTTTATTCTAACAAAAACAAACATATTTTCTTAAATCATTAAGGTTTCATCAAACTATGGATTTCTAAAAAAATAATCATAACAAGAAACAACTTCAATTTACATATCCACAATTATCACAGTTTTTATGTCATGAGATCATCAAAACATGAATCATATTATCACAATTTTTATAATAAACACAATTCCTTAAATCCTTAATGTTATAAAAGTATTAAAACGTGGATAATAATAAATTGCATATCAAATTATCACAATTTTTATAACAAACATAATTCCTCAAACCATTAATGTAACAAGATCATCACAACATGGATTTCTATAATATTCATATACCAATTATAACAAGAACAAGATAAATTGCATATTAAATCATGTAAATTAATCCTCATAACAAGATTACAAGCATCAATCACATACATTACACATCAACATTCACTAAAACTTAAGAACAGATAAGAACAAAGTTTAAAGCCTAGAAAACTTACCTCACACAATAAAAAACTCAAGGCCGATTCAAGTGGCTTTCAAGCACACTTTCAACGAGACGGTGGCAATTCCTGACTCTTACCTTCCCACTCTTTTAAAACCCTCAATCAATTTCAATGAATCTTGTGCCTAAACCCTTCAATTTCTTTAAAGAAACTCAGATTTCCTAATATAACCCTAAACTTAAACCTTCTATTAAAAATAAGAGAAATTCTCCAATTCGTAGTTAATATTTTTTGTAATTACCTATTGGAATGCGTACCTATGGCTTTTATTTATAGTATGGAGCCAAGCTTAGCGATCAAGCAACATCTCTTTTGTGTATGGAAATCAAATTTTTTTGTATTATGTAAGTTCATCTCATTTTTATTTTTTTCCTTTTTTTCCTTTTTAGCATGTTTTAGATGTTATTTTTGCTAAATAAATAGTAAAAATCTTTCCTTGATGTCTTGTTGCCACTTTTATATACAAATTTTATGATGGGTTAGCTTTAGAAAGTTTAAGTTTTCTTTTTTTTCAAAGATATGCTGCATTTAATTGATGAGGGACTTCCTTTTTTTTTCAATTGGAACTAGTTTCCTTTATTATTTTTTAAGATTTCTAAATCAAATGTCATGCTTTAATTGCCCTTTCTATCCAATATTTTTTCTTAATTTTTAGATGCAAAAAAGGTGATCTAATCAAGTAGAATATACAAGTGTTTTTTAAGAGGAAACAGTCATGTTAATTGTGTTTGCTTCTACTAGTCAAGACTCATTAAGGAAAGAAAAAAAGAGGAAGGACATGGGAAGAGGATGAGGCGCTGCATGTGCATTACATGTACGCCTAGTTTTCCTTTTTTTTCTATTTGTTGTTGTTTTTCCTGTTTTGCACCACATGTTACTGACATCCAGTCATGTAGCAACACGTGGCCATGTGTAGCTACCAAGTATCATGCCATGTAGCAATATTTTTTTTTTCTGCCACATGGCACGTTTACACATTACCACATGCCACTAACATCTAACCACTTGACAACACATAGCCATACATGTGGCGATACGTGGCAATAATATATATTTTTATTTTGTTTTGCACTACGTAGCGCATTTACACATGACCACATGGCACTAACATTTGGCCACATGGCAACACGTGGTAATAATAATTTTTTTTTTATTATCATTTTAATTTCTCAATTTTTTATCTCGTTTTTCCTTCTTTTCTTGTTTTTTTTTTTCTTTTTTAAGCAAAAATGAAGTATCCATAGCTCCCAACTTTCTTACAAAGACAAAAGAACTAACCATTTTTACCTTGAAAAAGTTGAGATCCTAACGGTTTTGAACTAAATAAGGTGCCAGCCAACCGACGAATCTGAGCCTAAGCGTATACCAGCCAACTAATGGATTTAGGCTTAAGGTTGTGCTAGCCAACCAATAAATCTAAGCTTAAGGGTATGTCAGTCAACTAACGAGTTTGGGCTTAGAAAGGTGCCAACTAATTAATGAGTTTGGGCTTAGAAGGGTGCTAGCCAAGTAACGAATCTAGGCTTAAAATGGTGCCAACCAATTAATGAGTCTAGGCTTAAGAGGGTACCAACCAACTGACAAGTCTAAACTCAAAAGAATCTACCTGGCTTGAAGATTACTGCCCTATAATTAACCTTTTGTCTTCGATCTCCATTATCACTTATTTGCTTTGTATAGCTGGTGTGACCAACTTCAGTTGCATGGAGAAGGGTCTATGGCACTGTTTTTCTTTAACTAAGGTACTTATTAAACTTCCTCTTCATCATTTTTCCTTCATTATAGGTTAAACTTTCTTTAAATATTAACAGTCCCTCTTTCAAGAGGATTTCGTCTGCAAGGAGTCATACTTATGTGATTCATTTTCCTTTTTAGAATTATTTAAGGATGAGTAGATGGGCGATGGTTAATGACCTATCCAATGTGCAATAAGCTTTGAGAGTATCAACTTTGCTCACAAAATGATGAGAGTTCAACCTTTTGTCCAAGAATTCTAGCAATTTTATTGAACAATGCTTGTATTTTCTATTGAATTACTAAGGGAAATATAACTTCACAGCATCAACATTTATTAAGTCCTTTGGTATAAGCAAGTGCACCTATCAGTTTATAATATATATGATATAAGTCCAAGTGTCAATTCTTTAGAGACTCTGACTACTGGTATTCACTAGCTCTCTATTATCTATTTAGCAAATTAAATTTCAAGAAACTTAAAAAACCTAAATTAAATTGCAGCAATTAATAGATTAGCATCTAATTAAGAATTATTTAAGAACTTAAACAATAAAGTAATAAAATTATAAACTACTTGAAGATTGGCAAAAACATATATAGATCTTTACTTCCCCTAGATCTAACATGTAATTTTCCTAAAGATAATATAATTTATTCTTTAATATTTATTTGTCGGGAGAATTCTCCATTAAAGTTAATTACTTTCTCAAGCCAATTAACCCTAACTCTAAAATTACCTATTAGTATCTCTTCTCAATAGTATGACTTAAGATTACATTATTGAACAATAAATTCTCTACACTTTAATTTAAAATTCTGAAAGGATCTTGTAAATTATCTCTAATCTTGTAATAACCCTTATCAATTATGCCTAAATCTAATCTTATAAAAAATCTCTCAAATCTCTTCTAAGATATCAAATTCTAAATTACTACTCATGGAAACAATAACCTAAATCATGAAGTATACATAGTTGAATCAAGAAAAAGACTAAAGAATTAAATTAACCAAATACTAATTACGTCACATGAATAGATTCAGGTTCCACAAGACTTAGATACCAAAAATCTACTCTCTATACATCATAAAGTAAGAATCTAAAATTAAAATATAAAAAAAGAGTAGAAGAAAGAATCATGAAATTTGAATAAAATTAAAATTTGAAATCTTCTCTTCTTCTCGCTCTCTTGAATGTTCTTGACTTCAAAAACTTTCTAAAAATTGTGCTAAAAAAATTCTTCCGAAAGAACCCTAACAAAGCCTTATATAAGAAGTAAATAAATTAGGTTGGTTGGAAAAGACACAACCGTAGACACGATCATGTCTTTTAGTCGTGTACTGGGCTATAAGAATTGAAAATAAGCTCCAAATTCACTTGGAAACGACACAGTCATGTTATTTGGTTGTGTCAAACTTCAAACCTTTATAATTTGCTCATTTTAGCTTTAATTTGAGTGAAATTTGTTTCTGTATTCTCGTTTTCTCGCATAGATCATTTCAAAACCTAAACAACAAAATTTTACTCAATTAAGTATTATTATCTAAAAATAAACCTAAATGTCAAGGAAAATCATCAAAAATCACCATATAAAACATGTGCAACGAGAAACTCATCATCCTTCATTTCTACATCATCCATTTCTCATAGAATCAAAAACCCTCCTAAGAGTACTTTTGCAACTACGTAAGGGCCCTCATAACTTGGTGTGAATTTTCTACAAAGATTTGAGATGTTAGGCAACACTTTCCTGGGCTTCAAGTCGCTTATCTTTGAAGTTTCGTAGATGCACTTTCTTATTGAAGGCTCATATCATTCTCTTTTGGTAGCATTGAGCGTGGCATGGTACGATGACCCTTTTCTTACATAATAGATTTAGTCGTTCAATTCACTTTTTGACCCATTCAACTTCATCAAGCTATATTTTTGCCAACATTTACAAGGAAGGTATTTCTACTTCTACTAGTAAGACAACTTCTATTCCATACACCAAGAGTAAGGGGTTATGCCAATAGATGTTTGTATAAGGTTCGATATACCATTAAGGCATATAGGAGCATTTCATGCCAATCATTGTATTTTGCTTGTCATTTTCTCAATAATCCTCTTGATTTTTTGTTGGTTACTTCAACTGCCTCATTCATTTGCAAGCAGTACAAGGTTGAGTTGTAGTGTTTAATGTAAACTGGTCACATAATTCCCTAACCACTTTGTTGTTTAGGTTGGTCCCATTGTCAATAATGATGAATTCCGATGCCCCGTATCTAGTTATTATGTCTCTTTTGAGAAAACAGGTTACCACCCCTTTAGTTACATTGGCATGAGATGATACTTTTACCCATTTAGCAAAATAGTCGATGGCCACCAGGATGAATTTGTGCCCATTTAAGGCTTCTAGTGTGATGGGTCCTATGATGCCGATTCCCCACATGATGGCTACAATAATGATAAGACATGAAGGTCATTAGGTAAAGCATTAACCTTGGTGTATATTTGGTAGAGATAGCAATGCCTTACATGTTTGATGCAGTTCACTTCCATGGTTAACCAAGAGTATCCCATTCAAATGATTTTTTAGGCTAACATGTACTCGGTCATATGTGGCCCACAAACTCCTTCACAGATTTCGTTCATTAGGGTTTTAGTTTCTTATTCATTGACACACTTAAGCAAGGTGGTGTTGGGTGATCTTTTGTATAAGGTATTTCTACTAAAAATGAAATGAGTGACTAACTTACTGAGAGTTTTTCTATCTTTAAAGTTTGCATTGTCAAGGTATTATCTTGTCTAAAGCAGTGTTTTAATATCCCCGTACCACAAACTGTCTTTATAGCCAAGGCTTCTCCTTCCTTAGTGTTTAAACAAAAGGCAAGTTTCTTTTCTACCTCAATCTTTAGAGGTTGGATCTCCATCTCATCAAATATCGTGATCATTGACGCTAAAGTGGCTAGTGCATTGACAAATTAGTTTTGCATTCTCAGGATGTAAGTGAAAGTGATTTTCTCAAATTGCTTGATGATTTCTTCCAAGTGCCAATGGTATGGAATGCACTTATAGTCTTTGGTCTTGTATTCTCCTAGGATTTGTAAAAATGACTAGTGATGAGCTGCAATATACTTCTAAGTCAAGCACTCCCATATATAATGCCATCTTAGGACCTAAGAGACAAGCTTCATATTCAACAATGTTGTTTGTGTAGGGAAATGAGAGTCAAGTAGCTAAGTGGAAGTGATCGCCTTCAGGAGATAATAAGACTGCCCCCATTTCAAATTTGAATACATTAGCTACTCTATCAAAGTACATCTTCTACTTTAATTTTCCTTCTTTAGTGTTCATGATGGCATCATTTAGGAACTGAACTTCTTCTTCTTAGGAAGGTGTTTTCATGAGATACAAAGCTAGCTAGTCCTCTAAAGCTTTTCCTTTCATTTGGCTCTGGTTGACATAAGTAATTTCAAATTACGCTAACAACATTTTCCATTTAGATAATCTTTCGATTACTGCTAGTTTGTTTACTAAATACTTTAGTGGATTGTGTTTTATGAGTAGCTCAACCGGATAATAGAGAGTATACCATTGGAGACAATACACGACCCGTACCAATGCGTAGTAAGTCTATTCTATATCTAACTACTTCTGTTAACCTTTAGTAAACTTCTTACTTAAGTAGTGGATTGCTTGTTACTTCTTTCCTATGTAGTCTCTTTACCTTAGCATGCAACCCATGAATTCTAGTAATATTGTCGGGTACAGTATCAGAGGCCTTCCAAGAGTTGGAACCACTAGCATTAGGGCATTCAACAAGTATCTTTTGATGTTATTGAACACTTGTTCACATTTCCATGATGGCCTTTACTTTGTCAAGGTTTACTTCGATTCCCCTCTTATTCACCATTAACCCAAATAACTTTGTCGATGTTACTCTAAAAGTACATTTCTTAGAGTTTAGCTTTAATCAGAACTTTCTTAATCTATTAAATGAGCTTTTCTAAGTTAACTTTATGACTTTCTCCTTCTAGTGACTTGGCTATTATGTCATCTACATAAACTTCCACCTACTTATGCATCATATAGTAAAACAATACTATCATCACTCTTTGGTACGTTATCCCAGCGTTCTTAAGGCTAAAAGGCATCATCTTATAATAGAAGGTGCCCTAAGTCATAATAAAAGTGGTTTTGGCCTTGTCTTCTTTGACCATCTGGATCTAATTGTACCCCAAGAATTCGTCCATAAAGGAGAAAAGGTGATGTCCAGCAGTGTTGTCAACTAATACATCAATTTGGGGTAATAGCAAGTTATCCTTTAGTGTAAATAGTAATAAGAATCAGCCTCCGACTATATCCAAGCCAAGGCCGACCTATCCCAAGCTGAGGCCAATCAACTCTTGCCAAGGTCAAGCAGGTACCAAAAGGATGAGAGAAATAAAAGGATCTACTCAGCATCAAGTCTGTCGTCTACCAAAAAGTCGAGAGACCACACGACCTAGCACTCAAAACCAAAGAACTATTCGGTACGGCACAGGAAGACTAGTGCCGACTAATTTTAGAACTCGACAATTATGAGCCAATCTTTCTAATGTCTCGTCCAAGCAATATGAGACTTCAAGGATTCCTTCTCAAATTCGAACATCCAATTGCCGACCCCACCCTATTTGAATCTTACTCATTTTAGGACATACTAAATGATTACATGTTGACTTTCCCTGTAAAACGCATAGTTTTATATTTTCGAACATGTTTATCTTTATTTTATTTATAGGCCACTTCTTTAGGGTTTAAGGCCTTATATATTATTTAAAGTTTTTCTACTAGGGTTTAGGACTATTTATAATTAGTAACATTTATAATTAGTAAAGATGATCATCAGATAAGGAAGACAATCATTAGATAGTGAATACACTTAAAACTTTCCTCTTTGGAGCAAGGTTATTCTTGAGCTCTTAGAGCTTGCTTTGCCAGTTTATTGAGTATTAATTAGACTCTTTAATCTTTCCTATGTTCTTATCAATCTTGTTCTTACGATTGTGGTGAACTCTTCATTTAACCAAGTTAGTGAGTCGCATCTAACCTTTCATTTAAAACCTCGAGTAATATTTAGTGTTCGTGAGTCATATCGAATCTTATTTTGAGCTCAACCTCTTATTGTATTTGTGTCTTGGTACATGATAACCATCCACTTTTACACTCAAATCCCCCATTCTCACTCGAACCCAGATTGTGTCATCTTTGGTTCTGAGACCCGTTGCCTTATCAAATATGCTTAGGTCTCAAAAATCCACACAAACCCTAACTTTCTCGTTTTTCTTAATAATAAACACCATGTTGGCAACCCATTTAGATAGTCTAATACTTTTATAAAGCTAACTTCAAGTAACTTTTTGACCTCTTCTTTGATTTTAAGCAAGATGTCAAGTCGGTACCTTCTCAATTTTGCTTTTTTGGCTTCATGGCTTCTTTGGTTGGTAATTTGTAGACTACAATTGAGGGATCTAGTCCGGGCATATCTTCATATGACTAGGTGAACACATCTAAGTATTCTTTCAAGAGTTAAGTTAACTCCACTTACTGAGCGTCATTCAATCCTTTGCTTGTTTTAAGGTTTTTAAGTCTTTCCTTAAACCTAGATTGATAGTTATTAGTAGCTCATCAATGGAAATATGGCCTTGTTCAAATCGTTGCTAGTTTTCTTAAATTTTTCATAGGAAATTAGGATCATCCTCGATAACTGACCTAACAAGGCCAAAAGTGATACCGATGCTCTCATCATTTACAAGCATGAGATACTCTCTATTCTCATCAAGCGCATTACATTTGAAGAGAAAGGGTATAAAAAGGAGTGAGACTAGTAATTAGGTATGAAGAAAGGAAATAGCTAATTTTATTTCATTCAAGTGTACTAAGCTACATCTTTATTGAAAGAAAGAACTGGGTCGGTAAGATACGTGGGTTTTGGACTCTTAGGACATTTATTATTGACTCGTGAAAGGGAAAGTATAAGGTCCTACAAAAATTGGTGATCAATTAACTATCAATCGGTTCAAAAACGGTTTGTAAAATTTAAAGTGATTGCGTAAATTATCCAATTGAGCCTAAATTTTATGATATAGTTAGGAATATTAGTAAAAGTGACCTTATGAGTTTGGATTTAGGAAAATAAATAATAAAATAATTAAAAATTATAATGTTGAGTTATATTTATATTTCTGTTATTTATCGAAAACACATAAAACAAGTTTCGATAATTAATAAATAAATAGAGATAAATTATATCCACACTAAAAATTATAAAATAACTTAAATAATATTTATAAGTATTTATTCATACTATATATATTTACGCGTAGATAAAAATACACAAAATTACTTAAAATATCTAAAATATATTAAAATAATGCTAATTAATTAAGGAAAATTCATAAAAATTAAATAAAAATGTAGAATTGTCCAAAATAAGGGCATGACATGCTAGGATTTAAAGAAAAGGTAACAACCAATAAAAACAAGTTAAATAGAAAGTAAAAAAGGAAGAAATAAGGGACATATGACACTTACAAAATTAAAGAAAAACCCTAGACTCCTCTATAAGTTCAGAACACCATCTCCATTCCTCACTTTGGTCAGTTAAGAAGCTAAAAAAAAATTAGAGAGAGACCAAAGAAATATGATTAGGTAATTTTACAAAAAAATAGCAAAATTAGTGTGTAATTAGGGCATATAAAGAGAACTTACACCCGATGACCACTTGAAAAGGGATAGCCACCACCACCTGATAGCAATCGACTAACCAGTGGTACTGACAAGGGTGAGCCACCACTAGTGGCTGGAATCCCTTCAATTGGTGAGTTTCGATTTCTCTTGCGAATTTGTTTAATTTAGTATAAATATCAAATATATATGAAAAATTATAAAAATCAGTATTCTAAAATATTTTTGTATGTAGACTTAGGGAAAAATATCAATTTGATAAAATTAGGCCTTGGAATATACTGCTCTTAAGAAATAACTAAACTCAAACTAATTTTCAATTTCTATTTAAATAACCTTAACGATGTAATTTTGATCTCAAAATTTTTATGTAAACTATTTAGGATATATATAACAGTGCTATGAAGAGTTTTTCTAAAAATTTATTTTCTAGAATTTTAAAGGCCAAAAAATCGTATAGAAAAGGTAATATTTGAGCTTAATTTTGTAATTTAATGTTAATTTGATGAAAATTATGATTTAGTATGTAATTAGATATCTCTAGATTATAGTTGCTAATATAAGATGGTATTTGTGGGATTTGAAGTGTTAGTTATATGTATTATGCATAATATGTAATAAATAATAAGTAAAAAAGGCATATTTAAGTTAATTTTGTAATTTAAGGCTAAACTGGTACAAATTTTGATTTAGGATATATTTAGACATTTTGAGATGTTAGTTGGTGATGAAAGATGATATTTAAAGTGTTGGGAATGTTAGATGTGCATATTAGGTACATATTAGGTAATAATGGGTAATATGTAAATTTATGAAATTAATGAGTAGAAAATATTGAGTTAAAATTGATAATATCATGATATTATGAATATTATATAAATCTGATTTAGATTATGAATTTAGGAAATTATATGGAAAATATAGGCTATTCTCACATTAGGAGCTAATTTTGTAGTTAAATTAGGAATATAGTATACTATATTAATTGAAATACTAGGTATGAGCTAAAACAGAGATTTAAGATACCTAAGTATAATTAGATAAATTTCACATATTAGTTTAGGAGGAACTCTTAGGGTTTACAAATAAAAATAGTAATCGGAAGCTAAAACAAAACTTAATTCAAAAATTGAATTAAAAATTAATTTAGGACTAGCTTAGTTATAAGAGATATAGAACTTGAATAATTAAGTAAAATTATAATTTTAAACTAAAATTAATGATTTACAACTTATATGTATATATGCACATATGTATAAGTGGTTATGTTAAAATGTAGATCATTCTTAGATCAGAATCTAATTTAGAAGCATAATCATAATTAGGGTTAATATAAGTATATTAGATAGTAAGTCAAAAACCTAAACTAAAGATTATACTCATCAAATAAACCGTAAGAAAATGGTTAAAAAGCATTTAAAAGACTTATGAACAAAAGGGTAATCGAAAGGTAAACTAAAATTTGATTTAGATGCTAAATCAGAATCAGCAAAGGAAGCAAATTTAGAATCTAGCTAAACAAGAGAAGTAATTCAAAGAGATATAAGCTAAAATAACTAAATATAAGAAGACCCTAAACTAAAAATAATAATTTAAATTACAAAATAAAATATATCTATAGTAGTTATGTGGAAACTCAACATTTGTATTATAGGGATTATCGACGATTACCTGTATAGGTTGTACTTTGAGTGAGCAAGCGGGAAGTCCAAATAAATTGGGATCAATATGTTACTGTATTTTGAAGTACTATTTTATAGTACTTAGAGACTTGAGATTATACTTGGTTGTGTTTGTTAAATAGTTGAATGTATGCATGCCTATGTATGCGTGTTTTTGGGTTTGATTGTATGATTTTGGTTTGATGTTCTGGCTTGTATTTATGTGATTTGTGTAGAATGATTGAATATTTTAAACTGGACCTAACTAAATATATGACTTATAAGTCTAAAATGAACTTGTATAGCAACCTATTAGGAGAAACGTTTAGGGTTCTCCGGCTAACTACCAACTCCTTCAAAAGGGATAGCATTGGATAACATAATTTATCCTTTATTCATCTTCAGTCGAACTAATTGACAAAAGAGAAAGTCATGAAAAGGTGAAGTTAATGGTTCAAAGGTAATTGCGAGAGCAACATGTCCCCATTGCACAAACCTAAGTTTGATCATGAGCTGTTGAAATGTATGCCAAACTCCTCAGCCTGGATTAGAGCAAGTGTAATTTCTCTAATCTCACAACAAACCAACTAACATCACGTGATGACATTTGCTTATATATGCATAACATCTAACTAAATTGGTTGATAACCCTATTTGTGCTTGTTGTATTGTTTTAAGTCTTTATTCTAACTTACTAAACGTTTGGTTGCTTATATCCCTATAAATGTTTTTACAAGTGCTAGTTAGGAAGCGATTTATTAATTACCTTAAAGTTAGTAACTACTGAATCCTTAGAAGTGAGGATATAAAACTGAAGACTGGTCATACTTTTGAAGTTTAGGTTTTATCTTTAAATCTCTTAATATCAAATTTATATATTACTTAAGTGAAGTAAGATTAGGAGACTGAATCTTGTAAACATTACTTGAGATATTTAGATTCTAGTATGTATTTTCATATTTTTATAGATGAATAACATGTTTAATTTATAAATTATTTTCTTCAAAGCAGGTTAGTTGTGAATGCCTTGTATAAATTAGGTTAAAGATAGCGGCTAAAATGTCTACTAAAATGTTTTAAAATGTTAGCTTCTATCCTATAATGGTTTACATGGTAGGACTGTTACAACTCTACTACTTCAAGGTCTGACAAAAAGCATGTATGGGTTAACTCATAAAAGGGGAACATGCTTAATTGCGGACTAATCCTTACTCTTTAAGAGACCTATTACTATTAATAGAGACTGGGAACCAATTGTTTAAAGTGTTAATTCTAGGTGCTTCCTCCTTTGGTTTTGATTCATGAGCTACTATGGTTGAAAAAGTTTGACTAATTTAAGTAATTAGGATGTCTACTTCGAAAAGTCTTTCGCCTCAGTTTCGTTTCACCTTACTCTTCATGTCTCTTACTTCAATAAAGGTAAGTTCGTACCATTGCCCAAATGTGCCAACTTATTCTCTGATCTTCATTATTTAGGTGTAAATTTCATGCTTCACCTGTCTTCCATCTCATCTGAGGTTCCTATCATAAGGCCTCTTGAAATATTTACAGGCTCAGTTCCTCATGGTCATCATTCCTGATAGAAGGGATGGCAGTTTCTGAAAGGTTATTAGGTACGAACTTCACCCTTTGACGTAGACTTAAAGGTATAACTCCAACCTCATAGATCTATGGTCAACCCAAAAGTATGTTAAATGACTTTAGTATATCCATAACTTAGAAGGTTATCTCAAAGGTTTGTAGCCTGATCTTTACTGCCAATTTGACTTCACCAATCACTCCCTTCTTGGAACCATCAAAGGCCCGGACAATAAGTGAACTTAGTTTGATTTTGGCCATAGGAATCCCAAGTTAGTCTAGAGTGAAGATGGGGTACACATTCAAAGAGGACCTGTTATCAATGAAGATGCAAGCCACTATTATGCCCCTACACCTAACTATTATGAATAAGGTCTTAGTATGATTGCCTCCTTCCTCAGTAAGCTCTTTAGAGGAGAATGCAATACTTTTGGTGGCAAATATATAATTAACCACCGGTCTCAATTTGTCAGCGGGGACTCTTTTAGAGCTTTGATATCTTGCAGGACCTTGATCATGGTTTTGCGATAGAGTGGTGAGGTGAGAATTGAGCCCATGAGGGATATCTAGGCCAAAACTTTAGCTAATTGGTCCATGATCTTGTACTCTCTTGCCTAAAGGATTTGATGGTGTTAGTTGTGATCAACGTCGTCTTCTTCTAGTTCCATAATCTTTTTAGAAGATTCCTCAATCAGAGATTTCCTCTTGGCTTCATCCATCAGATCATAGACAATGCCAAACCTCGTGAGCCTACCCATTAAGGGGGCAGGAGCTTGTTGGCACTTCATTCATAGCCCTATAGTCAAGAGGTATAACCTTATAATCTTTGACTGGTATTGGTAGATTAAATGTCAAGCTTTTAGTAGGATGGCTAGGCCTTTCATCCTCTTAGTATTATTATAATACCATTGGCTTGATAATTCCTTCGATCACTAGGATTTGGTGTCCTTTAGGATTATCCTCTTCTTTAAACTCTAGGCCCCATCCAATTGGTGATTCATTAACGTAGACTATTGGTGTAAAGGAGTAATCCACCAATTATTCATACTTTCCTGAAGGTTCACTTAAGTTGTCGATAATAGGATCTCTTACCAACAATCGTTTTCTCAACTCCCTTTGAGTGTAATTTTTCTTAGGCTTCACGACCAACATTGCCTTTATATCTTCCTTATTGATCTTTCCTTCTTGAAGCAATGGATAAATGGCAGGCCTGGTACCAGTTCAATCCCTCCAATTCATATATTGCAAGTGACCTGTTTGCCTTAAATGCCATGTGACTTGTTCTATTGTAATGTAGAGCTCATTTTAATTGATTCAGTGCTATGGGACTGCCTCAGTCTTTGTCTTGTCGAGCTAATCCATATCATCTTCACTCCTGAGATCTTCTACGGTGACCATGTTGACTGTGGGCTCATGATTTCAAAGTGGATTTCTATTGACATTAGGCTTTAATGACTCAATGAAGTCCAATTAGATTAGTTTAGCATTGATGATATCTTATATTTTATTCTTGAGTCTCTAGCAATTATCAATCGAGTGCCCCCACTTGCCTCCAAGTGATAGTCATACCTCAAATTCAGATCATATCCTTAGGCTTACATCCTAGTAAGGGAACTTCAAAGGTCAACATGTTTTCCTTTCTGAACTGCTCAAGTACCTGACTCAATGGTATTGGGATCGAAGAATATTGCCTCCTAGGCCTTTTACTCTGATCCTTGTTGTCATTTGGTTCTTGGCCCATACAAATAGTGAGTTGAGGATTAGTAGTGGTGATGTTGTTGGCTCCTATCGTGCTTACCATGGTATCCTTGGGATTAGTCATGTTTTAGGGGGCATTTGGCCTTTTGTCATGAGAAGAAGGGAGCATTATTGAGCCTACAGCAATGAAATCTTCAACCCGGCTTCCAGTTATTACCAAGTCGGTAAAATCAGAAGTAAGGTAAGCCACCAAGAAGTTGTGATAAGGCTCTCCTAAGCTAATGATGAAAAGGTGGGTTAAGTCCTTTTATGTTAGTGAGGAAGTGTCCTAGCTACTATGCTTCTCCAACATTAAGCACATTCCTTAAATGTTTCTTTGTCCTTATTTGTTACTTTCTTAAGATCATACATAATAGGAGCTGCTTCTATGTTAAACTTGTATTGGTTGTAAAATGCCTTGGCTAACTTATCCTGGGTGTTAAATTCATCTAAGTCCAATTAGGCATACTACATTAAGGCTGGGCCGGTAAGGTTGTCGTGGAAGGTTTGAACCATAAGATGATCGTGCTTAGTGTACTTAGCTATTTTATGCCAATAAAGCCAAGTGTGCATCAGAGGGCAGCCAATCCCATTATACTTATCAAACTTGGGGACCTTAAATTTCTTAGGGAAGTTACTTTCTAAGTACTGAGGTAACTATAAAAGATTCTTCTTTTCCTTCATATCAGTGGTTTCGAAGGCCTTAAGCTTTTCCTATACTTTTTTCAAAAGTTCTTTCTTAAGTTTCTTAAGGTGAGTGTCAATTTGAAGTCCAAATTTGACATCCTTGAACTCGAGTTGTATATTGTCATTGCCAGTCTATCCTTCAGTACTGTTGGACTGCTTGTTGGTGGAGAGTGATTGGACTTATTTCATAACTTGTTGTAAAGTCTTTTCAAGATTTTCCACCCTTTGGTCATGTTGCTACTCAGCCATCTTAGAGCATAAACGAGTGATAACAGGGCTTCGTATAAAGGTTAATCACTCAAGAACAATCTTCATTTTCTTACAAAAGGCAAAAACAAACTTAGAAGTTAGTTCTAGGCTTTCAAAAATTTTCCCTCTTTTTTTTTTCTTTCTCTCTCTCCTTTTCCTTTCTTACTTTTTTTCTTCTTCTCTCTTTTATTTTTCTTTTTTCTTTCTTTTTTTTTTGTCATGAAAGTAAAGTAAACAAGTATAATAAAGTGGAAGTAATAAAATGCAATGCAGGCACACAAATGCAAATATTGGATTGGCAAGTAACTTATAACGTAGCAAAGCTTTATTTTATTGAAGTTGGAAAGATGGCTAACTTAACTCTTAGAAGAGCATTTTATTAAAGACTCAAAATCCTATTTTCTACTTTAGACTCTTGTCCTTCTCTTCTTCTACTCGCTCGAGTCTCCTTCGGTGTTCTTTCTCTTCCCGAGCTGGCTAGCTTCTATTGGAGTTTCTAATTCTTTGATCCTTTCTTGGGTCGTTATGAGCTAGTCCATTAACCTCTCGACTTGATGGTTTGACACCTCATATAAAGCTTTCCAAATCCCTCCTAACCTATTAGCATTCTCATAAAGGACTTCCACCTGGGCTTAGCTTTATCCATGTAAGTCTTCATTTCTAGGCTAGGATTGGTTGGTGTAGGATGGAACATGTTAAGAGCCAGATACTCTTTCTAGCTCACTTACTTGAGGTGGTGGTAGACATAATTTCTAGTGGCTTGGTCCTCCATGTCTTCCAATTGGTGTGTTGGAATCTTAACTTATTATCCCTAAAGTGCTTTAGTTTCAATAACCGAGACACCTTCTCATCTATCAGCATATGAGGGTCATGATAATTTAAGGTCACCCTTTTCCAATAGAGGGTCATGGAGCATACTTTGAATAGGCCTAACTTAGTGAACTATAGTAGCTGAGTAATATCCAGTACACCAGTTAAGACCGATCAAATGAACCACTTCATAATCCTTGCAGTTTCTTATCATATTGTTTACCGAATACCATCAAACCACCCACACCAAATCTTCTATACTGAAATTTTGAAAGATCTCAATCTAACAGTGAGTTAAGGCTTCAGGTAGCTTAATCCTGTAAGACTAGATCAAGTCAACTTTAATAGCAAATTCTGCCCTACAGAATTTGAGCTAATGTATAGCCGTGTAACTGACGAACTGAACCAAACCAAATCATATCCAAACTCAAATTAGTTTCCATACTCTCGTGACTTTTTGTCTTGAGATGGTTAAGTGATCAGATTTGTTTAGCTAACAGGGCCAAAGCATAATATAAGACCTTCCCTCCATAAACTGGGCTACTAATTCTACAACTCAAAAGTAGATGTGGAACATACCATTTAGTAATAAGATGGTCCTAAATATAGCTAAAGTGTAGTCGTGGCTTCAATTGTGTTGCCACTCATAATACCCTCGAGCAAAAATTTCTTGCTTCTCCAAATATGCAGACTTTTCCACAAACCAATCCAATAAATCATACGTCCTAATGGAAGTTCCATTATGCTGAGCCAAAACCCGGTCCACTTCATTTTTTGAACTCCTAGTAATTTGCTAAAAATGCTACATAAGCCCTTCGCGAGGTTTGGGACATATATCTCATTCATGTTAGATAGAGCCCTTGATAACTAAGCATACTCCTCTATGGTTGGGCTTAATTAGTGGGGCTTGATACAAAAAGCTATTGCCTCTGGACTCCAAAAGTGAGTTAAGGCCTTAACAAATGCAAGGTCGATAGTAACCTCAAGCAAAGACATGATAGGCCCTACTTTTCCCTTGATAAAGTCTTATTGCTTAGGGCTAAAGAGCTAGATCCACCTCTTGAGTATGGTCTTGGGATCTGTGGATTTGTTGATGTAGATCTCTTTCTTTATTGCTTAAAAACTTAATAACCTTCTACCTTACAAAAAGAAAATTTCGAAATTACAAAAATATTACAAAGGACATGAATTTTACAAAAACTACAAGGACACAAATTTTTACAAATTTACAAAGACACAAGTATTATAAAGTATACAAAGACTTAAACTCTAAAATTTCATAACTTTCTCTTTGATAGGTTTGCCACATTATGTCTACTTGTCAGTCCTTAAAAGAGAATTTGTAAGTTCTAAAAGGTCTCTAAGTTTCAAAAGGCCTCACATGGATCACTGATCCATTTAAAAGTTAAGTAAGGTTAGCCTAATCAGTCTCAAGTAATGGTTACACTACAACACCTAGACTTATACAATGGCCTTTCCCTCCTAGGTTCCTAAGATGGTCTAGGTTCAACCACATCTAAACACGTATCATGATTTAAAAACAAACCCCCTAAGAGGCCCATTAGGCCTTGTCAAGCTTGGTTTTTTCCTCCTAATTTTTATAAATTAGTCTTCTTTAAATCGATCAATCTTAAACCCTAAATGTTTAATATTGATACTTGACTAAGGTTTAGAGAAAATTAGTTCTTTTAACTTTAAAAACATTTTGGAGTTGTTACTTAACCGAATTCGGGAAAAAAAAAAGTTAAGTTATAACCAATTGGATAGATTGATTATAACTTAGTTACCGATCTATTAATAAAACCAATTTTTAAAATAGCTTTCTAAAACGAGAAATCTAGATCTGGGGTTATCCTATTAAACTCTAAATGGCTACCACTTTTAACTTTCCGAATTTAATTTTACCTTTTAATATGCCCTCATAATGAAGTTTATCTACATGCAACTTGATTTAATTCTAAAAAGATAAAGCGATCAATTATTTACAAAACATAGAAAAAGAAAAAAATTCATGTTTTAAGTCACCCGGTACTTATGTATGAGTCCCTACGTACCCATTACTCGATATTAGGCTTTCATAGTTCATTCTTATGAAAACTTTAGGTAGGTGAGTTGATTATAAACTTAAAAGGAAAACTGAGTTTAAGTTTTAAGTAGGTTCGGGTTTTATTGAGAAAAGTCTAAAAGGTCCTAAATTTGAGTTTTATTTTTGAAAAGTTCTAGAAAATGTCCTAATTTAACAAAGAGGTCTCTTATTTTTATTTTAGGAAACTGATTTTCTAAGTAGAGAAATTTTTTTTTTTTCACTAACCTATTTTTATTGCCATTTATCATTATTTTTATTTCACGACGAACTCGAGCTCTTCTCCTTTTCTCTTCTTTTTTTTTCTTTTTCTTTTTATTTTATTATTATAAATACATGAGAGTAAAATAAATAAATAAAATAATAATATAAAAAAAAAGCATACTGGGTCAGCTCAGGTTGACTTCAGGTTGGCTCGAGTGACTCCAAACTTTAATTGTAGTGACTAGTCGCGGTGGTTTCGAATGCCTATCAACATCAAAACGAGTGGGGAATAGAGATTTATGTCTTTCGTATTAAACTTAGCAGGGTAAGCTCAGTGCCTTGATGTTCGATGGTCATTTGGGTGGTGATTGGAGTTGATAGCTTATAGTAGTTGTTGTTGGTGGCACATAGTGATCAATGGAAGGGAATGGGAGGTTGGGTTTTGGTTTTTTTCTCACCATGAAGTTAGTCATGGTGGTCGTTTTGGAAGAGAACACTTAGAGAGAGAGAGAGAGAGAGAATGAGAGGGAGAAGATTGAAGATCGCGAGAGAGTGAGATGATTCCTGATCTTCTATATGCTTAGGAACGAATCAAAGGACTTTATTTATACTAAACTAACATTGAATAAGCTAGGAAAGTTCAAAAATCGGATTAAATGTGTTAATGAATTTTGACCTAAAAAACCAACTTTTTCCAATTTTTAACTTCGATGTTAAATGTATTAACGACTAAATTTGGACGAGTTTGGGGTGAATTCAAAACTAGACCAAGCCTAGTATATAATTTCAGCAAGAAATTGCATAGAATAGTGAGAAAATCGCATTAAAAAAGCCTTTAAAATGGTAACACTACTTTGAGGAAAAAGGTGCAAAAACTAGAAAATTTAAGCACAAATTTGAGGAAGAAGAAGGAAAGGGGGGCGCAAGCCACATGTGGGGCACGTACCCACACATACGGTTTAAAAAATATGGGGCAAGCCAGTATACAACCCCCCCAAATTGCCATGTTGAGTTTTTACATAGGGCCATGGGCCCTGTTCGGCAAATGCATGGATCAAGTTTTAAACCTGGTCCAATCCTCTCCCTTTTTTAAAAAATAAAAATAACTAACTAATAAATGAATAAATAAAAATAAAAAAAAGCAAGAATCTTAATTCTCCTTATTTCTCTAAATTCCCTTGTTTTATTCTTTTTTTTTTAATTCTAATTTTTTTGTATTTTTCTCTAAGTTTTTTATTGTTTTATACTTTTTGTCTAAACTTTTCATTATTATTATTATTTTTTGGTGATCTTTTTGTAAAATTCCTATCTTTTTGTTTGTTTTCTCTTTTTTGTATTTCTACTAAGTTTCTTATTTTTTGGGTTTTACTTAAATTTTTTCATTTTTGTATTTTTGTAAATTTCTTATTTTTTTAGGTTTTCTTATTTTTCTATTTTTTTTGTAATTTTCTAAATTTAGGACCCTTAATAAAATAAAGAGGGTAAAAGAGGACATCTACAGTTATCCCTCTTTGTGATAAAGTTTAAATAAAATTTTGTCATAAAAACAAAAGAGACACCATTTTACCTTTGGGTTAGAATTTATTCTAAGAAGCACTATAGTTAGCTAACTATCCTTCCTAAGCTAAATCTATTGGAGATTTGGGTTAAGGGTGAAAAGAGAGAGAAAGTGCTCTAAAAGCTAGTCGAGTGAGTTTACGAAGTTCTAACGCCTTAGGAGCTAGTTAAGAAGATCGATTTAGAAACTGGTCATGCCCTTCTAAGCTAACTAATCTACATGGGAGTGTCTCTTAGGCACTAGTAACCTTGAACTAAAATCAATCTAGAGGACATGGTTATGCTCTTTTGAGCTCACTAATCTAAGCGGAAGCATCTTTAGAGGCCTAACAACCCTAAGTTAGATTCGATTTGAAAATCCTAGTCGTGTTCTTTTGAACTCACTAACTTAGGCGAGAGCATCTCTAGGGGACTAGCAACCCTAAGCTGAAATCAATTTGAAAAACCTAGTCATACTCTTCTAAGCTCACTAACCTAGGCGAAAACGTCTCTTAAGGACTAGTAACCCTAAACTGAAATCGATCTAGAGGACTTGGTCGTGCTTTTCTGAGCTTACTAACCTAGGTAGGAGCGTCTTTAGGAGACTAGCAATCCTAAGCTGGAATTAATTTGAAAAAACCTAGTTGTGCTCTTTTGAGCTCATTAACCTAGGTAGGAGTGTCTCTTGAGAACTAGCAACCTTAAACTGAAATTGATCTAAACGACCTAGTTGTACTCTTTCAAGCTCATTAACCTAGGCAGGAACATCTTTAGTAAATAGTAAACCTAAGCTAGAGTCGATTTAGAAAACCTGGTTGTACTCTTCTGAGCTCACTAACCTAGGTGGGAGTGTCTCTCAAAGACTAGCAACCCTTAGTTGGAATCGATTCGGAGAACCTAGTCGTGCTCTTCTGAGTTCACTAACCTAGGCGGGAGCATCTCTCAAAGACTAGCAACCTTAAGCTAGAATTGATTTGGAGAACTTGGTCGTGCTCTTCTAAGTTCACTAACCTAGGTGAGAGCGTCTCTCAAAGACTAGTAACTCTAAGCTAGAATCAATTTGGAAAACCTAATTGTACTCTTCTGATTTCGCTAATCTAAGAGGAAGTGTCTCTCGAAGATTAGTAACTCTAAGCTAGAATTGATTTGGAAAACTTAGTCACTCTTTTAAGCTTGTTAACTTGAGTGGAAGCATCTCAAGGGCTAGTAACCCTAAGCTAGAATCAATTTGGAAAAACTAATCGTGCTCTTTTAAGCTCGCTAACCTAAGCGGAAGTATCTCTCAGGGACTAGTAACCCTAAGCTATAATCGACTTAAAAAACCTAATCGTACTCTTTTGAGCTCACTAACCTAGGCGGGAGCGTCTCTCAAGGATTAGTAACCTCAAGCTGCAATCGATTTAGAAAACCTAATCGTGCTCTTCTGAGCTCACTAACCTAGGCGGGAGCGTCTTTCGGGGACTAGTAACCCTAAATTGACTTTAGATTCCCTATGGACTCGCTTAAGAGAAATTGGTAAAAGAAAGTGCCCAACGACCTTGCTAAAAGGACTTGACGAAGGGAAGCACCCTATAGGCTCACTAAGTGAAATTGATGAAGAAAAGCACCATATAGTCTTGCTACGAAGATTTGATGAAGAGAAGTGCCATATGAGCTCTCTTAAGAGGAATTGATGAAGGGAAGCGCCCTATGAGCTCGCTAAGAGGAATTGATGAAGAAAAGCACCCTATGAGCTCACTACGACAAATTGATGAAGAGAAGCGCCTTATGGGCTCACTAAGAAGAATTGATGGAGAGAAGCGGCCTATAGACTTGCTAAGAGAAATTGATGAAGAAAAGTGGCCTATGCGCTCGCTCCCACAAATTGATGAAGAGCCTTACAAGCTCACTACGACAAATTGGTGAAGAAAAGCGCCCTATGGGCTCGTTACAACAAATTTATAAAGAGAAGCACCTTATGGGTTCGCTAAGAGGAAGAGAAGCACCCTAGGGGGCTTGCTACGGGGCATTCATGAAGAGAAGTACCCTATGGGCTGGCTAAGAGAAATTGATTAAGGGAAACGCCCTATGCGCTCATTACAAGGAATTGATGAAGAGAAGCGCCCTAAGGGCTCGCTACGGAGCATTAATGAAGAGAAGCATCCTGTAAGCCCTACAATCAGTCACTTAAAGTTCGATCAACTGAAAAATCCGATCAAGCCTAAATTATAAGTAAAGCTAAAAATATTACTAAAAATGATCCCGTAAGTTCGAATTTAAGAAAATAAGCAATAAAATAAAAGAATATGAAAATTCCAAATTCCAAATTTTAAGTATATAACTCGTTATTTATCGAAAATGTGTAAAATGTATTCCGATAATTAACGAACCGTTAAAGATAAATTATATGTATACTAAAAATCATAAAATGACCTAAATAATATTTAGGAATATTTATTTGTACTATATATAAATTTACATGTAGGTAGAAATACGCTTAATTACTTAAAATACGCGAAATGTGCTAAAATAATACTAAATAATTAAAGAAAATTCATAATTAATTAAGAAAAAATCAATAAAAATCAGAAAAAATGAGGAAAAATCCAGAAATGAGGCATGGCAATCTGGAATTAAAGAAACAAAATCAACTAGTTAAAATGCAACAAATAGAAAGTGGAAAAAAGAAGAGATAAGGTAGTTATCTAATTAAATTAATGCACAATAATTCCCCTAAAACTCTATAAATAGCAAGAAAATTTTAGAAGCTCATTTGGTCAGTTTGGAGAGTGAGAAAAATAGAGAGAGGTGAAATTGAGAGAAAATTATGGTTAGGAAAAAAAATAAGAAAAACTGTGCAATTAGAACCTTAGAAGGGAACCCACACCAAACGAGCACTTGGGAGTGGACGGCCACCACCACCATACGGTGATGGTAGTGCCTAGTCCGTCCGACAAGGCCACGGCAGCCGGCGGTGGCCAGAGCCACCCAAACCGGTGAGTTCGATTTCTAACCCGATTTTGTGTAATTTTGTAAAAAATAGTAAATATTCTTAGAAAATTATGAATTTTGTTATTCTAGAATATTTTTGTATGTAGTTTTTAGGAAAAATATTATTTTGATGAAAATATGTCTTGTGATATATGGTTCTTAAGAAATTATGTAAAATCGAGTATGTTTCGGTTTAGAAATAAATTATCTTAGAAATATAGTTTTGAACCCAAAATTTTTGTGTAGACTACTTAGATGATATAGAACAGTGCTATGAAGCCCGTTCTCAAAAATTAATTTTTGAAGATTTTAGATAATTTTTAGGCCTTAAAATGAGGCATAAAATGGGTAATTTAGGGTTAATTAAGTAATTAAATGGTTAATTACTGATTTAGTGAATAATTATATGTTTTATGATGTTGAAATCTGATGAAGTATGATACTTGTAGTATTTAGGGTATTAGATGTAATTATTAGGATAATTATGTAGTAAATGAGTAATAGGGAAAAATAGTAAATTTTAAGTTAATTTTGTAAATTAGGGTAATTAGGTGTAAAATCTGATTTAGGATGAATTTAGACACTTTGAAATGATAATTGATGTTGGGAGATGGTAATTAAAGTGATAGAAATATTAGATGTGTATTATAAACATAATAGATGATAATACATAATATGTAATTATTTGAAATATAATAAATAGAAGATATTATAATAAAAATTGATATTATATAAATAATAGGGATATATAATAAATCTGATAGAAATCTGAAATTTATGTAATTATATGAAAAATGTAAAAATTTCTCACATTAGGAGTAAATTCGGTACACTATTAAGGATTTAAGTGTAACAGTTATAATAAAATACCGACTAGGGGTAATTATGGTATTTAAGATATCTAGAAGTAAGGTGATTAATTTCACATTATGAGTTAAAATAAGTTTTTAGAGTTCAAGCATAAAACAGTACTAAGAAATTGAACTAGAACCAAATTTAGAAATCAATACGGAAACTGAACCCGAACCTAGAATAATTGTAAAAGATTCGAGAACCTAGATAATTAGACATATTAAACCCTAAACAAAAGATAACAATAAGTGTTATAGGATAAAACCAACCTATAATAGTTATATGAAAAATTGAAACCATATTTGTGTTATAGGGATGATCGGCGAAGGCTTAAGCGAGTTGGACCTCGAGTGAGTAAGCGAGGAGTCGAGGTAAGTTGGGATTAATACGATGATGTATTTTGGAGGCTTGAGATTATGCTTGGTTGTGCTTGTTAGATAGTCTGTTGTGTGCATGTGCTTAATTATGAGTGATGCTATGATTCTGTTTGTTGTTCTAGCTTGTATTGTGTGATTTGTATGAAATGATTGATCACCCTAAACTAAACCTAATCAAATATACGACTTGTAATCGTAATCGGACCTGCATGGCAACCCATTAGGGGAAACTTAGGATTCTCTGGCCAAATACCGACCCTTTCGAAAGGGATAGCGCAGGATTGCATAAGGGTCCTTTCTTCATCCTTAGTCGAACTATGTGACAGGAGAGGAGGTTACGGCGAGGGTGAAGTTAATGGTTCGAAGGTAGTCGCGGGAGGAGCGATGTCTCTATTGCATAAGCCTGGGTTTGGTCGTAAGCCATTGCATTAACGACAACTCTTCAACCCGGATTAAAATGGGCGCAATTTCTCTAATCTTACGACGGGTCGGACAACATCATGCGATGGTATTTGCTTGAACATGCATTGCACCTAATAAGTTGGTTGATTTTCTTGTTATGTTTATGATATAGTTTTAAGTTCTCTATCCTAACTTACTGAGCTATTGTTGCTCGCATCCCTATAGATATCGTGCAGGTGTTGGCTAAGAAGCGGTATACAACTATTCTGAAGCTAGCAACTGCTGGATCTTGGGGAGTGAGGAAAAACATTTGAAGAATAAACGTATATTTTTAAAGTCTAAGCTTTTATTTTAGAATTTTTCATTTCTGAATAATGTAATAACTAGGAAATATATTAAAGAGAAATATTGTAAACGTTAATTGTAATAACTGAATTTTAGTGTATATATATATATTTTCTCACTTTCTTAGGTAAATGATTTATTTAAATTACAAACTGTTTACTTCAAAGCGGGTTAGTCATGGACGCCTTATGTAGATCAAGTTTAAGATAGCGATTGTAAGGTCAACTTCTATCTTAGAATGGTTTACATGGCGGGGCTGTTACGATTTTACCGCTTCGAGGCGTAACACATCCTATGGGCTTGCTAAGAGGAATTGATTAAGGGAAGCACCTTATGGGCTCGCTACAACAACTTGATGAAAAGAAGCGCCTTATGGGCTTGCTAAGAGGAATAAAATCGCCTTAGGGGCTCGTTACGAGGCATTGATGAAAAGATGCGCATTATAGGCTCTCTAAAACCTTAAAGAGAGTTTAATGAACAAAAAATAATGGATGAAAGATAGGATAGCGCTTTAAGAGCTAGCTTACCCTAAAAGAGATTAAAAGAGAGGTCAATGCTCTAAGAGCTGGCTATAATTCTAACAATAGTGAAGGGTGTGAAGTAAGGAAATGAAACTTGTCTGAAAAACTACCTAATTCAAAAAATATTTACAGATAAAGAATTTTATGAAAACTATTTATGACAAAAAAGACATTAGGGATAATCTCCTTCATTTGGAAAGAGTGAGAATGACCTAAACTATTGTGGTCAACTTTTTGAAATTAGATGACATGGATTGAAAACTTGACCACTTAAGTTGACATGGACTTAGATAAAAGATTTATAACAAGCTTTTACTTTCTCTCTCTCTCTTTTTTTTTAAAGTTCGTTAATAGGTAAAAAAAAACCTTCCCTTGATAATCACATGAGGCCTCTTATGTCCTTCTTGACCCTTCTTGACCTCGATGTTAAGCCGCCTAATGGGGCCTTGCGATTTCAAACAATCCTATTTTTTAAGGAAAAGTTAACTTATGACTAGTTTAATCGAATAAGACTTCCTTGCAAGATCTCGATCTAGATTTAGCTCTCAACTACAATTCCAAAAATTACAGTCCATTTTGCAGGTGATACACCTTAATCAATCCATTAAGCCTTTTTTGGTTCAGCAATGTGAATTTAAGCTTTTGGTCAAAAGGATTTAAAGAAGACTGATAAGAAGGTTTATTTTAAAAGATTTACTTATTCAACCCGGGTATACAAGTTAAGAACTTTTTGGAAAAAATAAGAAGTATGCTTGCCTCAGTTTTAAAAACAATTTTTATTAAATATAAATTATCCTTCAAAATCAGAAGAGCTTTATTAAGTAAGGGTGATATTGGGAGTGGGAAGGTCTTGTGTTTGTGGCTAAGGATGTGTAAAAGGATTTTGTGTCTTGTGATTTAGGATAGATATGTAAGGCTCATGAGATTTAGAATGGGCATAAAGGCTTTGTGTTTCTTGGGAATGTTTGGGCTTTAATTATGGGCCTCACATTTTCTAGACTCTCTTTAGTTATGGCTTTTCCTTTTTTACATAAGTCCTAATTTTTAAGCTCTTCTTTTTTTTTATTTTATTATTTTTTCTCTCTCTTTTTTTTTATTGCCCCCTTCTTTCCTAATTTATCATTTTGCCCCATTATTTTTCACTCTTCTCTTTCCCTTTGGCCCCAAAAGTGAATATTTATAATGCTAAGTCTTTATCTTTAAGAGATTTAAAACCCTGGCTCACGGATTCTTAGTGTATAAGCTTAGGTTAGGTATGTATAGGCTTGAGTTGTTTGAAAAGGAGTTGGTCTCTTCTTCATTTTATATAAAGATAACTTTTTAGAAATAAAAATTTATCTTTGAATTAATATTACCGAGGCAAACACAAACCAATTTTAAGGGTTCAAATTTGTCCAACGGGTTCAACAATGGATAGCTGTGTTTTGGATTTGAAAATTAATGCCTCACTTCACTTTAATCTATGTATCAAATTCAAAATCGACTTCCTTTAAAGAACGAGCCTAAAATGTCCTCACTTCGATGTTACTCAACTCTCAAAGTGTTTTTAGAGGTTAGTGTATGGGATGGAGTTCGCTTCTTTTCATTTTAAACTTTTTAAAAGTGAGTTATTGATTCCTTAGGAAGGGATTTATTTATCCCGATGTTGATAACACTATGACCACTCAATTGAGAAAGGCAATAAATAAGATTATATTATTTCAACTGTTACAAAGCTATTCAAAAATAGACTTTATTGAAAACAACTTGATTCTTCTTTACCCCTACCTTAACTTCTTCCATTTAAGCATCTAACTACTTAAGACAACCCATGAGCTTATCACAAGGCATTGGCATACTTAAAAGAAATGGAGCTTTAGGTGACTCAATTGAACTACCCTTATGACTTAAAGAAAGACCAACTTGTTGTATCTTTGGCTGAGTGACTTTTGCATCAATTAGGTCTTGAATTTCGTTCTTCAATCTCCAACATTTTTCAATGAAGTGCCCCTTTCAACCCATATAATAGTTACATTGTGCTTTTGGGTCATAGCTGTATGGTTTGTAATTCGGATTAGGGCTTCATGGGCTATAATCCTTGCTTCCTTTAGATGATGAAAGATTTAGGTCATTGAGATCTTTAGTTGAGTGAATTGTCTCCTTTAAGTCCCTTAGGCTTGTTTTTCTCACTCCTCTAAGGCTCTTTTCTTCTTGGGCCTCCCATTATTTGGGCTTATCAACATTTGAACAATATTGAATGTCAAGTGTTGAAATCTTCTAAGTACTAGGCCCATTGCCATTTTTAGGTTTATAATGCTCTTTTATGGCGTGGTTACATTTTCTTTTAAATTCAAGAGTCTCTTCTCCAAGTTTAAATCTTGAGATACTTGGAGAGTGGTGATTATTGGGAATAACATTTGCTACTGTTAGGCCATTTGATATACCATCTTTTCTAGGGAGGCGATCTTGTCATTAGCCATATGAACTTGATTGGAAAAATTCTTTACCAGTTAGCAACTTTTCTTTTCTTCTTCTTTTTTATTTATTTTTTATTTTTTAATGAGAGAGAAATATAAAGTTTTATTTTACAGAAACCAAAAAATCCAAATAAAGATGGTGATTTTTGGGGTTTTATTTACAAGTTTGTGAGATTTATTTATATTTCCCTGAGTGAGAGAGAAGGAATGGTTAAGTAAGTTCTGTTGAAGGACTATTTATAGGGAAGGGAATGCTAAAGAATAAAGAACGATAAACTAAAGAGAAAATTTATTATTTTGAAAGATTAGAGTACAGAAAATAAAAGGAACAGAACCTAACAACTATTCTTAATGAAACATAAAATTTATTCAAAGTCTTTTAACTACATTTAAAATTTCCAATCTAACTCTTGTAGTTGCACTTTAATCTTGTTCAGCATCTCTAAAGCCTAATCCATGGTCCGTTCACTTTTTTCGACCTAAGCTAACAAAGCTCAGTTAGAGGCTTTAGCGCATCTAGCCCTTTGCTTCTAGTAGGTAGCTTCAACTTGTAGCAATTGCTCATGGATTCTTCGGGCATTTGGCAGCCTGTTGACTCTTTGATTATTTTTTTGTTGGTTACCTATAATTATCTTTAGGCCTAGATGTTTTGTGGACAAGAATTATTCATCAATAAAACAATCGTGGAAACATGCATATGCTAAAACCACTTGGGTTAGTTCATTACTCCTTAAGTTGCAACCCTATCATTTAATTTGATGTTTTTACTTTTTAAAAAATATTGATTATATTTCTACATCTTTCAAACATTAGTAAGGTTACAATTCTTAGAAATAGTGTATTAACTTAAGCTTTAAGGGAGGTATCTGCAATTATGGTGAGTTCTAAAGGTCCTTAAGCTTTGTGACCTCACTCATTTTTAAAAAGCACCTTCATTAGTCACATTACAACTTAAAAAGGGTGGCCTAATCAATCTTAAGTGGTGGTTACCCCACTACACCCTGAGCCTCCATAATGGCACCCTTCCTAAGATTCTATGATGACCTGGGTCTAACCGCATCTACCTTGCATCTTTGATACAACAGATGACCCCCCATATCCTAAGTATAATGTATGCAAGATGAACATGGCAATTTAAAGTAACATTTACATGAAATAAATAAGTAAATGAACAAAGAAATGAATAGTGTAGGTATTTTGAAAGGCAAATTTACTTTCGAAAAGTTTTTAAGTAGCTAACCCTCTTGATTTCCCCAGTAGAGTTGCCAAGCTGTCGAGCATGGTTTTTTCCTTCCGATTTTTATAAATTAGTCTTCTTTAAATCGATCGATATTAAATCCAATCCTTGTAATACTGACCTTTGACTAGGGTTTAAGGAAAACCGATTCTTTTAAGTTTGAAAATGTTTTGGAGTCGCTACCCAACCGAAGACGGGAAAAAGAGTTAAGTAATAACTAATTGGATAGATTGGTTATTATTTAGCTACCGGTCTATCAATAAAACCAATTTTTAAAACGGTTTTCTAAAACAAGAAATTTGGATCTGAGGGATATCATATTAACTTTAAACAAGTACTACTTTTAACTTTTCAAATTTAATTTTACGTTTTAATATACACTTATAATGAAGTTTATCTATATGCAACTTGATTTAATTCTAAAAAGATAAAGTGATAAGTTATTTACAAAACATAAAAAAATAAAAAAATTCATGTTTTAAGTCACCTCGTACTAACATACAAATATTTACATACTCGTTATTCGAGATCAAACTTCCGTAATTTATTCTTATAAAAACTTTAAGTAGGTGAGTTTATTTTAAACTTGAAAGGAAAACCAAGTTTAAGTTTTAAGTAGGCTCGAGTTTTATTGAGAAAAGTTTAAAAGGTCTTAAATTTGAGTTTTATTTTTGGAAAGTTCTACAAAATGTTCTAATTTGAAAAAGCGGTCGCTTATTTTTATTTTAGGAAGTCGATTTTCTAAGTGGATAAATGGTTTTTTTTTTCGCTAATTTATTTTTATCTTATTTTTATTGTCATTGATCAATATTTTTATTTTACGACTGACTCAACCTCTTCTCTTTTTCTCTTCTTTTTTTTCTTTTTCTTTTTTTTTTATTATTACAAATACATGAAAGTAAAATAAATAAATAATAATATAAAAAAAAGTAGACCGGGTTGGCTCGAGTGACTCTAAACTCTAATTACAACCACTAGTCAGGGTGGTTTTGGACTCCTGTCAATGTCAAAATGAGCGAGGAATGAGAGATTTATGTCTTTCGTATTGAATTGTGGGGGGTTAGGCTTGGTGCCTTAATGTTCAATGATCGTTGGGTAGTGATTAGAGTTGGTGGCTTACGATGGTTACTGGTGGTGGTACATGGTGATCGTTGGAAGGGAATGAGAGGTCAAATCTTAATTTTTTTACCACCACGAAGTCAGTTATGGTTGTGGTTTTAGAAGATGACGCCTAGAGAGAGGGAGAAGATTGAAGATCGAGAGAGAGAGAGAGATGATTTCCAATCTTCTATGTGCATGGGAACGAATTAAATAACACTATTTATACTAAATTAACATCAAATAAGCTGGGAAAGTTTAAAAATTGAAATTAAACATGTTAATGAATTTTGACCCAAAAGACCAACTTTTTCTAATTTTTACTTCAATTTTAAATGTGTTAATGACCGAATTTAGATAGGTTTTGGGGTAAATTCGAAAATAAGCCAAGCCTAGTGCATGATTTCAACAAGAAATTGCATAGAATGGTGGGAAAATTGCATTAAAAGACACCCAAAATGGTGACACTGCGTTGAGAAAAAAAGTGCAAGAATTGGAAAATTTGGGTAAAAATTTGGGGAAGAACAAGGAAAGAGAGGTGTAGGCTACGTGCAGACCATGTGCTACGCACTCCTACGCGCATAGTTTAAAAAATGTGGGGCACACCTAGCTTTCCCCTCCTTCCCCTAATTACCATGCTAAGTTTTTACACAAGGACATAGGCCCTGTTCAGCAAATGCATGAACTAAGTTTTAAACTTGGTTTGATCATTTCCTTGCTTTTTTCTAAAAATAAAAATAACTAACTAATAAAAAAATGAATAAATAAAAATAAAAAAGCAAGAATCCTAATTCTCCTTATTTCTCTAAATTCCCTTGTTTTATTCTTTTTTTTAAATTCTAATTTTTTGTATTTTTCTCTAAGTTTTTAATTGTTTTGTATTTTTTGTCTAAACTTTTCATTATTATTATTATTATTATTATTATTATTGGTGATCTTTTTGTAAATTTCCTATCTTTTTGAATGTTTTCTCTTTTTTGTATTTCTACTAAGTTTCCTATGTTTGGGTTTTTTCCTAAATTTTTTCATTTTTCTATTTTTATAAATTTCTTTTTTTATGGGTTTTCTTATTTTTCTATTTTTTTTATATTTTTCTAAATTTAGGACCTTTAATAAAATAAAGAGGGCAAAATGGGGTGTCTACAAGCCTTCCCCATTTTCTCTTCTTTTTTTTTTTTTTTGGCATTACTAATACACAACATTAGTACAACTACAAAAAATATTTAAGTACTAAACTAATATTTACTAAAAAAATGCCCAAATTGTTATATTATGGATCTTTTATGGCTAGCCTACAAAGGTAACTCCCAATAGAGTCGCTAATTTGTGGAGCTAAATACTTGGTTTCCTCTTTTTCCTAACTTAACTTATATTAAGCTTGACCCGCCCAATATATGTTCCTTAACCGGATTAAGGAAAAATTCAATTTAAAAAAGTAAAAATAAAAAATTAGAGTTACCACCAAGCTAAGTTAGGAAAACAGTGAAATTAAAGCTCCTAGATAGATAGGCTTTAATTTTAACTATTAGTTTACGAGTTTTTTTCGAAAAAATAGCTTTAGAAAAAAAGGAAACCTAAGAGATCGGCTTGAGAGCTAATTTATTAAAACCCAATAGAGTTACCATATATGTTCCATATCTAAATACAAGGGGCTTTTAAATCTTTTCAAAATAAAAATAAAGGAGTTTGATAATGGAAAAAAGTTCTTTTTATTTTTCAGGGGCCACCTGAAAGTACTTACATACCTGCTAGTTAGGATTAAGCCCACATAATTCTAAAAAATATTTTGTGAAACTCTAGTGGGTTAGTTAGTTTTATTTATGAAATGTTTTGCCTTAAGTGTTTACATCTTAATTAATTTAAAAAAAAAAATTCTTTTGTCCCATTTTCAAAGAACCTAAGAAAATTCTAGTTTTGTGAAAATGCACCAATTATATTTTTCTTTTTCTTAAAAAATGATTTCTTCTACAGTGATAAAACACATTTCTAAAAACAAACCCTTTTTTATTCTGAAAAAAATGTTGATCATATGATATACAAAAATTGTAAAAAACAACTTTATCAACCTTTTCCAAAAAAATTTTTGAATAAATCATAAACAAGTATTGTACAAATCAAAATAATCTTCAAGGATTAACATCTTACATTAACATCAAGATCGAATCATGATCCACTTTTTATTCCAACAAGAACAAATATATTTTGTTGAATCATTAAAGTTACATCAAATTATGGATTTCTAAAAAATCATAACAAGAACAACATTAATTTACATATCTATAATTATCACAATTTTTATGCGATAAGATCATCAAAACATAAATCATATTATCACAATTTTTATAACAAACATAATTCCTTAGATTATTAATGTTACAAGATCATTAAAACATGGATTATAACAAATTGCACATCAAAGTATAGCAATTTTTATGATAAACACAATTCCTTAAACAATTAATGTTACAAAAATCATCACAACATGGATTTCTATGATATTCATATACAAATTATAACAAGAACAAGATAAATTGCATATTAAATCATGTAAACTAATTCTCATAACAACATTGCAAGCATCAATCACATGCATTATCCATTCACATTCACTAAAACTAAATAACAAACAAGAACAAAGTCTAAAACCCATAAAACTTACCTCGTACGGTAAAGAATCAAAGGCCATTTTTGGGAGTTTTCAAGCAGCTTCCGATGAGACAGTAACGGTTCCTGACTTCTAACTTCTCACTTTTCTAAAGTCCTCAATCAATTTTATTAAATTTCATGCCTAAGCCCTTTAATTTCTCTAAAGAAACTAAAATTTCTCAATAGATACTAAACTTGAATCTTCTGTTAAAAAGAAGAGAAATTTTCCTACTTTAGTTGATATTTCTTATAAATTGTTTGTTGGAATTCATTGCCCATTCTGTCCAATATTTTTTCCTAATTTTTAGATGCAAAAAAGGGGGATCAAATTAGGTAGAATATATAAGTGTTTTTTAAGAGGAAATTGCCCTATTAATTATGTTTGCTTTTGTTCATCGGGATTGATCAAGGAAAAAAAATAAAGGGGAAGGGGCAGGAGGTTGGGGTGCTTACATGCCTCCTACGTGCCCTCTACATGCTTGTGCATTGCATACATACCTGGTTTTCCTTTTTTTTTTTTATTTGTTGTTGTTTTTCCTGTTTCATGCTACGTGGCGCTTTCACACGCGACTACATGGCACTGACATCAAAATATGAGTAGTTGATAGGCATTATATGCAATCATATTTTGAGTGATTTAACAACCCATCGGGTTAAGTTGATCCATAAGTGTCCCTTATAAGAGCTAGTAGGGATTACTTTTATGTTATACATGTGAATGATGATTACAACGTTCGATAAATATTGGCTTCATGCTAAGGACGTGGTGGAGTTAATGGTTCTACTAAGTTGTATGCTAAAATTCATGAAGTTAATTTGCTTGCTACAACTGAGTACGATGTATGTAAAGAGAATAATATTAAATATTGAGTTGAAACTCAAGTGTATGAATCTTAATCTATACCAACTACTCTAGAAGGTAGGTGGAAATCACAAATGATGTTAACAAGAATATGGATATTGAAAATAACCAAGCATGTGATGAAATGTCTAAGGATTCTAATGATACATATTTTGATGATGGTAATGAGAGAAGCAAATGTTGGCTTCAAGCCCTAGATGAGGCGCATAGGTACAATACAAAGAATGATTAGCAGCGTGAATTTCTGACATATGTAGATGTGGTTGAGAGTTTGGAACTTATGTCCTATGTAAGTAGTAGATATAATTTGTCTAAGGAAAGAATAAATGATTGATAATGATAAGGGATGTAGATGGATGCTTTAAGAATGCCTTAAAAAGTAGGCTGGATGTTTCATAATCACTAGGTTTAAGGGTCTACACATGTATATTAACCTTATTATTAACCAGGACCATCCATAGTTGGACTGGACCACCTTTTCCCGATGTGTCATTGTAGAGGTATAGGAATTGCTCAATGTTAAGATAAAACATCTCCAAGCAACAATTTATAAGTAGTTTAATATATTGTACATGTTAAGAGAGTTCATGATAGGAATCAAGCTACTAGGCCTTTGACCTACAGTTGAGCTCGAGGATTGGAAGGCTTGGGAAGGTAGATTCTTTTACTCCAGCCGACTCTTACCGATGCTGTGTCACTCTTTATGCCAGGCTAAATGATTGCCTATTTCTCGGAGATTGTGTGCCGAGAAATAATATGCCGAGAAAACTACCAATCCTTACCCTTTCACATTCATTCCTTAATCAACCACCTACCTGGCTTTAATCTTATCGAAATGATGAGAGAGACTCTGAACTGATCCTTAGCCACCCTTGTTCGGACGAGCAACCTGTTCATACACCTTTGTCCGCATCCTCTAATGGCCTCGCCAATGTATCATGGCTACATGTACAAAACCACATGAGGAATCTGTTCTATTAACCATTACTTTTCTGGAATATTTATTTTTACCCTTTTGTATTTTTGTACATTACTTTTTTAAGGTAATACCCCTTTTGTCCTTTTCCTTTTAGGCATGTTGCCCTAAATTCTTGGATATAAATACCATTTGTACTTGTAGTTGTAAACGAGCAAATTGATTATCATTAATACACTTTAAGTGTTTTTCCGTCCCTACGTTAACATTGCTTATTTACTCTCGGCATCACTTTTATCCTAATCCTTAAGTTAGGTTAGGTGGCGAGTAACTTCACTGGACCGATTCGTAATCATATCGAATTGTGTCATCAGTCCTCAGAAGTTCCATTGGTACGTCATATTCATTAGGGCTATTTGTAGGTTTTTGCTTACTTTTCATTCATCATTTGTCCTTTCGTGCCATTCCCCACTACTCCTTTCAAGCTTTCAGTAAGCTTGGACCCATCTCTGTGACTGGCTTTGTCTATTCTTGGCTGCGATCCCCATCATCTTAGTATCAGAGTGGAGGTTTTGTTTGAGTTGTGGTTTGTGTTTGAAGTTTTGTTTATACCCTGTTTTGCATATGTGAAACAGAGCAAGTTATTTTGTTGTTTGATTGCTGTATTTGTTAGCTGTTACTTTTCTAGTTTGTGAAAGTGTTTGCTATATCTCCTATTTGAAGAATTTGAGCTTTAAATATGTAGAGAAAACGACTGACCCAAGTGTAAACCTTAGTGCTGGAGTTGACAACAGTGAAGTTATTCCCCATGGATGATAGTCTCAAAGAACCCCTAAGAGCACTAATGAGAGACTAAATGAGGTAGCTAGCCTTTTGGTAGATCTGACTCGAGCTGTTCATGTATTAGCTTGCCGACTAATTGAGGCCGTGTAAAATACCTTACAAGCTGCTTAACCTGTTAGAGGTCAGAATCTAGCTCAATTAGTTCAAAGTGGAAGAGTAGGTAGACGAGTAAGACGAAAGACAGACTTGAGGGAACTAAATGAAGAGGATGAGGAAGAATATTTTGAAGAGCAAGTTAGAGTCCCTAGAACATTTGACCATGTAAAGCTTTGAATTCCGAGTTTCAATGGATCTAAGAGTGCTGATGAGTATCTGGAACGGGAAGAGAAAGTGGAGTGTGTTTTTAAATATTATCAGTACGAGAAAGTGAGAATTGCTGTTGTTGAGTTCTTTGGATATGCCGCCATGTACTGAAGGAATTTCCACGCTATGAGGAGGTGAGAGGACTACTGAAACATTAATACTTGGCTCGTGATGAAGAGAATACTCAGAAACAGGTTTGTGCTAGAAACTTATCTGTGAGATACTTTCACTCGACTTTAGGAGCTGAGGTAAGGAGGCCGAACAATTGATGAATATGTACAGGAATTCCAAATGCTCATGATTCGATGTGAAATGGAGGAACCCTCAATGCGAACAATTTATAGGTTTATCACGAGATTAAGAGGTGATAATCACACCACAATGGATGAAGCCATTATAATAGCCCAATGAGTAGAGAGGTAGAGAAAAAGCAGAGTACCAACTAGAATGTCGACTAGCCGACTCGGATAGGGAAGTCACCAAGCTTTGTCAAGTACCGAGCCAAGTAGAAAGATGGATGTCCGAGCTAAGCTGAAAGGCTAACTTGATGGTGAAGTGCCGACTCGAATTTATGTGAAGGGGTAAGGATCTATTAGGAAGACAAGCCGGATCAAGTGCTTTAAGTGCCAAGGGTTCGAACATATGGTTGCTTAGTACCTGAACCAAAGGATAATAGTAATTAAGGGAGACCTCCCGAAGCTAGAGGTCGAAAATACTGATGAGAAACCTAAGGAGGAGAGCATCGCCGAGAAAGAACTTATCGAGGGGGATACGTTTGTCAAGAACTTGGATAAGTTGATATTGGTTATCCGACACATAATAAACATGGAACCTTCATGTAAGGAAGAGCATAGGGAGAACTTATTTCATACCACCTATAAGGTAAATGATTAGGTTTGTGCCCTCATTGTTAATAGTGGTAGTTGCACCAATGAGGCATCGATTAATCTTATATCAAAACTGAAGTTGTCGACTATTGCACACCCGAGGCCATACAAGTTACATTGGTTGAGTAAGAAAAGAGCACTACATGTCATTCGGCAAATACTACTATCGGTCACAATCAGAAATTACTCTAACCAGATTCTCTACGATGTACTATCCATGTGCATTTCCCATGTATTGCTAAGTAAATCATGGTTGTTTGATAAGAGAGTGATCCGTGATGGCTACAAGAACACGTATATGTTTGAGAAGGATGGCCAAAAGATTACAATGAACTCAACGTCGTCGAGAGAAGCCAACAAACTACAGATAAAACTTGCTCATGGATTGAAGAAGACTTTGGTGATTAGTAGAGCCAAGCTTCGGGAGGCCATTGATGCTGATAAGTCGACCCATATGTTAGTTAGGTGATTACTAGAAATGAAGGAGTGGGGTAAACTACCACTAGAAATAAAAGAACTACTGGATGAGTATGTCAACCTATTTCTAGAATAGTTACCCGAGTAGTTAACCTCAACTCGAGGCATAGAACACTGCATTGACTTGTTACCCGGTGTCACACTACCGAATAAACTAGCCTATCAGATGAATCCCAAACAAGCTTTTAAGCTCCAACGTCAATTCAATTAGTTGTTGGAGAGAGGTTACGTCAAAGAAAGTCTTAGCCCTTGTGCTGTATCAGTGCTTCTAATGCCAAAAAAGGATGGAATTTAGTGGATGTGTCCTAGCGGATGTGTGTAGATAGTCGAGTTATGAACAAGATCACAATCAAATACAGGTATCATATTCTTAGATCGAAAGACATACTAGATGAATTGAGAGAAGCCAAGATTTTCAGTAAGATTGACCTGAAATCTGGCTACCATCAAATTCGCATGAGGCTAAGAGATGAGTAGAAGACTGTGTTCAAGACTTGACATAGACTTTTATGAGTGGATGGTCATGCCCTTAGGCTTATCAAATGCCTCAAGTACTTTCACGAGACTAATGAACAATGTGTTAAGACCTCTAATAGGAAAGTGTGTCATGGTGTACTTTGACGACATCTTAGTTTATAATGTTGACATGCTGAGTCACTGTGAACATCTCTGAGTTGTTGTAGATATCCTCCATGCTGAGAGATTATTCGGTAATCTTAAGAAGTGTTGCTTTTGCTAGGAGGAAGTGGTATTCTTGGGTTATGTAGTCAGTGGAAGAGGCTTATGAATGGATGATGAGAAGATTTGAGCAATTGTCGAGTGGCCAACTCCTATTACTTATGCTGATGTAAGAAGTTTTCATGAACTGGCTTCATTCTATAGACGGTTCATTAGGAATTTCAGTACCTTTACTGCACCACTTACTAAGCTAACGAAGAAAAACACCGACTTTTGATGGAGAGAAATAGAGGAGAGGAGCTTCGCTGAGATAAAAGAAAGATTTACCTCTGCCTTGGTGTTAGTTCTATCTGGCTTGAAGAAAATATTTAAGCTGGAATGTGACGCATTAAGGTACTGTCCTAATATAGGAAGGCCGACTGATTACCTTCCATAGCGAGAAGCTCAGAAGACCTCAATTAAATTACTTTATGTATGACAAAAAACTCTTGTCGCCGATCTGAGCACTACAAGTATGGCAACACTATTTACTGCCGAGAGAATTTATCATATATATTGACTATAAGTTGCTAAGGTACTTCCAAAGTCAGACTAAGTTATCGAAGCGGCAAGTGAGATGGGTTGAATTCCTTGAAGGATTCAATTTTATGATGAAATACAAGTAGGGAAAGAGTAACGTAGTTGCAGATGCTCTTTCGAGAAGACATGCACTTCTAAATGAATTGCAAACCAGACTATTTAGGTTTGCAAGTATCAAAGAGCAGTATTTTAAGGATCCACACTTTGGACCCATAATTCTGCAATGTGTTGATGGAAGAAAAGTCGACAAGTATCATGTGTAGAATGGCTACTTATTTCGAAGTGGAAAATTATGCATGCTAACTTGTTCCTTAAGGGAGTTATTGATTAAGGAAGCTCATAGTAGAGGACTCTCTGGACATTTTAGAGAAAGAAGGACCTGTGAACTGTTGAATGGTAGATTCTTTTGGCCAAAATGAAGAGAGATGTGCACCGAATTGTTGAAAGCTATGCTGTGTTCAAGAAGGCTAAGTGCCTAGCCAAGTAAGGGAAAGTGATGCCTTTGCCTGTCCTAACGAAGTCGTAGACTAAATTGAGCATAGATTTTATTCTCGGACTACCACGAACTACCCGAGGCAAAGATTCTACAATGGTTATCGTGGATCAGTTCGGCAAAATGGCATACTTCGTACCCTGCTCCAAAACTAATGATGCTTCAGCTATTGCTTCCCTTTTCTTGCAGGAGATTATGCAGATACATGACGTGCCGAGAAATGTAGTCTCCAATAAAAACCTGAAGTTCTTGAGCCATTTCTAGAGGACCTTGTGGCATCAGATAGAGACCAAACTACTATTCAGTACTTCCTATCACCCTTAAATTGATGGCCAAACAAAGGTGGTTAATTGCACTTTGGGATTATTGCTCCAAGCTGCAGTAGGCAGGAACTTGACTAATTGAGATGTCTGTTTACCAGTGGTTGAGTTTGCTTACAACTGGACAGTGCATGACACCGCTAAGCAAACTCTCTTTGAAGTGGTCTATGGTTTCAATCCTAAGTTGCCCCTCGATCACACCCTTATACCTGCACCCACGCAAGAGGACCCTTATGCCTCGGCTAAAGCATAATCCCTTCAACACATCTATGATAAAGTCACTCAACACAACAATTAAGCTGCTAAAACAATACGAGAGAAGACTAAGAGTAGGATGGCTAAACAATTCTAACAAGGAGACTTGGTATGGCTGCACTTCAATAAGGAACGGTTTCTGAGTAAGAAGAAGAATAAATTATTTATTAGAGCTGAAGGACTGTTCAGAATCCTCCAAAAGATTACTGATAACTCTTACACATTGGAGCTACCCAAGGATTATGGGGTTTCTAACACCTTCAACATTGCCGACCTCAGTCCATATCACTTCGCTGGAGCACTGATCGAAGACTATTCAGATTTGATCCCAAATCTAAATCAACTCAAAGGGAATCATAGGAATCAAGTTACTGGGCCTTTGACCTGCAGCCGAGCTTGAGGACTATAAGGCCTGATAAGATGGATTCTTTTACTCCAACTGACTCTTGCCGAAGCCGAGTTACTTTTTATGCGGAGTTGAATGACTGCCTATTTCTCAAAGATTGTGTATCGAGAAATAGTATGTCAAGAAAATTGCCAATCCTCGCCTTCTCACATTCATTCTAGAACTAACTACTTACCCAGCTTTAATCTTGCCAAGATGATGAGAGAGACTCCAGACCGATCCATAGCCACCCCTACTCAGACAAGCAACTTGTTCGCATACTTTTGTCCGCATCCTCCGACGGCCTTACCAATGTATCATTACCACGTGTACAGAACCACTTGAGAATTTACTCCACTAACCATTACTTTTCTAGAATATTCATTTTTACCCTTTTGTATTCTTATACATTACTTTTTTAGGATAATACCCTTTTTGTCTTTTCCCTTTTAGGCATGTTGCCTTAAATTCTCGAGTTTAAATACCCTTTGTACTTGTAGCTATAAACAATCAGATTAATTATCATTAATACACTTTGAGTGTTTTTTTGTCCCTATGAAAACACTGTACGTTTACTCTCAGTATCACTCTTATCTTAACTCTTGAGCAAGGTTAAGTGGCGAATAACCTCACCGGATCAATTCGTACATTATATTGAATTGTGCTTTGAGTCTTCGGAGGTTACATTGGTGCGTTGTATCCATTAAGGCTGTTCGTGGGTTTTCGCTTACTTTTCCTTCATCATTTTTCCTTTCGTGCCATTCTTTACTACTCTTTTCAAGCTTTCAGCAAGCTTAGACTTATCCTTGCGACCGGCCTTGTCTATTCTTTGCTGCGGTTCACATAAGTTCGAGAGGCTAAGCATAAGGTAATTGATTTTTCTTATATTGTTGTATGCAGTGTTTCCTATATTGTTGTACGCTATGCAAGAGGCCAATCCACATACAATGGTTGAGTGGAAATGGATATAAAGCAATATTGCAAGTCATGAGTTTTTTGATGGAGTATGTTAGGCACTCTATTTAAGTTATAATAGATAACCATTAGCTTATTGCATGAGCAAATTGTCCAGTTGTTTATTTTCTTGCTTTTAGACCTATGATCACAATTGATGGTACATTTTCATATGGGAAATGTGCAAACCACATCGTATTGTTAGGATTTGCACTGGTAAATGAAGAGTGATAAGACAGTTGAGGATGGTTCTTGAAGTGTATGCTGACTTATGTAATAAAGGATCGTATGAATATATGCCTAATCTCTGATTGTCATGTCAGCATAAAGTCTGCTATAGAGGGCAAGAATGTAGTGTGCCGAGTGATTAGCCATGGCGCTGGTGCATCCGCTATGTAGCAAGTAACTTCAATTCTAAGACCAAGAATAAAGATTACAAAGATTTGATAAAGAAGGCAACATTTCAAATACAACCCCATTAGTTTTGCGAGTATTATGACGAAGTTCACATGATGCGTCTACATACTATAATATACTTCAGAGACTTGCACATAAAGATGTAGACCTAAGCTTATGATGACGGCGCTCGTTTGGTCATGGTACTATAAATATTGTTAAGAGTTACAATAATACCCTAAAGAATGCCAAGAACTTACCCGTCTTTGCACTTGTCAAGAAGACATTTTATAATTGTAACGATTACTTCAACAAGAGGAGGATTGAGATATTTATGAAAATGGGCATAAGTAAAGTCTTGATGAAATTTGTACATTGTCTTTTGACCGATAGATGGTCATTTTATGACTAACAGGATGCATAGGAGTTAGGCCAATGTATGCTATTAAATATTAAGTCTATGCCCTTCTATCAACCATATTAAAAGGGGTCATTTGAGGTTGTCTTAGCTGAAGGACCATTTTAGCTGTCTACCAAATGAAGCAGACGACATTACCATCCAGCTATATATATCATGCAATTGATTAGTGGGATGTTGTTCTCTAACAAATTGTCTAATCGGGTCTACTTGATGTTCCTCCCTATTCTAATAGACCTTAAGGCTATTGGACAATATGCATAGGGGGCAATATGCTTAGTTTAGTTATATCGCTAGCTATTCATTGCATCGCACAAAGATGTCGAAGAGACTGGCAGGCCATTAGTGGTGCTTTAAGTTTGGGCATGGGAGTATTTCTCGCACATTACCCCTATACATAGGTGTATCACTTTAGTAGTTGAGGGTCGGCCACCGTTAAGTTAATAAGAGGCTGCATTTGATGCAACTTAGTTGCCTACACATGTTATCTGCTAGTATCGAGACACCTTCAATCTTTAGATTCTAGAGTAGGCATTTATCACAACTGACTCAGCTTAGTTTACCTTTGAAATTATTTATAACAACATAATCTTACTTATATTTTTTCCCGGTTGTTTGGGTGCTATATATGCACGAGTACGATATCATCATCGAACTAACCCTTATTGTTGGGCCGGTCAAGCCGTATGGACAGCACATATACCTCTAATTTGCTTCTACATTGTCAAGCTATACTTTTCAAACTGTGTTATTTGTCAGTTTGGCGGGGTACAGGGGGTATTAAAGCATATCGACACCCACACACTACTCCATAATATTGATTTTCATATGATTTGAGCCACTGATGACGTAGGTTGGCTAAATGAGTGGGCGGATTGTCAAAATAGGATTGTTTAGATATTGTGCCCAAACGGAGTATATGTAAGCACAGTGTTGGATTACAATGCTTGGTATTAGCCAAAGACCAGGTGATATATTGGTCGGACTTAAGCCATGGTAGGGTACTTAGTACGTTGTTACTTTTTGTACCATGCTTATTTGATAATCTTTTATGTTATCCTTTAATTATTTGTTTCAATCTTGTATATGGATTTCATTGACTAGTTACCGTAACTAACATATGAGGACATCTTCACTAAGTAGTTGGAGGTTAGCAGGATTGCTTGTTAGTTTCGAGGTTTCTCTTTGCAAAAGCCAAATGATGCACTGACGTTAGGCTTTGATGCCAGAGGTGATGACCCCCTACCATGTGAGGCACCCTAAGGAGGATATCAGTAGGGATAAGGTCATGATCGAGGCCTTAGACATAGTATAGCATGGTGTGGATGGGGATAGTTGCAGATTAGAGATGATCACTCACTCGAGCACTACTCACCTTATAAATCTCCTATACAACTTGCATTCTAGTATCAACATAAGGAAGAGTTCCAGTGGTCCTTTCCAAACACCTCTTATTCCATTTAAGAGGTGACCTACAAATCTAACAAGTGATATAAGCGAGGGGCTCACATAGATCGACCCTTCTCCAGTACCTATGCACACGACCAATATGCATAGCCCATCAGTTATAAGTTAGGATGACACATGGATTACTTAGATAAATCACGACCAATTGATGCAACCTTAACGCATTACTTAGATGGTGATTAGAAGAAGATGCGTGACTATAGGTACCTCTGATGGAGACATCCTTAGATAGGCATCACTGTATGTACATTTTAGTTGTTTTGGACAAATTTTGTATATATTTACACATTTAGTATGTTGAACTAATGAAACTTTTGATACTTATTGAAATTGTGGTTAGTAACTCCTTTGCCTAATCTTTTTTTTTATTGGTTGATTTTGATTAAGGTTGAAAAAAGTTTGGTTGATGAGTTATGAAAGTTTTCTATACGTATATACAATTTTGCTTTCGGAGTTGTAAGTGTTAAAGATTGAATTTATGGATGAGATGTAATTGTGTAGTGCAAATATTCAAAAGTTGCGGTTAGCAATGTTTGTGGGTGTCACAACGCATAAGATTGGGTTTGGGATCCATAGATGATACATAATGTTTTGTTGAGTAGGTTGTTGATATAATTATCTTTGATTTCTACCATTTCAATAAAGTTAGCTTTTAACAAGCAGATTTTAGGTAAACATCTGAAGTCGGCTTTGATTTTAGTAAGTGAATTTAGCTTTTGGAAAACCAAATTTAGTTTAAGATAAAAATCATTTTCAAAAGCTAAATTTAAGCATTGTATATCTAGAGATTATTTTTGCAATGATTGTATATTTTGGATTTTTTAAAAATTTGCATTATTATTTTCCTTTTCCTTAATTACTTCTAGTAAAAGTTAGGTTTTGATTTAACTATGGAGGATGTCCATGGTATGGATTTCCTTTGAGACAAAAAAATCGAATTCCTCCTATTGAGAAATATGGGCTATCATCTCTGCCTCACCAACATTACTGTCGAGTTTTATACAATACAAATTTTGTTTTAAAAAATAATCCTTATAGATATGTAGTTACAACGTAATTGGACAAGAGCTTCTTAAGCTCAAAACAACTTGTTAAGGTTATAGGCTGACCTATTTTGATCCTTGACCAATTTGTTTGAAACTTTAGGAGCCTATTATCTAGCACTTGTTAAGAGACTAATCTCTCTCTAGCTTCGACTGATCTTCTAAAGCTCCAAACCGTCTATCCTTGAAGAGCGCTTGAGGATGGGTGCTTGACCAAGGAACTTAGCTAACAATAGGAACCCAACATTCAGGAAAGGATGACACTAGAAAAGGAAAGTCAACTAGTCAAACCATATCATTAATTTCTCAAGCTTCATTAAAATCCATGGATGCACTTTCTCAATCCAGTAAGAGACACTTTCCTCCTTCAAAAGATTCATCCTTATATTAACTTTCATGAAATATCTCTATATCTGTACTATAAATAAAGATGATCTCCCATTGGTAAGGCATTTACAAACCAACTCTTGTTCTCTCTTGCCATCATGTTATTTGTTTGTCTCCTATACTTAAATAACTCAAATATCAGAAGTGGCCATATTAGACAATGCCCTGGTGCCCCTAATTGTGTTTTATTTTGTAAGCCTTCATACACATATATGCTCAAAGGCCTAATACACACTCATTATTTACAAGCAAAATCTATAGACAACAAAATCAATAGGGTAATAGGGTTGTAATAAGCATTTTCATGATTTGTGAATTTTGTATTTAAGGTGCATATATGTTGTGCATTTTTAATGTGAATTAAGATTGTAGTAAAGATGGATAAGTGATATGCAAATTTAGTGCACAATATAAGTGCACTAATAAAGGTGCAAACTTAGCATATTTCAATCATCAAGCTCTCTTTCGCTCTCACTTTTACTTATGTCATGCTTGGTGTAAGGAAATAGTCTAAAATGGAATGGGAGCAAAATGATTAATTCTTTCATGTACTTGGAAATACTTATGAAATGGGAATATGCACAAATAATAGTATTTGTCAAAAATGTATTGTTGAATATCATTATTTGTTTGAAGGTTGGATAGGTAATTTCCAATTAATGATAATTAATAAGGCAAAATGGAATTAGGTAATTTTCAATTATTGATAATTAATAAGGTAAAATCGAAGGTGATTTTGCCTTTTTCAAAAGCAGAATAAGTTTTTCTTTAAAACTAGAATCACTTATATGAGATTTTGCTCTTTAAAAGCACTTTCAATATGGGAATAGGAATGGAATCAGAAATTGCAGTTTATTCTGAGCTAATTCTCGCATACGAAACATGATATTACTTCTTTCTTGTTGCTCTTTTGAAAAAAAGAAAATACTCTCAAACTACCGGTGAAAAAAATCATGCATTCTTGTGATCTTAAACCACAATTTATCACTTGATTTTGAAATAAGATATACAATCTTTTTTTTTTTCACAGTTAACGTTATTTTAGTTTTTTTCTCTATCGTTCATTTTTCCAATTCGAGTTTCCCTCTCTATAGCAATTTCTCTCTCTAAAACAGTGAGAAAAAAATGTTCGTCTATTAATCATGAGCATTTTTTATGATACTCGTCTCAATCTTCTGCTTGAATATATTATAGCAAGTCTTGAGACATATTTTTTGTCTTTGATGATATTAACGAACTAAATTTAAATTGAAGGGAATTTTTTTAATTCTCCTAGTTAATCAATTCGTAATTATTAAAGTCCCATATTTTATTTAATTAAAGGCGAAGGTGATAATACATACTTCCGCATAATAACTACTGTGTACTATATTCAAAACCCTGAACTGCAAATATAAAGAAAAGAACAGAACTCTTTTCCTCTACTACATTTCTGGCCTCTTAGCAAGGTAAGGGAGATCTTACTGTTATTTCTTTTTATTTTCCTTCATATTGCTACAACATTAGTGAATTTTAACATGTGTGTCCTTATGGTTTAAGAAAATTACAGAAGTAATAAATTGATTACTGCCAAAACAATAAAAAAAATTAAGGATTCAAATAAAGTCTAGGTTGTTACATGATAAAGTTTTGTTTTCAATAAAGTTGATTCAAACTCCATGAATTATGGCTTACATAAGAAATTCACTATATAAATGGTTTTTATTGTGCCGCCAAAAGGTTTCTCAACTTGATTCAATTAGGGATCTAAAATTGGTTAGTTAATCCTTCAGATTACTTTAAGATTCTAATTTTATGATAATTTGGAAAGAAAAAATCTATAATCTACTTTAGTATGCGTGCTTGGAGGGTGACACCAAGGGTTAAAGTTAAAGCATAGCTCAATACGACAATATTGCGTTTTTACTAAGGTTGAGCAGGAAATTTGTTGTACGGAGTATCCACTTAGATCCTACTTCGTCTGATAGGTTCTAAATAGATAATGGGAGTCACAGAGTAGGTTTTAGATAGTAATTTCCTGAAACCTGCTTCTACCTTACTCTATTTTGGAACTTGTACTCTAAATTATGTAGGATATAGGTTCTATAGTATGTTATATTTACCTTATAATAACAATTAAATAATACTAATAAATTGATAATATCACTTCCTTTTAGTATCAAAGAAATTAATAATAGAAGCTCAACTCATTATAAAATCCTAAAATTATACATTGTTTATGTCGACTATTTAGTCCCCTTCTCTTCTTTTTTTTTTTTTTCATTTTGGATAAAAAACCTCTCCCTTCTTTTACTATCTTTTTTTTTTTTTAATTGCCTCTTCCCTCCTCTTTTACTAATTTTAGTATAATAAGGTCTTAAAAATATCTCACAGCTTTACTTAACTTAAATCCTTCTCTCACTGTAGGATCCCCTTTTTCAACTCGATTTTACAGTACACGTAATGCTAAAGCCAAGAAACATGTTAGTAACTTTCACATTCGATCGAAATTATAAAGAATCATATGAGTAACATATCTTACCATAGGGGCTGACCATTTCCCCACCCTTCCTTATCCTCTTTTTAACCTTAAAAGACTAGTACAAGGAGACTTAAGCTAAACCCCCAACCGGCCATCCAGTCTCCTAGCCCCTCCATTTGTGATTTCTTCATTAATTGATCAATGAATGAAAAGATGATAGGATATTGAATTTAAGAAATAAAATTTCGATTGCATAAGGTATTTAATAACTTCAAATTTAATGTGAAATTTACATTAATTGGGTTTTTATACTAACCCCTCTAGGGTTAGACGTACAAAGAAAAGACCAATATAGGTAAAATATTAAAAGATTCCTAGTACATGTTAAATGAGGGCAAAAATGACAAAATATAGTATAATGTATGGGAAAAAATTCCTTTTGGACATGGTCATATTGATGCTAGGTTGCTTAGGATAACGCACAAAAAGTTACACGACTTTTTGAGGTAATCATGTTGTAAGGTCGTATCCATTGACATGATACCGATATGACCAATTTGACATGGCTATATTGCCTTAAGAAGGTCTGCTCAACTAGGTTAGAATAGAAATTGTTTATGAGAGCTTTTGACTAATATAAAGAATAACAAGATGTTGGGTTTATAAAGCTAGGTTAAATTGTATAACCCTAACCTTTATAATTCCCAAAATACCTTTTATTAAAATTATTTAATTATTTTACTGCCCTGACATTTATTTAATAAGTTTTCTTTATTTTATTTTTTACATCATTTGGATTTTCCTAGGTGTTACATTTTTTCCCTAAACTATTTTCTAAGGGAAAATTTTGAAGTACATATATGTAGCATGATATAACGGTCTAATTATCTTAACATTGATCCATATACTATATTATATATGCAAAAATTCGAAAAACTCCTCTATTGAAATCTTCAATCCTAATCTTTGGTTAGATTAGTTATAATCAATAGAACCAGATTTGATCTTAAGTGGGTGAAGTTTCGTTTGAGTGCTCGATTTGATGGAGTGATAATCTTCTATATTATGGTGTTTTTGGTGGTAGAAGAGGTATGTCAATGGAGTTTCTTTTGCCAAGGAAAACTAAGGTATTGATGTATAAGTAGCATTAAAGGGTCCATTATGTTGGAAATCTAATCCCTAAAAGGTGATGGTTAAGGATTCATACTAATTTATACCTAAGTAAGTTTTAAAACTCTACTAATTCTACAATATATATAATCTTTGTATAATGTCACATAAACATATCAAGTGTATGTTATGTTGATATGAATACTAATTTCACGTTATTGCATGGATCCCAACTTATGACTTTTTATATAGAAATTGATAGTTTTGAGGAAAAAAAACTTTGAAATTGTGCTTATATGCTACTTGAAACTCAACAAATATTACGAGAAATTCAACAATTTCATGATTATTGAAATTAAGTCCTAAAAGTTCCAATTTTGCAATTAATTGACAAATTTTTTTTTTCTAAATATAATGTATTGCTCATGCAGTATTAAATTTTTTATTAAAATAAACATAATGATTCAACTATAAATAATTATTAAATAAATGTATACATCTTATGCTAACACACACAGATATTTTTCAACTTGCAATGTCATATTCAATTGTTAATGAAATATATTATATACCACTACCTTAAATTTATGAAAATTTAAAATTATTCAAAAAAAAAAAAAGCGAATACAACTGCACTTTTCAAGGTTGGTTACAAACCCTTAGGCTTATCAAAGCTATCCACCAGAAGTAGGTAGCTACCATCTCTTCTATGGGTAGCATAATACGTTTAAGATAATGGGCATGGATGGACCTAGAGTTACATAATTGGGGGGAAGTGTTGATCTCGATTAACTCAATATTAAAATCATTAGTTGGAAAAATATTTGCTTATTATTGTAATTATATTATATCTTTTATACGTAGTAGGATCTTATTAATAATTTAACTTATAATAATTCCTAAAGTTTAATAAGGTGAAAAAATTCTTTTAAAATTTATGAGAACTTATTTAGTTAAATATGATTTATAATTAATGAATTTAATGTTAATAGTTATTATGAAGAAAAAAGTTTAATAAGAACAAAAGACAAACCATTTAAGTAATAAATGCATGTAGAAAAAGTAGAGTTTTGTACCTTAATAAAACCATCTTCAGAAAATCTTATGAAAAGGGGCTTGGGATGAAAGTTAGCACTATAGTAGGGTAAGGAAGGGGCTTGGGATATAAATTATTATGAAGTGCACACTTCCCTGTTCCTAAATTTTTTATATTAAGCGTACGCTTTCAATATAAAAAATTTCTAGTAAAAGAAGGCGCATGGTCAAATTGTGCCTTTAATAAAGTAGAAGGCACATCACTTATTTGCAACTTTTTTACTTTTAAAATATAAGGAAGGCACATACAAGCAATGCACCTTCCTTGGTAACATCCCTCATCCCCTTTCTTATTTGATAAATGCCCCGAATACATGTAAAATAATGAAATGTATATTGAAGACAGAGCAAAACAACCTCCTAACACTAATAAGCCTAGAACCTGCAAGTGCATCACAGAAGCACATGAATTCCCACCAATAGAATCTACAACTTAACACATTTACAAATAATTCGATAGCTTACCTAACACAACTAAACTTATAAGATGAGATAGAATATTAAAGGGTGTCATTATAGTGAACAAATAACAGCAAATGAATAGCAAGGTAAGGTATAACATCATTTATAACATCCTTATGCATAGCGAAGGGTAGATAACAAAAATAAATAATAAACTAACTAAGTAATACAAAAGTATTTATATACAACTAATTCTTTTAGATCTTGTAAGGCGTTTCCCGAATCGAGTAAGCAATGATGGCCTTGGACTGGACATTCCCTCATATGGTTGAGGCTTTAATGGATGACGAGTATCGTTGAGGTCTTTCAGAAGAATAAGGCTAGGCTGTGATAGTGGTGGTTGGGTGACACCTTCCCTTATGTTTGAAGTTTGAGTCCAACTAGTGCGCCGTTCATGAGGAGTTGGCAATATGCGATGAGGAGAGATGTTATAGTAAGTACTTAGAATATGGTCCGAGTTGGAGTCGATGCTAGAGGTATTAGTGGGTAGTGTACTACTACCAATCTTACCTAGGTCAATCGAATGGCGAGATCTTGATGGCATGCCATCGTCTTGGTGTCTCTGACTATGGGTCTAATATGCTTAACCTCCTTTTGTATGAACTTTGTCCCTAGCTCATGGGTGAAGGGGTGGTATAGGGTTTGGCACAGCTATCTCATGTAGAAATAAGATCGATCTGCCATGCTCCTCGAGATGGTTGAGGTTACTGTTGATGATTCATGTACTACAGTTTCCAAATCAACAGATAGTCTCGCTCAAGATAGAGTATTTACCTGCATTGCTTGAAACAAACAACGCTACGGTGATAGGTGATACATGATGCATTGTGTGAAACGATGGGTTAAGAGGAAGTAGGCTTACCAAGTATCCCATCACCTCACTATGATAGGTGATGTACTGACGTATGTGCTCTCTATACCAATCGTAGTAACCTGAATCTATGCCCCAAGGTCCCTACGGATGAACTAATCACATTTGGTGGTTTACCCAAGTGGTTATATATCCCTGATGTGAGACTGACCAATTTATATCTATTTTTCCCTTAAAGTTGATATGGTGTATCTCACCACTTGTATTAACATCCATTGGAATCGTCTAGAATCGCGTAATTTCTTAGATCACAGGGTCTAGAAAGTAAAACTCAGCAATGTGGAAGCAGATGAGTGACACCTTAGTTGTCCAAACAACTCGGCTAGCATTGCAAAAGAGGGGTAGGAGTTGAATAAGGTCCTCCATATACGGCTCTCATACGACCTAAAATGCATTAGAAAGGGAAGTGTATTAGTAATATTTGCATTCAAATACAATGCTAGATGAAAACATTGAAGTACCACATACCTATCAACTTATCTGTAAATCGAACGCGGTTCGGTAGGCATCAACAACTTGTTTGGCATAGTGCATGGTATTGTACAATACTACCCGCCAAACGGCTAATGGTAATCCCTCTTGGATGGCAAACCCAGTCTTGTTGTGAGGAGCAATGTGGGGGAATCTATCCCATGCCCATACCTATAAAAGTATAGTCGTTTCGCCTATCTCATGTGCTCTAAGTTATGTTACTTCACACAATAGATGATATAGCCATGCCAAGCAAGCCGAGCTCCAACTGAACGTCCTGACAAATGGGAAATACTCTAAAAAAGGGAGGAACATCATGTGGACAAGTGATCGCGATTTATTAGCAAATATGAAACCCTCCAACAACTGTAGGATGTATGCTTGTATATACCTCTAAATGGTCTCATCATCTGCATCCCTAAGAAGCATACTAAATCTCCCTCATAGCTAGGCTAGATTAACTCGGCCCCATCTGCTAGTACTATCTCTAGGGCAGTCCCTGAGCAAACTTTGAGCAACCTCTTACCACCCTAGTTACATAGGCCTTACCAATGTGGCCCCATCTACACAGAGACTGAGAAGGATCTCTATGTCCTGTAGTGTGATGATCATCTCCCTATGAGCCATGTGAAAAGTGTGAGTCTTAGGTTGCCATTGCTCTACTAATGTGGTGATGAGGTGATGGTTAATTTGGATGAAAGGCAGTCGTGATGCTATAAGGAAGCCTACGTGTTCTAGGTACGGGATCATGCAATTGTCCAGTGGTATCTATGCAGTATCCTTATACAAGCTTGCCTCAATTTGATGCACTGTGATATGGTTCAGTCCCTGCATGAATAGACATTTTATATTTTGTTATCTTAGAAGATTATTAAATTGTATATTTTGTCAAAGCAACACACGTTAAGCCATACCTGAAACTCCCAAACATCTTGTGATTGATGACCAACCTAACCATGCAACATAGAAGGGTTACTTGGCCCTAAATCAATCTAGCCTATAAAACAGTACAAAGATGGCAAGTTAATGATGTGCAAAACAAGAAAAAATATGGTATATATTCTATTATAAGAAAACAACATTACATGCGTCGGGCTATACCCTTCCTATTAAGTTGTGGACACCTCCTCCTATTGCGTCCTTCCATCCTACGTATGCTACACCTAGTCTTATCAATGAGCTCTCTCAAGTCTATCTCCATATGATATCATAATTCCTTGGTTTTCCCAGCTCATGTTTAAGATATTTGTTGGGTATGAAGAATAGGTAATCAAGACCGGGCCAATCTAACTCATCGCCTATTAGAAGAAAGTGTTTGTTGTGTACTTCTAACTAATGGGACCACTTATACTATTCCCTAACATATCTACTAGTAGTGACTCGGATGGAATTCATTGCTTTGATTACATAGGAGCATAGGATTCTATGGATTTGCCATTTTCTATATGAACAAATCATCTTATCTGTATCTACAATATGCGTTCGACTGCTTTGTTTCATGACACTATTTGGTTCGCGCCTCTAGTTAGTCTTGACTTCCCATATCCTAGATATAACTCTTGATGGTATGAGCACGAGCTTACTTAAGCCACATGTTAAGCTTCTTCGCAGCATGCTGTGTAAACACTTGCCTAGCAGCCATTCTCTTCTTTGCTTCCTTAACTTTTCTATCTTAATAATTGACACAGTTGTAGTAAATTTTCTTCACAAGTGAAGTTAATGGTAATCTTTTAGAACCTTTCAGTATGGCGTTATAACTCTCGACGATGTTTAAGGTCATATACTTGAACCGATAGAAACCATCATGAGCCAACGTCCATTGTTGTATATGAAAGGGTAAGAACCATGACGATGCATCCTCCTTCACTCACTACATCTACTCTATCAAATGCTCAAATTTCCTGGGTTATGCCTATATGGCAGTAGATGTAACTAGCTTCTTGTACAGTAGGTTCTTGTGTACCTTGTTAAAGTTCCTGACAATATCTCGTATGCATCGCCTGCAAACTGCAAATGGTTCTTTCTAACCAATATCATCTTTCTTAAGCATGCTCTCGATCTTAAAGTGCCTGTTTGTGATGAGCAAAATTGTGTCTTCTTGACTACTGACCACGAATTGCTTTAATCTCTTTAAAAACCAACCTTGTGTCTCCTTGGATTCCTTGTTGACTAGCGCAAATGCCAATAACACAATATAGTTATTCCTATCCATAGAACAAATAATCAATAATATATGACTACGCTTTCCGTACAGAAATGTGCCATCTATACATATTGAACCCTATTTCGGTTTTCCTTAATTTAACTTATATTAAGCTTGAACTTGCTTAATATAGATTACTCGACATTAAATTAAAAAAAAAAAAACAATTTTTGTTGAAAAAATGTCTAAAAAATATTTCAGAGTCGTTAATTAGTAAAATTGGTGAAAAAGTCAAATTAGGGTTTTCGAATGAGAAAACCTTAATTTAAACACTAATCCATGGATTTTTTAAAAAGTTAATATTTCAGAAATTTTAACTAGTAAATTTGAATTTAAGGGCTAATCTATTAAGACTAAGTCACCATGTAAAAATTAAAAAAAAAAAACTAATGAGCCTTTATTTTTGGAATTTTTCTAAAAATATGAAAACATACAAAGGATGTGAAGATATATAAAAATGATTTTTTATTACAAAATTTCCCTAAAAAATGAAAAGAAAATAAAAATATTTTATACATTTTACAGTTACTCTAAAAGCACTTACGTATCTGTTAATTGAGATTAAACCAATTATAATTCTCATTTTTAGAAAAACTTTAGTGGGTCGATTCTTTTTATTAAAAAAAAGGGGGCCAAATTTATGTTTATTAACCGTTTTATTTTTATTAAGAAAAATCACTAAAAGTCTAATTTTTGTTCCCAATTAAAAAAAAAAAACCCTTAAAAACCTAATTTTTGAAAAGTCCCAAATTAAGATTTTTATTATTATTATTTTTTTTTGAAAAAAACAACTAAGTGATAAAACTTTTCATTTTTCAAGAAAAACCATAAATACCTAAAAATGTGATTTTTATGAAATATGTAATTTTCTACTTGTTTAAAAATTTCTATGGAAAAAATATTTAAACCATGGATAGATACCTAATTATAAAAAAGATACCTAACCATAGAAAATATGCTAATTAAAGAATTTTTTTATTATATGAAGAACTAACTAAGTAATGGAGTTATTTCTTTTTTATGAAAAATCCCTAAAATATCAAATTTGTTTAAAAAAAGATGCAATTTTTGAATGGAAAATGCAAAATGTGCTAATTCCTATAAAAATATGAAAATATGCCAACCTTGATGAGAAATGTGATTTTTAACATGACATTAATGAATAAATGCAATTTTAATGAAAAGATGCATTTTTTAATGTGAATTTTTTTAAAAAATATGCATGACTAACTCTAGAATACTAACAAAAAACCACATACTTAAAAAACGTTAGCATAATAAAAGAGCTTGTGAAATCCCTTGTTAGTAAATATTCAAAGCAGAAATCCTAAATACATAACCTATTTAATGTGGACACCAATAACAATAACAATAAAAGAAAAAATTAAAATCTATAACTAATAATAAATAAGCTAAGAACCTATTTAACATGGACGCAGGTCGGATTTGGATTGGGTTATGGAGCTTTAAGCACGCGTAGGTCAAATCTTCTCCAAAAAAGAAAAAAAAAAGGTGCAACAGTCAAAATTGGTTCTTTACAACAACTTTTGATGGGTTATTTAAGTGGGAGATGGTAGATTGATGAAGATTTCATTGACAATAGGTGGTTTGGTAAAGGTGTCATGGCGTTTGGTAGTGTCTTGGATGTTGTTTCAAGGTGGTTGGTGGTGAGGATGGAGCTGCAATAGTAAATGTTGACTAGGGCGCAATTGTTAGGTATTGGGTTTTTGATGTAGGGTTTGAATTGAGGTTGTTGGGTGAGGTTATGTATGTTTATTGTCATAATGGTGTCAATAGGGGGTTAGTTTAAGAGAGGGCGAGGGCTAGTTGTTATGCGTAGGCTGTTATGTTTGTGGTTATTTGGTGTATTACGTGTGTAGGATACAATTGTCTCACGGCTGAGTTCTATGTGTGCGAAGATGAAGAGCCGATGGTGTGTGGGTTTTGTAGGTTGATGTTCGTGCTGAGAGTAGAGATTGAAGGTAACTGGGTTTGCTTAATTAAGGCTTATATGAATTGAGCAGTAGATAGGGGCCGCTACATATGGAGATGGGTATTCAAGGTGAATCTGTCGATAGTGGAGTTGGGGTATGGCATAGGTTGTTATATGTCATTGGTGAAGGTGGATGTGGTTCTGGGTGGTCATAAGTTGTAAGTGGCTGCGTTTGAAGGTGGATGGAGTTGAAGGGTGTTATTGGGTTGATGTGGGGTAGTGTTGGTCTAGGTAAGAGTGGTCATTGGCATGGGTTTGTTAGGTGTGTGTTATTGAAGATGGAGTTTGTTGTTGTGTTAGGTAACTAAGAGAAAGGTTGTGCAAGAGTGTTCATTTATGTACTCGGGGTTGTTTTGCATGGTGGTCAATAGGCGTTGTTGTTAATGTGTGCTATGCATAGCTATTCACTGGCCGTAGGAGTACACTGGATATTAGCTGAGATGGTATGTTTGCTGTAACTATGGGTTACGCTATAGTTGGTGGTTGCGTATTCTGCAATGCATGGGTCACTAGTGAGGAGTGGGGATCAAGCTTGACGATGGAATGTCAAGTGGTTAGGGGGTTCACTTAAGAGTGGGTAATGATAGGTAATAGAGGATAGCTAATTATGGAGGCAGGTCTAATGATGATGATGATGATTTTTCCTTCAATCCAAAACCAATTTATAGAATTAAAGATTGAATCTTTTTGTTAGTTTTGGATTAAGTTGAGTCATCCATGAATGAGATTTAAGATCAACTCAATTTTATCAAATCTTGATTTTGTTGTTATCATCTTAAATCATTATAAAATTTGAAGTTTTCATCAATGATTTTGTAAAGATTATTCTTAATCCATAAAGAAAAGATGAAGATTTGATAAGATACAATGTGGATTAAATCTCTAGAAGCTTGCCACATTTTCCTTTATTTTCTGTTTTTTTTTTCTTAGAAAAAATTGAAGAAAGAAACAAGTGGTCACGTGCAAGAAATAAAAAAAAGCCCCCAAGTGCATTGCATAGGGCTTAAACCCTCGATCTTTGGCTTTGTCATGTATGACTTAGCTATTTAGCTGTGTTAAGATTAGTGAATTTAAAAATCTGTTAACCTTTCTAAGCTAAGCCTAACTTCAAAACCTCTTTTCAAATCCAAGTCCAATCCATTTCAACTTATCCTTAAAACAACCTAAACTTGTTTATATGACCCAAAATACACATGCTAAAGATTTTTTTTTACACCATTTTTAAATTTAAAAAATCCTGAGCCTATTTTAATTAGTCCAGCTAAAACATGTTCAAATTGGATAAGAATTCACTTTATACTTCACTAAACTATTTTAAAAGAATATTTTTCTGATGAAACTTGATTATTTAGAGAATCAAAATTTATTAAATTGCTTGTATATTTTTAACTATTATCTGATCTGAGCCTAAACAACCAATTAACATGACTCAAATGCTTTTGACACTTTGCATTTTTTAATTTTTCAATTTTTTGTTTAAATTTTTTATTTTTTTGGATTTTTTGTAAACCAAGCTTAAAAGTAAAAAGAGATTAAAATTAAGATAAATGGTGACAAAAATGATTATCTACTATACACACTACAAGCCGATAGAATTTGAATGCATGCATACACAACTCGAAAGTCTAGAAGACCCACTTTATAATCAAAACTCCAAGCTCATTAGATCCCTACCACTCCCACCCCAGATGACCTTCATCTCTAGATTATTAATTTTCATTGCATTCAACAGAATAGGAAGCTCATTATAAGCTCTCTCCTAATTACCATACACCATTTTCATAGCTTTTTTTCTTAGCATCCCAAACTCTCTTCCTTATCACATTATACTTGAACATGGTTAAGATAGTTGCTTGGAGGTTTTCAATCTTTATATCCAGATTCTTCCTAACATTGTTGATGAAGCAATTGGCCATAAGTTTACTATCAATCTATCAATGGTCCTATGTTATAGTAGGATTGACACATGTGTATGGTCCTTTAAGAATTGTTATGACGAACAGCTGCATTAACCTCTTATATGATGCTTATAGTCTTTACTTGCACTCGTTGTCCTTCTTTGTACAGTAAACGGCTTAGAGATGCAGTTTTGATTCATCAATTACGTAGTCGCAATAGTGATGATGTGATTCCTTTTGATGGTGTTGATAAGCTCATCCTTCGTGTTAAAGCGTTGGCTAACAAAAAAATCCTTGCCTACTACCTGATTGCTACTCTTTGCCTCCATGTTCTCTTCGAAGCTACATAACCACCGCCCCCACCAATGTTCATGTATGGAACTAGATCTCCAACTAACGATGTTGTCATACCAGGCTAATTATGTTGGGGAGGCATTTGAACCCCCTGGCCTGTGGAAAACTGAGGTACTGATGGGATGCTGCTCAATATATATTTTGACACAACTGTATCATCTATTGTGTTTTCCGCTTCTACAAATTGTTCTTCTAACCCCATTTTAGCCCCCAACTAATCCCCCTCATCATCACTTTTAGGTCTCATGGGAATCGGCTCTTTATCGAGGTTGTAGCCTAGTTCATCTTGTAAGATTGACCTAACCTCCACATTAAGTGCCTCTTCATCGATTTGTATGTTCACACTGCCCTCATCAGGGGTAGGCTCCTTAATTGGAAAAGTTTCATGTCCTTCATACATTGGGAAGTCATCTTGAGTTGGTTAGACCTATGGTGGAGGGTAGTTAGAAGGTTCTCCATGTAAAGTGTTCTAAATATTACTTATGCTTGGACGATTGGCACTCTTAACATATATCTCCAGTATTCGGTTTTCTTCAAATGCATTAGTCATTTTAATCAAGTTTTTCGCATCATCATCATCCTCTATGGACATCAGAGTATATGAAACACCTCCTTATTAATAACAAGGGTACCGATGTATAAGCTTAACTCTAATGAGATCAACCTCGATACTCTTACATATTTGCTGCAGGAAATGACTAAACTTTAAATTCTTTCTTATCTTTGACTTTTTTACTAGTTCTTTATCATATTACGGATTGGTATTTCCATTCACGATGTTCCCTCCTGCATACATAATTAATTTTACATGCTCAGCCATTCTTGACCTATTTATCCAGCAATTCCAAAACGAGTAAACATCATACAATTTCACATAATTGGTGGCATCTACACAATTTCACTTCTCAATGGGGCATTTCATTACATATTATACATGTAAGTGCAAGATCGCTTAACCACTATACATGTAAAATCAATTGCATTTCATGGGTGACATTCCTATTTTCTTATGTTACCACAATGATTTATCTAAGTACAATCTAGTACATGGACAACATAATAAACATAAACATAATACACTAATTTTCTCTAACTACTATAAATTATTTTAACAATACAATTTGCATATTAAATAAATAAATGTGTGAAAAAAGAAATGGAATAATCTTACTTATAAATTAGTAAAGAAAATGGGGTTACACTATTATCTGGAGAGTGAAAATCAAAGAATGAGGAAGATTTTAGAAAGTCGAAGATGGTAGAATGAGCTATGTTCATAGAAAATGAGGGATATATATGTGGGGTAGGAAGCGCAAAATTTGTTTGCACCTTTGATTTAATAAGAATTGGTATGCGCTTTCTAAAGGTGCATAATTGGTATGTGCCTTCTAAAGGTGGAATACTTACTTGTGCCTTCCAAAGGTGCAATTCGGAAATTTTATAAAAAATTCGTGAACTTCGTGCACACCCTCCTTACCCCCTTTGCATTATTTTTCATCCAAAGCCCCTTTTTGTAATATTTTTTGAAGATGGCCTTATTGAGGTACAAAACTTAGGAAAAAATAAGACGACTCACATGAAACTAGAACTAAAAACGTTATATTTGTAAAACCAAATAGCTAACCATTAAACTATACCTCATTTTATGTTATGTTTTGCTTCTTAAAATATTTATCTAATATATATTTTTTTTCATTTTCTAAGAGTTTAAAATTTTGGAGAGTCAATGCCTTCTCTTCCCTTCCTAAACCTGTCCCTAATGGTAGGCCATATACACTAGCTCTAGAAACAAAGAAATATCAAATGATAATATAATTTAACTTGATCATAACACAACTTATCTCAATCCTGGGTCATACAACACATTCATAGTCCCCATTAGAAAAAGAATCTATCTCATTCATTTATTTATTTTTCTTCTCTATGTATAAATAAATTTAATTATAATGACACATTTTAATATAGTTGTTTGATTTTCCTTGCTCTTTTTCACTTAAAAAAATGATATGGTCAGTTTGACTAAAGTGTTATAAACTCATGGTTTGTGTTTTTTTTTTTCATCAAATACATAACCTATGTCTTATTATTATCCATTAATCTTAGTCAAGAGATGTGTAGGTTACTAATTGGTTTATAATAATTAATTTAATCTAAAACATTATTAAATATAAATAATTAAATAATATAATAAAAATTTATAAGAGTACATAAAATAAAAAATACAAACAAATGAAAAAAGAGAATTTGTTAAAGCCCTAAAGTTAGAAAAAGCTAAATAAATGCTAAATATATTGGTAACCACTCACTTAGAATGGTGGGTGATGCAATCAACTAGAATGATACTTCCTAGAGAGTATAAACGAAAAAAATGAAATTAAAAACAAAACTTGACAATTTATAACAACTTGTCTTGGTGTTCGTTGAATCATCTCTCTCTTTCTCTCTTTAATTATGGAGAGGTAGATTGTGCTATGCATCTATAGTGATGAGCTATGAACCCCAATGCATTTGATGGTTAGCTAATTACTCCGAGGCTTAAGGGCATTTAAAGGACATTGTCTTTTTCTTTACATTCTATATTTTTTTGTAATTTTTATTGTATTGCCTAATTAATTATATTTAATAATATTATTTTATCAAATGAACTATTGTAAACCAATCATAACCTGATGTATACCTTCTCAAATCATCCCCTTTCTTAGTCCTTAAAGTCAACTCAAGGAATGGGAAGTTGTCCTTAGATTTTAACGGGTCCATGAAGAATTCCAAAAAGTTGTACACATGTATGCACACATAAACATACATACATATATATATTTATTTATTTTTTATAAAAGTCAAATTTTATGTAAACAAAACCTAATATGTATGGAGCATTTTTTACCCAAGTGAAAAATTACCAACAACCTCCTGCCATTACAAATCACCAATGATATTGTAATTTTTTTAGTCATTGCAATTTTTAATAGTATGTTTTTTTTTTCCCTTCCTATATAAATAGGAAAACATGTATATTTCATTTTACTCCAATTTTTTTACTACAATTTACCTTTTTGCTAAATCTCATAGTTCAAAGTTGAGATCCATCTTTTTTACTCATTATCTATAGGAAAGAATAGGTGAACTAATTTTTTGTTACTTTAAATACATGAATCTTAATAACCAAAAAAATTTTCTACCTTTTGGGCACTTGCAAAATGCACAAAATTTTTAAATCTCTCCAATTTTACAAGGGAGTTTTATTTTCCATTCAGTGTATATTTTCAATGTCCCTCAAATTTTCGATATCCTCAAAGTTTCTCAATTAGAAATCAAAACTCATAAAATTTAAATGCATCATTTAGTTTTAATTAAAATACGAAAAATGTGGTACTCCAATATATTCTATATGCTCTTGTTTTTGTGCTTGAAAACATTTAACAATGCACTTTGCTTGGAATAACTCCTTTCAACCAACATTGAATTAGTTGTCACAAACATCAGTCAATGTAAGTTTGTGATACCTACAATTTTCTTGATACAAATAAATTTAGAGGATGACAAAGGTGATAATGAAATTGAAGTAAATTGGAACTAGGAAAAAAGGGGACCGGAATGATTATAAACTTCTTATGTATGCATGGTTGAAAGTTAATAAATACTTAACAATTAGAAACAATCAACCGTTACAAATTTTTGGTAACGAGTACGTAAAAGTTTTGAAGATGGACAAGCCTATAAAAAAGAGAAAAATCCACAAAAATATATAGAGCATCAATGCTAATCTCCATAGATGAAAATCTCATAAGATGTGATAAAATTTAGTGATTATTATAACCGTTTAAAATGATGAGCACAAAATAAGAAAAATGAGCATAGTTATATAAGAGATGCTTATGATTTGTAAAAATAATTTTTGGTTAAGCATCGTTAGTAGATATTGCATAGTGAACCCAAGTGTAGGTCTCAAATTAGAAATAAAAAAAAATGTTAAAATAAGAGGGCCAAAGTGAATACGTTTGGAGTATATACTAGTTTGTTCTCAAAATAATGATACACAATAATGATGTATATACTGGTAGAGTAGTGGCTAAGATGAAGGGAAAAAGATAAACTGAAATATAGCGAGGTAATGAAAAGAATGATGGAAACGTTGTAACTCATATGTAGTGTAAGTAATGAGAAAATTGAGATGTTATGTAAATTTTATGAAGTTAAGGAATAAAAGGAATATTTGAAGTAGCTTGAATGAGAAAGATCAAATGATATTTGTAGATACATCATCAATAGGTGAAGTATAAAAGTAATGAATAAAGGAGATGTATTAAGAGACAATGAAAAAAAGAAGCAAATGTTAGTTATGTTTTCAAATAGTCATTATGTAGGTTTCCTTAGTAAAAATAGTTCTTAAATTAGCCATTATAAGTTTATGTTAATTAAATTAGTTTTTGAATTGGTCCTTACAATAGTGTTTGTTAATGAAATTAGTTATTAAAAATAAGCCTTTATTGAAAATATTTTCTAATGAATCAATTTAAAAAAGTAGCTATTGTAAAATTATTTTTCAACCAAATCAATTTAAAAGACTAGTGGTTGTTAAAGTATTTTGTCAAATAAATTTTCAAAAACTAGTCGCTGTTAAAGTAAAAATCCATTGAAATCATTTTAAAAAAACCAACCGCTATAAAGTAACCCTTGAAGTTTTATATATACTTAAGCAAACAAATACATCTTCACTAAACACTATCATATTTCTCATCTTCATTTAACACATAATATTCTTTACTCCATCAACATTATTATGTGAACAAGTAGCTTCGATTCTGAGTTGGAAAAATAAGAAAACAAAGTAGCTAAAGAATTATTTCCATTAGAAATTAGTGGTATACAGATAAAACTAATTACTTTCTATATCAAATATTTCCACAGCAAAGTGGGAGTTCTTCTATGAGAAGACGTAAGAGAAAGCATATAAATAAGGATTGTCTTGAAGGTCATAATCACTCGTATAATATCTACTTCTCAAATATACATTGATGAGCAATTTCAGTGAAGATTACGAATAAGGAAAGTCATACTCCTCTGCATTATACAAGCATTAGAAGATTACTCTTCTATTTTTTTTTTTTTTAAAGGATGGTGTTAGTAGACTTAGTATTTCACCACTACAAGAGTGCACTATATCTATTTAAATGTTGGCATATGGAGTTGTAAGAGATGTTGATGACCACCTGTGGATGGATAAAAGTACAATAATGAAATGTATCAAGCAATTTCTTTAAGGTTTCATTACTTGTTTCCATAATGAGTATTTATACAAGCCTAATCCTATTGATATTCAATGCTTACTTATTGTTACTAAGTAATGTGGATTTTTTAGTATGTTAGGGAGTATTGATTGTATACATTATAAGTAGAAAAACTTTTCAATTGCATTGTAGGCATGTATACTTGAGGTGGTCATGGTTGTCTTACAATTATAATTGAAGCTGTCACTTCATATGACACTTGGATATGACATATGTTTTTTGTGTCCTCATCTCGAATAATGATATTGACATATTAAAGTATTTGTCTAGTCGATGGCATTCTAGAGGGAACTTCTCTAATTAACTACATGGTTAATGGTAAAAACTATAATATAAGATATCATCTTATGTATAGTATATATTTAGAGTGGTCAACATTTGTCAAATTTATTTCAACTGCATAGCCTAAACTTTAAAAGAGCAATTACTTGCTAAGAGCTAAGAAGGATATAGGAAAGACATTAAACGAGTTTTTAGAGTGCTATATCATTTTTATATAGTTTGCGGGCTTTTACACTTTTAGGATCAAGAGGTTATAGGACAAATTATGAAAGTATGTATAATCTTGCATAATATGATTGTTGAAGATGAATGATGATGGGGTCAATAGCCTAAAGGAGTCATTACACAGTCAAAAACTAGAGGATTATAGAATTTGGTTCAACGGATTTTGTGTAGAGATTTAACAGCTAAGGAAACAAAGTTTTCTCTTTTCTTTTTTCTTTTTGTCCAAACAACCTGAAGCTAAGGTTATTGAGTTTATTTTTTTGTCTATTTTCTTGAGAATTCTCTCAAACCACTAATCTTATCAGTTTTACTAAGAATCATGGCGATCAAACCACTTGCTTGTTATGTGTGTAGTATTGTGATAAGTGAGTATAGTTCGATTCTTTGTAGTGCATCATATCTGTAAGGAAGTCGTTCATATCCATTATTTCCCTCATAATTCATAAAATCTTAAAGACCATATCAAAAACTCAATCTTGCCAAATTATTATGAACCGGTGGTTGTCAACTCGAGCGTATCAAATGGGATGACTACAACTTTGATTTCGAAGTTTTGGATTATGAATTGGAGTGCAATAGTGATTTGATACCTCATATGTCATGCAATTAGATTATGTATTATGCGACTTATATTCAAAACAATGCTCATCTTTGTGATAGGGTAAAACATCATCAGTTCTATATCGACTTGATTGAATATTTTTGGTAGCGACTAGACCAAATAGTTAACGTTAAGTAGTTGGTGATTTTAAATTTAATGCTAGCTGTTCATCATCATCATTACTTTTGTCTATGTACTTTATTTCTATCCATTTTAATGTAATGATTGTCTTCTAGTTTTGCTTGTTTATAACATCATCATATTAATGAATATAACTAAAATTAATTCATTATATTTTTTAACGATAATAAATTTAATATTAATAATATACACATATTACTTTTGTTTTGTATTTTTATTTAATTTATTGATAATAAATATGTTAATTATTTAAAATAAAATCAACTTAAAAAATTAAGCTTACTGATTAAAAGTAATTGGAGTAGGACTTACAAAAAGATAAAATATTAAAGAAGTTAATGAGCTCTCCTATTCTAGAATAAAGTGAGGAGATTCTTAGAAGGTCCATAAAGTGTTGTAGTACCTCAAGATGTTGGTCCAACTAACATTATTAGGGGTTTTATAAGAATACGGTCTCTTTTTCGAAAAATATTACAGAAAAAGGGCTTAGTTTGAAAAAAAAATACCAGTATGATATAGTAAAGGTGCATGTAGTGCATGCGCCTTCAGTTATAATTAATTATACTAAAGGCGCATCTAGTATATACGCGTTTAGTATACCTACCATATAAACCCTAATCTATGCAACTAGACATCATTTTCACCTATATCAATTTCAGAAAATTTCCAAAATACAGAGAAAACTCAAGAAAGCCCATAGGCATGATTTTTTCATTTTTTATTTTATGTTACTAGTAATCGACATTATGTAATTTTTATTTTTTTAGAAAAAAATTTGTTACTTAATTATGTAAATTTCGTAATCATAGGTGTACCGTAAATTGTGTAAATTATTAATATTTTATGAAAATTAATTATATGTTGTCTAAATTTAAGAATTTTTTATATTACAATACATAGGTTATATGAATATGGTTATGAAAAATGTTAGAATGTAAGTAGAAATTATTGTATATATATTTTTTTTTTGTTGGCGTTTTGATTGTATTGCGTCGAATTAAATAGTTAAAGCTAAGGAGTACGCAATGTATCTTAACGAGATGACTAAGTGCATTTTGTAAAGTTGTCACTTAGTGTATAGATAAAGTTTTTAATATCATCTAAATATTCAGTTCATTGTGGTATTATTAGGGTGAAAATGGTAGATTATGTGAAAGTTATTATCTATGTGAGCGGAAATATAGTGATAGGTAGTTGAGGGTCAGAGTATGATAGAGAGCCTGTTAAGAAGTTGAAAATTAGGAAGAACTTCTCTCATTTTAGTCAGAGAATTTGTAGATGCGCCAGAGTTGACCCTGGCGGTGTTGAACTCATGCACATGCATCCCTTTTTCCATGGTGCTGGAATTGTCTACAAGTTGATGGCCATTGGAGACGATGATAATGTTAAGAATTTCATTAAGATAAAGGACTCTTTTAGGGAACAGAGTATTCAGGAAGTGTACATAAGTTACATTAGTGAATCGATTGCCCGGTATAAGTACAAAATACATGAGCCAGACAATTCAACCCTTTTAGATCCTAATGTGCATTCAACAATGATTGGGGTAGAGCAAACAAATGCGGATTAGTCAAATGAACCGTTCATGGATTTCTTTGAGTATGAGCATGTGAATATCACAGAAGAGTAGCTTGACGGAGCATTGGCTCCCATTATTGAACACGGAGAGTCTTATGATCCGTATGTAGAGAGAATGCATATGGAAAAAAATGTCGAGGATTATGGGGAAGATGAGGCAAATGTGGATGGTGATGAGGATAATGTTGGCTTCGAAGATGACAACATAGAAGATTTAGGAGAGGTGTAGGTGAGACCATATGTTGTCAAGAGCAGTGTATCAGTCCAGCCATTTTGCGGAGATGGCCTAAGTAGGCTCCATTGTCATATTGGTGAAGTATTGTTCAGCAAGCAGTTTCAGGACATTCCGCCAATAAATGAACTAATGGACAGGCTGGTGAGAGATCCTATCCCATTTTACAACAGTCAATACAATGGTAGCGGCTACATAACATTTGAGATAGATGTCAATGAAATGTCCAGCAACATCAGCAATTCTGATGAATTTGAGGGTCGGTATACGCTTCAACACGAAAAAGGATCTTATAGATGTGGTGAAGTCGTTCTATGTAAGGAACCACTGTGATATAAATGTGGACATTTCAAAACTGAATGTATATGTAGTTTATTGTAAGAAGAAAGAACAAGGTTGTAAGTAGAAGCTATGGGCTTGCTTGAAGAAAGTAGAGGGTCTTTTCAAAATAACAATTCTAGAAAGTCCGCACACTTGTGTGAACCCGATAATGAACCAGGATCATCCTCAGCTCGACAGTAACATAATGGCTATATTATTCATCAATAGTGTATGAAACAACCTTGATGTTAAGATACTTGATCTTACAACTAACGTACAAACTAAGTATGGGTATACAGTAAGTAATAAAAGGGTTTTCGAGGTTAAGCGAAAGGTTCTTGAGATGGTATATGGTAACTGGGAGAGGTCGTATAATGAGTTACCGAGACTATTAAATGCAATGAAGTTGAGTAACTTGGGGACATAAGTGGATTGGGGCTATAGTAGTTCGCCAAAACAAGGTTAGTCCCAGTTTAAGTGGGTTTTCCAAACATTTGGGCTGTGTGTTGAAGCCTTTAAATACTGTCGACTTATTGTATGTGTCAATGGTACATTCTTATATGGAAATTATGGCCATAAGTTGTTGGTAGCTTGTAGTATGGATGGGGATAATTCAATAGTTCCATTGGCATTTGCTCTTGTTGATACAAAATAGATAGAAACCTGGGGGTTGTTCCTATGTAAACTTAAAGTGCATGTAGTCGACTAGAAGGGAGAAACCTTATGTCTTATATCCGACAGGGCATTTGATATTGATTCTGCGTACAAGGAACCATCGGTAGGCTGGTAGCCATCGTTTGCAGTTTGGAGATACTGTCTACGGCACATTGCTAGTAACTTCAAGACGGTCCACAAAAACCAATTGTACAAGAAACTTGTATGGTTTGCAAGTGTTTAGGCATAATAAAGGAAATTTGAATGTTTCATAGAGAAGTTGGCCCAGGCTAAGGAGGACGCTCTTGCGTGGTTTGACAATGTTGATTTGGACAGGTGGACTCTTGCATATGATGCATGTTACCGTTTTGGATACATAACATCAAACACTGTTGAGAGTTATAACTCCGTTTTGAAATCAGTACGTGGATTACTCGTCATTGCATTAGTTAAGAAGATATTTTACAACTATATCTCCTATTGGAAGGAGAGGCAAACGATGCCAAGGAGGCAATTGATGTTAGTAAGACCTACACTGATTACGCTTTAAAGATGTATGAAACTTGGAGGGGGTGGGCAAGCATACATAAAATCATTTCATTTAGCTTCAAGAACGGTATTTTCGAGGTTTTAACTAGTAGTCGAATGATGAGGACAAGATTGAAGGGAGGAGGAAGGACACATACAGTTGACTTTAGGGGCTACACTTGCACTTGTCAAAAGTGACAAATATATAGGATACCTTGCTCCCATGCATGTACTGTTGCAATGAGCATGAGAGTGGATAGCAAATCAACAATAAGGCCATAGTATAAGTAGGCAAACCAAATAGATTGTTACCGAGCTCATTTCTACTTGATTGGTAATGAGCTTAATTGGCCGTAAGTTAGCTTCCATTATCTCCACTCGAACAGTGACTTACTACGAAAGAAAGGTAAACCTAAGAGTTAGCGATATCACATGGGGATGGATGTTCGAGAGTCATCGGACAAAACTAGATGTAACGAATGTGGGTGGGAAGGACATAATAGGAGGAGCTATCCGGAGATTAATAGTGCCGGTACATATTTCCTTTCTATCTAAGCATTACATTATAATACATGCATAGGTGTAATGATTACTAAGTTTGTTCTTTTTTATTTTTCTTTTTTGTTTTAGGTGTACTAAACATGTTTATATGTGTTTATAGGATACATGGAGCCAGGACCGATTGATTCATGTGTACTTGTGAGGTAAGCTAGTAACTGTTCACAAGCCGTCTGGGAAGGTAGGGTGAGTAATGTCATTATCATCTGCAATCAAATATTTTATTAAAGATGTATTGCTTGCTAACTTCATTGAATGTTTGTGTAAGAGGTAGCCGATGTATGATGAGTTCAGCGTAGTGAGATGTCGTTATGTAAGGATAAGCGGGATATTCCTATCCATCTTAGGGTAGAGCCTTACATACGGGAGGCTGGGTTTTAGGGAGTTGCATGGCTCTTATTTATTATGTTGGATTGGTATCTGATTACGGCACTTGTCAAGAGATGGAGGCTCAAGACACACACGTTTCACCTACCCACTAGAGAGGCAACCATCATACTGCATGATGTTGAGGTCCAACTTAGATTTCTAGTTGAGGGGTTCGCGGTGGCAGAGCAGACAGAGATGGATGCTGATGAGAGTTGGGTTAATGTAGGAGAGAGGTTACTGGGCGTGAGGCCTGTTAGGATGAGGAGTGCTCGCTTATCTCTAACGTGGTTGCAGGAGCACTTCTAGATACTTTCCCATTGGGTGGACGATGACATGGTCCGACAATCGGCACATGCGTACATACTCAACTTGATGGGAGGATTCATATTTACGGATAAATCCTCCAGCCTTATTCACTTGATGTTCTTGCCATTGCTGGAGGACTTCTCAATAGCTGGACAATTTAGTTGGGGTAACACATTCTTGGCATAATTGTACCAACAGTTATGCTTTGTCTCATCATCCGACACGTATGAGCTAGAAGGGGTTACAATTCTATTGCAGGTCTGGGCTTGGGATTGATTCCCACATGTTGCCCCCCTTAGTTGATATGAGTTTATTATTAAAGGAGATAGGCCATTAGTGGCCAGATGAAGGGTGGTGCGGGTTATGACTCGGCATCCAATGCATGTCATAGATGTGTATTACGCAGCTTTTAACATGTAGACGACGTAGCAGGTATGATATGATAAGTTATCCTCTTTACTATCCTTTTCTTGACCGTAAGTGATAATCATCATTGTTCAGCTGATTGTTTATTTTTATTTTTTTTTCTTTTGCCCTTTAGGTTGTTTAGGAGCTTTATACAGAGGAGTTGCTGCAGTTGCTACCTAGCTTTTATATTGCCGGACAACACATTTGGACTCTCCAGTACCACTCATATGTTTCCACATCATTTAGTGGTGCTTTTCAGATATATCGTCCAGCAGTTTGGTGGATATTAATACGTTCCATAAGAGGTTGACACCTTAGATTAGCTCCACTAGTTAGACTTCCGAGGTAGGACGGATGTTGATTGGATCAACATACACTCTTCCTACATCTAGGCTTAGGGACAGAGATACAGACTCTTAGTACACACTAGGGTTATTGAGGGGTTGATGAGAGCTACTAGCCGTAGTATAGACAGATCACCCGAAGTTACATTATACACTACGGAGCTATCATTAGTCGATTGGTAAGTACTTCTAAAATTGTCCATTATTTTATTTTTCACTCGTTTATATTTGCTATCATATGTACTAACATCTATTTTCTTTACTTGTTTTAGGTGGACTTGCTCAAGAGTGTTAGATTGGCACCTGACTATCCTATAGCGTTGGGTATTACAGAAGGGGCACTTGACTTTGTTGAGTAACACAATGGCCTCATCCTCTACCCATAATAGGAGGGCGTACATGAGCCACTGATAAGTATAAATCACTTTATACTTTTTAGGCACATTTAAATATAAATTGAGCATAATTGTGTTTATTTCTCAAGTTCTTGGTAATTCATTGTGTAATATATCAATTTCAGATAATTCAAAAGCAAAAAGGAAAAAAATCGATAAGAATAAGGAGATTTAGAGCTATCACGGCCGTGATAAAGGAATAATGCTATAAGAAGATTAACTGAGACTCATCATGGGCGTGATAAAAAGGAATTTGAGTATTCAGTGCTCATCACTCCCTCTATCACGCACTTGTTCATTATGGTCGTGACTTCACCTCAGAAGAATGATTACTCCCTTAATCACGGGCATGATTAGGTGGAATGTTTGTGATAAGAAGATCACTCCCCGAGTCATGGACGTGATGGGAGTGAACACGATGATTCTTTTAAAATTATTTTGCACTAATTGGTGCGTGTAACGAGCTAAATGCTAGGAGGTGTCTTGAAGTGGTGTATTTCGAGCCTTTTGACTAGAAGAATATAAATACGTCACAATTTTCAGACAAAAGGAGAGATTGGATCATACATCCATTTATACGTCTTTGTACCTATTGTATTTTCGATTAATTTCGTTTAGTACAATTTTTAAGTGTTGTACCTTGTACCTTTCCCGAAATTACTCGAGAGAGACGACAGAAATTCGTTGTTTATGTATTTATCAGATTTCTATAGTAGAATTCAAAATAGAGTTGTATTCTTCTACTTATTCTATGTTAATTTCTTTATTATTTTTGCATTTTATTAATATGTTTTGTTTCTTTATTATGTATGAGTAGTACGTTAGGACTTGCTACACCATTTAGTATGATCAAGTGCATGAAATAGTGGTTTCTTAATAAATATTAATTCTAATTAATTGTACTTAATGAATCTAAGTATGGTATAGTGCATGACATTAACTTAGGACATATTTCAATAGAATATATCGAGAGATAATTCTATTGAATAGATCTAGTTCATTAGAACAATTTACTCCTAATAATAGATATATTATTAAGAAAGTTGCTACATCCTTAGGGGAATCGATATATTAACATGACATTAATATGATCCAAGTTGACTATTAATTAAGAAGAGATTCCAATAGACACAATTAGAATTAGAAGTAAGCAGTTATAAAAAGAACGCTTACATACTGTAATTTCTCGCAAATAACAAGTATTAAGACAAAAAGTATTTTAGTAAGATCATACTAAGTGGTAAAGCAAGTTTGCATGTTAAATGTATTGTTAATAATTGTTTTATAACCATTGTGTTAGTGGCATTAATTTGTGGATTAGTGTAATTTAGTTAACGATTAGTGTAATTTAGTTAACAATCACTTAGTAAATTTGACTGCTAGACAATAAGGAAATTATTAAATATTAGTGTTTGAGTTATTTTTCCCTATTGAGACGATCCTATACTCATTCGTGTTATAAAACGATAGGTACACTTTCTTGTCGAACCGAGTTAAGGATAGGATATAGATTTATAAATTGTAAAACTCGGAAGCTCTGTTTAGGGGTGATCGGTTACCTAATATAGCCCACAGCGAAGAATAGGGACCATTTGCTGATGAGGAGATGCCAACTCCTCATACACCACCTAGAGGTAGAGCTAGAGTTCGAGGAGGCAGGGTTCGAACGAAACATCGTTGGGCAGACATCAGTGACGATATGTCACTACATGCTCATCATTCCGTAAACCTATGGCATATTAGCGGGGAATACAGCACATACCCTAAGTGAGGTATTGCCTTCACTTGAAGAGCCAAATCCAGCTTCAGGCATAAATCTAGCTCATACATAACTTCTAAGTTCCAGTAACATCTTGATCTTGAGACTTCACCAGCTCCTCAAAAGCGATGTTCCACCGCCATACAGTCATTTATTGGTGAGGGCATCACTCAACTGCATCTGGGCTATCTAGCCGACCCAATTCTTCCTAGGGAACTTAAGCTTGACGATCCACTACTTGAGCTTACTCAAACATATGATCGAAGGGGGCATTTACGTCTTTCCAGTACCACGAGGATTTTAACACGGCATAAGCATCGGTAGATATATTTAGTATATTGTTTTTGTTTTCTCTATTATTTTTCCATTGTATTGATACTGTCATTGACTCGTTACAAATTTTGTATATATATTGATTATTCGAAATACAATTCACTTTTCATCATATATTAGAGTTCAATGCAATGTTTATTTATTCTAATTTTATAATTATTTTTTCTTTTATCCAACTTGTATGGTCATTGGATAATCATCCCATACGTTTATTTTTTCCTCACTTACCATATTTGTTGAGACATTCCACCAATTGTGATTTTATGTAATTGATTACTGTATCAAACCTTCTATTCAATTTGCAAGTTAAGAGTTAGAAGAACATTACTTTATTGTTTCAGACAGAGGGAAATTAGTATGTTAAATGGAAATTGAATTGAAGGCATATTTGTTTGATGTACCTTTAGTATCGCAATTTAAATTGAAGACTCATTAAGTGGATGCGTTTTTAGTTCATTTTCTACTAAACTAGCCAATTAAAGATGCATCCACTGTATATACCTTCAATATAAATATCATAAGTTAACTGAAGATGTATTTACTTGATACACTTTTAGTATACTATTTTCGTATTTTTTTTAAACGTGCCCTTTTTCGTAATATTAAAAGAAAAAAACAGTTTATATTCGTATAAAACTCTATTATTAGATGGTGTTGAAATGGATCCCATACATTTCTAACTCTATTTTGCACCACTAGAAATAAACTGCCAGTCCACTCATGAAATGGACCAAATAAAAATGCGTTGGGCCGATATTTTTGTCCTAACAACCAATTGAAGCCCACTGAAAGATTGGTACTCTACAATTTCCCAGAAGGCCCATATCTTTTTAATTTCGAGTTCTTGTTTGCATGCGTGGACAGAAGAAATTCGACATGCATTCCCTTAACTTCTATCGACCTCTTTCACTTTTCGATATCTCTAGGCCTATTCATGTTAAGCCCAAACTCATTTATTCCAAAGCCAAAATTTTATTTTCTTTTTTCGAAATTAAATATATTAGAAGAATATTTGCAATCTTGAAGTCAAGGGAAAAAAAAGAGAGAGAGAGAGAGAGAAATCAATTTTCACCTTTTTGTAAGGTATATAGATCTTGTCCTCTAAATTCTTCTCGTAAAATCTATTCATATTTATTTGTTGGTATTGTCTTTGTGACTCCCCTCAAATTAAAATCTATTTATATTAGTTTTAGAGCCAAGGTTGCTCTGAAACTCTGCTTCACAAAATCTGTTTTTAATTTCTTAATTTTTTTTTTAAATATTACTTCCAACTCATAAGAGCACCTCCAATAAACAAATAAAAACTTATAATTGATCTTTTGACAACTGTACGAGATGTGCAGTCAATTTCTAAGTAGGCTTGTAGGAAAAACCTTAGATTCCCGCATGAAAAAAGATAGTCCTTCACTTGTTGCATTTTTTAAATAACATAGTAACTAATATGTTGCATCAAGATGTTATTCGAATTAAAAATAATTTACTAGGCCGAGTGAAACATTAAATAAACCATCATTCCGACCATGCATAAATATATGTATAAGGATTTGGGTAAAAAAAAAAAAAAATGCACTCTTATATATACTTCATATAAACTTAAGTCTCTTACTTTTAAAATCAAGCCATTAAACTTTCAAATCACTTAAAAACTATATTTTAGATCCGATTTTATTATTTTTCACTTCATGAAATAATTTAGAATAATACAAGTGTTCTCTTTTATTATTTACAAAAGGCAAAATCATCATGGCCTAAAGCATATTTTTAAAGCTTGCTCGAACCAAAATGTAACAAAAAGAAGTAAACTTCGCATCCCCTTTCTATCGTGCTTGATTTAATCCATACAAGGAGTTGTCCAGCTTACAACATTAGCTCCGTATGTGGATCCTTACAATAATATATCACAAACACAATAGGCCTGTTCACATGGGAAGGTTATTAACATCAAATTTGATGTAAATAGCAAAAAAAGTACATGGACTATGATATATGTTTAGCAACAGGGTTAAACGGTTCTTCATAATCGAAACCTCCTGTTTAAATATGTTCCTTGGCAAGGAAAGAGCAATTTGAGGTTTAAGTATGGTGAATAAAGCAACTGAAAACTTTAAAGAGATTGGGATATCGGTCTGAGAAGTAAACTAATATTAGGTAATCGAATTTATTGTTCCTTATTGGATTGGGTCCCAGCATTATGTAATCTAACCCGAACCCGACGTATCCACATGTTTTTTTATATGCAATCAATCTTTATGTACACTAAAAAATTAAGTGTTCTATTGTAATCAGTTCGATAATGCGATAGCAATCCTAGGATATTGAATATGTATCCAGTCATAAATTAGTTGGTTGAAATTTAAAAAATATCATTTGCCAACCTGCGGAGAAACTGATTTCAACTAGATTATTGTGAATCTGGGAGGCAAGCTTGAGATAGTTATTAAATGGATATCTTAGTTTAGATCTTGAAAATGCTACAAAAAAGGATCTTATATATTTCTTTCTCTGCGACCAGATCGCAAGGGATTTACTACAACGAAAAGAATAAGAAATAAAAAGAAATGTAAATCGATAGACTCCCTTTATTACTATTTATATGAGATGGTAAACAGAAAATAAAAAGAAAAATAAATTGTTTATATTGGTACCTTTTTTTTTTCTTTCTGTTTTTTTGGTTTCAAACCGATTGAAATAATACGTCGAGGGAGGGAGGAATAAAAGGGATGCGGGAAACGTTAGTTCTTTGAATTTCCGAATTTCACAATCACAACACGATTTAAGAGTGTATTTATTCCGAGAAAAACATTTTTCAAATTTTTTACAATATATATGTGCATATATTTGTAAGCAAAAATACACTATTTGACACACTCCATCTCCAAAAATTCGTTAGTATAGATTTGAGTTTTGGGTTTTGATTTGAAGATCTATAGTATGCAAAAAAGAATACAATGAGAGAGGGTTTGTTAAATATAATCACTTCAATATTTAAGTTAATGAGATTGTGATGTAGAAGAATATAAAAACTGCAAAGTGAGTCCAGATGATTTACTTATAGGCTTTGAACCCCAGTTATAATAATGGAATTAGAGATATTTCTGAGAAGGTGATGTATGTGAATCTCATCTAAATAAGAAAGTATACCTTTCTTAAATTAGATAAGTTTCGATAGGTTAGCATCTCTATGGTATGGCCATGAATGTCCATTGCTTAAGCTTCTTGATCCGACTTCCGAGCTTCAAGGTTTTTAGCATGAATGTCGTAGATAGGTTCTGACTTCTCAAGATCAAGTCTCGATCTTCAAGAAGGTTGGGTACTTGTTCGAGCTCTAAACATAGGTCAGAACTCTAGAGGAAGAGGTAAGCATAGGTTCATATAGCTTGGACATGGGTAAGCTAGGTCAACCCATGGTAGACGAAGGTCAGAATAAGCCTTAAGGGCCTAAATCTAAAATCATCTATTAACAAAATCTTTCCTATTTTATTCATATATATATATATATATATATATAAGGAGAGGTTTATTTACACTCTTAACTATGTTTCAAAAATTAGTTTAGAGAATAAATAACCTGATAATATCCTATTTAGAATCATGAATTAACAACTCTTGTTCATTTACTTAATAGAACTAACAAAACTTAACCAGCGAGTCTCATAACTCCAATCAAACACAAAAATAGGTAATGGGAGTCATAAGCCTCTCACAAGTTTACAAGAACAAAGAATTGTAATTGAATATTATCAAAAGAATAAACTTAGCATCAATACATTCGACTTAATGCCTAAGTGTAACTTGACCTGTCATAAAAAATGGTAATAATCTTCATCTTCATCATAATGTAACAATTGTATCTAGCCTTGTCACAATACTCAAAACTCTTTATAGAACGTGTACTTGTAACTAGAAAACAAGAGTCTCCAAAAGGGTAAGCTATGCTTAGTAAAGAACACAAAATACGCATGTGCATGATATACGCTATCACAAATCCCATGCATGCATATTAATAACTAATGTAACAAGCATAATTTATAATTTTTTATTATTAGTCAACAACTAATGCAATATTAGTATCCTAAGACTTGAGATAACTCTTGATTAAGGTAAGCAGATATATAGATACCACATAAATATTGGTATGAGTTCCACCTATCACCCAAAATAACCCTTTTTAGAATCTAGCTAAGTTATCTAAATATGGAATTTCCACTAAGGGTAAGTTGTGCAAGATTACCAGATGTCTCACTAACCCAATTGAACCATACCAAAAAGAGGTCAAAGGTAGGCATAAGCAACACAAAATTTATTAAGTTTAAGTTTAAAGAAAGTTTGTTAAATAACTACTCTAAACAAGCAAAACAAACAAACAATCATATATCCCATACCTAGACCAGAGAATGCAATATATACCGGTTTCCGAGTCAATGAGTTGCTTAAAATTTGTTAGCAAGAATGAACTTAAAATTAAAACTAGAACCAAGGTTAAATTAATCTAACTCTACTTCAACTTTCTTGTGACAACACCTTTTACCTCAACTCTACAGTTCCTTTCTCACTTCTTAGGTTTAACTTAAAGCAATAGATTTTGGAAAACTTGCTAAACATTTTGTTGCTTGAAAACTTGTTAAAAACATCTTAATAGCTTTTGAGAAAGGAAAAAACTAAGCTAGGCTTAGAAATACCTTAAAACATCACAAGAAAAACTATTGTGGAATACTAACTTGATGGTCCACTATTGAACCGTCAAGTAATCAAAATCGGTAGGTTGGTTGTATGGGGGACCAGTAGGCTAGTTCCTGCCCTCCCTAAAGTAGGCTTTAAAAGTCGTCAAGCCAACTCACTAGTTGGCTCCCCTCTCTCCTAGAATTGGAAAACCGATTCTTACCTACAACAACGCAATTTGCAAAATTTTTTACAATTTCGAATGGGAGTTCATACAACTTTCCTCAATCCCAAAATCAAACAAACATCAATCCCCATTGGTTTTAAACATCAATCTTACAGGTCTCAATTAAGTAACCAAGATGGGAGGGGTGAATTGGCTATTTTATAATATTTAAAACTTTTTGTGGAAATGTTGTAAAGTATTTCCCCTTTTAATTACTTAATTAGTATGGTGCATGAAAACAATATTCAATGAACAATAATGAATATACGAAAATTAAAAGGGAGTAAGGATGATAAAATCAAACAAATGAATTATAATACTTTAGCTTTATACCTATAATATTCTTTCAACTCTAATGCTGGGGACTTAATATTCTATACTAGTATCGTTCCATTAAATCCAAACAAGTCAAATATTGAGAGTTTACAAAATAGAGTCTAACCTTTGACGAAAAGCCCACTGCTCTGTCCCTTGGCCAATAACCAAGCCAAAACACAAACTATAGTGAGTTCAATCCACTCTCAAAATTACAACAAATCCTCTATAAGAACAGTTAAGATAAAACAACAAATGAATTTGTTCCTCTCAAACTTTTGCTCAAACTAAAATACAAATAATAAAACAGAGACTTTGATTTGCTTGAACGGAATATGGAAAAATAATGTTGACTTCGGAAAGTTTCTCTTTTCGAATTTTAAATGCTCGTAATTTTTTTTTCTTTTTGTAATCTTTTCTGCTTATGGCTTGAGCAAAAAATATATCCAAAACCTCAACGACGAGGAAAAGATATTTATCTTCGAGAAAACAGGAATGAAGCCGTTGGAAGTCATATCCGTTGAGCATATCCATTTCCCTTCGACACCTTAGATGATATTTTTGCTTTCAGATAGTTGGAGTTTTATTTTAAATTCACCAGCTTAAAAATATCCCACAAACCATAGTAGATGAAATGTTGCTGCACATGGAGTGAGAATCGCTCTTTCTATGATATCGGAACAAATGGTACTCAATCAAATATATTTGGATTTGAATTTAATGGAAAAGGAAAAAAAATTACAAAAATATGACATATAAAAAAATAATCCCAAAATTACCGTATTTGAAATTGACTATTGAAGAGGTAATTTTAGTGTAAATTTTACACATCTACCCAACAATAGATCGATTTCAATACGAATTATTTTGATATACCCACATTTTACATTTTCGTTTATCCCTTTACTTTAAATTTAGTCAAACCTATATGCGTTTGTAGTTGAAAATTGTATTATGTTAAATTTAGTAGAGCCCATGTAAGATTTTAGTTGAAAACATATTCGAAACGTGATGTTTAGTAGACAATTAATTTTTTTTAGTCAATTAGTGAAATTATATTTGGTTATTTATTTGTGAAATGTTCAATTATGTCCAAGTTCAGTATGATATAGATACGCGTTTTGAATCGATATCGAGAACTGTAAATAACTTTAAATTATGAAGAAATGAAACCATTGAATCAAATGTAAGTAAACTATCGAAATACCTAAGTAGTGTTTCAAAAATAAAGAAAGTAAATTAGAATTGAAATATATAAAGGTAACGACGTTGATGTCATCGTCAAGGCGGTGGTCAAGCATCCTGAAGTTCTGCGTTGTCTTGTGGCCGAACCATTTGAGCTACATCCACCTGTGTGATTTGTCCACCGTCTTGGCTATAAGCATCTAAGAATGATCTATGCATGGGCACCAGAGAATGGTGTATTTGCGTAACTCTCTTGCCTATGTTGAATTGAGTATCTCTAATCGGCTTCCTCAATGGTGCTAAGAGAGTATGAAATTGATTAATGGAGGCCTCTCCAATGATAGGGTTATGATACATAGGATTGCTGAAGCTCTCCTTAATGAATGGCCTGCGGAACTCAAATGTAGGTGGTCTAGGAGATGCTGGTAGCGAGAAGTGGAAAGGAGAAGTATCGCCACCAATCTCCACATCAGGTTGTCCATGCCATCAGCCCCTAACTCAACGAATACCACGTGCCTTACGACCTTTACCTCTCCGTGGCTCATTCAATGGGGAGTCATCTTTGTTGACATCTGGATCGGGTGAAATTAGGTCACCAAGGTGGACCTTAATAATGCCCTAAATGAGGTCATCTACTCGATGCTGCTTGGATAATATGTCCTCATATGATATGTACGACACTCTATGTATGAAGTCCATCTGCATTCTGAATGCAAAAGTTTGAGTTGCATATAAGTTGGAATAAAAATATAAACGAAAAAGCAATTGTACGTACCATATACATTTAAGAAGCCCCAGACTAGCCGATATATCTATGGGTAACTTACTGGTATTGGGAAACGTAGTTAGGATGTACACTAGGTGGTGGTCAAACCTAAGCTATCCAATTTTGACGATCTTCCCATTGTGCTATCCAAGTTACATGGTGGGTCGCCTAATTTATATTTGTCCTACCCTTCAGGTCGATATCATGTAGGGCACGTCCTATATTAGGGTGGGCTGGGATCTCTTGCATCTCACCAAATTGTCGAGTCACGTAGTCAAGATAGTGCATCTGTATGATGTGAAAGCATATAAGTGGTACATGCACTAGCCATACGTTAGTCCCATACCGACAATAAGCTGGCAATCTTGCTACATCATCGTAGTCGTATGGAATCTAAACAACTTAAATTGATGATCAACAATGAGGATGAAAAAAGTAATAGTTAGTAAATGACTAAGGATAACGGTTTCAGTAAATGCACACTTGCTTTGGACGTTGGCGATCGAATGTATCTTTGTACTGTCCAACCACATGCATCGATAGGTTAGTCATGTCAAAGTCCGTTCGCCATCGACTTATAAGTGGTCAACCATCAACAACTGTTGTAATCCAGCGACGTAAGGGGGTGATGTATGGGAAATGCTCCCATTCCTACACCTGTAAAATAACCAATGGACCACTCATCTCTCCTGTATTAACCCTAGAAGCTAAGGACAACTGGTGGTACAGCCACGCCAAGCAAGCTGCTCCCTACGCGTATCGCCTGGTCATGGTGAGGTTTGATAGGAGAGGAAAGAACATCAGGTGTACAACAGTATTAGACTTGCTTAAGAACAGCATATCTCTAATCAATTGCATGATATGTGCCCTCGTAAAGTGCTGTACTATCTCTTCATCCACATTAAAAGGCAAATTAGTGAAGTTGTCCTTTAACCACGACAACTTCAATCTAGCACCCTTTAAGGTACTCTCTAGTAGGCGAATTCCTAATAGGTGATGACATATCTCGGCCTACCTAGTAAAAGCCATCACTCTAGTAACTGCATCACCATCGGCTGACAGACCTATGAGTAAAAATGTATCCTGTAGCATCACCGTCATCTTACCAGTATGGAAGTGAAACGTATGTATCTCTTCCTTCCATCACTCAGCTAGGGTAGTAATCAAGTGTCAATCCAACTGTATGAAAGGAACCTGGCGCGCACCAATGAAGCTTAACTGCTTTAAATACAGGATCATTAGTAGATCTATCGGGATTTCCTAGTCATCCCGATGCCTAAATATCGCCTTATGTCTACAGTACCTGAGCCAATAGTTTTCTTATAACCAAGGAAGAAGAAATATTGTTACAATTAGTATAGGAAATTGAACAAATTGCAAATATGTTTTCCATTTACTATTCCTTACCTGACCACCTTACATTAGCTCAGATCTACGAGATGGGTACAAGTGAAGTAGCGACCTATTTATCGGTCTTAAATCCATCTGCTCTTGCAAGTATAAAAAAGGAAAGAAAATCTATAAGCTTGCTAGCAAACTCATATGGTAAAAACAAAAAGTTACAAAAAATAATTACTTCTTAAATATACTGCCATATATATAATCAATCAATATTATCATGGGTTTTTTTTCACGTTTAATAAATGAACTACCAGAGGATTTACTCAACATTAGTTGTCTTCTTCACTGCGGACATCTTCAATTATTATGTCCATCTCCACCGCATAGTCCATAAGTGTAAGTTAATAGTCCATCTCGGATGTCCATCTCATTTTGGAATTGTTTCTCTTGTGGCCTACCTAGATTTCTAAACCTGTCTGATGTTGTAACAAGATGCGACACAAGAATGTCAAGATCTGACCAACTAAACTTATCGGCACAGGGTATGAAAGAACACGCATATACTTGTAGTCGATTTTGCATCGTGTATCAATACCCAATGTGTGTAGTACAGTCCATGCTCATTTTTCCCATAATAGCTATAGTGTGTGAGCACGAAATTTTGTATGTTTGCCACTTGTTGTAAGTACACCATGTGGTCCTAAGGGCGACCGTATGGCTGTTCTCTCCTTTTTGCCCTTGCACTATTGGTTTGGGTGTTGTTATGACCTCAAATATTTGCTCATTATAGTAAAAAATCACAACTTGGTGACCAGTGGCCACCTTGTGCCACCTATCAAACTTTCTCTCCGTGAATTTAGTCAACACTTTACCAATGCCCATTTGCTCCACTAACTTGATCTTACATTTATTGAAGTAGTCGTTGTAGTTGTAGAAAGTTTTCTTAAGTAGTGTCACGATTGGCAAATTTCTAGTATCATGCAAAGCACTGTTATAACATTCTGCAATGTCAATTGTCCTATGATCGAACTGAGCTTCGTCGTCATATGCCAGCGTCCACATTTTAGGATGTAGGCCTCTAAAGTAAGCTCTAGTATAGGGGCTCATAGTCTTGGCTTCGTTACAGTAGGTGTGAAACTTCCAAGGTTGCAACTAGTAAGCGACCTTTTTTATCATTTCTTTGCACTCTCTATTCTTAGCCCAAGTGTTGAAGTTACTAGTGACGTATCGAATACACCACCGCCAAGGTTAACTCCTTGGCTATATTGCATTCTCGCCTTATACAACAAATTGGATACCGGCATGCTAATCCGAAATTAAACATATATTGGTACGATCTCTTATAATGTGCGTCAGTATACACATTAAGAACCAACTCCAACCATCAAAACATTCTTCATCAACTAGGGGAAAACCGAGTGGGATTATGTGATTATGACCATCAACTCTTGTCACAATCAGCAGTTTATGCTTGTACTTTACATACAGGAATGTTCCATTGATTGTAACTATAGGCCTACAATGTATGAACGCCTCAATGTATGGTCTAAATGCCCAAAAGACTCTATCGAAGAACAAGTGCTTGGCAGTATCACTGTCTCGCTATCTCTACTTTACCACAGTACTGAGATTAGCCTCTTGAATCGCATTTAGTAGATGTGGGAACATTACATACGATTCTTCCTACTTATCGTAAATTTGTTCAATCGCTTTGTGCTTTGCTTCGCTTCCCTAATTCTCTTAATGTGGATAGTATAACCGTATTGCTTGCAAATAGTCACTTACAAATGTCTTACCTTAATGCTTGGTGACTCTTGAATATCCTTAATCAGAAAGTAGGATAGCATATTTCAGTCCAATTTCAAGTGGTCCTGGTTAATTGTGGGATTGAGGTACGTATATGGACCTACGAACCTGATTATCACAAAGCATCCTGTATGTTGCTTCTTACAAGCTTGAAGTCTTTACCTACAACCCTTTTCCCAATAAATGCATTTGATAGACCATAACGTTGGTTCGAATTCCTTTACGATGAAGTCAGGGTGGTTCATAACATGATGCAACCTTACGGCTGTTTGTAGATGTTTTTTACTCTCGAATCGCATGCCCACCTTCAATTCATCGCCGAAGCTCCATTTACTACCACTTATACTATCATCAGCTACCAGTCCATCCCTTACACTTGACGTATAGAAAGGTACAGGTTTCGACATCCCGACAGTGTCTATAGATGTTAATAACTCATGCCTCTAATCGTTCTGTCCACGTGACTCTTGTGCTTATTTCACTTCCTGTAACCAACATTCACTTAGACTAACGTCCGCATTACAATCTGTATCATTGAAATCTTCGTCAATGTCAACGAATACCAGTTCATTCTCCACATCAATGTCTTTATTTGACTCATTGGTAATCAAGACATTAGGTTCACCAGACATGTGACCGGTGCTCAATACGTTCCTCGGTGGGACTGTTTGGGATTAGAACACCTCGGTTTCAACTTGCAGTCCAATATCATTGCTGTACCATCTGACATTGTCCTCAACTGCAATAGAGGCTATCGGTGGTGGGTTCACTTCATAAATTTCAATATATATTTCTGTAAAACCGCTAACTTTACCATGGCTTACTAAGGAAGCCATCAATTGTTGCATATCATAATCATAGCTAATGGGGATGGCATAGAATATATCCCTGGTCCCGCTTATGAGGAGGCATTTATGAATCAACTCGATCCGGTGTGTTGTCATATTAACTTGAAGTCGATTACATATCATTCCAACTACCTGGTCATACGTGGCGCTAAATGGAACTCTGAGTACTACTTTCAGGCGCATGTCATACCGCATCCCATTCTCTCCTTCCACAATATTTCTACCAACATGACAAACCAACCTCATATTATTCATTGCACACCTATTTACCACATTAACTAAATAAACTTCAGCATGCACGTGCATAACTACTACCTTACGCTAGCAAACACAAATTTCTTTTTATAGTTAATATCGTGAAAGCTAATGAGTCTTATTGTATAAAATATTAGCAAATAACAATATTTATACTATTTATTGTACCACTAATTTTTTTTCATAGCTAATATTATGGAAGCTAATGAGTATAATTTACAACTAATTTCTTAGTAACATTATTATATATACAATAATTAGTATAATTAAAAAAAAAAAAGATATCACATACTTAATATGAATCAAAAAAATTATAAAATTACCAATATATAATAATGTACCATCATGTATCAATTTATAACACTATTTCTTCAAGAAACATATATTTAAAACGAATCAAAATGGATAAAAATAATACCTTTTCATAGTAAAGTTTAAAATAACATATCACTTATAAACGTATACACTTATTCATAATTTGTCAATATCTAATAATGTACCATCATACATCAAGTCATAACACTATTTCTTCATTAAATATATGTTTAAAATAAATCAAAATAAGTAAAAATTATACATTTTCTTATTTTGATGTGTAGAGAGGGAAAGTGATGATAGCGCATCAATTGTCTCCCCGTTTTCAAAAAATTTTCCATGATATCAATCTATACCGTTCAACTACTCCGATTCTATGATTGATTCATTAAAAAAATGGACCTAAATTGTTGATTTGGTGAAGTGTTTTCTTGGATAGTTGAAGCAAAAGAGAGAGTATATAAGAAATTGTGCATGTAGAATGAGAAAGAAGAAGAGGCCGGGAAATTATAAGCCTGTGGCGATTTCAAGTGCTGCATTTTTGGGATAATTTTTATAGATGTCGCATTTTTGTGAATTTTTTTTATTGCAACTTTTTCCATTTCCCTTGAATTTAAATATCAAGATATTTAATCCAATAAAATTTTCTCGAAACTTATACCTAAATGTATCTATATCTTCCACTTATTTTGAATTTGAAAATCCTTATAAATCTCCATCAAATCCAATTAATTTAATCCATTTTCTCATCCCCCGAATTTGAAAATAAAATGCTTTTATTCTAATCCTCTAGACCATGGGATTACCACTGAGCTTCAACCTGCTCTCGTTGGTCATGGTGCTATTGGATTAAAAAAAAAAAATTACTAATCTCGTCCACATACTCATTCATGAAAATAGAAACTTTATAATTCTGTGATAACTTAATTCTGCAGGTCTTGAAATTTGACACGTGTTGAAAAATATTCGGCAACGTTGACAATGATTTGAAGTCCAGAAGCTTCATAATAAAAATGCTTTTAAAATTTAATCACATCTAGCACGTTAATAAATATAAGAATTCATGGAATGAAATCACGAGCCAATACTCGATTAGCCTCTTGAGTTGCCATGTCTAATTCTTGAAATCTCAATAAGAACCCAGTAAAAATATACATGCCTGCCTTGTGATAAACTTCTAGCTCCTATGAAAAATAATTAATATGCCACGATCCTTTTATACTTGAAACCACTATGGTAAGTCATGATATTGGAAATAAACTTTACTTGGGCACTTTGGATATTTTTAAACTTCATTCCACTTTTTATAATTCAATCCCAATGAATATAAATGCAACTTTATCCATTAAATTATTTTACTTTAAAATTAATCCCCGTTAATATTATTGTTACCTCAGTAGTACAAATTGAATACATTACCCAAATATATTTAATAAATAGAGCTAGGTCTTTAAGTAAATCATTTATTCAACTTAATCAAAATGTCCAACTTGATTAAAAAAATAATAATTTTGTTCAACTTTGCATATCAAGTTACAAGTTTTGAACCGAACTTCGAGTATTGTTAACCTTCTTTATAAAATACTTCACAAGTCTCTTATGCACCCCCCTAATTTACCTTAAGCTTCACTTTTCTTAAATTAAAAAATTTAAACCAACTTACACACTTAAAAAAGCATATTAATAATTACTTAATACATGTTTTATTATCATCAAAATCCAAATAGAAGAATTAACAAATCTCAATCCTTTTTAAATATCAAACAACCCATATCCTCCAATGTCTCATCAATACAACAGTCATCAACCCAATTTACAATCACAAAATCATTAGGGATTTTGAAATTACTTACGTGTTTTCCAGATTAAGGACACCCACAACAATTGAAACCTAAATCTTTAGATGTTGCAAACCACCATTCCATTAGGCTATTGCACTCCTTTATTGAAATAAATAAAAAGCTAAGAAGCGAATTAATGAGAACTTACCAAGATCCTCTTAATCTAGTAATATCTTAGATTTTCCTTTTGTTGTTAGGTTTACTTTTGAGGAGTATGGGAATTCTCTAGGTTTGCAGTGGAGAAGTATGTATTACTAGGATTGATAGGGTATATTATTGATAGGGGGGATGGTTAGGGCTTAAAACACAACTTTGTTCTATCTTTTAAAAGTTATTTATAGGTAATACCGACTTTTAATACCCTATTAATTTATAATACTTTATTTATCCCCTTTTAAATTTATTTCTATCTTTTGGGTACTTACAACTAATACTTGAATAATGAATATAATTCACTAAAGTAGCGTTTAGTTATAAGGATGGGACTGGACAAAGAGCACTGAACATGACAAGTATAAGAAAAACTAAACAGTACAAGTTTATTATACTACGTTTATTTTGTATAGTATTAGATACAAAATTTATATTAAAAAATTAATTATTTATATTATAAAATAAATAATTTTTTGTAAAATTTAATAAAAATAATATTCGTTAACTTAATGTTATAATATGGAGAGGTATTTTTGGGAATGCAAAATATTTTTTGTTTTTGTCCAATGAATTTCATTTTTGTACCATGGTTTACATGGGACAAAATTTAGGTATTTTGTTTAATTTATCAGTTTAGTTTTTATTTAGTTACCAATCAAATTTACAAATTAAACATGGAACAAAATTTTTTGTCCAATCCAGTGTTATGAAAATTGTGCAACTAAACACTACTTTATAATACTAAGAAAACATGTATCATAGATTAAGAAAAGAAAAATACCAATGGGATGTTAACCTAAAAATGAAATTATTATCATGTTGTACAACAACTTTGAAATATAACGAGACTGTAAAGATAAATTATTTGACTTATAAAAGTAATTTTGGAGTTAAGATGTAATTACATAATCATAACATTTGTGCGATGTGTACCCAATATGCATATATAATAATATAATACCCTTAATATAGGTAAGCTATGTATTAAATTACTAAAATAATTAATAAACAACACATAAATAATAAGTGTATAGGTGTGGTAAGGGGAGTAGCATCTAGAATCAACAAAGCATGAGGTGTAGGATATTTGACACAATATTTAAAGAATAATAGGCATGTGGCCTTATAAGCTTATACATGGACAAAAGAAAAATTTTTCCTTCATCGAGCAACCTATTATATATATAGGACCTTGGACATAAGTTTAGTCATTGTGGCAACTTGGGATCAAGAGAAATCATCTTTAAAAGCAAGATTTATTGCAAAATAAAAAATTAGAAAATAATTAGGAAAATTTGGATCAAAGGGAATGCATCTAAAGTCTTTATATCAAATGAAGACCAACATGGAACGTGGTGGCTATTGGGAGTCTAAGGTCAGACATGGTGGTGGTTCTTGCCAACATATCCTTGCCATCGATGAAGTTTTGATGGTTGAAAAAACACAAATTGTAAAATTTCACTTGTAAGTTGCTATTTTTATTAGAAATATCAAACATTGTCTAAAATTTATGAAACTTGATATTCTTAGGTATTTTCACATGTATAATCAAAATATCATTTCATATTTTTGAAATTAGAGGCACTTATATGAATTCCTTAAGAAACCGCCCTATTCTAACAAATTTTGCATTAATTTTTAAAAGTAGTAAATGATGTTGATTTGAGCTAATTTTTTGTGTATATATTCATATGTTATATTTAATTTATATGAAAAGAATGTTTGATAATAAGTATAGAATTTATTAAATTTATCTTATGAAAATTTCCCTTCTTTTCATATTAAAGAAATAATGTGTTTTTAATTAAATTTCCTAATGAACCTAATTTATAATGACTTTTGGAATTTTTTTATGATTAAATAAGTGTTTAGTTCACATCATGTAATTTTATTTGGTTATTTACTTAATTTGAACTAATTTTTAGTGAAATTGTGCCTAAAATCGATATTTTGGAAAATATATGTAATGGTCATATTGAAGTGTTGTAATTATCAAATCCTAAACATTATATTTTTTTTTGAGTTTGTAGTATTTTTTGGGGAATTAAACGAATATGTATACTATTCATATTTCTATTATTTTCCTATATAATGGTTTATAAGGTTAATTAGTGATATATACTAATTATATTATTTGATAGCTAAAGTATGAGGTAAGTACTTTGTTATATTCCTTGCTGATATTCATCTAAAAGTAAACAAGGAAATGGGAATTTTATAAGTAAATGTAATAATTTGGCCAAATTAGAGGAAGAATCGTAAGGTATGCTTAGTAGCCTTCGTGTAAGTTAAGCTTAGAGATTGAGTCATATAAAGTACTTGTGACTCTTCATTAGTTAGGACTAAGGATGTATGTCAAATAGTATTCATTTGGAAATTTTGGAATAAGGTTGATTTAAAGGATAATTCAAAGGATAAATTAGAGATTGAATCAAATGAAGTCTAGGTTGAACACTTTCTTGAAGAGTGATATTATGTCTTAAACCCTAAGTATAAGTAAGTTAGTAATAAGCTTAAATATATATTATAACCTATAGTTGACTCTAGTACCATGTATCCTTACTTGGTAGAATAGCTAAAGACGAACCTTATATTGATGTATAGCATTGGAATGATTGGTAAGTTTAGGTAAGTGGATATTTATGTGTTTGGAGTAGATTATATCCCTCACGACTCTCTAACTAACTTGGCTACTATGAATTTGATTGATTTTGTATACAAGTGTGATGTGTCGATTCTTGATCTCTTGGATATATGTATTGTAGAATGGATTATGCTAAGTTATATGTTGTTTGGTGAGTTATGTGATGTTTCTTTTGGTATAACCGTTGTTGACTAAAACATGTTGTGATATATAGACTTGGTTATTGTGAGTATGTTATTAGATGATAAAATGACATTGGTTGGGATTTGCACTAACTTGAGAAAGAGCTAGGTACTAATACGACCTCTTAAGGTGTTCACTTAAGTGTACCTAATACCGAGGTTCTAGAGTTGGAAATGAAACAAAGTTTAGTTTAAGCTAATAATAATAATAATGATAATAAAAAGAAAGTAAGCTAGCTTAGTAATTTACTAAATAGTGCTTAATATGCGATTAGATGCATTTATGGCTATCACAACCTTGAGGGGGGTCAAGTTATAGCAGTATCGTCATGTAATATGTAAAGATCTGAGATCAAGCACCATCCTTGATCAATAGCCTTCGACGTATTATATGAGGTATTTCATAACTACAACCTTCTCCTAGTAACTAATATTAGGTAATAGTAGATCACATAAATTAAAGTTATAGCATTTAACTAATACTAATATAACATAGATAAGAGGGAATAAAAAGTTTTTCCCTTAAGGTAGTCATACAATNTTAAATATCTCACCCTAAACAATAAGATTATTAGCTATATAATAATTAAACTTATTCCAACTCAATTTTAAACTCAACTTACTAGATTAAACACCTAATAGAACCCCTAACACTTAAGTAACAAATAATGGGACTTAAACCATAGTAATGCTAGAATGTCTTAAGCGTAAAAGTATGACTCTAATACTTAAGTAACGTTCGGTTAACAATTTTTATGATACTGGATTGGAGAAAAAATTTTGTTCTATGATTTAGTTTGTAACATTGCTTGGTAATTGAACAAAAATTGGGCCGATGAACTAGATAAAATACTTAAATTTTGTTCCATTTATACCATGGTACAAAAATGAAATTCACTAAACAAAAACAAAAAATACTTTGCATTCTCAAAAATATCCCTCCAAATTACAATATTTAGTTAATTAATATCATTTTTAATAAATTTTACAAAAAATGTTTGAAAAATGAAATTAATTAACTAAATATTGTAATTTGGAGGGATATTTTTGAGAATGCAAAGTATTTTTTGTTTTTGTTTAGTGAATTTCATTTTTGTACCATGGTATAAATGGAACAAAATTTAAGTATTTTATCTAGTTCATCGGCCCAATTTTTGTTCAATTACCAAGCAATGTTACAAACTAAATCATAGAACAAAATTTTTTCTCCAATCCAGTATCATAAAAATTGTTAACCGAACGTTACTTAAGTATTAGAGTCATACTTTTACGCTTAAGACATTCTAGCATTACTATGGTTTAAGTCCCATTATTTGTTACTTAAGTGTTAGGGGTTCTATTAGGTGTTTAATCTAGTAAGTTGAGTTTAAAATTGAGTTGGAATAAGTTTAATTATTATATAGCTAATAATCTTATTGTTTAGGGTGAGATATTTAACTTTTGTATGCTTCTGAGGTTGTACTGTTAGGTTGGTGAAAGAGTTTACCATCAAGCTAGATTTCAAAACAAAAGCTGAACAATTTGTGGATGGGAAGGGCAAAAGTGGCAAGCCGATGATGGTGGCCTTCGTCAAGTCGATTCCCCAGCCAAGCCTATTAGTAGGTCGGTCCTTATGACCTCCATCTCAGTATATTTTTCTTCCTTGCCAAATTCTAGTCCAGTTACAAAAACTCAACACTAAGTCATCAAATCTCTCTCTAACTTCATTATTTCTTGTAGAGGAGCAAAGTTGTTATATTATTATATCAAGCTAAACCTACCATTTATTTAGCTTAACTCTTGGGTTAGGTGATAGAGCCTAAAAAATCAAATCCATATTTAGGATGATGCAAGGAAAATTGACTTGATGGGCTCAAAACAAAACTCGTTAGATCGGTTTATTTGCGTTTAACCTTTCCTAGGTATGTTTATGTACTATGAGGAAGGCTATTGGTCTTGGGCTCTTTATAAGCTCATGTCAAATAATTATTAAATGAATAAAACTCCATCTCATCCATCGATTACTTAGATGATCCAATGAATGTCATTTGGTCTAAGAGACTATTAATACTCAACTATTCCTCCTCATTTGACACAACTTTAGATATCAGAGAAATGGCGTTCCACTATGAAATTTTCTTCTCTAAAATCAAACGAATATTCAAGTAAAGAAAGATCTTAATTGCTTAAGAACTGTAAGATCGACAACCTAGATTCCTTACGTCCTATTGCATTCAAGACTTTGAGATTACTTGTTTCTTCTTCTTGTTATTCTCTCTCTAATCATTCATTAAGTGTCATCTCTATGTCACTACTCTAAGGCTATGTATAATGCGATACTCGTGTGATTAGCACCTAACCGCTCCAATTAGAACCCCCTTCATCTATATTTCTTAAATAATAGTATGTAATCAAACATCTATCTTTCATCAATTATTAACCATTACACATTACAATTCATCAATGATATTTACTTATATCAAAACTCTTCTTGCTTGTTTTTTTTTTTTCCTTTACATTGAGCAACAATAATTTCTCATGAAAACATTCACATTCAACAACTTCACAAGAGTAATCACTTTTGGCTATGCAAAACCTGTACTTACCCTTTTGAAAACACTTCCACTAGCCACAATTAGACCCCCTCTTCTTGAAACATTGAAAGCCTTACTCGATGTCAAATTGTTTCAAGAGCGTTCTTAACAATATAACTTGCAAGAATTTCATATGAATTCTCGCTTATCTTCAACATCCTGTGTTAAGCGCACAAGAGGGGCTGTCTCTTAAAGAATGAGAAGAAATGCATCCATAAAAAGTGTAAAACATGAAAAGGCATGTACATTGGTTCTATTTAAACCAACCATAGGTGCCTAGAATTGTAAAAAATAACCCTGCGCCCTTAAGTTGCCCTTTTCTTTCATATAATTTTTGCTTACTTATTCCTTTACAAAAATACTGGTTATTACAACAAATGTAAATATGTTGGATTCAATGGAGTTCTTTATTGATTTCTAATGTATTTGCTCTTAAATAAGCTTGTTATTTGATGTTAATTCCATGTTTGTTGATGAATATTTGTTTGTTTTAGTAATTCCTTGCTTGCGAAGGGGAATTCTTGCAATTTTGTTGGTAAGAATGTATGTTGGGTATAACTTATTTGTTTAAAATGATATTTAGTGGAATTGGAGAATGTTATTGGAGTTTTAGATATGCATTGCTTGAAATTATAGTGTTTCAAAGCCAAATATTATATGATTTAAGTTGAGGGAAATGGATTTGCATAATGGCCATTCTTGGAGATATTAAGTTTATGCTTAGCTTAGTGTTCATTATGTTGCTAGGGATGCTAATTAGGATGCTAATTAGCTTAGTGACTGTAGGGAAGTGGGTATGGATGCAAGGGACATGTATGTGCTGCATGAGAAGTTGCGCTATACGTAACTAGGGAAATAACTTGAGTGACTTGTGCGGGATGATCAGGAGAGAAATGTAGGGAAGAGAAGTGGGCAATCTTGATGAGGCTTTAACACATATGGTGATAGGTAGAGGGGTGTATTGGCATCAAACTCCAAGATTAATGAAGAATAGGGTAGAGTACTTAGAGTGTTTAATTGTTTAATCTTTAAGACAAGGTTTCGGCAGAGTAACAGCATTAATAGAGGTTTTTCTCTTATCCAAATGAGGATGTTAATGGGGGTATTTATAAGAAATGGTAATTAATCATATTTGTTAGATCATGATGGTAAACAATGGTTAAGATTGAAGCCCTTTGCTAATGGATCTTAAGTAGGCTATTTTTATGTGTTTAAGCCTAAATAAAGCCTTTATTTATTATTTTAGTATGAGCAAAACCAAGAAAGGTTGGATCAGACGAATCGATCCAACGTGCCCTACTCTAAGCCCACTATTTTAAATCTCCTTTGATCATCCGATAATTTATGGGCTTGGCTCTTCAAGCCTTATCATCTTTACCCGAAGAGTCAAATCCATTTAATATTTAATCATGGGCTTGAAGCCTAACATTAAATTTGTCCCTCTATATTTTTCTCCCTGACAAAAGTCCTTCGAACAAAGTCGAAGGGGTTTAGGCATCGAATGAGTCTTTCAGATGATTTAAGTGTGTGCGCTTTATTAAATAGCTGTGTTACTGCCAAATTCATTTAAGAGTAGTCTTAGTACGCGAGTTCGTAGCACCTCTTAACCGTATGTCAAGCCTCAGCTAGGTTATTTTGTATGTTGCCCCCAAGGCATCACCTTGAAATAAATCTTCTAGCTGTCTCTTCTTAAGCTGATTTGTCTTTTCGATTTGATCTATATGAGTTATTGACTCCTGTTGAGTTCAATTTGTATGCTAAGTTCACATTAGCAATTTCATTGGGCTAACTTCCATGTATCAATATCACGTTAATCCTCTTCACATATTGGAGAATTCCTCTTGTAAGATCTCTACATATATATGATTGTTGAGTACCATGAATCATAGTTATAGGATCTAAACTGTAGTCGGTGGCAATATTTTGAGAGGTTAACCTTGAATGTGATATTTTTTTTTTGGGTGATATAGACCAACTTTGATTGAATTTTTTTTTAAATGCATGAAAGGCAACATTATTTAATTAAACCCATTGCCTCGGTTGAAAAAATTCCTTCTTTTGAGATGTCATGGCTAATCCCAAAAATATTAAGGCATACAGTTTTAATTAACCTATGCCGTGCCTATATGTAGTGCTCGAAGTTTCATTGCAAATGACATAAAAAGACACCCTAAAAGTCACATGTCCACTTGTGAAGCCTACAACCTAGGGCCCAACATTATCCATGCAATGCAAGGGAGCTGAGGGTTCACTAACCATTTTCCAAGACTAGGTACAATGGTCACTAAAGTAGGGTGTGGGGGGCGGGTTGGGATAGTATTTCTTCCTCTCATTTTGTCTATTCTTATGATATGCTCGTTCAAAAGGAGTAAAATTTGGATTCCATTAGCTTCATTCTTATAGATGGAGACGAAAAACAAAGACAAAAGGTTCCATTGCAATGTTTGGTGTAGGGCCATTTTGTTGATAAGTGGTTTTGGCGAAGCACAACAACTGTGCTTATTCTCTCTTTTTTTTGGGTAAAGACTAAAAATCGACCACAATAAGCCCTTCCCCTCTTTTTTTTTTTTTACTCTTGATTTCTTATTCGTCGTTGTCATCATTTCTTCATAAAGTTCTTTTCTGACACAACTGGAGTTGGTCTCATTTGTTTCATTTGCTACGTTGTTATTCAACTCGTGCTTCAACTGGAAGGAGTTGGTCCGAAAATTTGACAACGGTAAGCTCCTTGAATAATTGCCTTATGAAGTACATATTTTACTTCAATCTTGATATAAATTTTACTAGCTCATTGTCTAATACTTCACGTGCCCAAACACTTAATAATAACTAATCAAAGTACAATCCTTAACTCTTTTGTCTGCATCATCGTCTCAATTTGCATAGAAATGTACTAAGTAGCCTAATACTTTCATTTTTGTAGATTAAAACGAAAAGGTGTAGCCATTATATGTTTTGGACAAGGATAAAGTATATTTCTTATTCTCTTGTACGACTAATGCTTCTTAAGGCAGATTCTTATTGTCCTCTCCTTATAGTAAATTAGAGGCAACATTACTCTTCATTTTCATGAAACTCAATATAACAAGAATCACATTTTCATTTCTCCTTTGGAGCTGATGTGGGACCCACTTTTCCTTTATCTAATCAAATGTAATGACACCTTAATGTGGGTATATATGTTCTTTGTTAAGATATATGTAAAACATATTGCTTTTCCTCTTTAATTCTTTTTTTAATTATTTGATAATCTTGGTTCGTTGACTTCTAGTTTGTGGATGCCAGCTTGAAATCAGTATCTTCAAATCTATATTGATAATCGAGTTGGTGAGCTTCTGTGACATGAGAAGATTCCCTTACCATGAATGTTCAAAGCTGCGACCCATTTAGATCCAAGAACAATTTATCAATAGGTTCTAAAACCTCTTTTCGCAACCGTTCCACTTAAATATTGCAAACTTAAATTACAGCTCAATATGAGCATCTCTTATATGTGAGTTCAGATGAATAAGAATTCTTAGAATATGGATATGAAGTAGATAAAAGCTTGAAATTGGGATCGGCCCATTACGCTCAACCTTCTTATACTGTTAGAGACCTCAGCTATCTGACCCTGCACAATACTACATCTTACTTTTTTGTAAAAGAAACTTTAGCTAAGTAAAAGACAAAATTGGGACATGCAATTTTTTTTTTTAATATCTCTCCCCCCCATTATAATGTCAATAGGTGTCCACTCCTTTTCTTCTTTACTTTTTGAGACATAAAACTAGAGTTCTTTCAAATTAAGGTTGCAACAAAACATAATAGTAGACAACAGCTTCTTTCTTTCTTTTGTTGACCTCCATTTCTTTACTACTATTCACTACACTTTCAAGCCTTCATACACCTGTTTATTCCCATTACACATGTATAGCTTGCAATGGTAGGTTGTAAGCCCTAAATATAAGCTATATAATTATAGGATCGAACTTCGTATACAATGTTTTGAATAATCGGCTAAAGGATCTGATTAAGCCTAAATTATAAAACAAAGTTAGAAATATTAGTAAAAGTGACATTATAAGTTTGAATTTAAGAAAATAAGTGATAAAATGATAGAATATAAAATTTTCTAATTTTAAGTATATTACTTGTTATTTATCGGAAATGAGAAAAATGCATTCTAATAACTAATGAATCGCTAGAGATAAATTATATGTATATTAAAAATCATAAAATGACTTAAATAATATTTATGAGTATTTACTTATACTTTATATGTATTTACGTGTTGGTAGAAATACTCAAAATTACTTAAATTGCCTGAAATTTGTTAGAAAATTGCTAAATAATTAAAGAAAATTATAAAAAAATCAAAGAAAAATAAGAAAAAAAAATAAAAAAGGTTGAGATCAATCCAGAATTGGGTTGTGGCAATTAAGGGAAAGAAGAGAAAATTTGGACCAATGAAAATTAAATACATAAAAGGCAAAATGGAAGAGGATATAGGTCTAGTCTTGTCCAATTAATGCAAAAAAAAAAAAAATTCTTTACACCTGTATAAATAGCCAAAAAATTACAAGAGCTCATTTGGTCTAATAAGAGTTGAAAAAAATTGGAGAGCAATGAAAATTGAGAGAAAAATTAGAGTTTCAAAAAAATTACACAAATTTGTGAGTAAGGGCAAGGAAGCCAAACCTATATATCATTACAACTTGGAACTGAGCCACCACCACCAACCTACTCTAATTAGACTGCTTGGACTGATCGACACACCCTGAATCGGTGTTGGTGGCCGGAAGCTTAAGAACCAGGTGGTCCCAAATTTAGTTAGATTTTAAAAATTTATTATAATTATGAATTTTGTTATTTTGATGTTTTATTGTATGTAGATTTAGAGAAATATAGTAATTAAGCTTAATTACATATGTAAATATAGGGTGCTTAAGAAATTGAGCAAAAATGAGCATATTTAAAATTAAAAATAAATAAGCTTAGGAGTGGAGTTTTGAGCTCAATTTTTTTTCTGTAAATTACTTAAGTAATATAGAACGGTGCTATGCAACCATTTTTTTAAAATTAATTTTCAAAAATTTTAAGTAATTTTTTAGCCCTAAAATGATAAGAAAAATGAGTAATTTTAGATTAATTAAGTAATCAAGTGACTAATTATTGGTTTAGAGGGTAATTAGATGTTTAGGAATGTTAATTTTTTATGTGGTAATGTAATCATAGCACTTAGAGTATTAAATGTGATTATCATGGGAATTATGTAATAAATATGGATTAATTGATAATATGTATAAAGAATTATGACAATTATAAAATATTGGGTTAAATTGGAAAAATATAATGATAATATTAATACGTATTAAATCTGGCATAAAACTTAATTTTAGATGATTATATGAGAAATGTAAAATTTTTTAATACTGGGAGTAAACCCGGTATACTAATTAATATTAGAGTATACCGAGTGGGTTAGAATATTAAATTAAAACCTAGTATGATATTAGGATACTTAAACTTAATGTGATTAATTTCACATTAGGGTTCGAAACATAATTTAGAATTTATTCATAGTTGAAACCGAATTAAAAGCTTGAATCGGAATTGGATTCAAGAAAATTGAACCCTGAGCTAATGTAGAATTAATCATTAGTAAATAATAGGTATATAAGGAGAATTTAGTTAAATCATAACCTAGAATATGTATCATCAAAGTATAAGTATTAAAAAAGCGTATTTATATTATAGGATACATGGAGATAAGCCAACTTATAACTAATTGACTAACTAACTGAGGATTTCAAGTAAGTTGGGTTTAATACTGCATTGTATTTGGAATACTATTTTAGAGTACTTGGAGACTTAGGATTGTATATGATTGTGACTATAAGTAGTTTTATACATGTGCTTGCGTATCTGATTTTGTGTTGAAACCTGTTTTCTAGTTAATGACTGTTATGATTGGATTGGTGTGGAATTGTCTAAACACCCTAAATCGAACCTAATCCTAATTAGCCTAAATATCCTAATTTTTCATACATTGTAACTCATTAGAGGATCATTAGGATTCTCTAATCAAACACCGACATCTTTGAAAAGGATAATGCTGGATAGTAAAATAGTCTTTTCCTTATCCTTAGCCAAACTAAGTGACAAAAGAGGAGATTGCGGTGAGGATGAAGGCATTGGTTCAAAGGATAGTCTTAGGGAGAATGGTGTCTTCATTGCATAAACCTAGGTTTAGTTGTGAGCTTTTGCATTAATATAAACTCCTTAACTCGGATTAGAGTAAGTGAAATTACTTTAATTCCACAACGGACTGGACTACGCTGTGTGATGACACTTATTGCATTTCATGTAAATAATTGCTTAATAACCCTAATTGTGCTTGTATACATTCATAAGTCTGCAATTCAACTACCTGAGCTGTAGTTGCTTATACTATATAGACTCTTTTGCAGGTTTTGACTTCTGATTTGCAATGCCATCTTACAACTATTTGGAGGTTAGATTTCTTTTGAAGTTATGGGGAGTGAGGATTAATTGGCCCAATGATCAAGTTTTTGTTTAAGGTCTTGCTAGTATCTTTAGGATGAAAAACTGATATATGATATGTAAATTAGCTAACTATTGTATTATGTAGAATCTCTTAGGAATTCTGCGATAATGTGAATGTAATTATACATATATGGCTTAAGGATTTAATCTTTATTGTAAATTCTAGCTAACATCTTAATCAAATTGTTTACTTCAAAACGAGGAGTTGTTGATGCATTTTGTAGATTATATATATGATAGAAACTATGAAGCCAGTTACTGTCATAGGTTGGTTTACATGACGGGACTGTTGCGACTTTACAACTTCGAGGCGTAACATAGGTCCTTTCCGCTTACAACTCTATATAACGTTTTACTTTTATTCTCGACATATGCGTGTGTAAAGTCATGCTTTCACAAAGAGGAGCTAAATTAATATCTAGAATTATGGTGAAAAGGAACTTTGCAACTCAAACATATAGACGTAAAGGTAACCCCTTTTATATGTATGTGTATATATATATTTTTTATTTGATCTTGTATCCTTACTTAAAGGTTCTTATTCTAAGTTTTGCCAATATTGTGTTTGCGATCCTTCTTAGTGTGTCCTGGAGGAGCTAGGAATAAATAGCAGCTAAAGTTATCAAGAGGAACACTTGATAAGAAGAAAGGAGCTACTACTAATTAAGTGACTACGTATCCAGGCTATAAGTTTCGATTCTTTACTCTTTCTTTTTTTTTTTTATTCTTCAATCCTGATTTTTTTTTTCTTTTTACTAGCCTTTCAATAAACTTAACTAGGCTCCTTTGCTACATGGATTGGAAGTTACTGTCATGTGCTATATTACTTAGGCAATAAGTAGCTAAATATGTGGAGATCATGTGGAGTTCAATCTTGGCTCCACACCATACTACTTGGGTTTGTACATGAAGCTTTACTTGGGACACGCTTGTTGAAGTTGGTTAGTATATGCCAGCTCTATGCTCTTTCCTTCGTGACTTGAAACATAGCATTGGTGTATTTCAAGCTCAAGTACCACTACTTGCATTTATGTTACTGAATATACATATATGCATTTTTCCTTTAACATTTCTTTTCAATCTTTGCCATCTCTTTGGACTAAGATTTTCATCTCTATTTAAAATATTCATTTCAAATGATGAAATCTCATAATCTACCATAAATTTCTATGAAATTAATCTTGGCATGGCAATCCTTCTGTACACAACATGAAATCTAATATCCTTACAAGCCCAAATGTTAAGGAAGTTGAATATACAAGCCCAAATGAACTAGAGTCCAGTGGTGCACTTTATAAGAAAAAGAACCGAATGCATGTTGCTGCCCTTGATAATTTGTTTGCACCATTTTTGCTTGTGAATCTAGTAAGACTTCCTATTGTTGTTCCATATCTATTCTCTTTTCCTTTCTTGGCATTATCCCCTTTAGGGACTTGTGCTTACACTAATCTTGCCAAATCTAATGAATCCAATTCCAAAAAAGCTTTTGAACTTCACATTTGATCATAGCATTCCTCTTTTTAGTTGAAAATTTATAAAATTTCCAAAACCAATGTGTAGTGGTTGAGTTTGAATTCTTTATTAAGTATGATAACTTGCTTCATGGATGGGTGTACATGACTTAAGCATGTGCTTTGAACTCCATGATATGATAGAATAATCTACTTTTCTTTTCCTCCTCTTGTAATGAATAATGAGATAGCTCCTACCATTCAATGCCTTTGTTCATGTAACTTTAATCACGCCTTCATGCATGTCTTTAAATTCATATTAGCCTCCATGTGTGCCTCTATGCCATTAGTTCTTGCATCCTTCTTCCTTCTCCCCTTTTTCTTATGAAATTAACACTTTTTCATTGTCTATCTTTTGCAAGTAGCATAACCAATATTTGAGAGTTCGCAATCACATTTTGAGTGGCTATTATCTTGAACTTGTCGTAGTCAGCAAATTGGCTTGGTTTAAAGAAGATCTCTTTATTGCCCAAACCGTGACTGCTTGCAACTGAGTATCTAAAGTCTACGATCGTAACTTAAGGATCACATCTCGAACTGGCAATAATCAGCAAATTGACATGGTTTGAAGAGGGTAGACTCTTTATCACCCGAACCATGATTGTTTGCCAACCAAGGGTCAAAAGTTGGTGGTTATAACTTAAGGATTAGATCTCGTCCTTACACCAGTTAGCAAACCAGTATAGTTTAAAGAGAGTAGACTATTTATCGCTCGGACCATGACTGTTTGTAAACTGAGGGCCAACGAGGACTAATCTTCATTAATAGGTGACAATGAAAAAGGTATAATACTTAGTTCATATGTAGCCTCCTTTTGTAATCTTCATAAAACTAAGTGCAACTTGTAATACGAATTTGAACATGAGTCTTGAGTCGTAAGGGCATGCATACATAAGCACATGAGAGGCAAGCATGAACCTTATACATGAGATGAACTAAACATGAGGCTTGGACGTTAATACATGAGAGCAAAACATAGGCTTGATGCGAGTCTTAAGCATGACTTGATCTCTTATCACAACGTAAGTCTTTGAACATGGCACAATGGATTCTTAAACATGACACGATGCGGGCCTTGAACATGTAAACCAATCATGAGCCTATAATGTGAACTTAACATGAGCTTCAAACCTCTTTGACATAAGTACTTGTGAATTGAAAATTTGAAATAAACACGACCCCCTTTAACATGAGTAGTTGTAAGCTAAATCATGTGAAATGGACATAAAGCTTTTAAGTGAGCATAGCATTTGAATTGAACATAAACCTTGAGCACGAATACGTGAGAGTTGAAAGCAAATCCACGACTTAAGCACAAATGAACCAATTATAAGCCTTCCACATAAATACATAAGAGTTGAACACTTCAATTTAGCATACTCCCTTTGGTATGAGTACATGTGGGCTTCTAACATGAGCATTTCTAAACCTTTGATGTGAGCACTAATGAGTTGTATATATGAATTGAACATGACACTTCGACATTTGGGTTAAATATGAGTTGAACTTGAGCCTTGACACATGAATCTTGATCATGAGTGAATGTAAGGATTGCAATTGGGCATCAAATATGAGAGTGAATGCAAGTCTTGAATATTAGAGTTGAATATGAGTAAGCATGAGTCGTAATCACGAGCCTTGAACTCGACGTAAATCTTCAATACAACATAATTTGTGAACGTAACACGAGCTTTGAATATGAAATGAATCTTAAACATATCACGAGTATTGAACATGATATGGTACAAGGCCTAAACTCAATGCGAGGCTTGAACATGATGCGGGGCCTAAACTTGATGCAAGTCTTAAACATGACATGAGTCCTGAGTACCACATAACTCTTGAACACAACATAAGGCTTGAACAAGATATGAGCATTAAACATAATGTGAGATCTGAACATAACCCGAGGCTTGAACATGATGTGAGATTTGAACACGACATGAGGTCTGAATATGATGCGAGGCTTGAGTGTGACGTGAGGTACCATTATATGAGTTAAACACAAGACATTGACTATTAATCTTCTAGCTCAGATAAGTATACGTAAATGATTTAAACATGAGCGAACATGAGAGTTGAACATGACGTGAGGCTTGATCTTGACATGAGCCTTGCTATGAGATTCGAAATGAGTCTTTTAATGTAAACATACGTGAGGTGAACATATGAGTTGAATACAATTTTTCTAAGATGAACTCGCATGATCACTTGTAAGTCGAACATGTGAATTGAGTATGAACTTGGCAACATGTGAATTATCCTCTGATATGAACATGGGTGAGCTAAATCTTTGAGTTAAACATAAGTCCTCAATAAGACTTCATTCCTTGTATTGCCCTTGTCATTTTGTCTTTAACTTCCTACCTGGATAATTGTATAATTTCTATCTCATTTGCACTTCACTTTACTAACTCACTTACTTTCCTTGGTTTTTATGTGTAATCACTCCTTCCTCCTCCCTTAAGGGGTAGTTTTCATAGTAAATATTGCTACCACTTTTCAAGAGTCATTAGGAGGAGGCGGCATGGCATTATATGTGAGTAGTCTCGTATAATGAACAGATTTGGTAATATCATCCTTTATATTGAGCAAAGGAGATGTTATAAACCAAGGTAAAGTATTGAATATCTAGAGCACTCATGTATCAAGTGCCGTGTACACATTGAGCCTTATGTATACACATACTTCGAGCATCTTGAGCACATACATACAAGGCCTTTCAAACACGCGCACATTGAACATCATGCATAAAGAGTGTTGCATAAAGCAAACATAATCAGTAATAATCATCACTATGCAAGAATAACCTCTTCATATACTGTATCCATTTATAATTTTTCTCTCCCAGTTATTAACATGTGGAGAAAGGATAATCATCTAGTTTAGATGCAATTGAATATGTAGAATCAACAATAATGAAATCCGGTTATCCACTTTCTTACTCTCCTATTTCCTTGGTACTTTCATTACTTTTTACGAAAATGTCTTGTCATTGTGTACTTGGGGGCAATAGCTTTTCACTTAGCAGTAGTGAGCTAGACAATAATGTATTAGGACGGCTTTAACCCCTTTAATGACTTGCAATGTCTTGATAGATAGTAAGAAGTATATCTTAAGGACTTAACTCGCTTAAGAGAAATGCCTTAACTAAGCAACATTATTGTCTAACATAAAGTAGTATGATTGTCTTGTTATCTCCTTTTTTTTTTCCTTAAAAATGACACCGTGTAGTAGGAGTAAAGGCTTAACTTAGTAACACTAGTGTTAAGCAATCATGACCTTCAAATTTTAGATTGACATAACTTCGAGACTGCTTGGACTCTTTGATCTAAGGGGCCTCTTGTACAATAGACATAATTATGAGACTACTTAGACTTGATGATCTAAGGGGGTTTCCTTTAAGATAGGCATAACTATGAGATTGCTTAAACTCGATGATTTAAGGGATCTCACATGTTATCTCACATATTGAAGCAAGACTTTTGCTTGTTACTGATAATATATAAAAGATCTTTTTCAAGAAGTGTTCAATCACGCATATGCAGCGATAGTGGCATTGATTGCCTAGGATCAATAATTCTTTCTCATTAGTTAGAGAGGTATTTCCCAATACTTAACTATGTAGCATGGCTTACTAGGATGTTACCTAGGTTTGAATATCAATATGTTAAAGTGCTCATCAATATGATTGTTTCCACTAATTGATGGCAAGAAACATAGTAATTAGTTAGCATGAAAGCTACACATGATTATCATGGTATGGTGTCTAGTGCTCTTACCAACCTATAACATATGAGCTAAGCTCATCATTAGCGCTTAGGAGACCAAACTCTTACTAGCCAACAACAATGTGTAGTTTATATATTACATTCATTATTACTTTCTTTTGATCAATTAAGGAGTTTAGTTTCCCCATTTTAGAAGTAAATTTTTTTGTGAAATTAACTTTGCGCGCTAAGGAGACTAATCTCTTACTTTGCAGCAGCAATAGTAATAAAATGAAGATATACAAATACTTATCACATTCTCATTAGAAAATGGTGATAGAGAAATAAACTTCTTTCATTGACATAAAGTGGGTATCGTTGAGCTTACACATGAAATGAAAAGACAACTGAGATAGATATGATAAGGGCAAATGCCAGTTATCAAGAGCTTTCGCACTTCTTAGCTTATAATGTGCCTTCTACATTCATAATATCATTAGTTCGCTTTCATTTCTTCACCCCCTTGTAGTAATCGTGCATCCTTTTCTTCTTGAATGCTGGTGTTTGAGCTTCTTCCCTTATAGGTAGATGTACCTTAGGGGGTTCCACTAAGGGTGTCTCCCCTTCATTTATTTGCTCATCAAAGAATACTGTTTCTATAAAGTGAGACTTGTTATGTGTAAATAGGTTCTTTGTTGCAAGAATGAAGATGTCTTACTCATTCCAACGACCTTTCAAGCATTGATGCCATGTTGAGGGTATCATGTTGTGATCATGCAGCCACGTCCTTCTTACAAGAGATGGTAAGATACAGGTGCATCGATTACATGGAACCACGTGAGGCTGTGGATAGGTCTGATATCAAAGTCTACTTCAATATGCCTTATTATCTTCATGGAGTAATTATAGAAGTTATTTAATGTGATTGGTTGTCTTATTAAGTTTCGAATATTTATCTTTACAACTTTAAAAGTTGACATTAGTATAGCATTAAGTGAAGATCCATTATCAATAAATGTCCTCCTGATAGAATGACCATTGAGTACACTTTCCACATATAGAGGGTGATTACAGTTAGGATTCATTATGGGACGTACTATAAGATATTTCTTGTATTGGTCTTATGAGATCCTTGTTAATGCAGTCGCTGCTTCGAGCTGAGCATCTTCATCAAAGTTAAGTAAATAAAAAAAAATTCCTAACATTAGCAGTCTTCAACAAAGAAAGAGCAGTACCGTTATCTCCATCTGTCTTGATCTCAAATCTTTCATGCTTAACTTTGTGCGCTTCAATTGGCTGCACATCCATACTTTTCATTTTTGTGGGATCATAAGTGATAATATTCACAACACCATGTTAAGTGTTATAAGCTGGAAGTAGGTTGTTCCCAACATTAATATCCTCGATGATCAGTTCTCCATTTTTAACTTGCTCATTAAATATCGTCTTCAAAGTCTAACAATCTTTTGTAGGATGGCCTATAACCCCGTGAAATCTACAATACTCAAGGTCACCATTCTCTTCATTTGTTGGTAAACACTCAACCCTTGGAAGTCTGATATTCCCATCATGTAGCCATTGGTTGAGGAGCGTGTGCACTATTCCTATTGAGTATATGTATGCCAAAGATGGTTTAGTGCTCATAAGTTTCTCACTTCTAAATTTTTTACTCCTCTTTGATCCTCCTCTTAAACTGAGTTCACTGACGGTGTGCATTTATTAAATCTTGCATTTTCACCTCTTTGTCATGCTACTAAATTGTTGGTCCTTAGTGTGTTCTCAACCAACATAGCGAAAGAAACCAATGAGAGGTTCTTAAGATACACTGCAAACTCAATAAACATCATTTTGATGCAAATCTTGACTAGCTCCCTTTTATTACAAACATCTTGTATGTCTAAGGAACGCTCCCCAAAGTGCTCAATGTAATCCATGAGATCTTCCTTAGGCTTTTGTCAGATCCTTCTCATGTCAGTAAAGGTGACTCTTTCTGTAGTAGAGAAGAACTTCTCCGAGAACATCCGACCTTAAGGGAAAGTTTACATACCATGTGTACTCCTTTTCAATGAGTGACATAAAAAATTCTTTCAGTTTCAAATTGTCGTCCAAACCATATATTTCCAATGCCTCGATGAACTTTAACAAGTGTTCTTTGGCACTCCCTTTCTTGCCATTAAACAACATGAAGTTTGGACTTACATAGTCTTTAGGGTATGGCTTTGTAACAATGCATTGGCGATATGGAAGGTTCAATTTCGATGCCCCAGCCATAGACTTTGCTTACATCTCTTTTAAATATATGTCCAAATCTTCTTTAATCACAAATGAACCTTTCGGGTGGATGTTTCCGCCCTTAGTGAAATCGCAGGAACGGAGTGCATGGGCATGAAATTCACAGGTATAGGGCTTGTGGGCATGAGATTCATTGGAGTTGGTTGAGTAGAGTCAACAATTGTAACACATGGTATAGCATGTGAGGATGATAAGCCTCCAATCTAAACTCACTGGTTCCTTACTTTAGGTAATGAATCTTGCATAGTTGTGGGTTCTACCATAAGAAGTTACTCCTCAACTCTAGGAGTGATTTTCTTATTGACAATAGGAAGGTTAAGCGGGGTGTGTTGTTGTACCACATTGTGCTCCTTATTGCGCAGCAACAAAGTCAACTAATGCAGGCGTACATTGAGCAAACATCGTCATGAGTTCACCTAGGTTTTGATTAGTCTCTCGCAGCTCAAGTGTTAGTTGCACATTGTTAAGGACATCTTCTTGCGTGCCATCTTCTTGATTAGTGCCTTCAGTTGGAGGTAGATTTTGGTCATTAGTCACAATAGCAGCATCTTGCTCTCGATTAGTTCCATAGTAGGATCGAGTTGTTTTCGCCTTGGGGTTACCATGATGTGAGTATTAAGTCTTCCTTCCCTAGTAGAGTCCCTAGAAAATGTGAGGGTGTAAGTACGGATGCAAAGGTTACGTGCATACCGCATGAGAAGTTGTACTATACGTAACTAAGGAAATGACTTGAGTGACTTATGCGAGATGATCAGGAGAGAAGTGTAGAGAAGAGGAGTAAGTAATCTTGATAAGGCTTTAATACATAAGGTGATATGTAAAAGAGTGCATTGACATCAAACTCCAAGATTAATGAAAAACATGGTAGAGTATTTAAGGTGTTTAAGTATTTAATTTTTAAAATAAGGTTTCGATAGAATAACAATGTTAATGGGGGGGGTTCTTTTATCCAAATGAGGACATTAATGGGGTATTTATAAAAAATAGTAGTCGATCATATCGGTCAAATTATGATGGTGAACAATGGTTAAGATTAAAACCCTTTACTAATGGATCTTAAGTGGGTTATTTTCATGAGTTTAGACCTAAATAAAAGCTTTATTTATTATTTTAGTGTAAGTCAAACAAAAAAAAAGTTAGATTGGATGTACCGATCCAATAAGCCCGACTTTAAGCTTACCATACTAAATCTCTCTTAATCATCTCAATAATTTGTAAATTTAGTTTTTTGAGTTTTATCATCTTAACTTGAGGAGTCAAATTCATTTAATATTTAATCAATGGGCTTGAAGTCCAATATTAAATTTTATCCTTTACATTGACATTTTAGTAATTTTGTAACGTTGTAGAGTTAGAATATTACGATACATTATGTATAATTATTAGCTAAAAACATGTTAAGGTGTGACAACTAATTTCATACCTAAAGTATACTTATAAAACCATCAATAATCTTAAAAAACAAATCTTTATAAGACATGGTAGAATAATATATATATATATTTATATATATATGTATACACACACATACTACAAGACTATATAGCACACCATTGTAACACCTGGTCAAAGACTCAAAGAGATCAGAATAAAAAATATTATCAATTTTCGCAGAGTTACTAATTTTTAACCAATTAAAAAAAAAATGTTATTGGTATCATTGATTTGCAAGGCATATTTACTAATCTCAGTACCGTTATGGACCTTCAACCAATATTACATAATGTTGCAATGAAGTTACTAATCCAAAGACAAGTATAAAATTTTTCGTCATATTCTTTCATTTTTCTTAATTTTTTCGATTTGAATATTCTATTTCGACTCTTTTCAAGCCATGAGACATCTAATAGATTCAAAGCTACCTTAAATTAGCGCAACGGTTAATTCAACATCTGATTCTTACTTTTCTGATAGGCTAAGTAGAATCGAAATTCTCGACACTTCGGCCAATCGCCCAATACATCAGTATCGCTCACAAAATACATCAATATATATATACACACACACATATATATATATATATATATATATACTATAAATACAATTCCTTCCAAAGTCAACACGTAAATATTATTATTTTATTTGAAGCAATTTGCTTTAATAATCATTTATACCAACCCATAAGATGCTTTCGTTGACATCAGCAAACATTTAGCATATATTTAAATAAGAATGGTTAAATCGAGATAGCCCAACAAAATAAGCTAGGTCTACCTTGATACTTTATATACAGGTTAATAGCAGTTTGCTTGGGAAGCATGAATCTGACTCCGATCCATTATTGCTATGACCTCATTAGGACATGACAAAATGTCAATTTACATTTATATTATGAAGACATGTAATACATAACTTATTTTAGTAGGAAGTCAGAAACATGATAGATAATATATTTTAAATTAGAAACAATGTCATGTATCTTAATTACATGAATAATATTAATCTTTTAATAAGATGAATTAAATTCAATTTTCTCTTCTTCTTCTATGGTTATAATACGAAAATAATTATAAAAAAACAGAAGCTCACAACAACACTGTAAGAACTTTGAATATCTTTTTTAAATTGTCATCTATATTTTAAAATTTCTAAATGCTTTACTCGATCAAATTTTAGTTCGCTAAATTTTACTTCCTCACATTTTATTGTTAACGCAATGCTTTTTTCCAATGAACATCTTCCACATCATCTTTTTTCTCAAAAGGACGATGGAGGTAAATTTGATAATTATAAGTCTCATTAAGTATTTAGTAATTTCAAATCTTAAGTGTTAACTTGGGAAGTAAAAGTATTATTTAGTAACTTCAAATTTCAAGTATAAATTAACAAAATTAAGTTCAAATAGTGTTTTAGGCAATATCCTTTTGGAGCCTATTTTGGGAAGCTGCATTTGATATCTAAAATTTGGTTGATTTTTCAATTAATTACCGAGACTTCAGAATTGAACTTTTTATTGCTAGTTGATATGGATGTAATGGGCTTCGTACCCTGTCGGATTTTCCAGAACTCAACAAAAGTCCTATAGGTTTTTTCTCTTATACTTGAAACTTGCCCCTAAGTTCTATAAGATTTTGAAACTAAGAGCAAAATCCATCCAAATAGCTATAGATATATTAGATTAAGTGAATCGGTATCCCACCCATAAGGACCTGTTCGCTTACATTCGTGGCGTTAGTACTCGAGCTGACTTTGTTAGCTATACATTACATAAAGTGGCATTATGGGCTTATTACAACATGATATACGTATATTTTGCCACATAGAACTTTATAACTCCACATGTTGATAAATATAGTGAAAAAGACATTATTTGATAAAACCTAAAATTACATCAAACATAATTGTATCATATCATGTTCCGTCGTGCTCGAGTTGATGGGTTGGGTCTGAAATTACAAATCCCAGTCTAAATACTAAATATAATATTATCCTGTTTATTTTAACAGACAACCATCAATTTTCTAGTTAAAGGAGAAACTCAAAAATTGTAAATATAATCATATAATCACAACTAGTATTGCGGTTTCCAACTTCTTTACGTGTCTATTTAATAATGAATAAACCAATCGTAAGCTACTCCGGCAGCCACTTCAAGTTCTCTATGATCCGAGAAGAAAGGGCCTTCATTAATCTTTATATCCCTTTCTTTCTTTTTCCCTTTTTCTTTTTGGTTTCTTTCTTGCTTTTTTTTTTTTCTTTTTTCTTTTTAACCAACAAAGAGGAAGCTTTCGCTACTTCATACCCAAAATACAACCCAAATCAAACTAGCCATAAGCTACGAACATGGGTACACCTATTCTACACAACACAATATTATCTTGGATTCTGCAGAAATTTATGTTAAAACACATGAAAAATAAGATACTGCAATTGAGCACATCTCTAGACCATACAATCACATGTTACTTACATAATACACGACATAATTATATCACAGACAAGCCTTAATATGCCCACTTTAAAACACACAATCCGATAAAGAAACATTGCATGAACCATAAAAGATGACACTAAGAGTATTAGGAAGTACTTAAACAGCACGACAACAAACGCTAGTCTAGATTTGATTTATCATGATCATCCGAGAGGGGCTGAGCAACCGGTAACCGCCGTAACCTTTGGCGAATCCACAACCCAATTGTCGGCGTGCGCCACCGCCGATTCCATCATCGCAGTCGTCCATTTCCATCAAAACCCTGTAAAAGATCTCGACATCACAAGGAAGCTCAATAGGACCTCCGCTACTATACCCATATTCAGCCTCAGCTTCCTCCAACAGCATCCTGAAAAGGGGGTGATTAGCGTACTCAGTTTTGACCACGAACTTCTGCTTCTGAGGCCCCACGTATACCGAGAAACAACCCTCCGGAGCCACCTTACGTTTGTTGTGGTGGTGGCTGGCATCCTCATGTGGTGGTGTACCGGCGGCGTGCCACGAACGGCTTTTCTGGGTCAGACCACGTGCGGCGGTGCTGCCTTGGTGCTTGCCACCACGCCCAATGGATTTGCAACGCTCCCATGTCTTGGTGATGAGATTTTTCTTGCCTTTTTCCTTGTTCACGTCCATGCCAGATGAGAAGTTATTATATTTCTGTTGTAAAAATTTATGAATGTTGATATATCTGGTACGATGATAATATTATTAGTGGGAGGCCTTACAAGAACAACAAAGTAATTACTATGACAAATTTGGTGGTGTGTTGGGGCCAAAATTTAGACCCAGTAAACCACTTCCCATTAAAGACTTGGTGAAGTAATGGTAATTGAATATTAACCAAAACAGGTTTGAGAAACAGGGTGTTTATAATTAATGATGTTATTTGCTATTTCAACCCCTATCATAAACCAAATGAAACATCATCTTTCCTCTTGGTCTCATTGTGTTACTCATATTTTCCTAGTTAACAAACAGATCTACCAAATACTACATGCAAAACATGGAAGAAAACGCAGCTAATAATAGAAAATTTACAATGATGGGAGTAATATACAAAATCAATTTCCGAGAAATATAGCCATTGAAGGAAGAAGGTATTTTATTTGATGGGAAAAAAAAAAAAAAATAAAGGGAAGAGAGACAGAGAGAGTTTGCGTTTAGGGAGTAAGTGCATGGACAACACATAAGTCGGGTTTTCAGATCATATATAAAGCCAACTATGGACATAAAATAATTCCAAAAATGTTAACCCATTTGTCAACGCTAGAAAAGGCATTTTTCTATGTCAAATTTAATGGTACTTGCTACATCGTTTACAACGACATGAAATGGCCAGTTTCTGTGTATTGGAAACATGACTGGGCTGCAACAAGTGGACAAATGAGGTTTACATTGCTTTTAAGAAAATCTATTATTCGGAAAATAATTTTTTAAAGTCAAACTTCTGAATGTAAGGTTAGATTTATTTCAGGAAAGAGTTTTGGATTGTGACACGTATCATCATCATCAATTAGTCCCATATGATCCGATTATAAAACTGTTTATGATAGATTTTTTTTTTTAATTGATAGTGATGCTGTTGGATCTAATTGATCTGACTAATTGAATATAGTTCTTATATGATATATTTAGATTTTTTTTTTCCAATAAGGTAGTTGATATTAAATTGAGAAATTAAATACAATAGTAAGATCATCAACCATATGGATTGGAAGGTATTATATATTTTTCCTCTTTTTTAGAGAATACACTATATAACTAAGAAAAGAAAAAGAAAAATTAAATTATAAAAACCTCTTTTAACTTTTAAATGTGAATAACTTTTTCATTTTATAAATAAATATAAATTATATTTTAATATTTTAATCGATCCAATTTAATCCCAAATTAACACCAGATACTCTTTATCCTTTCCTCCTTATTTCTAGGTGAACCTCTCGGTCCTGGTTGACAATATTGATCATGATATGTATATAGTGTTGATTTCACGGATTGGAATAACGTATTATTTGGCAATAAACGACAAAAAGGAAAACATTGAAATATAGATTGATTAGATAAATGCATATTGGTAATAATAATGAATTTACTCAAAGATTATATCACAATTACCATCTTAAAATAATATATGTATTAAATTAATATAAATATGGAGTACATATTATTATTTAATTATTTTTATATTCATGATGCCTTACTCGAGAAAAACTTATAACCTTTCAATATGGTTGATATATCATGATTCATGAATACAGGACATTGTATTTTTTTTTTATATTAAATTACACAAAATTTGCAACTATTATATAAGTTGAATCTCTTGTAAAAAAAAAATATCTCTTGTATAAAAAACATTGTAAAAAGATAATTGGTATTAAAATATATTATATTTCTTTCTTTCTCATGAAATTTAGAAAAGAGATTGATAAAAAATAAACGTAAAATGTCCACTTTACACATGTTATATAGTTAACTCCTTTCCACGGTAGTTTTTGAATTTACCAATATTATTTTATTTTTTGGCCAAATAATAATTTTATTGTTTGCCTACTATTTTGATCATATGGGTCCTAAACATTAATGAGTTTGAGAATATTGTAACTCCTATTAGTTTTTGGCTGGAAATCAAATAACTTACAATTTATATATGGACCACAAGAAAATTAAGCAATAAGAAATGTAAATTAATTAGCTGCAATTTCTAAGCAATTCTTTTAATTACCAATTGCTAATAGTAATTTTAATTTTAGTTAGTATCTAATGTAGGAATTTTATTTTTAATATTGTAGCTAAAACTTGTATATTATTAATATTTTCTAAAGTTTGTATATAGACTACAAGAAATTTATAGTATTAAAGTTTATATTATTGAACACTAGTCATGCAATTTACATATAGACCACAAGAAAATTAAACAATAAGAACTATAAGTTAATTAGCTGCAATTTATAGGCAATTGTTTTAATTATCAATTTCTATTAGTAATTGTACTTTTGGTTAGCATCTAATGTAGGAATTTTCTATTTAGTATTGTAGCTATAACTTATATATCATTGATTTTTTCAAGTTTTGATATAAAAAATTGCTGTAAAATATATTTTACTACCATTATATACTATATAGCCAAAATTTTTTAATTTGCTACTACTTACAGGTTGTTTAAAAGTTTTAAGCATACTATAATAATAAAGTGCATCTTGTGATGAATTTTATACTATGAATTTTGAAAAGTATTCCTAATGTATAAAGTGTATTCATAATAAAAAAAGAATTGCATTAGTAAATACTTATTAGAAAGAAATACTATTATATATTAATAAGGATTAATGCCAAATGTAGTATTTGAACTTTGCCTAAATTTGCAATTTACTACCTAACCTATAAAATAATCAATTACCACCTAATGAGACTATTAATGACTACCTAATGTCCATGCAAGTGTTCATGTGGCATGCTTATATGACTTCTACGGCATTTTCATGTTTGTATGGCACTATTTAATATTATTATAATCACGTATTAATAATTGTTATAAATAATTCCATGTTGACATGGATCTACATAGCATACACATGACGCTAATGTGGCATTATTATTATATATTTAAATAAAATATATAGCTTACCAAGACATATATTAAATCCATTCAACCAACATCCTTTACCCTTTATCATGATTCACTCAACCGTGGCTCATTGTATATTTCTTTTTATAGTGGGATAAAGTCAATGAAATGAGCAATGTGGGATAACACTTGTAAATGTATTTTTCAACTTTTTATTTCTCATCCATCAATTATGCAAATCCAAAAGTAATATCTCAAATTGGTATTACCTTTTGCATAATTAATAGAGAAGACAATAAAGAGTTGAAAAGTTAGTTTTACACTTATTTATGAAAAATTTGAGGTATTACCTTTGGATTTGCATAATTGATGGAGGAGAAATAAGGAGTTGAAAAGTTGGTTGTGCAAAGAAAAGAAATGATACGTTTATAAATGTTATCCCACATTACTCATTTCATTGTACCTTATCCCATTATATAAAGAGATATACAATAAACCACAGTCGAGCGAATCACAATAAAGGGTAAAGAATGTTGGTTGAATGGGTTTAATATATATTTTAATTAGCCATATATTTTATTTAAATGTATGATAATAATACAATAGAGGTGTCGTGTAAATACCACTTTAGCATAAAATTAATAATAATTGATATATAATCATAATAATAATAAATAATACTATGTAGGTATAAAAATGCCATGTTAGCATGTAATTATTAATACATGATTATAATAATATTAAACAATACTATGTAGGCATGAAAATGCAAAGTAGAAGTCATATAAGCATAGAAATGCCACATGAGTACTTGCATGGACATCGGATAGTAGAATTGACCATCTATGGTTTACAAATTTAGGTAAAGTTTAGATACTGAATTTGACATTAATCCTATTAATAACCATAACAATTGCTCATATGTTATAGTTAAAACTGTTGTATTCCTTAAATTGATATAGGTCCTTTTGTAAATTGATTTATCAAGGGGCCTTTCGCCAAACAATTAATATTTAACTGGTAGTTGGGTTTCCGGGGATTTTAGTGGTACTGTTTATCAAAATTGACTTAAAGATATATTAATATTTTTATAGGATCCGTATCTTCATTTTTATCTTCTCCTGCCTGACATTTATGATTGAAAATGGTACCTTTCACGTATTGGGGAGAAAAATGTCAATGTCTATTAGGAATATTAATATGTACACAACTATTTGAGAAATGTGTCGTATTTAGGGGTGAGATAGGATAACTATCCGTACCCTACTCGACTTAAAAGATTCTTGGTGAATAATAAATATCACATAGTAGATTTTGAGTATTAATTTTTTTGGAATTAGTTTATATTGGGTTGGATATAAGTAATGATGTTTTTATACTTTATACTCATACTGAAACTTATACTATAAGGTATGCATAGAATATGTTTTTGGGTATCTTGTACCTACTCATTAAAATTTATCAAAAAATATATATTATAGAATAATGAACGGGAAGCATCTTTATACTTTTTTTTTTCAATAAAAACCTAAAAGGATAAAAACAATATTATATTGATGTAAAAAAGAAACGGCTCAAACCTAATACAAACCCTAGACCTTAACCTAATAATTAAAACCTGAAAGTAATAACTTTAAACTTTAAGAGGCAATATTTGTTATTAGTTTAATAGAACTCATATCTTTTTTCCTCTCATGCATAGACCCTTATTCATTTGTTATTTAATTGTTTCAATAATAAAGAATGTAATTTAACATTCAGATTCGATGCTTTGTTTGAATAGCAATATTTTAGTATGGAAAAGAAAAATATAATTAGAATTTGTTATAAAAACATGTGTGAAGTTGAAATTTATATGAAGATAGAAAAAAAATTTATAGGTTTTATGGGTATCTTGTATCCTATAAGTTTTACATGGTATAGGATTCTTGATGGTTTTAAGGTGCTACAGGATAGATTGTAATTCCAAAAATTTAAAAATCTATACTTACAAGATATGTGAAACATACCTACTTTATACCCCTCACCCTAATTGAAATATAGTTAATATTTATAGGATTTACTCTTGAGTACTGTATTAATGAAAGGGGAAAAAAAAATTAATATTTTTAGAAAGATACACAAGACAATATTTATATTTTTAAAGATTTAGAAAGAAGAGCAATGGGTAAGGGTAAGATTTATTATAAAATTGTGAAATAATTAATGCAAATGTCATATTCATTTAAAAGATGAAGCTTTAGCTAGGGCTCTAAATGAGTTATATTGCCCATGGGCTATTCGAGTGCAATTCATAAATGAGTTGAGTTCAAGTTCATGTTTAGGCTTACGAGCCAACTCATAGGTGAGGCCCTTTTTATCGTTGATGAGTTAGCTTGCAAGCAAGCTTATGAGTAAGATCGTGAATAGACTCATATGTCGATATATTATATTAAAAAACATATTAAATGAAAAAAGTATAATATAAGAATATAAAAATGAGAGTAATATAATTAAAAATTATCAGAAAAAGGTATATATTGAAAATCTTGAATTAAGTTTGAGTTTTAATTCACTCTCAAGCTCGAGCTTGGGCAGCTCATTTATCGAGTTTTAGATTTCTTAATGAGCTAGAGCTTGATGCTATAATTTTGAGGCTCAATAAAAGCTTGGCTTAAATAGAGTTAAATAATCTTTAAAAAGGTTGCGGTTAAGCTTTCAAAAATTTGGCTCAACTCAATTATATCCTTTAACTTAAGATATTAAGATCTTGCAAGTGTTTTCAATGGTATTTCTAATTTAAATGAAAAATAAATTTCACTTAATAAATATGTTGGCAAATGTGCACTCATGATAGGAATATAAAAATCAAACGCAATATAGCTAAATTTAAAATATTAAATAATTACTAAATACAACAATTTTACGGAAGCATTGGATATATTAAATATTTACGCATACAATTACTTATTATATAAATTACATGTGAAAATTATTTCATAATATTAATACTAACATAGATAGTGCAGTCAAATATTGATCGGATTCATTGATTCTTCACTCTGAAAGTAAATCACAAATTTTATTTAGTAATACTCAAACGTGATTTAACAGAAGAATATACACATAAAAGAGATGTTCTATGCCAAAAATGGCTACATGCCAAGAGAAAGAAAAAAATAAATTAAAATACAAAAAAATTTGGGCATACATCTAAAGATTTTTTATGAAAAGAGCAAATAAAGAGTTGAATTTGCAAAGTCTTAGTAATTTAGTTGAGAAAATATCATATACATTATCGACAAAGAATCTAACTATAATGTAAGAATTCGAATTTTTTATAATTGCGGAAAAAGAAAGTCATAATTACTGATAGATAAATATATATTTCAGTGTTCTTACGAAAATAGGTGAAAGAATTTGGATTTTTCAAGAGGTGATTAATAACAATTGTGACCAAAATATAGTTGCCCATCTCTAGTCAGCAACAGAACCCAATTCTCATTCGTCTCTCTCGGTGAAATAATTGCGCCCTTAAGGCTATGTATGACTATTTGTGAAAGAAACAGAAAATGTGTTCTAATTCTCATTAACAATAACAATTACGATTGTCAAATCATCATTATTCACTTATCTTCATCATAAACTAAGATTTTCTTTTTCTTTTTCCCCATCGATGGACTAAGAAATTAAGAATGGCAAATAAAAGAAAGAGGCATTAAATGCTATTTTATTTCCCTATGTAAACTTGACTAAAATTTTCATATTTATGTCGTAAACATTTTTTCTATCGTCATCACACGGTTCCTTTTTCCAACGAATGAATGATCATCAGAGCCTCTATGAATTAGAGAAAGATTCATAATAATTGTCTTCAACAAATTTTCGAATGGAAAAACAAATGAAAAAGACTAAATAAATTTAATGCTCCCTTTAGCTGCTTTGCGTTCACGGTTCTAAGAAATCAACAATTTCACAGTCAATCCACAGCTTTTTCATCTTTTAACTAACACATCATTATTTGGCCCAAAAAAAAACTAACACATCATTAGGTAATCGATATGCAATAATATGCCAATGTCTAAGCAAGTTACACATTCTCCAAAGAATTGCTTATCGGGATGTCAAAACAACAATATTACAAAAATCAACCTTCAAGCTTATAACTAAACATAAATTCTTGTTTCTCAAGACATTTTATTTGAAAAGCAACTAAGGCAAGTAGATGAACTGAATTCTGTTCATAAAAGTTCAAATTAAGGAAATCAAAAGAATATAAACCAGAAGATCAAGTTGATAAGTTACTGTATGAACAAATGAAACGTATGGAGTAAGACAGATACAATAAATTATTACAAACAAAGGGAGAAAAAAAAAAATTGCAAAATTAATAAAGTATGAATTAACTACAACCATGAAGGAGTTAGTAGGAGTGCTTAGCTTCATGTTTCTAAGAGAGAGGTGTTAATATGGCTAAAGGATGGCAACTGTAACTGAAATACATCATTTTTCCAAACTACTGAATTTCGGTGTGATATATTTAAGTTTTGAGCTGCTCATTTAGGACTCACATGGATGCTCTCCGAATTACATCAAACTTTATGATGTGGTTATAAAAATTAATTGTACTAATTTTATAATGTTTATTTCATAAAATAAGGAATATAAACAAGTTAATCTTAATATGAATACAAAATAACATTCTATTCATTATTTATTGAAAACTCGAATACATAATAAGATACTATAAATTGACTAAATAGATATTTATAGATAAAAATATGTTTTTAAAATATAATAACTTATCAAGTACTTATTAAATGTGGTATATTCGTGTGTCAGGAGACTGGAGGTTTACCCTCTCTTTATATGTCTATGCCACGCTTGACCATCCTTTTTTCGTCATATTATCTTGTATTACGAATGACAAGTCAATTTTTTCTCTTTCTGTTTTCTTAGGATTGTTTCAAGCACTTTTATACTTACGAGTACCTATCGGTAATGTCATCAACTTGCATCAAATATGAATGTCCAACTTCTCAATTGATTTCAGCCTGTCATGGCTATCATCAAGAGATTAGCATCAACTCCCGACCAATTTACTCTCAGGAAGCTAAACCTACCTTGAGAGAATACCTAAACTTACGAACAAACTGCCTACTAACGCCACTCATTTTATTTTAAGCCCTAAATTGAACATCTCCACTTTCTTCGAAACACGAATTGTGATACGTGCACATATATATTATGTTATTTAATTAAAACTTCATAAAATATACCCAAAAATTTTAAAATTGACTAAACAATTAATGAAATGCAACTTCAAACCTTGCAAATATTGGTAATAGCATTGGATGATAGGGATAATCCAAAATCATGAGTGTTGATAGGCCATTTTAAGCCTAGGCTCCTAAGGCTTAGTTTAAGTACTTCGACTTGTTGAGTATCCTCGAGCAGCCTCCTAAGATGAAGAGCCTAGCCTCACCTAGTGAGCTCAACCTAGTGGTATAACCTGCTTAGGATCCCTAAACACCCTGCCATGCTTCGTTCATATGTGAGCCGATACAACTAACTTAAGCCATCTCGAGCACCTTAGCACTCTCGAGCACCTCGGCATCCTCAAAGAGCTAAGCTCAAGGAGTTGGGATGAGGCAGCATTTATCATCCTAGGCACATACCAGGTGTTCAGCATGTAGTTTGGTGCCCTTAGTGCTCCAACCTCGTACTCTCCCTCTTTCTCTCTTCATTAATTGTCCTATGACATCCACGATACAGTTAGCATACCTTATAGCTTTAAACATATCAGTATCCCAAGTTTCATATGTGGCCATCAGCTTATCTAAGGTTAACTAAGAGACAAAACCGTTATGTCCCCTATAGATATTATGTATGACTAAATCTTGAGATCCTTCATATCCCTAATAGGTAATCTCCTTGGCCTCTAAATAGGACAAGAAGCCAAAAGTACCGAATCCCTTCTCTTTCTCTTTCACTTTGATTCCTTAATATATTGAGCACTCTCAAAAAACCTCTTTCAAACACTCATAATTCCCATTACTCTCATTTACTCTCTCTTTATTAACTTAAGCATCGGAGGGTCCCCATTGACGTAACTACAGGAGGCTTTTTGTAAGTTTTCTAGCAAGCATGATTGAAGGACCACTTGAAGCAGTGACCAACCAACTCCCCAAGGCTTAAACCCTAAGCCTTACATTGTAGATTTTGGGAAGAATCCTTAATATCTTGCGTATCATATCTGCATCACTAATTATTTTGCCAAGAGAAGACAATTCATTAACTATAGTAGTAAATCTACCAAAAAAGTCCTTGATTTCTTAAATAGGAAGAATTCAATAAGTTTCATATTGTTGAATTAGCAAGTTGATTGTTGTGTTCTTGATTATTTTCGTTCCTTCATGTGTTTGCATCAAGGTATCCTAAATATCTTTAGTTGTTGCATATGAAGCAATTAGGTAAAATTCTGAATGTGCAAAAATTCTAAATGTGCAATAATACTCAAAAGTAAGTTCTTAGCCTTTTAATTGAGTTCGGCTTTGGTGATATCATCATTTGTTGTGATAACAGTTGGAAGTTTGAGATCTCTTGCAGAAATAATTTACTAAGCCTAATAGTCTAGTGCCTTTACATAAGTCTCCATCCTGAATATTTAGTAAGGAAAGATAGTTCCATAAAAAAATGGTATCTTATCAAGCTGAACTATTAAACTACCACTTGGTTCACCCATGATCTTAAATTCCTAGTGATATTAGAGTGAACTCTAACACTAATTGTTGGTCCCATATAAGATATCGAAAGAGGGGGGAGGGGAGGTTGAAATGAACTTTTTCGATATAAGTTAAAAATACCCCTCTTAATTACTTAATTTGGTGAACAGTGGTATTTTAATAATTTAGCACACGATTTATAAACAACTTAAAATAAAAAGATAAGAAGGAAATTTTTAAGCTCAGGATTTATAAAGCTTTAGCCTTTTACTTATTACTCTCTTCTAGCTCAATTACCAGGAGCCTAATCTACTTCATCGGTACCGTTCCACTTGATTCACAATAATAAAATTATGAGAAGTTTACAAGCAATTGCTATACATAAGCTTTACTAAACTCTACTCTACCTATCTAACCTTTCTAGATTAATTACAGATCTATAAAGTACAATCTAACTTCTTTCACCACTCAAACAACAAACAAAGTTTAGATAAACAATATGAATCTCAAATGATTTTGGATAAAAACATAAGTAATGATTGATGAGAGATTCGCTTCATTTCAACTTTTTGAAGAAGTATTTGAAAATCGTTCTGTGCTCTTTCGGATAATAGAAATTGGTCACGATCCAAGTATAATATATGTGTAATTTTTTGCTTCTTAGATTAATGCTTATAATTTTGAATCACTTTTTCTGTTATATTAAGTTTTCTAACAGCTAAAAAATGATAAGAATTATCTTCAAATTATGTTTATCCATTTTGACACTTGGATAATCCATAGATATTGTTGAGAAGATCTCGGTGTTTTGAAATTTAAATTCGATCCTTTGAGCTTAGTAAGATATGCTTGATTAGCAATTTTAAGATAAGCTTTAGATTTAAAATTAAGCTCCCACAAGATCTAAAACCAACCTTATCCTTATCCAATGTAAGATATTATCTTGATTTATCCAAAGATATGTTTGCTTAAAAATAATCCCCATGGATTCTTAATTCCATCTTTAAGTGAAACGGGATTAAGTATATTTTTCTAATACATCTAATCTAGTGGAGCTAGACCTTCTGTACTTTAAATCTAATATGTATTAATTTTCAACATTGCTCTTCCAGACTAACTATTTGAATAATCTTCTGAAAAGTATCAGTTTTCTTTTTTGAAAAGTCTTTGAATAAGTTTTTGAAATGTTATATTAATTCTTCTTATATAACCTTCTAAAATATTCTCTAAAGATTTTCAAACTTGTTTCTTTTTCAATCAATTTAGACCTTCTGAATAAGTTTTTGAAAATAACTTGAATTACAATTTTAAAACTTTCCAAGAAACAGTTTCAATACTTACACACTTGTTAATTCATTAATATTCTTCTCTTTTTGTTATCATCCAAAATTCATGAGAGATATTTTAATGTTCTCCCCCTTTTTTATGATAGCAAAAGTACTTTATAGATCTTAAATAATAAAGCAAACTAAATCGATATCTAATAAACAGTTAAAAGAAAAACAACCAATAAAAATTTACACTAGCAACATGTTGTGCAGAACTTAAATGTTTTTGGGTTTTCTCTCTCACCTTTTTATTATCATCAGAGATTATTTATTAACTCCCCCGTAATATTCATAAACAAGCAATATGTGCAGACCGAAAAAACTTTATTGATTAATAGAACATACATAGCTAAGTCCATTGAGGAACCTGTCATCAGAAAAAAAAAGAAACCGATACCATAACAGAGTTTGATTAGAACAAAAAATCCTAACATAGAACAAAATACTAGAATAAGAAAAGTTATTTTTGAGATCTTTTTCTTTTCTTCCTAGCATAAAGCTTAATTCTTCCAAAATATGTTGGAATTGCCTTGTTAGGAGAAACAATTGCTTTAAATGGTTTCTTTATAGTGGATGTTAGTTCTTTGTTCTTCACAAAAGTAGGTGTAGTTTAAGCTAAAACAGGTGTAGTACCTTCTTTATTGGAGCTAATAGAAAGAATTTTTGTGTCTCTTTTTGGAGGTGTCTATTCTTTAAGGTTCGGAACAGGAATGTCAATTGGAGGTGTTGGAGTTTCTGAAGGTGGAAGCATATGATCAGAAGACTGTAGGGAGATGACTTGTTAGAAGCTGAAACAAGGATTGGATCGATTTGAACAGTTAGTTGAGGAGAAACCATAGCGAAGTGAGGTTCAGTTGTTATGAAGTGAGGATCTGAGTCAGGAACAATTGGTTCGATTGGAAGAACAATTGGTTGAGTTTATTTAAGGAGTTTAGATGGAAGATAAGAATTTTATTTAATTATGAACCCAATTTTATTGAATTAAGTTTAATTGCTATAGTCATTATAATCGAAAACCTAAAATCTAAGCTCTAAAACTTAAATGAAATGTTAGAGATGAGATAAAAGAATTATGTAATCTACAAATTGTGTCTTAAAGTATGTCAAATGAGAGTAAAAATGGTCCAAATCTAAGTAATGAGCCTATTAGATGAATTAAGTTGGCTAAATTAGGTAAATGACATGCTAAGCTACTCCTAAACTAAACTAACTAAGAGAGATAAGGCCCAAGCCTAACCCCATCCTTCTTCTCTTCTTTCCCACATGAGAGGCAATTTCAAAGGGCTTAGAACTTGCAAATTCTCCACCAAATCTAGCCAATATCTAAAGTAGCCTTAGAATTTAGCAAAGGACTAAATGATTTAAGTAAATCTATGCCAAATCTAGGAGAGATCTTGCCATATCAACTAAGTACAAGATCCAATCTTTTGCCACTTTACTGTCCCTTTCACCTTTTCTATAGTATTCTTTTCTTCTTCCTTTCAATTACTCTAAATCTTCTCAAGTCTCTAAGTATATTAGAAATCTTTTTTAAGAACTTAGAAGCATTTAGAGAGAAACATCAATACGACTCACTTTAAATCAAAACCTTGTATTAAATCAAAATCAAATTAAACTAATGCTTAAACACTAATAAACTAAGATCAAATTAAAGAGAGCAAGCAATTATAAAAAACTATCAAGAAGACACAAGTGCCCTAAATTGACCTTAGTTGGATGAGCTACCAAATGACGATTTGCTAATTTGAGCTTTAAGATTGTAAAGGAAACCCCACCTTAGGAGTATGGTTAACAACCCCTTTAGGTCATAGCATAACATATGATGACCAACGGTGGTGGCTAGATTTTTATGCATAAGGTATTTAAATTTTTAAAAAATCAAATTAATGTGTAAAATTACCATGTTGTTTCAAATTGAATTAATTATCCAAATGTGTAGATCATGTTGTTTCAACTTCAATTTTTGCATATAAGCAATTGAGTGCATGTGTCATGGGCTTCCTAAAATCCTTAGAATCTATGAGGTTCTTTTTGGCCTATTTAATTCCTTAGTCCATTTCAAGGAAGACCAAGAGCCTAAGTCCAAGATTGAAGGGAGACTAAAAGTTTCCAAACTGTGCCATAGTAGGTAGGTATGCCTAATCTAAGAGTAGGTAAGGTAGGTGAAATTGTATTATAGCCATGAGATCAAACGAATCTTGGTCATACATTATTAAAGGCTTCTTGTATGTATAAAGGTAATCCCTTCAGTTGTATTCATCCAAACATTTGAGTGAATTTGAGTTACTTGAATATTTCTCTCTCTCTAAATCTCGTATTGCTTATGTGATTTGCTGAACTTAGCATTCTTTGTTAGCTTGAGTATCTAAGTCTTGTACAGAAAGTTCTTAGATAAGAACTTTCGTGACAATCGATATTAGAGCAAGGCTATTGAAGGGAGAATGTTGTCATCTAGAGTTGACAACAACAATCAATTAGTAAACTAAGTGGCTTATGTGAATGATCGTTGTGTTACCAGGCAGAGAGTTAGGTTTAAGGAAATGCTGAACTCCTTGAATGCCAGGATGGAGGAGGATGAGTTGAGTATAGCCAAGACAAAGGAGCACCCTGATGAGTCCCAAGCCCATATAGAGGAGGTTAAGGAGAGACTTTAAGGCTAGTTGCAGGGGGCCTTAAATTAAGCCTTAGAGGAATTGCAGTAATGTGATGAGACCATTAAGGAGAAGGAGGGAACCCTCTAAGGTCGAGTAAAAGCCCTTGGTGCCAAGTAAGAAGCTTATGAGGTTAGAATTGACCTTACCATTTTGGTTATGCGATAGGAGATTGAAGACCTTAAGAATTAGTTGGCAGCATATCGGGCTACTGTTGCTAATGGGGTTACTATCCAATCCATTTCAAAGGTAGAGGTGCCAAAGCTTAAATTCTTCATGGGCACTTAGTCAACTTGGGATGTCGATAACTTATTATGGGGACTGGAGCAATACTTCAATGCAGTAGGGCTTATGGATGATCATAGCAAAGCACATATGATAGCATTATATTTAAAAGATTTTGTTGTGATTGGTGGCATAAGAGAACAAGTGAAATCACTACATAGGTAGACTTTGTACAAGAACTCAAGAATTAGTTTTTCCTCCAAAATGCTCCTAGAGAAGCTATAGTTAAGCTCCATTACTTAACTCATAAAGGGGAGATAAAGCAATATGTTTGGAAGTCTCTAAACTAATGTTGGAAATACTTGATCTTAGTTGAGATAATGCTTTAGTGATGTTTTTTGATAGACTCAAGCCTTAGGCTAAGAATGTGTTGGAACAAAGAGGAGCCAATGACATCTCGAAGGCAATAGTTATTGCTAAAGGGTTTATAGAATTCAAGAAGTCAGAGCCTAGATCCTCTACTGGGAGAGGAAAATTAGGAAATGAGAAGGAAAAGGTTGATGGTTCTTCAAAAAGGACAGGAAAGATGGAAGAGAAGGATGATAAGAGGACCAACTAGAGGGAACCTTGGGAGTTAAAGTGTTACTTTTGTAAGTGGCATACTTGAGGGGAAGTTTGTAGTACGAACAGATAGTATAGCTACTAGGTATTTTCAAACTCAAAGAAAGCTCTCTCCCAAGCAGGCTCAATGGCAAGTCTTTCTAGTAGAATTTGACTTAGACTTGGAGTATAAGCTAGGAAAAACAAATGTAGACACTAATACACTCAGCCCAAAGGTGGAGTTAGCACATATCAGTAAACTTGAGATAGACCTCATACAAAGATTCAAGGAAGGTGTAGAACGGGATGAAATGGTAAAAACCCTACTTGCTCAATTTAGGGAAGGCAAGACTAGAAGATTTTAGGACGAAAATGGTTAATCTGCACTAAGTCTCATAGGGCATATGAGCCCTAATATCATAACTTGAGAAAAGAGATAATGCGAGAATGTTATGACTCAAAATGGGCAGGCCATCCTAGTATTCATTAAATAATAGCCCTTATTGAAGAACGATACTTTTAGCCCCATTAGAGGGACGATTTGGAGAACTACTTTAAAACATGCTTAGTATACCAATAAGATAAGGTGGAGCCCAAAGCTAAAGCAAGATTATCGGTGTCCGTACCTACTCTTGGCAAACCATAGGAAAGTGTTAGCATAGACTTCATTATTTGCCTACCTAAGTCCAAAGGGTTTGCCACTATCATGTTTGTAGTTGATCATTTCTCCAAGTATGCCACTTTCATCCCTGTAACTAAGGAATGTTCGGCAAATAAGGCTGCCCAATTGTTCTTAAAGCACATTGTAAAGTATTAGGGAATCCCAAAAAACATCATTAGTGATCATGATGGAAGGTTTACAAGGAAGTTTTAGATAAAACTATTTAAAATACTGGGGTTTGAGCTAAATTCTTGAACTAGTTTTCACCCCCAAACTGATGGGCAAACAAAACGATTTAATGCTTTAGTGGAATTATACCTTAGACACTTTGTAGGGGCTAATCAACAAGATTGGTTTAAGTTACTAGATGTGGCTCAATGCTCCTTCAATTTGCGTAGAAATGAGTCAATAGGTGAAAGTCTATTGGAGATTATTTTGAGGAAGCAACCATTGGAGACTAAGTATTGGTCAAACTACACCTGATACAACAAACGAAGGGATAGTTACATAAGGGGCTAATATGATGATATGAGGGACCATTCTACATTTTGAAAAGATTTGCCATCAAGACTCAAGTTCCACCCAATCTTCCATGTAAGTTTGTTAAAACCTTATCATGAATATAAAGTAGACCAAGAAAGGATGATATCTCAAAGGGCTTCGCTCAGTGTTTGGAACTCCTATGATAAGGAAATAAAGGAAGTATTAGTAGACAAACATGTCCAGCGTAGGGGCCAACCCCCTTAACATGAGTATATGGTAGTTTGGAAGCAATTACTAAAAAGTCAAGTAAGTTGAGAACCTGTAGAAGCTTTAAGGTAATTTCAAAGTAAATTTAGGAACTTTCATGAAGAGGATATGATGAGGTCGTCATCAAATTGAGTAGGAGAGATTGTTACGAGCTTCTTAAAATCCCTAAAATCTATGAGGTTCTTCCCGACCCATTTAATTCCTTTAGTCTGTTTCAAGGAAGAAGTCGGGAGCCTAAGTCCAAGATTGAAGGTCTAGAGATTAGAAGATTCTAGAAGCTTTCAAAAAGTCCCAAATTATACCATAGTTAGCAAGATAATTGAATATCCCTAATTTAAGAGTAGGTGAGGTAGGTGAAATTGTATTATAGTCATTAGATCAAATAAATCTCGATTGTACATTACTAAAGGTCTCTTATATCTCAATTGTATCCATCTAGACATTTGAGTGAATTTGAGTTACTTAAGTAATTCTCTCTCTCTCTCTCTCTCGTGTTGTTTGTGTCATAGATTGAACTTGGCACTGCTTGAGCATCTAAGTACGCATGGAAAGTTCTTAGATACGAACTTCCGTGACACAAGCAATTATTAGTGTAAATTTATATTTCAAAAGACTATGAGTTGATATTTATTAATATTATTTTATTGAAATTGCTAGATTTTGGAAATAATTGAAATTAAAACAAAATTGGTATAATAAATTGATGAATTACATGTATGATGTCTATGGCAGTTCAAATTTGATGAAAATAATTTTTGTTTGGAACTTTCCATTCAAATTCAATTATTTAGACAATATAAGCTAATTTAAGGATAAAAGTATTATGTGATGGAGGAATTCAACTAGCAAAGTTTCCAAAATTAAAACATGTATTTTTATAGATATATGGCTAAATTATGCTTTACGTATTTGTATTTTCACTTCTTTTTTTTTACATTGGATACATGTGTTATATTTTTTATCAATTAAGTAATCTGTGTTTTATTAAATAGAGAAAAATAAACACCATTAAAAAAATTGTTAATTTTAAAATAACACAAGAAACAAAAAGCCATCTTTTTCCTATCAATAAGTCTAAAATATAGCAAAAGAAATAATTTTTTTTTGTTTGAACAAATTCAATGCTTAGTCCAGAACATAATTTTTCTTTCCTTAATATTATATAATTGATAAAAAGTAAATGCATACAAACAAACAAATCCTCCAAACCAAAGTTTGAATATCAATAAAATTGAAGGAGATTATTGTTCGAAGTTTTGTTCATGAGCTAACGCGTTTGTTCTTTTTAGCTTCTTTAGGACTTAATTGTTTCGTTTAATTTTTCTACATCTAAAAGAATACCAAACTACCCCCAAACCAACAACCAAAATAGGCCAATGCTTGCCACATTGAATAGATTACTCAAGTTTTGCTTATACAATGAAAAATCCCTCAAAGTCCGCATTCAGAAGTAAACTCGAAATTTTGATGCAGACCATTCTTGACGTCTGTGCTCAAATCTAGACTGCCGGGATTCACTTTGGTTTGGGGAACCTTTTTACCAATTTTATAATATTAAAGGAACAAATTATTTCTTAAGCCAAGGATCGAATTTGTTTAAACAAAAGAAAAATTCTTTATAATTTCATTATTTTTCTGAATATGTTTTAGACTTGTTAATAGAAAGAAGATGGTTCTCTTTCATTTTAAAACTAATGGTTTTTTTAGTGGCTTTTATTTTTCACTATTTAATAAAGCACAGGTTACTTAGTTGATAAAAAAAATAACATAGGTATACAAAATGAAAAATAGTGAAAACACAAGTACCCAAAGCGTAATTTACCCTAAATATATATATAAACTTTCATAGAATTATTTGAATGCATATACTATTTATTGTATAAATAGCCCATATTTGAACATACTATGAGATAGTTAAGAGTTTAGTCAATCAATTAAGAACTTCATAATTATTTGCTTGATAAGACATTGTAACATTTTGAGGAAAATGTGAACATTTATTAAATATTTAATGAAATTTAGCATAAATGAGTGATATCACGATAAATGGGCTTGATAAAAAAGGAGTCACCCAATTTAATCAGTTTGTTATCATAAAATAATTATAGCTCTCGGAATAACCATCATAATGATGTAAATAACGTAAAATTTAGATAAAAAAACGAAAAAGCTATGGTTGTTTTGAAGTTAACTACATAAATATTTGAAAATCAAGTTAATGCATAATTATGACCACATAGTAACTTTAGGTTATATTTGGGTAGGTGAACTTGAGAACATCATTTAGGTGATCGGTCTGAGTGTCCCTTGCTTTTAAGATTGGTGCATAGTGGCTACAGTTCAAACAACTACTCCCTTGTCTTACAAGAGTTAAATGCACTTTCACTTAAGCGAATTGCATGACTGAATAAAGATTGATTAAGTGAACTAATATGATGTTTGGATGTCTCTTGATGAATTATTGATATTATGAATTGTTCAAAGGAATACGATTGTCATGAGCACCCCTATAATTTTAGAGTTGCGCAAAGTGACTGTAAGATATATGATTACTAACTTAATAAGTAGGAGTCATTGCAACTTTACTTGAGTAAATTGCATTAAGTGAAATAATAAACTGCTGTCATGGTATTACTTGATGATTTGACTATTGATATTCAAAATATTACAACTACACGTTTGCTAAAGGGATGACTATTCTATTTTTCTCTTATTACTTATTACAATGTTCACTTCGTTTTTAATTTTGGGGATTTGGGGATTGAGATTCAATAGATTTCTCTATTACTTATAATCAAGAAAACCCAATTCCTTGCTACAACTTAAGAATCCCCGTTCCTTACAAGTCTTTCTTTTTCTTGCCAAAATAACCTCATCTCTAACACAGCCACCACAGTGATAAGACCACTACCATCGACCACCGCACACCACTATGCACACCAACTGACTGCAACAACCCATGACTAGATTAGTCTAGGTCAAAGCCATGTGAATATAAGTAGAGACTTATCCGACGAGGTCTCCGATGCAGTCTATTTTGATGCCACCAATAGCTTTGTCTTGTCCAAATGGCGAGACGGCAATACGTAGACCAGATTCTCCATGCCTCGCTATACGTCATTTATTTGCTTTTTTTTTTTTTTTTTTTAGTCATTAATTCAAATATGAACTGGGGGTAAGTTCTTCCAAACCTCAGGCTCAGGTTTTGAAGGTAAAAGTTGTAATAAGAGCATAAGCTAAAGGTGATGATTACGAGAACAAAGACCATCTATTATCTCAATTGGTGTTTTATTAAAGAATTTAAACTTGCTTTTGTAATTTAAATAAATTCCAAGTATTTGGCTAGCAATCGTGTAGGAATTTGCGAGATACAACGCCCAAAAGTAAAGTTTGTAATTGATGCTTCCGCTATGCTCTCTCTCTATATATATATGATAAATTGTGGTTTTAATTAGTTTGTGCATTGTCCGATATAGCTTTATTCTCAACTCAGGATAATATATAGTTGCATCGTCTTCTGAGAGCCAATATGTAGATGCATGTGTCTTCGATGGCGGGACGCTACAGTTTCTGTTGCAATTACAGTACGTGAGATGGCAATATAACAAATGACCTAGGAGAAGGAAACCCACAAGCAAGCACAAAATGAAAATCGAGAATGCGGAATTTTGGATTAATGGGAGGATGGAAAACATGTATCCCCTTAATTAGGTGGTGTCAAACTATTACAGACTGTAGGTCTTTAAAATAAGTGGTGTGCAATTGCTAATTTTACAGATTATCATGCCATTAGGCCATTCTCACGGGTAAGATAATAAAAAATTACCCATTAGGAAGCCGCTGCCCGCCCGAGTAGCAACCTGAAACTCTCTTTTATTATTATTTATTTATTTATTTATTTTTCCAAACTACCTGAAACTCTGAATGAAGAAATCAGCAACCACCATGTGATTGAAGTTGCGAATCATGATGTTGACTTTTCCACTATCACCTATATCTTATGCACCTTCCCCTAAACTTCCGATGTAAATACAATAATGCGGTTTGCTCGACTGAAATTAGCAAGTATTTTCTTATGTTAGTGGAAGATGGAGGCGGCTATGATGTAAAGAATGGCGACTAGAATAATCAAACTACTACTACTACTACTAATAATAATAATAATAATGAACGTTATAATTGGTGGTAATACTTGATAGTGCTTAGTGATAAAGATGATGCTAAGTTGATATTCGTATATATTCAATGATCCAGGAAAATTATTGTCACGTGAAGAGAGAATCGTTCTCCTTATATCTAAATCTATATATATATATATATATATATATAAAGGGATATCATTTTATATTTTTGGAGAACATTTTTGATAAAACAAATACGATGTAGTGTGTCAACCTTGTTTTGTTTTTCAATGGCTTTTAGTTATTCCTATATTTGTTCATTTTGGACTTCTTTATATGCAATATAATTTTAGCATATAATGGAACAAACTCCATTCTAAAATGTTTCCCAAAAATAATTCCTTAAAATTTAAAATGATAAAAGGGTATAAACCTAGGAGGGTAGCCAATGGTTACCTCCATATATGACTAGCCACACAATTAGGCTGCATAATGGAGTGGATTACTACATACCACTCTAGGAATTGAAAAACAAATTAAAAGGTAATTTTAGTTGTTGAGTCTTTTGATCGAATCCATTGAATTTAACGTATTTATTGTTGGGTGGGATCGCCTTAGCTTTATTGGCTGGCAGCTTGTAACCCTTCTATTTTGAACTCCCTCCACGTTGTTGAGGGTATTATAATAACTTACACTTCATACAGTAATCGTGATAGAATCTGTCGTATTATTGATTATCTTACCTAAAAAATTAGTTTAAAAAATAAGATAACTTTTTTAAATTAATATCACATTTAGTTTATGTTACTGTGACATATTATTATTGCCATACATAATGATTAATAATTTCCTTAAAATTAGAAGTCTTGAAAGAGAGACGAAATTTCTTGTGAATATTTTACTTTTAGTTATTAATTTACGATTTCATCTCAACTATTGTATAATTCTTTACAGGAATTAGATAGTAGCATAGAGAATATTTATTAATTTACACGAAAAATCTAGGAGGAAAAAGTAAGCACTACTTGTAACCCTCTTTCCGATATCTTAATCATCCATGCCCTATTGAGTGGTGGAGTCTCAAAATTAAAATCGATCACCTAAGTGGTTGACACAATGATTAGTTTCGTGACAAGCTACACCACTAACGTCATTCAATGTTTGACTAATGAAAATTTAATATTTTTTTTTAACCTGGGATTTTATAACACTCTATAAAGCGTGATAGAAACATGTTATAATTGTCCACCAAGGTGCAATTTCTTTTATGGAACAATTAGTCGTGGAAAACGTAAAGTAGTTTGCTTTATGTGCTCAGATGATTTAATGAAATATAATTAAAAAATGTCCCAACACATAGATTCCACGTTACTAAGTAAATACTGCAAGGTTTAATTTATACCTATCATTTTTCTTAAAAAATTATATAAATACAAATTAAATAAAATTAATAATATAATTACTAATATTAAATTCCATCTTGATCATAGAGTATCATAATTTATAAAAATATCACATTCATAAGATGTGATTTAACAAGTTAAGTATTATCACTATATCGTATTTAATAGATATAATTTTAGTATCTTATTTATCATTTGTGTTAAAACTATTGTTGTTATTTTTATTTATCATTTGTGACATTAATACAAAGTTAATATATATCATATATAATAAATATGATAATAATATAAAATCAAAATTATAATTATTAAATACAATTTAACTATAATATTTATATAATTAATATTTATGTAATATTTAGTAATCTTTATAACAAACGCTTAAATTTGAGGATGGTAATTATGCAGTAGTACTAGCAGTGATATCAATTGGATTCGACTTTACCTTTTTGGGATTCTGACATGAAAGCTTGAATACTACTTATTGTGAACGACGAAACATTGCAATCGCGCCAAGGATGGGACGCAAGTCAGCCAGACCAGTTTTGTAAATTATTCGAGCAAATTTAATAGACAAACAAATTGAGTTAGAGCACAAACTGATTAAACAATAAATCGAGCAGAGTTAAAATTTAAATATTAAACTCATCATGGTTGTAAGTCTAATTAAATTAAATAAAATTTTTTATATATTTTTAAAATTTTAAAATATAAGTGAGTATAAAGATAGTTAGAGAAAATCTATAAAATTTTTATTTTTATTAAGTTAATTGAGTCAAACTTAAACTTACTAATTATATCTTCAAGTTGAGTTCGACCTCAAAATTTAGAACTTAATAGAACTTGAGCCAAGTTTAAGTTTTGAGTTTTTTAAGTCTAAGTTTAAGCTTGAACTCAATTTCAATATATATTGATCGGATTTGACCATATTTCAATGAACGCAACTGTTAAATTTTCATCCAAATTGTTGGTTATTGAAAATTTCAAACCATTTTGGTTTTATCAATTTAATCTTGAATGTTTCTATTTGTGCAAATACAATTAGATAGTTTTAAAATATACCAAATAGATAAGACTGTTAAATTTCATCCAAATTGTTGTTTTAATGTCTTTTTTGTGTAATAAATAACTAAAATAAAAAATCTCTACCTTCATCCATTTCTCTATGAAATATCTTTGGGTTTCTTTAGGGAAAGAAAATTAAAAATGCAAAAAAAAAAAGAAAAAACCAACAAACTAAGGTTTGTTGAAGGGGCAATTTTAAAGAAAACCTTAAACTTGCCTTTAAAGAGGCGATTTTAGGTGAAGACAAAAATTACTTCTTTAAGAAACGATTTTATTAGTAGCCTTACTAACCCCCCATATGGCAAATCTAAATCACCCGACTTTATAACAAAATGTCTAAACAACGCAACTGCAACAAAATCTTTAAGCAACCAAACTTAACAGTTGATAGCTTATAAAAAGATCCAAACATGTTACACTATCATTTAAACTTAACAGTACTTGTAAAACGAAATATCACAGCAATTCTATATTTCGCAAATGCTAACATCGATAAGAGCCCCAGCAAGACAAACAATGAATGAAAAGTTGGAAAATGACAATTAGACAATAGGAAAGTTCCTGCTAGTCCTTTTAAGGATGTACAAAGTGTTCACAAAATGTGCATCAATTACAATAAAAAATGTCAAATAGCTAAAACTAGCGACAATTTAATGCTGCTTGCATCTTTGGCAGGTATATGCAAGGAAACCTTAAGTGTTTGTATCAAGTTAAGGCTATACCATCTGTTCTGCATTTAGTTATGTGATCTGTGCCCCATCCTTAGTATAATTACCAGAGTATAACGCATACATGGGGACCGGAGTAGGCTCTACTTGCATAAGTCCCTCGCCTATGTTGTCGTCGTGATCTTTAGCTAGCCTCCTTAATGGAGCAAGAGGAGTGTAAATCTGACTGTTAGAGCTCTCTTCTAAGAAGGTTGTTTGAAGCATCTGACTGTTGGAGCTCTTATTAGTAAAGGGTGTTTGAAACTGAAATGAGGCACTATGGGAGATGCTGTTGGCGATTGTTACTTAGGAGAAAGATCGTCCCTAATGCCTAACTTAGCTTGTCAGCATCTTCGCCCCTTACCCCGGCTCCATCCTTGCCCTCAACAGTGCACTCCATGTTACTACTCATGCAGTAAAGAGTTCCCCTACTTGATATTCGTTCCCAACCTTGGTGCATCGTTCAGGTGGATACCCCTAAGTTACCAAATAATAGCATCCACCCCTAGCTACTTTGTCATGATATCCTCATATGACATCTGAGGTAGCTTATGTATAAAATTCGCCTGTGTGTCACAAATAACAGTGTAGTTAGCATGTAAAGGCATAGGTAAAGTATCGTTAAGAACAATGAAGCTCAACGTGTACTATGTATACCTAGGAGGCTCTTAACTGACTAATATACCAACAAATGACTTATCGATACTAGGCATGGCAGTTTAAAGCTACATTGGGCTGGGGTAGTATAGTGACTATTGTATTATGCTAATCTACCTACTACTCTAGCTAGGTAGTATGAGTGGTTGCCCAATTTGTCTCTGACTAACCCCGTAAGTTAATATCGTATAGCCTTTAGGATATATTTGTATAGTTGAGAATCCCTTGGATCCCACAAAACTGTCATAGATCTATTAATATCTCCCGTCCATCCATGACCTCTCGTTTATGACATATGAGCTAGTAATTCTCCTATAAGTTAGGATGAAGGGGAACAAATTTTAATTAGAATACAAGAAATTTAGCTGCAGCTAAATTTCAACTTAAGAGTTCTCACTTAACCACTTTACACTAAGTTAGACTTTTGGGATGGCTGCAACTGAAGTAGTGACCTATCAGTCGATCCTAGATCCATTTGCACCTATATTTTTACCATAAAACAGTAAGGACTAGATTGATAAAAGGCAAATGAGAATTACAAATAGCATGTAAGGAGGTAAAAAAAAAAAATTGTAAATAAGAGATAATTATCAACGGGTCATTTACAAAAAATATTAAGTGTACTAGTGGATCCACTAGATGTAGAATGGTAGCCCTGTTGAGGACATTTTCTCCTATTATGTCTATCCATGCGGCATGGTCCATAAGTGTAAGGTAAAGGCTCATCTTGAATATCCATCTCATTTTGGAACCATTTCTCTTGAAGACTCTTATGTTTCCTCACCCGATTTGCTATTTTGAGTAGGTGCCACACAAGAATGTCAAGTGATGGCTAATTGGCCTTGTCAACATAAGGCATGAAAGAATGTGCATACATACATGGTTGACTCTACCACATGTACCAATGACCAATATGTGTTACACAATCCATACTCATTTCCCCCATAACTGCTACTGCATGAAAGCATGGAATCATGTACATTTGCCGATTATTACAAGTATACCAGCATGTTCTAAGTGCAACGGTGTGACTGTTTTCCCCCTTTTCTCCATGTAAGATCGGGCATGGTGCAATTATAACCTCGAATATCTACTCATTGTAATTGAAAATGATAACACGATGGGCACTTTCTATTTTGCACCACAATTCAAACTTACTCTTAACAAATTTAGTTAGCACCTGACCTATGCCCATCTGATTTGCTATCTCGATTCGACATTAGTTGAAGTAGTCATTACGATTATAAAAGGTTTTCTTCACTTATGCTATAAATGGTAGGTTCTTAACGTCTCTTCATGCACTGTTATAACTCTTAGTAATATTTATGGTCCTATGTCCAAAGTGAGCTCCATCATCATATGCTAAGGTCTACATCTTTGGATACAACTCTCTAAAGTATGTCCTAGTGTGATGGCTTATCGTCATAGCCTCATCGTAATAAGCGTGGAATTTGTGGGGTTGCAACTAGCACACTACTTTTTTTAATTAGTTCTTTATATTCCTTATTCTTGGCACGAGAATTGAAGTTTCTAGCTACATGGCGAATACACCATTACCATGGCCAACTATTTAGCCATACCGCATTCTGTCCCTCAACTGTAGACCATATCCCAGCATGTTAGTCGAAGATTAAACAAATGTTTTTATGATCCTTTATTACGTACATAAGAACACACTTTAAGAACCAAGCTTAACTATCCTTACATTCCTCGTCAACTAAAGCAAATCCTAGTGGGATGATATGATTAGTACCGTTAACTCTGGTCATTATAAGAAGCTTATGCTTGTATTTCCTATACAAAAACGTGCCATCAATTGTAATCATAGGCTTGCGAAAAAATGAATTAGTTAGTTCATTTGTTCACATATCTTATAAACTAAAGAAAAGTGGTGGTATCACACTTGCAATGTATGAAGGCTTTGATACTTAGTTTGAAGGCCTAGAACGCTCTATTGAAGAACATATGGCTTGTAGTATCACTGTTTCGCCATTTCCACTCCATCATAGTACCCAGATTGGCCTCCTGCATAACATATAATAGATGTGGAAGCATTGCATATGATTCCTCGCACCTTCCATAAACCTATTCAATTGCGTTATGCTTAGCATTTCGAACTCTCTTTATGTGCACAATATATCCATACTGCTTACAAATTATGGCTTAAAGATGTTTCACCTTAATGCTTAGCGATTCTTACACTCCCTTAATAATAAAGCTAGACAAAGTATTTGAATCCAATTAGGGGGAGTCCTACTAATAGTAGGATTCAAGCACATGTGTAATCCAACAAACCTAGTTATCATGAAACACCTAATATGCCTCTTTTGGCATGCTTGTAGTCTCCATTTGCAACCCTTTCCCAATCAACACATTTGATAGACCAAATTCTCTTGTCTGACTCCCATAATGCAAAGACATAATATCTTCTTTCTTCCAAAACCGCATGCTTAATTTAAATTCATTGTTGAAACTCCAATCACCATCATTCAATGTTTCCTCATATGGTACGAATTCATCCCCTACACTTGCCGTATAAAGTGGCATAGGTTTTGAACTTCCAACCACATCTATATCTGTAGTCAACCTATGCCTCTAATCATTTCTCCTACTTAGGCCTTGAGCTTCTTTTGTTTCTTAGAGCCACCCCTCATTTCCACCAATGTCATCAATAAAGTCGGTATCATTAGAATCCTCATCAATTTCCTTATAAGTCAATTCAATCTCCACCTCCATAGCCATAGATTTGCTCGTGATGAATATGTTGACCTAATGGGCCTTGTGATTGTTACTTAGTTTGTCAATGGGTGGAATCGGTTGAGATTCAAACACCTAAGTTTCAACTTGATACCCAACATTTCTTTTAGGTCCCCCCAAACTGTACTCAGATGTTGTAAGGATATTGACTCCATGAACATTGACATACATATTTGTTGAACCACTAACTCCACTATGTCCTTAAGAGAATGCTAACATCTATTATACATCATAGTTGTTGTTTATAAGCATAGCATAATATACATCCTTAAAGCCTCCTATAAGAGGACACCTATGGATCAATTCGACTTGGTGAGTGTACGTGTCAACCCAAAGTCGATTGCATATTAATCCCACCAATTGATCATAAGTTATACCAATTGGAAACCCGATTACTATTGTCTGACATCTATCATGGGCATCCCATCCTTCCCTTCCATAATGTTTCCTCTAGTATAGCAGATTACTCTTACATTGTCTATTTCCTACCCTGTTCATCACAATAACTTCATAAAATTCACAACATCGATAAAATCCATGTGTTATATGAAATCACTAATTAACACCTAGAATGTAAAAACTACATTCAACAACACCCTCACATTTCCACAAAAATATACTCCAGTAACATATACTCCATATAATTTAATTAAGGGAAAAGTACAAAAAAAAAAAAACTTCAACGTTTACTTATATATACGAATTAGTTTTTAACTTTTTATTCAATTTATTTTAGTCCTCAATATTTAAAAAAATTTACAAAAAAAAATCTCTTCGTTAATTTTGCCTTTAAGTATGGATACGTGGTAGCACTCAATTCATTCAAAAAATTAATTTAATTAAATGAACTAGTAATATATATTATATAACTAAAATATTAGAAAAATAATAAGATATGCTAAAAAATAAAAAAAATTAGAAAAAAATATAAAATATGAAAAATAATACATATATATTATTAGTAATATATGTATTAATATTAATATTTATATTTATATGCATATATATTAACATTTATTTTAATATAAAATAATTAAAAAAATCTGACCATCCCAAAACTAAAGGGCTGCTGACAACCACTAAAGGGAATCGTATGACCTCTTATAAGTGGCCGCTGATCATTACTAAGCCTTGGTGTGGCCAAATCTTGCCATAAATAGAAAATGGGTTGTAACCCACTTTACAAAGTTGATTGTGCGACTCATGGTAATTGTGAATGGTTGCCCACCCCTAAGGGTTATAAGGTCGTATCACCTCTCCTTAGTGATGAGTGACCACCCATGGCAACCCAAAACCATAATAAAAAATAATAATAATAGCTAGAAACTTGATTATATTGATATCAGGTCGCATAAGTCGATTGGGTTTTGCTACTATTTTTTTTTTTTCTGGCTAGTTCCAACCACCCTAAGGTCAAGGGGTGGTTTGATTTTTTTTTTTAATTTTTATTAATTTATGTTAAAATAAATATTAACATATTGTATATAAATATATAATTGTCTTTTCACTTTTATAGAATTTTTTTATTTTTATTTTTCGTTTTTCTTATTTTTCTATATATATTTTTGTATTTTTATTATTTTCTTACATATATTTTTTTATATTTTTATCATTTTCATAATTTGTTATTTAAAAATTATATGTGAACAAGTTATATGCTAATACGTATCCACAATAATGAAAAAGTTAATAGAGTTCAATGAAAAGATTTATTTAATATAACTTGAAAATGTTAAGGACTGAAATGGACTAAATAAAATGTTAAGAATTAATTCATAAAAACATGAAATATTCTAAATTTTTTTGTATTTTTCCCTTTAATTAATCATGTTTCACATTTATTCACCAAACCATTAATATCGCAATGACATTCAAACTTAAACAAGTCATTAACACTATCTTAAAAAATAATCTTCATAATATTATAATGTCGAACTATCCTATGTAATAGAGTTTGTATATAATGTAGTTGCTTTAACAAATGTAGTATAATATATACGTTAAAATGGCTATATTCTAAAATTATGGAAATGTATAAGTGAAAAAAAAAATGAAAACAATTGTACCTTTTCCTTCCTTGGATGTAGAGAGAGAAAATGATGAAACCGTACTTATTTGTTGGAGATCTCACAAAACCGATGTTGAGACATGATGTACGCGCAACTACGGACTCAGATCTATAGTTGATTTGAGAAAGAACGATGTAAAATTGATGTTACAAGATGGGGACACCCAAGGGTTTTGGGGTTTAGAGAGAGTCTGGGTTCAGATGCATTAAGACTACAATCAAAAGCAAGTCTTGTGTTGACGTACATGGGCGTAGGACGAAGGTGGCTAACTCCACCTGTATTTTTGTACCGTATTTGTTGCTTAATGTAAATATATCCTCTCTCTCTCTCTCTCTCTCTCTCTATATTTTTGTTGAAGTGTAATTTTCGCTTCGTTAACTTTACCGGTAAAGATTCATTAGATTTTGGTTTCCTGTAAAATAAAACATTGTTAAACTTTAGTAGGGTACTAGATTTTTTTAAGCGTCGTCACTCTAATGCTTAAGTTATTGTAGTGTCATGGGAGTAAAACCATAGGTGACAAGGAGTAACGAACAAGAAACTAAAGTCCTTTACTTAAGGGCATCATCTCTTATTTATAGGAGATAAAGTTAGGGTTTACCTTGAGTAAGCTTATTAAGACTTGGACCGATCGGTTTGGGCTTACGAACCTATGTTTTTAAAAAAGTCATCACCTCTTGCCTCCCCTTAGTCTTTTTGTCGATGTGCCGATAAAGAAATTGGGTGCTTATGTGGGCTCTCAAGGTCCTAAGTCAAGTGGTCATACTATAGGGATACTTCTTATAGGTGTTTCTTGCTTTACTAGTGACTTGGTGAGTTGGAGTCTTGACTTAAGTAGAGGATGATAGTGATTGAGATGTTATATTTTCTTTGAGCTTTCATGCCAATGAGGGTAATCGGATGGCTTTAAGAGGAGAGTCGGATTTGATAGGGATTATTGATTAATCGCTCACTCCTGAGCTCGAGGGCTCACTCATATGGTTCGCTGAGCTGTCTAAGGGCAGTTGAACTTTGAAGAACAATGCATTCTCTATGCTAACTTGCCGAGGTATTCTATTTTGATTTGTCTCTTTATCGTCTTGAGGACCTTCGAGGTGATCGACTTGTTACCAAGTCGACCTCTTATTGCTACACCAATTTAAAGCCAAGCGTTGAATCTGCCTATTTTTAAGCTAACTTATGTTTAAGGTCAAGTTACCCCATTTCCAAATCGACTAGCCAAGGCCGATCCAAAGAATGGCCGCATATTGGACCAACCCTTCCCAAGCCCTGAATAGCCGAGTTGCCGAGCTGTTGAGCTATCAAGCTATCATATAGCCAACTTAACTTGCTTTATTTAGAATCAGCTCTACTTAGCATATAGCATCATCTAGACTACAAAATGGATAGTAGATACATGTCCCATTTTTTTACATCCATACCATCCTTTTTGTTTGTTTATAACTTTACCCTTGTAATCTATTTCCCTTTTCTTTTTTAGTAGGAATCCTTTTTTTGTAATTTACGTATACTTACGATTTGCCCTAATTGGGCCATATAAATAATTGTAATTTGCAAGTCAAAAGAGTTAGTGTTACTGAATTTCAGGCATATTTCCCTTTGTGAGCTAAGTGTCCATTGCTTACTTTTGTTCTCTTATCTAGTTTATTGTAAACGTGGATTAGTGGTGAGTGCCCTCCGTTACACTTGTACATAATATCATGTGCAATTTGAGCTCATGTGAGGTGTTGGTATATCATATCGACCGTCGATGCATAAGGACCCCTACTCAGCTTTTAACTACCATTTAGCTCTCAAACTGTCTTGAAGTTCAGACCCACCCCTGGTTTACATGATGTCACTAACTATGTGTCACTCCTTTTCCAGTGATTTGTATCATCTTGGTATCAAATCTAGGTTATGTTCAGGCAAGTCTTTGTTACTTTGTGCTCTGAGTGATTTACTACTATGGTAATATGTTGTAGAAACTATCTGTCATTGTCATGAGGGTTTGAGAAATGTTTAGTGTTAAAGAAATTTAGTGCTTTGTTTTCCCTTGTTTCTTGTTCGCAAAATAAAGTGTGAGTGTTTGCTTGGTTTATCGTGTGTTGGTTGTAATAGTTGTTGGTGTGTTAATTGTTGTTATTTTGCTATCATTTATGGAAAGAATTTTAAGTTGTATTTCAGTTGCTAATCTATTGTAATAGACCATAGTATCTTACTCCAATGTCTAAGAAACCTTAGGTAACCAAGAGAGTGGTGCTCATAATGGCCAAGGTCATCAAGGAAGTTTCACTCCCCAATTTGCGGATGAACAACTGAATAGACTTACTAAACTGGTGACTAGTTTGGTGATTGCCATAAACGAAGATAGGCAACGAGTTTAAAATGACCTCTATAGAAGCCAAGTCAATGAGCTGCTCGAGAGAGGCAATAGTTGATACGACCAAGCTAATGCCTCAATCTAATTACCTCAAGTTGGAGGAGTAGATAAGGTTGCTTGAAGGAGATTAACATTAGACGAGATTAAAGAAGAGGATGGAAAGAGTAGTTTGAACCCAAGGAGAGGAATATCCGAGCTCCTAAAGTGGAAGGACCGAGGATGCATATCCTTAGTTTTTCTAGGAGTGATGATGTTAAGGATTGCCTGGACTAGGTAAATAAGATTGAGAATTAGTTTAAGTGCCATGAAGTGCCTGATAATGCTAAGGTTCAACTTATTATGTTGGAATTTGCTATCTATAGAGCCTTGTGATGGAAGAATCTACAAGTTACCCAAAAAAGAGAAAAAGAAAGAAGTTAGGAATTGGGATGAAATGAAAAGAGTCATGAGAAGAAGATTTGTCTCAAACTATTATTTTCAGGACACATTCAAGAGGTTATAGGAGTTGAGGTAAGGAGGATCAAGTGTTGATGCGTATGTGAAGGAATTTCATATGTTAATGATCCGTTACGAAATTGTTGAGCTAGAAGACCAAACCATATCTTGATTCATTAGTGGGTTGAAGTATGAGATTGGAGATATTTTAGAGACTATGGACATCGGTATACTAGATGAAGCTATCCAAGCTGCCTAAAGGATTGAGAAGTGCCAAGCTAGAAGGTTTTGAGCTCCTATTAGTCAGCCTACCTTTAGCTGACCTATTTTGAGTGGACTTATGTGATCGGAACCAAGTAAAATTGCTAAGATCTGACCAACTCAAACTATCCGAGTAAAGGAGAAGGAGGTTTCGAGGAAGTTTGAGAAAGGCCAAAGCTCAAGAAGGAAGACGAGTGAGATCAAGTAGGAAGATGAGTGAGATCAAGTGATTCAAGTGTCAAGGGTTTGGATACATGGTCGCACAATGTCCAAACATACAAGTGATGGTGATCTAGGGAAAGATGCTAACTATTGAGGTTGATAGTACTAATGAGGAGGTTGACGAGCCTAAAGAATTCGAACACCCAGAATAGTTCGAAGAGGAGGAGATCATTTATAGTGAAGAGAGTAATTTTATGCTTACAACCATGGTGTTGAGGAGAGTAATGAGTATGAGTCTTATGCTAGAGGACGAGTAACAAGAGAATTTATTCTATATTAGTTGTAAGATTAACCAGTCATTGTATACATTAATTGTTGATAATGGCAGCTACACTAATGCAACATTCGCTTTCATGATCCAGCAATTGAAGTTGCCAACCTTACCCTACCCCAAACCATACAAACTACATTAGCTCAGTGCTAAAGGAGCCTTATAGGTGACTAAGCAAGTTATTGTTCCAATTTGTATTAGAAACTACCAAGACGAGGTGCTTTGTGACATATTGCCTATGAGTATATCTCATATCTTACTTGGTAAACCATGGATGTTTGACAAGAAGGTCATATATGATGATAGGAAGAGCACCTACTCCTTAGTGCATAAAGGGAGGAAGGTAAAGTTGAGTCCTATGACAATAGAGCGGGTTAAGACCATGTAATGTAAACTTAACTGAGTTAAGCGTTGAAAAAGGAAGCTTTGGTAATGACCTAAGCCAAGCTGAAAAGGGGGATGAAGCTTGAAGAGCCAACCTATCTATTGCTTAAGAGGTTACTTAAGATGAGAGGATTAAATGAGGAAATGCTACATGGTAAGGCAAAGTCCTATTTTTTTAAAAAGTCCTATTTTTTTAAAAAGGTTTTTTATTAATTTTTATTTTTTTAAAAAAATAGTTTCCTATGTGAAGAATTCTAAAAAACGTAATCCTGAAAATTCCTAAGCTAATATATATATATATATATATATATATATATTATTATTATTATTAAACAACTAACTAATACTAAAAGAATCTTCTAAGCTAATATATACATACTTACTTATATATTATGTTAAATAACTAAGGATTTAATAAAATAATAATAATATAATATGATAATAATAAAAATAAAAATAAAAATATTGGAAAAGAACAGAACCTGACTTCTCTTGGTTTGTTCGGCTGGAGCAGTGTAGGACTACTGTGCGGATTAGTGATGTGCACTGCTGCTGTCGGTTGGGAACGAGCTCCGTAGAGTTGGGTTCACAATTGTTGCGCGTGGTAAGTGTTATGATTTGTTGTGTAGTGACTTGTGCAATGTATGTTGATCGCGGATTGGATCTATGCTGCTGCAGTTAGAGCAGTGGCTCGCATGGAGTTTGGCGAGGATTGCGGATGGATTGGAGCGGTGGTCTGCTTGCGAGATTGAATAGCGCTTAGTGTTGTGGCGGGCATATATCGTGTGTGCAGTGGATGAGTGTTACTGCAGTTGCTACTGTCCATGTTGCACAGGGGATTATGCCCAAGTGTGTAGTAGCTCATTGATGTGATCAGCATTTGATGTGCTTGTGAATTGTGCCGCTACTGTGTGTGAGGACTAAGGATGTACGTGCGTCACTGGTTGTATTCGTGCAATGAGCTTGCATGGGCGTATCTGCTATTGTGATGCATCATTGGATAGTGGTGTTGGTGGATTTAGATAGTGGAATTCGTGGCTGTGAGAGCTGCAGTGCAGGGTCACACGCGTGACAATGAAGTTGTGTGTGTCAAGAGGACGTGGGCTCTGCAGATTGGTCTGGAAGTGGCGACGGTGGGATTTGCTAAGTCGAATTGGTCATGGGATTCAAGAACGCGGCTATTGTGGGCTTGTGCGTCTTCATATGTAGTTGCTGTGATCAGACAGTGTGAGTGACAGATAGTGTACTGGCAAGTCGCGTATCCGAAGTGTGGACCGGTAAGGGAAGTGGATGAGGACATGTGTTGTGTGATCAAGACGTGGCCGTGTATGCTGTAATGTGTTGTGTGATCGGGATGTGGCCATGCGTGCTGCAGTGTGTTGTGTCGAGGGGTTGGCATCGATGATGACGTGAAGTACTTAGTTCGATTAAGTAGGAGAGAAGGAATTAGATGAAAGTTGATTTAAGTTTTTTTTTTCCCCGACCTTATCCCTCTTGTGCCATCTAGAAAACAAATCCTTACATCATATCAAATCGAATCTTTAATATTGACCTTAATGTGATTTGATAAAAATAAAATTAGATTTAAATCATTTATATCTATTTAAACCGAATTTGATAAAAATCAAACTAAATTTAAATCTTTTATATTAATTCAAATTCGATTTGATAAAAATCAAATTAGATTTGAATATCATAAATCTTTATCACTTTAGATTTAAAAGATTTAATTAGATTTGGATCTTGTACACTCATCTAACTTTCGCAAAATGAAAGAAAGAAAAATAAAAAACACATTTATGCCTAGTGAGATTCGAACTTATGACCTTAAACTAATCTAATACCAATACTCAAATGCTTATTTATTAAGCTATTGGCATGTATCTTGACACTTAGTACAATTAAATTGTACATAAATCACGTAACTCTTTAAACTAAGTTATTTAAATCAAACTAAAACTAAATTTATTAACTCTAAAACATTTTACTTTCTAAAAATCTATTTTCCTAAAAATATTTATGATTTTTTCTTTTTTTTTCCATTTTTTGTATTTTTACTATTTTTCAATTATTTATTTATTTTATTTTTTATTTTGAATTAGAACCTATTAAAAAAAAAAAACCAAAAATGATAAGGCAAAAATGAGGTGTCTACACCATTGTTTTAGACCAAGACCTGAAATTCATGAGCCACTTTTGGAGGATATTATGGAAGTGAACGAGAACCATATTATTATTCAACATATCCTGCCATCCACAAATAGATAGATGGATTAAGGCTTTCAATAGAACTACGGGAACTTTACTTTGAGTTGTTGTTGGTTAGAACATAACTGATTGGGATCTATGCTTACTCATAATTGGATTCACCTACAATAGGACCGCCTACAATGTCATGAGTATGTTGCCATTCGAGATTGCCTATGGATTCAACCCTAAGCTTCCATTGGACCAGATGCCCCTTCTAAGCTAGAATGAGATCAACAATCATAGAAAGATCTGAGACCATTAAGGCAATGCACCAAAAAGTCATAGAATATCTAAGTCGAGTTGCCACCAAACTCGAGAAGCGAAGTAAAGGATGAAAGGGTAGAGAATTTTAGCTTAGTGATTTAGTTTGGATCTATCTCAATAAAGATCGACTCTCTAGTTTAAGGAAGAGCAAGTTATCTCCTAAAGCTGATGGACCGTTTAAAGTACTTGAAAAGATTAACCCTAATACCTACAAGACTAAATTGCCTGAAGATTATGGAGTCTCAGACTCCTTCAATATTGCCAACCTCCATCTAAATGTTCCCGAAGACGATCAACAAGAAGCAAAACTAGATTTGATCTCAAATCTCAAATAGCCTAAAGGGAATGATAGGGATCATTGACCAATCACTCACTCCCAAGCTTGAGGATTCGCCCATATAGTTCGCCGAGCTATTAAGGGAGAGTTAAACTCTAAAGAACAATGCATTCTTCACGTGACCTATCATGGTATTCTATTCCGATCTCTCTTAAGGTTACCAACCCATTACCGAACCAACTTCTTATTACTGCACTAATCCAAAACCAAGTGCTAAATCCGCCTATTTTCGAGTTGACTCACTTTTGAAGCCGAGCTACCTGTTTCGAAGTAAATTAGCAAAGGCTGATTGGAAGAATGGCCATAACTGGACCAACCCTTCTTAAGCCCTAAATAGTTAAGTTCCCATATAGCAATATGACTTGCTCTATTTAGAATTAGCTCTACTCAGCATACAACATTGTCTGGATCACAGAATGGACGGTAGACAAGCGTCCCATTTTTCTGACATTTGTACATCCTTTTTGTAATCGAAGATCCTTTTGTTTATTTATGACTTTACCCTTGTAATCTATTCCCCTTTCCTTTTCTAGTAAGAATCTTTTTTTGTAATTTATGTATACCTAGGACTTGCCTAAATTAAGCCATATAAATACTTGTAATATGCAATAGTTAAAAGAGTCGGTGATATTGAATTTCAGGCATACTTCCCTTTGTGAGCTAAGTGTCCATTGCTTACTCTCGTTTACTCTTATCTAGTTCATTGTAAGCGTGGATTAGCGGTGGATGCCCTTTGGCTACACTTTCCCGTAATATCAAGTGCGAAATGAGCTCATGTGAGGCATGCATCATATCAACTGTCGATGCACAAAGACTCTTGTTCAGCTTTTGACTTCCATTTAGCTTTCAGGCCATCTTAAGGTTTTGATTAACCCTTACTTCACGTGATATCGGTAGCCATGTGTCACTCCCTTCCCGGCGATCAGTATCAAGATTTGTCCTTAGGTACTTATGCTTATAAGGGTGATCTAAGTAAGATTAGTAGATCTTTCTTGAGCAAGAGTGCCATAGGATTATCTATAAGGTTCAGATTCTTCTAAGCATAAGTGCCATGGAATTATCTATGTGAATTAGATTTTTCTTGGGCATGAGTGCCACGAGATTATTTGTGAGGTTTTAATTTTTCCTAGGCAATTCAAATTTGCATCCATGTATCTTAGATTTCATATGGGTGATTTAGATTTTTATCTGTAGAAGTGCTTCTAAGGCTACAGTAAGTCAAGGACTTGATACAAATGCTCATTGATATGCTAATTCGAAACTCAATACCTATGGGAGTTCGATGTTTACGGGGAGCTCGGTGACCATGGGATCTGGGTATCCATTGGAGCTCGGTGATTGTGGGATCTCATGGTCCGTAGGGGCTCTATGACCATGGGATCTCATTGTTTATAGAGCCTGATGATTATAGGATCTCAATGTTCGTAGGAGCCCAATGACTAAGGATCTTATTGCCTATGGGATCTCATTATTCATAGGAGCTCGATGATTGAGAAAGTAAGTCAGTTAAGCATTAGTTAATGTGGCTTTCAATGCCTTCATTAGAATTTTTCAAGCTTCTAGTACATCAAAATTTTCCCTACTTAAGATCCAAGCATTTGTTTTCTTGAATATATGAAAGTTATCCGATAGCATGAGTTAACGGACTTTCAATATGTATAAGCATTCTTAAGCTGGGTTAGGGACCTAGTTCCCAAGGATTGTCCCGAGCTTCATTGCCTAGGAATTTCCTTAGCACCTAAAATTTAGCCCCATGAATTATTAGTTGCTAAGCTTTCCCTAAGCCAGGCTTAGTAACCTAACCCCTAAGGCTTGTCCCAAACTTTATTACCTCAAAATTTCCTCAATACCTAAAATTTAGCCTCATGAATTATAAGTTGTTAAGCTTTTTAAAGCCGAGCTTAGTAGCCCAACTGTTGAGGATCTTCCCAAATTTTGTTGCTTTGAAATTTTCTCAACACTTAGAGTATTTCAATATTATCCTAGTGCTTCAAATTTTTATCTGGGCAATTTGGATATTTATTTCTATACCTTGGCTTCTTATTTGAGGATGTACTTCTAGTATGAGTTCAGTAAGGCATAATAAGCTCGCATTAGATGGAATTATTAAGCTCGGATCAGATGGACTTGTTAAGCTTAGATTGAATGGGATTGTAAAGCTCAAAACTTGGTGCTTTTTTGGGCAAATGGACTAAACTTCATATCAAAGTTGTAGATTCAAAATTGCAGGCATAAAGCTCTCTCTCTCTTACTTTTTAAATGGATGATTTCAATATTGGAAAGTGGATATGTTTTTTACCTATAAGTCATGACACTTTCCAACTTGGCTATCCTTGATTTAATCTATGTATGAGAAGGAGTATTACTCCCTGTTCTAAGCTATTAACATATAGTAACACTACTTATTGTTGAAAAGTTTGTGATCTACATGGACCATGAATCTTTGAAGCATCTTAAAAACTAGCATAAACTTTCAATGAGGTAGGCGTAATGGCTAGAATTCATAGAGGGTTTCTCTTATGTTATCTGATAAAGGAAAGGGAGTCCAAATGTAGTAGTTAATGCCTTTTTCAGGCATCATGCTTTGCTTACAATGTTATAAACCAAGCTATTAGGTTTCTTTTTGATCGCTAAGTAATATGCTCAAGACCCTTAGTTCAGTCCCATTATAAAACATTGCAAGGAAGGAATTGCAATTGAAGGATACTATTTGAATGATGAGTACTTATTCAAAGGAAGACATCTTTGCATCGGGAGTTGTTAGTAAAGGAAGCTTACAATAGAGAATTATGTGGATAGACAAAGACCACCAAGCTATTGAAAGAGAACTTCTATTGGATAAGGATAGCCATGGACATTCATAAGGTGGCAAGGAGTTTTGAGACTTGTAATAGGGAAAAGGAAGGAAGGAACCTCATGGAATATATGCCCTTTTCTACTTTGACCTATCCTTGGGAAGTCTTCAGCATAAACTTTGTCTTAGGGTTACCCAAAACATCTTGGGAAGAGGATTCTATACTTGTGGTTATCAACCTCTTCAGCGAGATGGCACAATTCATATCGTACTATAGGACTAAAAATGCTTTATATATTGCTAATCTTTTCTTACAGGAAGTAGTCCAATTACATAAGGTATCAAAATCTATTCATTAAATTGGACATGAAGTTCTTAAGCTTTTTCTGGAGTATATTGTGGAAAAGACTTGGCTTAAAGTTAATACTTAGCTAAAATAGCTACCTTCAAATGAATGAATAAACTGAGGTGGTGAATTGAACCCTTGGTGCCCTACTCTGAGCAATCAATGGAAGAATTTAGAGGATTGGGACTTATGCTTGACCACAATAGAGTTCTCGTACAATTGAACTCTCTAGAACACTGTTAGGAAGACCCCCTTTAAGATTGTTTACAACTTCAATCTAACCATTCCCTTAGATTTAGTGGGAGGCCCAACTACAATTCATGAAAAAATGCAAAAACTACATCAAAGGGTAACAGAACATATTGCTAAGTTTAATAAGCTACAATAGTAAATTAATAGTCAAGGCAAACAAGCTATACACTTTAGTCTAAGAGACCTAATGCAGATCAATCTTAGTAAAGGAAGATTCTTGCACCTTTAAAAGAGTAAGTTATCTCCAAGAGCTGATGGTACATCTAAAGTCCTAAGGAAGATCAACAACAACTCCCATTATATTAAGTTGCCCAAATAATATGGTGTCTCCTTTGTCTTTAATGTATTTAACTTGATTCCCACTAAGTCAAAGACAAAGAAAATAAAGAGGACTTTGCAGATTTGAGGTCAAATCTTCATGACCTAGGGGAGAATGATGGGGATTAAGTCCCTAAAGCTAATCTAAGGGCTTACTAAGCCTAATACGATGTGTTCTAGCTTGGGAACCAACATAGGACAAAGATTCTTACCAAGTCTAAGGCCTTAATCATTTCATCCATGATAAGTACTGGATAACTATCTAGGTAAGGATGGCCTTCGACGTAGCTTTGACCCCTTTAAGCCCTTTCCTACTATGTTCTAATAGAGCTAAGCCTGATCTTAAAAGCATCGACCTCTAACTTAACTCGATACAAGTTAGTTGATCTAAGCTTCTAAGTACTTCCTTCCATTGCAAATTGTCTGTAATGATTGCCAACTTATGTGAAGACTCTCCATTTGAAGACAAATCGAATATTCCTTTTACACTTATGTTGGAGCGCCCTACCCAAGCCCAACACATGTCCTACTTTAGGTTATGTCCCAAGTTTAACATTGTTTGTCTTTATATGTTTTACCCTTTCATAAATTCTTATATCATACAAACCTTACTGGCTGAGTATATAAGGCCTTTAACTTATAATAGTCGGATCAAGTCTTCTATTATTGAATATGTAAGCCCCCCGATCAAGTGTTCAGAAGTCGATACGTAAAATTTAAGGTATTCGGGTAAATTATCTAATCAAGCCTAAATTTTACGACAAACCTAGGAATATTAATAAAAGTGATCGTATAAGTTTGAATTTAGAAAAAAAAAATTATAATATTAAGTTATATGTATATTATTCGTTATTTATTATAAACACGTAAAACAAGTTACGATAATTAACGAATCGATAAAGATAAATTATATATATATATATATATTAAAAATCATGAAATAACATAAATAATATTTAAAAGTATTTATTTGTACTATATATGTATTTACATGTAGGTAAAAATATCCGAAATTACTTGAGATACCTAAAATATATTAAAATAATGCTAATTAATTAAGGAAAATTCATAAAAAAAACCAAGAAAAATACTAGAAAGTGTAGAAATGTCTAGATATTAGGCATAGTATGCTGAGAATGAAAGAAAGAAAATCAACAAATAAGAATTAGTTAAACAGAAAGCAAAAAGGAAAAGAAAAAAAAGGACTCTTAGCAACTAAAAAAATTCAAAAACACCCCTAAACACTATTATAAATTTAGAGAACACCCACCAAAACTCATTTTGATTAGTTTAGAGATAAAAAAAAAAAATAAGGAGAGGAGAGAAGAGAAGAAAGAATATATTTAGAAAAATTAGACAAAATAGCGTGCATTTAAGGCTTTTAAGGAGAACTTACTTCCAACGACCACTTAGAACACAACGGCCACCACCACTAGACAACTAGCCCACCATCTAGAGCTACTAACACAATGGGAGCCATTGTTGGTGGGTGGAAGCCATTTGATCAATGAGTTTCAAATTCCATTCCGATTTTGTTTAATTTATTAAAATTATCAAATTAATATAGAAAATTATGAAATTTAGTATTTGCGGTATTTTTGTATGTAGATTTAGGGGAAAATACTAATTTGATAAAATTAGGTGCCGAGATATACTACTCTTAAGAAATTACTAAACCTGAGCTTATTTTTACTTTTGATTTAAATGAACTTAATGATGTAGTTAGGATCCTAAAATTTCTGTGTATACTATTTAGGGTATTTATTGTAGTGCTATTAAGAGATTTTCTTAAAATTAATGTTTTAAAATTTTTCTTAATTTTTAGGCCTTCAAATCATAAATAAAAGGATATATTTAAAATTTATTTTATGATTTAAGGCTAAATTGGTATAAATTCTGATTTAGGGTTTAATTAGACATCTTGGAATGTTAGTTATTGATGGAAGATGGTATTTGTAATGCTAGAGAGGTTAGATATGTGCTTTACGTGTAAATTAGGTAATAATGGGTAATATGTGAATATAAGAAATTAATGATTGGAAAATATTAGGTTAAAATTGATATAATTCTAATATTAAGAATATCATATAAATCTGATGTAGATTATGAATTTAGAAAATTATATGAAAAATATAGATTATTCTCACATCGAAAGCAAATTCGGTAGTTAAATTAGGAGTGTGGTATACCATACAGACCAAAACACTGGTTATGAGCAAAATAGAAGATTTATGATACCTAAATATAGTTAGATGAATTTCATATATTGGTTTAGAAAGAGTTTCTAGGGTTTACAAATAAAAACTGTAATAAGTAGTTGAATTAGAACCTAAATTAGGAACTGATTCAAAAACTAGTTTACGATTAATTTGGTTCTAAGTAATATAAAACTTAGATAATTGGGTAAAATTATGATTTAAAAGCTTATTTATAAAAGGGTATAAATGTTAAAAGAGATATTTATATTATACGAGCAAGCGGTGACAAGTTGACCTTACATCAAGTTTGAGTGATCAAATCTATGATTTTAGGTAAGTTGGGATCAATACGTTATTATATTTTGAAGTAATATATTATGGTACTTGGAGGTTTAGGAATGTAATTGTTTGTGCTTGTAGGTAGATGCTCGTGTGCATGTTTATGTGTTTTTGATTGTTTAGTTATATACTAATGCTTTGTTATGGTAGTTGTTGTGATTGGTGTAGAGTAAAGTTATTTGATCACCCTAAATTAGACTTAGCTATATATCACCCTAAATTGGTGTGAAATTATTTGATCACCTCTTTAATTGGACATGCATTGCAATCCTTTCAAGGATAACTAAGATTCATCGACTAAATACTAACACCTTTTAAAGGGATAGAGCTGTAACATAATAGTCCCTTCTTCATCTTTAATTAAACTAAGTGGTAAGAGAGAAGGTTGTGGTAAGGATAAGGGCAATAGTTCGAAGGATAATCATCGGGAAAGTTGTGCCTCTATTGCACAAACTTGGATTTGGTCTTGAGCCATTGCATATGTATTGAAACTCCTCAAACTTAAATTAGAGTGGTTGAAATTTTTTTAATTTCACAACAGATTGGATAATATTGTGTAATGGAATTTACGCTCTGCATTGCATTTAATTAATTGTTTGAGAACCTTATTTGTGTTTATTATACAGTCTTATGTCTCTATCCCTACTTACTGAGCTGTTGGTTACTCATACCCATATAAATTTTCTTGCAAGTGCTGATTGAAATGCCACAATATAATTATCTAGAAGTTAGTACCCTTTTGAAGAATTTTGCGGGAATGATAATCAAACTGGAGGATCAATAGAGTTTTAGAGAGTTTTTGTTAATAACTCTTAGATATATGAGTTGATCATATAATATTCTATTTATTAGGCTACGATGATGTGTAAATATCTCTTAGGATCATAAGACAATAGATATATGAATATGATTTAAGATTTTGTGTAAAAATTTATTAATAATTTTGTACAAACCGTTTACTTGAAAGCTAATAGTCGTGAATGCTTTATGTAAATCATATCTACGATAGCGATTGAGAGGTCAGTTACTATCTTAGATTGATTTAGTAGGTGGGACTGTTATGACTCCAACACTTTGGGGCGTAATAGAATATACACATGATATTTCAACAAATTTTTTCTTGAATATTCCAACTCTTATCTACTCCTTTACCAATTGAAGTAACGAGTGACTTTAGTGAGTGATTGTGCATAATATTAAGTGTTCATTAGGTCATGTAGGATTGATTGGTGCATAATATCTAAGTTGCTTGTAGATTTTGCTCTACTCATTTTCGTTTGTTCGCTTAAATGTTTGTTTTCAATATCCTCGTGTATCTTAGCCTTTAAGCGTATCACTACTTGATTGACACCTGTATAGTCTTTGAGTTCGAAGGCGATAAGTAGTTAAGCAATGTTGAGAAAGGAAAAGAAGTTGGATGTATATATCCTACACTTGTTGCTATCTTGAAGGAAACCTAGTGAGAAGAGAGGGAATTGTTACTAATGCTATGGAAAGAGTTGCCCTAAGGACCCATATCCGCTATGGTATATTTCTATGCCCTTTTACTATTGTGAGCTGACTTTACTTTGTATTTTTGCAAATATGACTTTAAAGATAATGGTCGCTAAAGAACTTATGGAATGGCTAGCCCTGAGGAAGGGTGATAGTGGCAGAGGTGAAACTCAACTAACCCCTTGAGCACTAGCGAAGGAGTTTAAAATAGGAGAGTGAACTACTCAAGGGGGCTTCTTGACAACTGCCATTGCATCTTTAAAGGTTAAGGGTAATAAAAGAGGCCTAAAGTCAAAAAGTTCGAATGCCATAAGGTAGCTCAAGTGGAAGGATTTCCCCTTTCATTTAAGTTGAGGTTATTAAAGTTCCAAATGACCATGTTGCTACTCGGGCTTCTTCTATAGGCTACGTCTCCTTAAGCTTTGAAAAGTAGAGGGAGTAGTAAAAGAAGCATAAGGGAAAAACGAAAAGAAGGGAGTCAATAAGAGAGAGAAGAAAGGAACAAGAGTTCAATTGGCCTTCTTCTTCCCTTTCTAAGCCCGGTAAGGGCTTCATCTTAGATTGAGATCTCCTTGTTAGGTATGTAGCCTTAGGTAATGAGGTGATGTATGCTAAATTACTATTGAGGATGATACTTCCCAGCGATAGGTAAAGTGTAGAAATGGTAGCCTTTGACATGACTGCAAATAAGGTGCAAAAGTGCCTTTGTATGGGCCTTTATGTTGTAAGTAATAAAGCTTCTCTAGTTGTCATTTGAATAACTCACTATGTTTCAACTTTATCTTTATTTGTACTTTTGTAGTTACTTGATAAGACGCATGCTTTGATGCTAGGTTGACACTTAAAATTAGAGAAAGCATAAGACCTCGAGATAACTTAAATGAAGCTCGCATTCATAACAATGCCCTTCATGATAGAAATTCTGTAACTGCCTAGAAATTTGTTTCAAACTGAGGACAGTCTACATGCTGCTTAGGAGGAGGCTAAGGTGGCTTAGGAACAAGTAAGGGTAGCTCAAACCAAGGCTAATCGTCTATGGTAGGACCTATAAGTGGCCAACAAAGTATCGAGAAACTGTTATCCAATTTGGAGGTGATTTTACAAGAAAGAAAGGGGGCATTGAAGGGTGCTTTAAAAGCTAAAGTTGAAGTAGCTAAAGTTTATGGTAAGCTAAACAATGTAAAGGCTACTTTGGACAAGATTATAGAGAAAAAGAAAGCCCCTGAAGCTTGTAACTAAGCGTTGTATGGACTTATTGGCTTGTAGATTAGGCTGCTTAGAGAACTAAAGGAATGGGTAGCTAATGCTGAAGATTTGCTGATGTCGAAAGTCTTAGAGGTAGGTTATTTAAAAATCCTAGGGGATTATTAAGATTAATTTATGTTGATAGTCTTGGAGGCAAGTTGTTAAAAAATCTTAGGGTATTATTAGCCTAACAAAGACTCCAAGGAACGATAATTGAAGTTGATTGGTTAAGAGTATCCTAAGGGATGGATCCTTAAGCAAGATTCGAGCTATGACTTGAGTTGGCTAGAGGTAAAGATGAAAAATATTACTACTTCTAGCACTGTGACACCATAAGCCTCACATGTTGAGCTATTAGTGATTGTTATAATGGGCAATGATGCACTGGAGCTTTTGAGCTCAATTAATAAATGTTTGAAAGAGATTATCCTCTTATAGATTACCTCCTTAGGACCTTGATCCATCTCAATGTTCGATGTCAATTGTTGATGTGCTTAAGCATAGGGTTTCTTAAATGTGGGGCACTCCCAAGTACTAGCTGTAAAAGTTAACTCTGATGTCTACTAAGTAAGGATAAATCCATTTCTTTTTCTTTTCTTTTACAACTTATGTTTTTCAGCTTATACCTATATATATGTTAGCTGGTATATCAGTCTATAATTGTAAGTGTTGCTAAGCATTATTTCAAAATATAACGAAATTTGCCTTTAAATGTCTTCTTCTTCCATTTTTCTTTTATGTGCAAATCAACCATGTGTAGTGTAACAACATTCCCCCTTTTTATTTTTGGGTTGGAGAAGGAGAAGGAGGGGTAGTGGTGGTAAGGGGTATCATATTGGATTAATCCTTTAATAAGGATAGCTTTATTCAGTAAGTTTGATTAGTAGAGTCCGGTTACACAATGTCGTATCCTTCCCTATTAATGTAGGAAAGATTTCATTCTAATTAATAAGGCTTCAAAGATTTAGGATGCTTAGAATTGTATTCTTGTCAAATATAATAAGAGTTCAGGTTAAAGGAAATCCTTAACAAAAGTTAGAGCAATACGCACGTGTACTATATATGTTGAGAAAATATTTTAGAATATGTGAAGTAACAATCAAATAATTTCAAATTTATACAATATTTATATTATAAAGGTGGATATTAACAAAAAAAAAAAAAACTATCTACTAAATTTGTAACTTCCTATATTCTCTAAATCGACTATTTACATATTATGCACATTTTCTCCAAGTTTCAAAATTATTGTTAAGTGAAATATGTAATTATGGAGCACAATAAAATGTCTTCCCTTGATGATATATATATATATATATATATATATATGTTAAATTACTTAATAGGAACTTAGGCTAGTAGCCTTTGAAATAAAAGTGCAACTTGAAAGTAAAACTATTTTTATCTACTCATAAATATTTGTACATAGTTTTAACATCACTAAAGTAGGTGATTTAGTTATAAGATATCCTTTTATTAATAAGCATATATTCTCTTGGTTGTCATTGGTCTTAAGTAGCTATCTTCGTACTTTAAAATACCATTAAATTATTTAAAAATCATATCAAATAATTTTATTTGATTAGACAGAAAGTGGAAGAAAACAATATGAAGATACTTTTGAAAGTAATATATGAAAAGAAATATTTTATCAATCAATTGCTGTATTGCCTTAATAAGAAAACAAGAAGTAAAAAAAAAAAAAGTTGTTTTTGAAAGTTCAATGTTTTATTCTCTTAATCACTCTAATTCAAATGGAAGAAATTATAGATTCAAATATTTAATTTACTTCCATTTTCATTCCTTTTTAATTTCCTTATTTCATACAAGGAAAAGTTGTTAAATTATGATATTTTCTTTACTATTTTTTGTAAGCCCCATAACCAGTCATTTAAGGTTTCGATCGGCTGAAAGATCCGATTAAGCCTAAATTATAAGTAAAGTTAAAAATATTAGTAAAAATGATCTCGTAAGTTTGAATTTAAGAAAATAAGCAATAAAATAAAAAACTATAAAAATTCTAAATTTTAAATATATAACTCGTTATTTATCGAAAATGCGTAAAATGCATTCTGATAATTAACGAATCGCTAAAGATAAATTATATGTATACTAAAAATCATAAAATGACCTAAATAATATTTAGGAATATTTATTTATACTATATATGAATTTACATGTAGGTATAAATACGCGTAATTACTTAAAATACGCGAAATGTGCTAAAATAATACTAAATACTTAAAGAAAATTCATAATTAATTAAGGAAAAGTCAAGAAAAATCAGGAAAAATAAGGAATGATCCAGAATTGGGTCATGGCAGCTAGGAAAAATAAGAAAAAAATCAGCTAATTAAATTAGGATAACTCAAAAGCCAAAAATTAAGGGATTTTGACAATGTCTTGTCCAATTTAATGCACAATAATTTTCCTAAAGCTCTATAAATAGCAAGAAAAATTTAGAAGCTCACTTGGACAGTTAGAAATCATAGAAAATTAGGTAGAGGTGAAAATTGAGAGAAAAAATAGGGTTATAAAAAAATAGGAAAAATTGTGCAATTAGGGCCTTTATAGGGAACCCATATTAGACGAGCAGCTGGGAGTGGACAGCCACCACCACCACACGGTGGTAGCAGTGCCCAGACCGGCCAATAAGGCCATGGCAGCTGGCGGTGACTGGAGCCACTCAGAACAGTGAGTCCGATTTCCAGCCCGATTTTATGTAATTTTGTAAAAAAATATTAAATATTGTTATAAAATTATGAATTTTGTTATTCTAAAATATTTTTATATGTAGTTTTTAGGAAAAATATTATTTTGATGAAAATATATCCCATAATATATGGTCCTTAAGAAATCGTGCAAAACCGAGCATGTTTCGATTTAGAAATAAATGACCTTAGGAGTGTAGTTTTGAACCCAAAATTTTTGTGTAGACTACTTAGATGATATAGAATAGTGCTATGAATCCCATTTTCAAAAATTAATTTTTGAAATTTTTAGATAATTTTTAGGCCTTAAAATGAGGTATAAAATGGGTAATTTAGGGTTAATAAAGTAATTAAATAGTTAATTACTGATTTAGTGAATAAGCATATGTTTTAGGATGTTAAAATCTGATGGAGTATGATACTTGTAGTATTTAGGGTGTTAGATGTAATTATTAGGTTAATTATGTAGTAAATGAGTAACAGGGAAAAATAGTAAATTGTAAGTTAATTTTGTAAATTAGGATAATTAGATGTAAAATCTGATTTAGGATGAATTTAGACATTTTGAAATGATAATTAATGTTTAGAGATGGTAATTAGAGTGATAGAAATATTAGAATTGTATTATACACATAATAGGTGATAATATACAATATGTAATTATTAGAAATATAATAAATAGAAAATATTAGAATAAAAATTGATATTATGATAATAATAAAAATATACAACAAATCTGATAGGAAACTTGAATTTATGTAATTACATGAAAAATGTAAAAATTTCTCACATTAGGAGTAAATTCGGTACACTAATAAGGATTTAAGTGTATTGGGTGGAATAAAATACTAATTAGAGGTAATGATGGTATTTAGGAGATCGGGAAGTAATGTGATTAATTTCACATTATGAGTTGAAACGGATTTCTAGGGTTGGAGTATAAAACACTACTTAGAAATCGAACTAAAACCTAATTTAGAAATCGATGCAAAAACCGAACCCAAACCTAACCCCAAACCTAGAATAATTGTAAAAGACTTAAGACCTAGATAATTAGGAAAATTAAACCCTAAACAAGACATAACAATAAGCGTTATAGGATAAAACAAACCTATAATAGTTATATAAAAAACTGAAACCACGTTTGTATTATAGGGATGATTGGCGATGGCTTGAGCAAGTCGGACCTCGAGTGAGTGAGCGAGGAGTCGAGGTAAGTTGAGATTAATACGATGCTGTATTTTGGAGGCTTAAGATTATACTTGGTTGTGCTTGCTAGATAGTTGAATGTGTGCATGTGCTTGATTATGAGTGATGCGATGATTCTGTTTGTTGTTCTGGCCTGTATTGTGTGATTTGTATGAAATGATTGATTACCTTAAACTAGACCTAATCAAATATACGACCAGTAATCATAATTGGACATACATGGCAACCCATTAGGGGAAACCTAGGATTCTCAGGCCAAATACTGACCCCTTCGAAAGGGATAGCGCAGAATTGCATAATGGTCCCTTCCTCATCCTCAGTCGAACTAAGTGATAGGTGAAGAGGTCACGGCGAGGGTGAAGTCAGTGGTTCGAAGGTAATTGCGGGAGGAGCAAGGTCTCCATTGCACAAGCCTAGGTTTGGTCGTAAGCTGTTGCATTAATGGCAACTCCTTAACCCAAATTAGAGCGGGTGCAATTTCTCTAATCTCAAGATAGGTCGAACAACGTCGTGCGATGGCATTTGTTTGTACATGCATTGCACCTAATAAGTTGATTGAAAACCTTGTTGTGTTTATGGTATAGTTTTAAGTCTTCCATCCTAACTTACTGAACTGTGGTTGCTTACATCCCTATAGACGTCGTGTATGTGCTGGCTAAGAAGCGACAAACAACTACTTTGAAGCTAGCAACTGCTGGATCCTGGGGAGTAAGGAAAAACATTTGAAGAATAAATACATATTTTTTAAGGTTTAAGCTTTTACCTTAGAATTTTTCATTTCTGAATAATGTAATAACTAGGAAATATATTACGGAGAAATATTGTAAACGATATTTGTACTAACTAAATTATAGTATATATATGTATTTCCTCACTTTCTTAAGTAAATGATTTATTTAAATTACAAACTATTTACTTCAAAGCAGGTTAGTCGTGGACGCCTTATGTAGATCAAGTCTAAGATAGCGGTGGTAAGGCCAACTTCTATTTTAGGATGGTTTACACGGCGGGGCTGTTACAACTTTGCCGCTTCAAGGCGTGACACTTTCTTTTTCCCTATTTCAAATAATGAGTAAGGGGTACTCATAGATAATGTTATTTTATAAAAGTTGTCAACAAAGGCATTTAGAGAGCTCCATAACACGACCCAATATATAAAAAGAATTATCTATGAAGAATTAAACTAATTTGAGAGTACAACAATGAACTTTACTAATTAACATCATATATGAAGTACTAATATGATGTGTTACTAATATATTTTTTAGAGAAATTTTCATGTTTACTGATTAATCAAATAAATATTATACAAACACTGACTATATAAAAAGTTACATAAATACTATACTAATGTTATATCCCATGTTAGCAAAGAGACATTAATTTTATAAAATAAGACACTAATTTTCACTTTCCCTATAACAAGTAATAGTTGACTTGACCTCAAACCTTCCTAACAAATAGAAAGAAAAGAGCTTTTATATAACGTCATGTTGAATGTTATGAAAAATTGAAACTACTCCCTTCTTCCCTTAAAAACAAAAAAGAGAAAAGTAGGAACCCATACATGGCACCTCATTGTTCAATCCAAAACCCCCACCCTTAAATGTCGAGATCTCTCTCTCTGTCTTACTTACCTTGCTATCTCCGCTATCCTCCCTGCATTACCTCTCTCTCCCACCCTCCCTCTCAGCTTTTCTCTCTTGCTCGATCTTTCTCACCCTCTCTTACGACTTTGTCAGGTTTGGCCACAGCAACACATTGTTGCATTTATTAAACGCGCCATAGGTATAGTACTTAATAAGTTAAGTTGCAACTAACAAGTGTGACAATTTTTTAATTTTTAAAGTTGCATCTTTAAGATACGATTTAGCCATGGTATTTAGGTTTTTTTTTTTCTATATATAATTGATATTGATGTAATTTTTTTATAATAATGATAGACATGTATTTCTTTATTTTGTTTATAAGATTTTATATATGGCATCTTGTTTATAGAAAAACAAAAAAAAAAAATCTTTTATATGAATATTTTTATTATTTGATGGTTATTTTATTTTCAATATCATAAATACTTAAAAATTACACATCTATTCCCTAATGTGTGCAAAATCTTAGATAACATATTTATGTAATACTAGATAGACATACAACTACATGGCAGTACCTGAAATAAAAGAGATTGAATATAATGTTTGTTGAAATTGAGACTGCCGTAAGTGTTAGAATCTTTTTTATTCTCATGATATGATTTGCTAAAATTTAGTCAACTTACCTAAAGCAATAGATGTGAATTATGATTATGTGAAGTAAAAACTGTCAAAATAAATAAAATTTGTTAAAATGAGAGGTTTTCTATGATAATGTTATGGTAATCACACTTAATTTCAGTAAATCATGCCATAAACGATAAAATGTAAGCTATCGACAATTTTGTTTTTACGAAATTTCAATAAATCATGTCAATCAATATAAGCAAAGTTGTTGATAACTTCTATTTTATCGTTTATTACATAATTTACTAAAATCAAGTGTAATTTACTATGACTTTACTATAACGTGATGTTACTATAGAATTTTCCTTAGAACCTTGAACAATTATGAGATAAAATATATACTAAGGAGCTTTCATTATTATCTCTTTCTCTCTCCATATCCTTTTTCTTCTTAATATAAATTCAAATAACATAATTAAATATTACACTAAATGCAAATAGGAAAAAAAGAATTAAAAAATTAAAATTTAATGTTCTTTTACCATAAATAAATGTTATCTTAAAATTTTTGTTGGAACCTATATTGTTGTCATGTTGCTAATTAGTATACACAAAATTTAGCTATAGCATATGCTTCTCACGCATAGAAGCCACTTGACTTCTATATGTATACTATTAATAGGTGGAGGTTACCATGTACACTTGTAAAAAGGTAGGGATTGCCTTATGCACTTGTTAGGAGGCAAAGGTTGCCTCTTTTACCTATTAAAAAGTAAAGGCTCAATAGCTTGTAAGGTGTTGATGATTGTCTAAGTAGATTATCATTCTGATTGTGATGGGTTTGATCAAAGTATAAAACTAAGCATTATTGGGCAATTTCATTAAATTTTAAGCATTCAAATACATAAATGGTTCGGTTACAATATAGAGACTGTAATTCTATACTCTACATAGTTTGTTCATCACTACCTCGAGTAGTATATTGATTAATTACATTGTGATTTACCTGGTTGTTAGCTCATGAAAACCATATTCCTTCTTCTAGGTGACCTCGTTTAGGAGGTCGATTACTTTATTCAATATATTCTTGGAGTAACCATGTCAAATCGCATTGTCTTGGGCATTCTTTAGTTGAGTACACTTAGTAATGGTATGCTCATTATCTTGGTGGAACAGATAGTATTTGTTAAAGTTTCATCAAGTAGGGTTGCTCCCCATCTTCTTCGGTTAAGCAAAAGTGCCACGAGGGTGCTAATGTTGATAGAGGATTTGTATAGGCTTTCAGGGATCTGCATAAGAGAAAACATATGATATCGAGGACTTTAGAGATGCAAGGAAAGTTGAAACACTCCAATCAAAGTAATAATAATAATAATTTAATAATAAAATTTATTTAGGTCATGTTGTTATAAAACACATCCTAGTAAGAAAAAAGTTTTCAATTTATAAATTTTAGAGTAATTTCAAGTTTATTTAAATTTTGTCTTATAGAATAAATATCTAAATTAAGGTTCTCGATAATATTTTCAGTAACTCTTATTATTTATAATCATAAAATAGAATAGTTTTATTTTACAAATAAAGTATATATATTTTATTTTATATTTACACTATATCTTCCTATATTTTTAATCCCTTTCTATTTTCATATTATTCTTTATTTTTATTTTATTTTTTTCCCCAATCTTCTTGGATCCACTACCCTAAATTCTAAAATAATCTATCTATCTTAAACCCTTTTGTCTACTATCTTCCTCACCGCCACAATCATTCTCCCCTTATATTCTTTTCCTCTCTTAGTCCACTCTTTTTTCCTTCCCTCATCTTACAGTCTCTCTCACCCCTTTTAAAAACAAAAACAATCAAACCTCCCTTAGTTTTTTTCTCCCTTTAGCTGCCATCTACTTTTTGTTGGACCCCATACCTCTTTTAATTCTTTTCTCTCTCACTACCTCACCCTTCAATCTCCCTCATTCTGTCTCAACTCACTTTCTCATCATCTCTCATCCCCATCCCCTACCACACCCTACCTATTCCCATTCCCTCTCTTGCCTCATTCATTCATCGAACCCTAACCCCTTTATTTCCTCTCTTTCTCTAACTGTAATTCCCCATTCACTGGACCCTACCCCCATTTCCCTCCTTCAATCATCAACCACCTCTCTACTCCCCCCAAAACCTCTCTCATTAGATATTAGAACCATATACCACTCTCGGATTCTCTTCATCATTTTATTTCCTAGACATCAATGAGTTTTTGGTCATTGTTCGAAGCTATTCTAGTAAAGTTATTTGTTACTAAATGTTTTCAATTTTCGTAAGATAAGGTATAATTTTTTATTTTATTGTTTTCTAATAAGATTATTACTCGGCGACAATTTCATGTCTATCAGTTATTCCTTTTCTCGGCCATATTTCCAATAAGTCAACTCAGTCACTTCCTCGATATCGTATACATATCTGTTGTTTTAATTTCCTCCTTTATTTTGATAAATAATTATAGTGTTAGTAATAAGTTATTGTTATAAAGTACATAATATACGATATTGCATTATTTTACATAGAAGCTATATATTATAAATTATGTCACATATTATCTAGTACTATTATTAATATATATGGAAGTTTTCTATTATAGATTATGTCATACGTTGTCCTGTATTTCTATCATTTATAGAAGTGAAGTTGTTTTACTGTCTTTTGTTAGTTATGGAAACTATATTGATACTCGTATTATATATGAATTTTTTTCAATTATTGATTTAGCTTACAATGATTCCATTCTCTTATATTATGCCTTGGATTTATTATTGTTGTCATTATTATTAAATTATTTTTATTACGATTATTATTATCATTATGTAATATATGGTATTAAGAGTGCAGTATGTTCAGTTCAACTTCCATTTATTAGTATGCTTTTCTTCTATATCTGTATAGGAATTATAGTGTTTTTTAATAATATACGTATTTTTTTTATTATATTAGTTAGCAAGCTATATGTTTTAATATCCTTATTATATAATTACTATATATTTCTCTTCCATATACCCTTATGATATGAGTAAATAAATAGTATTATAAATATAAATATGTTAATTTTTTACTCTATTGTATTATATATTACCATTATATTATTTCCAATTCCTATCTTTGGATAATGAATCAATTCGATTAATTTTACTTGAAACAATTGAATTATAAAGTAGATGTATTAACAAATAACAGGTTAATAAAATATCCATGAGTAACATTTAAGTAGAAACTTAGTTATTGATTATTTGAAAATTAATGTGTATATTTGTTGTTATGTCCTGAAACGGCAAAGTCGTAATAATCCTATCATACAAACTATTCTAAGATAGAAACTGACCTTATAGCAGCTATCTTATACTTGATTTACACAAAATGTCCACAACTAACTCGCTTTGAAATAAATAGTTTATAAATTAAACATGTTAATTAACTATGTAATTATATAAAAAAAAAACATATTTACACTAAATAATTTGAGCATGTTTACAAGATTTAGTAGCCTAATTATAATCTACTTGAGTAATACATTGAGTAATACATAAAGTAATACTAAAAGCTTTAAAAAAAAAAAAACCAAACTTGAGAGTGTATCTAATTCGTCAATTTTTATATCCTCACTCTTTAAGATCCAGCAGTTACTAGCTTTAAAGTAGTTATATGGTCACTTCTTAGCTAGCACCTACAATAACATCCATAGGAATGTAAGCAATTAACTGCTTAGTAAGTTGGAACGTAAACTTAAAACTATACATCAAACACAAACAGGGTTATCAACCAAATTAGTTAAATGCAATGCATATACAAGCAAATGCTTAATCTGGATTAAAGAGTTTTCATATTATGCAATAGCTCACGACTAAATCTAACTTGTGCAATAAAGATACCGCTCCTCTCACGACTACCTTTGAACCATTGACTTCACCCTTGCCGTGACCTCCTCACTTCTCACTTAATTCAACTAAGGATGAAGAAGGGACCTATTATGCTATCCAACGCTATCCTTTTCGAATGAGTCAGTATTTGGCTAGAGAACCCTAATATTTCCCTTAATGGGTTGCTATATAAGTCTGATTTAGAATTATAAATCATATATTTAATTAGATTCGGTTTAAGGTATTCAATCATTTCAAACAAATTACATAAATACAAGCTAAAGTAGTAAACTAGAATCATATCATCAAATTAAAAAACAAGTACATATAAGTATGCATACAGTCAACTATTTAACAATCACAATCAAGTATAATCTCAAGCCTCTGAATACTATAAATTAGTATTCCGAAACATAGTTACGTATTAATCTCAACTTACTTAGACTCCTCGCTTACTTACTCAAGGTACAACTCGCACAAGCCATCATCAATAATTCTTATAATACAAATGTTGTCTTGGTTTCCACATAATTTCCATAGGTAGGTTTTATTCTGCAATTCTCATTATTATCTTCAGTTTGGGGTCTTATTATACCTAATTATTCAAGTTTGTAAATCTCTTACAATTATTCTTAATTTAAGTTAGGTTCTGATTCAGTTTTCGAATCGGTTTTTAAATTAGGTTCTAATTTAATTTCCGATTATGGGTTTTATACGTGAACCCTAAGAACTCGCTTCAAATCATTATATGAAGTTAATCACATTTCACTTAAGTCTCCTAAATCTCCGTTTTGGCTCTTAACTAATGTTCTAATCGGTATGGTACACTATATTCTTAATTAAACTACCGAATTAATTCTCGATATAAGAATAACCTATATTTTTCATATAATTTTGTAAATTCACCTTCTAAATCTGATTTATATTACATTTCTAATATTATAATAATATTAATTTTTACTTAATATTTTCTACCCATTTAATTCCTAAATACACATATTATGTATTATTACATATTATACACTTATATCATCTATCTAATAATTCTAACACTACATATATCATCCCTCATCATCCAATAACATATCAAATGTCTAATTATCCTAAATAAAAAATTATATCTAATTAACCCTAAATTAGGAAATTAATTTAAAATATACCATTTACCTACATATTTAGTATATATTATGCATAATACATACAACTAATGCCTTAAACTCCAATAAAGCTACGAAAAATATTTTATACTCAATAAATTATAGTTGTTATATTCTAATCATAAGAAGTACTAAAATGGTTTAATATATATTATTTTTTGAAATATCAATTTTAGGTCCAATTTTGCTAAAAATTAGCTTAAATTAGGTAAATGACCAAATAAAATTACAAGATTCAAATTGAATATTCCCAAAATCATAACTAATCATTAGAAGTCATTAAAAATCATATTCATTAAGGAATTTAATTGAAAACCTATTATTTCTTTCATATGAAAAATAGGACAGATTCAAAAAAAGTAATTTTAATAAATACTAAGTGCATATTTTATCAAAATTTATTTTTATGTAAATTAAATATATCACATAAGGAATATGTACACAAAAAATTAGCTTAAAATAACATTGTTTGCTATTTTTGAAAATTTATACAAAATTCATTGGAATCAAGCATATTTTTAAGGAACTTATATAAGAACTTCTAATTTTAATAAAATGGTTTAATATTCGAATTCTACATTCAAAATTAGCTAAAGAAACCAAATTTCATAATTTTTCATGCATATTTGATATTTTTAGTAAATTAAATAAATTCGAAAGGGGAATTGGAATTTACCAATTGACGAGCCTCCAACCACCAGTGGTGGCTCCACCATTGTCGGAACTACCAAGCAGTAGATTTTCTATCAGGTAGTAGTGGTCATTTGTTTTTAGGTGCTTATCGAGTGTAGGTTCTATTCATAAGCCCTAATTACACTATAATTTGTTAACTTTTAGTAAAATTGTTTTCTCTCCTTTTCTCATCTCTTCCTAAATTTTTCTAGACTCTAAACTAACTAAAATGAATTTTGGAAGAAGGTTTGGTATTTATAGAAGAGATTTAGGATTTTTCTTGCAATTTAGTATGGACAAGTGTTCTTATCCCTTATTTTTTTTCAATTTTCATTTGGCTCAATTTTATTGGTTGTTATTTTATCTTTAATTCTTAGCATACCATACCCCTATTCTAGACATTTTCATACTTTTTCTAATTTTTTTTAATTATTTATGAATTTTCTTTAATTATCTAGTATTATTTTAACATATTTTGGATATTTTAAGTAAATTCGTATATTTTTACCTACATATAAATATATATATATATATAGTACAAATAGATACTCCTAAATACTATTTATGTTATTTTATGATTTTTTGTGTACATATAAGTTATCTCTATCGATTAATTAATTACCGAAACTCATTTTATACGTTTCCAATAAATAATAAGTAATATATATAATTTAATATTATAATAATTAATCATTTTATTTCTTATTTTCTTAAATCCAAACTTATAGGATCGCTTTTACTAACATTCTTAACTTTATTATAAAATTTGGGCTTAATCAGACAACTTACTTGACCGCCTTAAATTTCACAAATTGATTACCTAATTGTAGGGCTTACACTTGTTCTTAATTTCTAATAGATTCGTACTGTTTATCAAGTTCTTTATTTATTGGGTGGTTTGTGTTTTTTTGTGTAGGACTTGTAGTTTTGGAGTTTCAATTGATTGTCGAGAAGTTATACCAGATACATGGTGATTAATTGTTGCTTGTGCTTGTTATAACTTAGAATATAATCGAACTAATTCATATACGACCTAATTGACCTTAACTATTGGTTGTGCTTGACCCGCTCACACTAAGAACCCATAATGACAGATCCTTAGAGGAATAATTGCTTATTATACGTGATGATTCCTTAGTGGACTCATATATGGGATGATGCAACTAGAATATTAAGCTTCTGGACTCTAGACTTTAAGCGTAAGGAACTTAAAGGAAAACTTATATTAAATCCATCTATATATGTGGACAAGAATCATGGTATGGTGGGTTCATGAATACCTCTTTATTGGTTATTGGCCAAAATTAAAGATAACCAAACTACTGTTTGCTTATATTTTGTTATAGCTGTATTATGTGCATGTGTATGTTTTGGGCTTGGCATTCGTGTATGTTTGTGCATTTGTACTGGGTTTTAACTCCTTCTTTTATTTTTACAACTATAGGTTAATTCGATAAATTTACAATAAATATGGAAATTGCTATCACTAGTTGGGAAAGAGAGACAGTTAGTTTCGTATATTGTAAAAGATCAAGATCTAATTATTAAACATATTTGTGGTTGAAGTAACTCGCTTGTGAGTCACTCAAATTGATGTACTTAGAGAATTGTAGTTTTATATTTGATAAGCGATTATTTCAAGTTATTTTGGAGATTGTAGTTGGTTTTAGAGATTTATCATATTCCTAAATAGTAGGGACACGTGGTGGGTTATGGTGTCCTTAGGTTCCGAGGCATTATAAAAACAATGAATATATAATCATAAAGAGTCTAATGTTGCAAATCTTCTACCAGAGGGCTTTAAGGATATTTATAAGCTTAGGAAAGATGGATATGGTAGGTTTTTCTTTCAACTCTTCGAATCTCTAGCTATAATATAGTTGATTATGGAAAGGATCCTTAAGGTGTGATCTATTATCATATTTAGCCAAAGCACTTCTTGTCACTCATTAAATAAGTAGACCACAAGCTAACTTTGGACTTGAGGGCCCATAGTAGAATGCACTTCTAACATATGCATATTAAAGTGTAGAAGACCATAGTCCGAAGAGTTTGGTCATTGAGGAAGTGATTAAGGATGCTTATGTTGTACTTCTAAGAATAGTTTGTGCAGCCAACCTATAGCTAGGATCTATTGTCATACTTATAGAGGTGTGATCTTGTAAAACCTTAAAAAAATAAAATAAATAAAAGGGACTAGTGAACTAAGGTATAAATAAATAAATAAATATATATAAAGGGGAGGATTGAGAAATATCAACAAACATTGAAGGTCGGTATTGCTTGTAATTGACTAGAATAGTAAGGGCACAATAATCTTTTAAGAGATTTAATACCCTAGTACTCCCAAAGCTTTTTCATCTTCCCATAACCCTACCCTTACCTCAAAAGAAACTTTCATTGTTTTCCTCATAAGAAAAAGGAAACCCTCAAACCCTTAATTAGAATCAAAACTCTAATATGGAATCACGAGATTAAAGGAGAAAAATCAAAGGTAAGTCTTTATTTAGTGATTCCATAACAAGTTCAATCGATTCTTGGATTGAAAATTTATACTTTCTTTAAGGCTTGGTGACATATAAATTAAGGATCATACTTTTATGGTCTAAATCATCAGAAAAAGAAAGGTGGTGACAAGTTCAAATCCTTACAGTAAGTTTTGATCCTAAACCCTTATTTATTTAAATTTTCAAGTAATATTATTTAGAGACATTTATTTTGGGATTAGTAGTGTAAAGGATGTAAAAAATTTTCGTTTTAATCCATTGGCTGGTGTTTGGAGATGGTGTAGATTGAGTTTTTGGTGAAGAGAAAAATAAATAAATAAATAAACGTCTTTCCCTCAATTTTTAATCTTATGGGTAGGTTAAAAATATAGAACAATATTCAATATAATTCCAGAGGGTTATTTTTAAGTTTAAAATATTAAGTACTTAAATCCAAATACTATAGTTATAAGTTATGATTTTAGTTTTTAATTAAGTATCGATGTGTAACAACTTTTTATATAAATGTATCAGGTTAAGTACCAGTAATGACATGACTCATGAGATATAGTTGTAAACCCCATGAATTTAAGTTTTTGGGTATCGAAACAATTTAAGTATTTTAGGTAATTACCCTAAGTTAATAAAGTCGATAAATTTAAAATTGATTAAAATTTTAAATTTGAACATAATACGAATGAAAAAAACATTAAAATTTTTTATTAAAACCTTAATCATGTACAAAAATTCTAAACCCTATATATGCTTAAATACTTGAGATTAAACTCAAACTTAACAAAAACCCTAAAACTATAAACCTAAGTGTATAAAACGAATAATTATATCCTAAAAGTATTAAAACCTTAATTGAATGCGATTATTGACTAATATGCGTAATCGCATAAAATTATTAACAAATGAATAAAGACAATACCTAAATATTATAAACATAATGGGTAATAATTTAATTAATAAAATTATGAATATTATTTCATAATTATTAAGTCTATAATTTTCCATTTAGAAAATTAACTTTTTTATTCTTAATTTTTCTTTTTCCCTTTTTCTTTTTTTCCTATTTCCTTTTCCCATGTTCTTTTTTTCTCCTTTGCTAGACAATTTATGGTAGCCCATGTGTTTGAAATGTTTGGTTAGGATTAGAAGGATAAAGCAAGGGGTTTAATCAACCTTATCTAATATCTTATCTCTTGTTATTATTTTGTTAAATAGTATTTTTAATGTATTTATTTTGTTAACTTATATGTACTCTTGTTATATATGTAAAATTTTGTAGAAATACATATATTTAGGGAATATGAAATATAGTTGATTTTGTAATTTCTTTTCTTTGTATTAAAGTATTTGTACATATAATTAAAGTTATATACATGTTGTTCATTTTATTTCTTGTACATGTATATGTATGCGCCTATGTATATATATACACAACTATATGCATATATATATATATATATAATAGGATCAAATACATATAAATATATGGTATATTTTAAAATACATATGGTTATACATATATAGCATGTATGATTGTTATTTTTTCTCCTTTTTATATATATAGATATGTATATGCATTCCTATATATATATATATATAAATACAGTACATAATTATATATATATAGTATATAGTATACTTAGGTGTATGGTATGAATTTATATATGTATTTATATACAAATAAGATAAAAAAAAAGTATACGAGTATATGTATAATTATAAAAAATACATATACCAGTAGTATGGTATAGTATAAGTATGTGTATACACCTAAATAGTATATTTACAATATCCTAAAATACTGATTTATTAAATAAGTGATATAATATATATATATATATATGTGTATGCCGTAGGTTTAAGAGAAAGAATTAGGTTAATTTACAAAATTTAATAAAATATAATAATAGGTATATATATATTAAGTAAAGTTACAAAATAGGAAAAAGTGGGAAATATGGAAAATTCATTAAAAAATGACAAGTGGAACACTTCTAGGATGCCACATCAATACCCTATAATTTTAATTAAATTCTTAATTAATAATAATAATAAAATAATTAATTAATTAAGAAATTATTAAAGTAACAAAAAGTGAATTAAATAAGTATTTGACCTAAAAATAGTATAATAAGTAAATTGCTATAAAATGTACTTAAAAATAATAAAATTACAAAAATATAAAATTTAGATATTTATTAAATTATAAATATATAAAGAAAACCTTAAAATAATAATTTATAATTATTTAAGTCAAAATAATAAAATTTGTAATATTTTAAAACTATAATGAAAAATGTGGGTTATAATGACCAAAATGGACCCTGTTACGTGAAAGTAAATTCGAAAACGATAAAAATCAACTATAAGTTCATAAAAATTGGAGTTAAAACAAAAAAGTTATGCGTGACTGAAAATTTAAGACAAACCAAGAAAAATAGATAAAATATTTAAGTTAAATATGTTTATACCATATTTAGGTTATAGTAGGAAACTAGGCAAACAATGATAGATATTTAGTTAACTGAGGAACCTAATTTTCTAGAAGACTTATAAGTTTTATTATTTTTTAGGTATTTGATTATCAAGTTCTAGAGATCCTAAAAGCTTAAAGAGTAAGTATTAACTCAGGTGAGGGAGTTCTAATGATCTACTATTTGCTTGTTGGTTGATGTTATGTGTTGATTGTTGATTGATATTAATCATTTGTCAAAGGATCAATTGCTTTGCGTGCAATCATCTGTATGCTTACTTTCTTAAATCGATAAATATAAATATTTTATCAAAATAACTTGTTATATTTGTCGCATATTTATGGCTTAAGTGATTTACTGATGAAGAGTGTTAGTTTTGCATATTTTAAGAAAAGTATTTTTGGAAAGATTTTTTTCTAATCCTAAACATATTTTAGTATGATTTTTGTGAGGGCTTATAGTGCCTGTGAATGATATTTTATTGTTAAAGTAAAGCCAACATGATATCTCTAATTGATTGTGAGAGGAGTTGCCTAATTGTGCCCATAGGGTCTTAAATATATTTTAATAGCGAGAGAACTCGCTTTGTTGTGCCTAAGGGACTTTAGACATGGTGGACGCCCTAGTTAGGGTTCATCTATTTGTATTGATATTTCTTTCTTGGTTAAAGTAATAATCGAATGTCGTCTGGTAGGACAATGTCCCCAAGTAACCTCATACGGTTAAGGTGAGGTGCTTCGCATGGGTAAGTACAGAGGATAATTGGCGTGTAGACAACGTAAATTTACTCCTTCCATAGTTCTAGACTCTTATGGATGTGTTGCTTGAATTCATTTCGCGTATAGATAGATTACATGTATACAAATAATGTTTGATAACTTGTTTGAATGGTAGTGATGAGGAAAGAACTCATTGAGTTATGATTTACTTATTCTCCTATAGTTTCTTGTGTAGGTTACTTCAAGCAAGGGTTTGGGGAAAATCTTGAGAGTAAAGTACAAATCAAAGATAAGTTTGATAATGTTAAAGTTAATTGAAATGTGTTTAGTTGGTACAGAAATAATTTATGTAAAAATATTTACATGATAGGATTGTGTATAATTTAGTATTTCTCGTAAATTATCAAGTTGTTTTACCTTGTCTTAATATTTGGTAGGGGATACCGATTTTTTGCAGTTTTAAAGAATTGTAGAATATTGAATATCCATAGTTATTTGTATTTTATGATGAATTAATAAAATAATAATCTAAAATCATAGTAATAAATTAATTAGAGTCTTATAATCTCTAACTTGCAAGATAGTTTTTGTATTATAGGTGTACATGTGATATAACAAGCTTTAGACAATTCTACTAGACTCCCTTTATAACCACAATAATAGTTGTTTTGGATTCTAGGTACGGGAAACTTGCTTATGTTTGTGGTGTTAGGCTAGTAGTATAATGGGGTTAAATAATTATTAGACATTAAATAAATGTGTATTACCTGTGCTTAGCTCAGCCTATGGGATGAGGGGACCAAACCTTAGGGTAGCACTTCGATGATCCTTGCGTGAAGATATCCTAATTGGAGTTTTGCTTGGAAACGATCCAAGTAGATTTAGGTTATTATTTTGATACTTAGGTATTGGGGAGGACCTGCACAAATACTATATGGTGTATATAGATATATATTGTTTGATTAGAGTCATGAGTTACTCTAAGTTTAAAGTTAAATGCATATGACTTTAAACTGCATTGTATGCAGGCCTAAAAATAAAAGATAATAAATTAGTGGTTGTTGCATATTCATACTTGTTCCATGTGTGTGATGTCATCATTATGGTTCGCTCATGCGCATGTGATTGTGTATTTTGTATTAAATTTCGGTTCATCTCGTCCTAAATTTTTTAAGTATAGGTACTTGAGTACAAATTTTAAAGTTAGATGGCTATGTATTCAATCATCGAGTTATTGGGTTGGAGAATAGTGACTAGAATGAAGAAGGTAATTGAGTAGAATTAATAAAAGTTTTATTGTATAAATTAATAAATTCTCATTTAGGATTTTATTACTTTTATTTAGTGGTCATATTGATTTTTTTAATGATTAAATTTTATTAAAATTATTGGAGATTGCAATAAGTATTTTGGAGATTTTAGTAAAAATTTATGCTTGATGTGTCGATAAATGATAGGAACATGTGGTGGGTTATAACATCCTAAATTCTAAGGCATTACAGATCTTATCATATTTTTCCAATGCATCTCTTATTCATCTTCGTATAGGTAGATTATGGGCTAACTTTAAACATAAGAACCTAGGGCGAAATGCCCTACTAACACATGCATATCAAAGTGTACAAGACCAAAGTTTAAGGATATTGGTCATTGAGGAAGTAACCAAGAACGCTTATGCTATACTCTCAAGAATAGTTTAAAATTAGTCACCCTATAGATAAGATCATGAGGTGCTGCCATGTAGCACTAACTTTTGGCTAATAAAATTGGCTTAAAGCCTAGACAATTTGTCATCTTAGTCTTTGCTTTGAAATACTTAAGCCTCTTCTTTGATAATCTTAATTGCACTATAAGATTTCATTGTAAATTAAATACATGTTGAAGTGCATAAAATAATCATCAAAGTATATCATAATAAATGAAGTTCATATTAAAGATGAGTATCTTGATATTTAGTAAGCACACTAATAGCTCACCTAACCTAATAATTAGATTAAAAAAACAAAGAGTTATTTATTGTAGAGGAAAGAATTCATTAGGCAATATATTCCACATGAATATATATATGGTGTATAAGTGTTAATCATGTCAAACATGTAGTAGTGATAGTAAGTAATTTCAAAGGAAACATTAAGTACTACCTATGTTGTTATGTATTCCAGCATGATACATACATATGCACTTAAGTATATGCTTATAACATATATTACCTAATGAATTTTTTCTTGCAAATATTAACAATGAAACATATGATGGAGTTATGGCAAAAAAGGTAAAAAAAAAAATTTGCATAGATGGAGCAATCGAATAGAGTATGACATTAACCAATCTACAATCTATTATGACAACAAGTGAACTACATAATACATACTTAATACACAAGGCGTATCTGGGTAGGAGCTAAAATGGACTCAACTCTCCAAGCCTAGGAGAAAAATTATTATAAAGAAGGAATGTACATATTATATGTATCTTTTACTTTTAGAAAGCAAATCTTAATATCATTCCAAATAGGCCTTCCCCTTTCTACTGCTTAGCTGTGTGGTTCGGTATCCTTTCCTACTGATGTAAGAAAGATTCATTCTAGTTAGTCAAGCTTTAAAGATTTAGGAGGTTGTAATTGTATCTATTAAATATAATGAGAATTTAGGTTGAAGTAAGTGCTTAACAAAAGTTAAACCAACATGTACCTGTAATGTATAAGTTGAAAAAATAAAGAATTTCATAATATGTAATGTAACAATCGAATAACATGAAATTTATATAATATTTATATGATAATGGTAGTTATTAAATAAAAAACTAATTCTAAGTTTGTAAATTCTTGTATTCTCTATATCAACCTATTATATATTATGAGCATTTTCTCCAAATTTCAAAAACTATCAATAAGTTAAATATGTAATTATGAGGTAAGGATAAAATGTCCTCCGTTAATAACAATACAGATGTGAGATAACTTAATAGGAATGCAAACTAGTAGCTTTTAAAATAAAAGTGCAATTTGAAAGTAAAATTAACAAATAGTTGCACAATTTTAAGGTTAGTAAAATAGGTAATCCAAATACAAGATACCCTTTGATTAGTGGGCATTTATACTCTTAGTTCTCATTAGTTTTGAGTTCTTATTTTTGTGTTTCGAAATACCACTTATTTATTTTTAAATCATATCAAATAATTTTCTAAAAAATGATTGTGTAGTCTTATAATCAACAAAATATAATTGTTTTATTCCCTAAAATCACTAAATTGATAATGTGGTATGGATGTTCTGATTATTAAGCAGCTTTTAATGTCTCAATTCTCAAATGTCTAAACCACCTATTTGTTGTGCTTCTTACACCACCAATTTATTCTCTATTTTATCTTTATTAGATTTTGTATGTTCGTTTTCTATTTCTTATGAAATATTTATCGAACAAACTTACGGGCATACTTTTGAGGAAGTTCTTTAAATCATTAAGTCGATTGATTTCATCTTCATTAACAAATTAATATTATGAATCCTTTTTAAAATTTTATTTCGAAAATTGTCTTACATTAGTTAGTCAATAATAATATGGAAAGTATTGTTATTAATAATAAGATAGAAAATACAAAAAGAGAAAAAAATAAATTCATATAGGAAGAAACTAGAATGAAAGAATTAGAAAGAAGGTAATAGAGGAAAAAGTTAATCAACTTCCTTATCTAGATAAAAGAAAAAGAAAAAGGAAAGAACAAAAGAAATGGGATACTTTTTAAAATAATATTTAAAAATATTTTTGAATTGCCCTCAATAAGGAAATAAGAATTAGAAGAAAAATAAAATAGTAGGCAATAATTAATCTATTTTTATTTGATTAGATAAAAAGTTGAAGAAAAGAATACAAGGATACTTTTGAAAGTAATATATGAAAAATATTTTTTATTAGTCAATTACTTATCTCCTTAATAAGAAAACAAGAATTTAAGAAAAGGCTATTGTTCATCATTTTATTCTTTTAATCACTCCAATTCGGAAGGAAAAAATGGTAAATTCAAATATTTTATTTACTTGTGCTTTCCTTTCTTTTTAATTCCCCCTATTTTTAAATAATAAAAAATTATCAATTCATAGTACTTTGTTTGCTCCTTTCTTTTTTTTTAGTACAAATAATGAGTAAGGGGAAGTATGAAAAAAAAAAAAGCACTAATGGTCTAGTGGTAAAATAGTACCTTGCCATGCTACAGAGTCAGGTTTGATATCTACTATAATATATATATAATAAATAATGAGTAAGGGATACTAGTAACATGCTACTCTATAAATGTAGTCAATAAATATGTTTAGAGAGTTACTTAACATAACCCAATATAAAAAAAAAGTATTTATGAAGAATTAAACTAATTTAGTAATATAGTAATGAAATTTACCGGTTAGCATCATATATAGAATATTAATACGATCTGTTACTTGTATATTTTTTATAAGATTTTGTAAACATGGTATCTTGTTTATAAAAAAAAAATTCTTTATATGAAAATTATTATTGTTTGATGGATATTTTACTTGCAAAATCTTGAATGTTTAGAACCACAAATCAATTCTCTAATATGAGCAAAATCTTAGATCACAATTTTATATGATACTAGATATATAAACAACTAAGTTGCAGTTCCCAAAATAAAGGAAATATAATGTTTGTTAAAATGGTAGAGCCTTTTTAATTTTCATGATCTAATTTACTAGAATTTAGTCAACTTACTTAAAGTGATAAATATGATGTATATAAAATAAAAACCGTCAAATAAATAAAATTCATTAGAATTAACTTTAAATGTTTATGAGATAAAATATATAGTATTTCTTTGAAGAGCAATTAAAGGGTTTTATTGATCAAAAGTTATTTTTTTTCAAAAATAAAAAGTTGTAGCACCAAAACCAATTTTTTGTACTCGAATATTTAGGTTATCATTTTGGTGTTATATGAAAATTATGTTAGGGTGTAATATATGTCTATCGATTTAAAAAAATATATATATATTATTACAAATTATATAAAAAAAATTATCAAAATATAATATCGCATATTAAAGATACAACATTACTATTTATATTATATGTTACATTAGTACATTTGTGTACCGGTATCTAGATGCGACATAGGTATAAATGGATGTAATATAATTATGGTACACAAATGTACTATAACATATGTATTTTATTATTGTTGTATTTTGAATATGTGATATTAGTAAAAATAACTTAAAAATGCAATATAATAATGATATTTTGTAATTCTTTTAATCTAATTTGTATTTGTTTAATATTTATTAATTTTAATGGTAAACATATAAATTTCTCAATTATGTCAAATATAGGAAAGTTAGCTAACAATGTATTTTATATCTATATATTTATACTATTAATAAAAGAGAGGACTGAATTATTATATAAAATCTTTGAATTGAAAATCATTATACGAAAGAAATTTTCATTATTATTTTTTCTCTCTCTCCTTGTACTTTTTCTTCTTGACTCAAATCCAAACAACATGATTAATTATTAAATTAAATGCAAATAAAAAAAAGAACTAAAATTTGATGTTACTTTACTTTACCATAAATAAATGTCATCTTAAAATAACGATTAGCATGTGCCTCTCATGCGCAGAAGCCAAATGGTTTTTCCGGATTCCACAGCTTCATTAACACGAACCTCGCGCCACCTTCTACAGAACTTTCAGTTATCAACAGTACTCTCTCTCTCTCTCTCTCTCTCTCACACTCTCCAGCCAAATTCAAATATTCCCTTTTCATCAGAAAACCCTAACTTAAAACCCTAATACATTCATGGATGCCAGTGCGGCCAAGGAAGAGCCAGAGGACTTTACTGAGAACCAAACACTTAACACTGCCGTTACGCCTATCTATATAAGTAGCAGTGATAGTGACAGAAGTGGAACTACCACTGATAGTAACGACGAGTCCAGTAGCAACCATAATATCAACAAGAAGCGCAAGAAGATGAAAACTTTGCTGGAAATAGACGGTGTCTCGTCAATGAAGAAAACTAAGAAAGAGGAGGATACGCCCGTGTTGGGGAAGCAATTTTCTATCATGGAGGCCGTGCCATTGTCAGTGGAGGTTGCATCACCGGATGCAAAAGCCATGCAGGCCATCCGGCGGTTTAAGCAGTTTTGGAAAGCAGGGGATTATGAGGGAGGAAAAGATATCGCTGATTTGGCTTCTCAATCAGGTATGAGTATATATGGCTTCGTAACATTGTAAAGTCAAGTCATTTTGTTCGAAAAGATGCGTCTTTTTCGCTATGAATATAAGCTTGAATGCATTATCTTTCATGTGTCTTATCTTTGTGTATATGCTATGGTTTAGGAAGAATTAATACGATACTAATTAAGCTTGATCAATCAGCTGAGGATGCATGGCTTCTCTCCCTGGGCAGTGGATGAGTGGAAAATCTAAGCTAAATTAGCAATATTTTAAAGAAAATATTAAATTTTTCATGGAATAACTTTAACAAGTTTTCAAAGTTCGGGGTTATCTTATAATATGGATTTTTGCTCTCAACGCTCAATTAATCTCTCCATGAAGAAAGCAAGGTAGTGCTTATTTTGATGTGGCATTCTCTTTCAAGCAGTGAAGTGAGAGGGAGAAACAATGTCTCTTTTCACGTCAACTTCTTCCTTCCTAGTAAGACTACCAATTCTGGGGTCTAAATAGATCAAGCTAGCTCACAAGCTTCTTAAACTCGACTTGAAGTTTACTTGAGTTTTCACCATGTTTGCACAAGGGGTGTAGCACAAAAAATATATTTTCTTGCCACTACAATATATGTAGTATAAAAGCACTGACAAAATATATATGATAGATAGTATAAGCAACCAAGGCACCACACAGTACTACATATGACTGCACTTATATATGGACATTCTAAACTATTGTACTATGCCCCACTCTACGCATCTTTCTCTATTTTCTTACTTCACTTTGTTCATTCTATCACTGACTCACTCGTAACTCTCAGCAACTTTAATTCTCTCACATGACTTCTCAGTTTAGTCATAACTCTCACTTCTCTCAAGTACACTTAGTAACCTAACCCAGGTTCCTATTCATATGGTAAAAAGTAACAGCTACAAGCACAAGATACTTGTCACAGATTTTTCATATCTTCAAGCAACAAAGTTTGACTTCTGTTTTTAGATAATTTTAGACAGAGAAAAGAAGCGTAGATGAGAGTAAAAAACAGTGAAAATGTCTTGAGGAGGGACAGAAATGGGGAGAGTAAATGCATCAGTGATTTTTAACAATCCCCTCTTGATGACTACTCTCTTGATTTTGATATTATTTCAAGCTGCATCTGCTGAAAATTTTGTTGTGCTTAAGCTTTTTGTAAATATGTCTACAACTTGGTCTCCCTTTTGACATGATATATACCAAATATCTCCTTGCAATACTTTTTCCTGAAGATAATGGTAGTGAACCTCAATATGCTTGGTCTCAGCATGAAACTTCGGATTTTCAACTGAGTACATTGCAGAGAATATCACAGTTCATCTTCACTTGATAATTAATGGTTTGGTGAAGATCTTTCAAAAGTTGTTGCAACCAATTGCGTTCTTATGCTGCAGTTGCTGCTAATTTGCACTTTGACCTGGTACTTGACGATGAGACCATTGGTTCTCCCTTGCTACACCAACAGTACACCATTACCAAGACTGACGATGAAACTGGTTCTCAATCATCTCGTGTTGTGATCTCCAGCATAATCTGCATGTATCCAATCAATCTTTGTGGTACATCTTTCTTATACGATATACCATAATCAATGGTGTGCTTCCCATACATTAATATTGGCATAAACAATCTTCCTTCTTTGATGCCCAAGAGCTTAGCCCAGTGTGAATGCATAGCCTGCATGTGCCATCCATTCCTCTTCTTGTTGATCTTTCTGCTCCAGCAATGGATGATCCTATTCCGTTTTCTACACAAGTTCCTCCTGCACTACATTATTCTTCTTCTTCGGGTTCCATTCTTCGCACAGCTTGCATGTGAGGCTTTTTAGCATTCTACCTGCACTTGTTTACAACTCCAACTGTAAACAAAATATGCAACATGCTGCTGGTTCCTCTCTTTCACAAGGCTCCACCTCTTCAACTATAAGGGAAGCTTCAAGTTCCCATACTTCTTCGCTTCCAGACTCTTTGGGGTGATGTCATTACGTTCTCTTCAACTAAATTCAGACAACATTCATGATTGTACTATTATATGTCAATCGTAGCATTTAATCCCTTCACATCCTTTGTATGAATCTTGGGCTTGTTTTATTTCCCCCTTATTGAGAAGTTCATTGTAGACTTCCAGTTTGTTGCATACCTGTCATCACTGATTGTTTGGTTGACCACTGCTTGACTGTGTAGCTCCTCAATGTTTCTCTTTTCCTTGTTTATTGAAATGTTCTGTCTCATACTCATTTATCAAGACTCCAGATGTATCTATATCTGGAGCTTCGTAATTAGCCAAGAGATTCTCTAGTTTGCTAAAGTTGGTTGTGTTGCTTGACATGGATTGAGATGATTATTCTTGTGAACCTAATTCTTATGACATGAATAATCTTTAGTTTCAATCTTGTTGCCATGACTGGGTTTTCATAAAACGTAATTTGCAGACAAAGTAAAATGATTATGCCGAAGGGTTTTACCCTTTTGTCTAATGCCCTTTAGTTTGGTCAATCAATTAGAATATGATAATGGGAACCTCCTCATGGCTTACCCAGCTGTTTCAGACCTCTTTCTTGATTGAGAGACAGCCACTTATGAGAGTGAGGCTATTTTTTAATCTCCATCAATGAAATGAGTTAATATATGAAAACATTAGATGAGGCTTCTGTATTAGTTTATATCTCTTGTTCCATACTTAATAGTCTGCTGTTTTTTTGGGGGGCTTGGCAGTTGGCATGGATCGGGTCAGGATCCACCCTAAATTTCTACATTCTAATGCAACTAGCCACAAATGGGCTCTTGGAGGTACTTTAATATTCTTTGAAAATTGATGCATAATATTTGTTGTCCAATTTCTTCAATGCTAGAGCTGAAACTTTTTAGTACCTCTTGGTTAAGAAGTTTGCACAATTGTAAATTGCAGAAGTTTTCTGATTTGAATGTCTTTTTCCAGCATTTGCAGAGCTACTAGACAATGCTTTAGATGAGGTATTGACTACTAAAATTTTACAAGAAAAAGCATGTGCATTTTGACATATTTACTTTGCCATGACAATTACAATGGTGTTAGGTCATCAATGGAGCAAACTTCGTACACGTCAATCTGCTGAATAATGAGAAAAGTGCTTCAAAGATGTTGATGGTTGAAGGTAGATGTTTCTGTTGTTTTACATATGTGGCAACTGTTCTATTGTGTGTGTGTGTGTGTATATTTTGGCTATTCTCGTCTTGTTTTGTGAAAAAAGTTAGAGAAAATGCAACGGGTTTTGTTCTCAACCCTTTATTAAAAGTACAAACTGAAGTTTCAACAATCCAGCTTTGGAGGATTTTAACAGCTGCTAAACATACATACATATATTCATATATATATATATGTATTGTGGGGTGGAGTTGCTCCATTAACTCATGTGTCTATATATTATGGATCTGTCTTTTACCACATTTTTCTTGTATCACCAAATGATCTGTAATTATCTTGTGAAGTAACTTTTGGAGAAAAATAAACAGCAGAAATACACTCATCCTCAAATTACCATGATAACAGAAGAAAGTGCTTGATTAATCCTTTGACTGCAGATGATGGTGGTGGGATGACTCCTGATAAAATGAGACAGTGCATGTCCCTCGGGTTTTCTGCCAAAAGCAAGAGTGCAAACACAATTGGACAATGTGAGCTGCATCTTCTTGTATAAGTTATAATTTGTGAGCCTTTTCTTTTGATAACAAAGTTTAAGTTGGTGCAGCTGGTTCTTTTAGATGCAAATGCAGGTTGAATTGCATGTATATTTAAATTTCCCAATTTACCCTTCTTTGCAGATGGAAATGGGTTTAAAACAAGTACCATGAGGTTGGGAGCAGATGTTATTGTGTTCTCCCGCTGTTTAGAGAATAAAGAAAGAAGGTTGGTTAAGTTTTATGCCAAATAGATGGAGTTTACTTAAAAGTGCTCTTTTAAACCAATCAATGATTGCATTAGCAAAACTTCCCTTTGGACTCTCTGTTATTATTCCTAATTTTCGTATGTTAATGTTAAACTGTTGCTTATTTTAATTTTATATAGTTTCTTTTCATTCTATAATTTTGACAAGCTCAATGAAATATGTATGTATTTTTGCAGTACATCACAGAGCATTGGGATGTTGTCCTATACATTTTTAACGGCTACAGGGAAGGAAGATATAATTGTTCCAAGGGTAAAATCTTGTTTGTGCAATCTCTCAACCCTTATGGCTGTTCAATTTTCTTCTTTCAGTTATGTGCTGCAAAATGTTACTTATTTTTCCCTTGCATAAGATTTCGCATATGTGGTGTGTCTTCTTCTACTATATGGTTTTTAGATTTAGAGAAGGTGTCTTGGGATTTTTTTATCTATATTATCTAAGGGGAAAGTGGGGGTTTTGGTGTAACATGTGAAATTACCACCCCCTTCTTGCTAATAGAAAATTATTTCGTAGTAGATAATTATATACAAGGTTGTCATAGTATTGTGTTGGTAAACTAGCTAGTGCCATTGTGTTGAGCAGACTTTACCACCATGTTGCTATGAAAAGTTTTGAAGTGATTAGAAAAGTAATTTTCAATTGACACTGAAGTGCTTAAAGTGAGACAAAACTTCACTTGTATGATGCATTGGAATGATCTAATAATTAGTAAATCCCACACTCTAGAATCAATTAAGTCTAGAGGCATATGCTTTTTGTGAGACAATTGTTGGAACGGCAAGCAAGTGAACTTTCCAATGCAATGGGAGTGATGGGGACTAGTGATAGTTGTATGGTTGCAGTGGCATATAAATAAGTGAAGCTAGTTATTTAGAAAGAAAATAGACAAATGTTGTTATAGTATGGCTTGTAGTATGAGCAAAGTGTTCATTAAGTTCTCATGGTTGGCAACAATACATTTAGTCTTTTTCATATCAACAAAGTACCTTGAATTTTTGCCCTAAGCAAATCATAGGCTCTATCATTTGGCGTCATCTATCAGAAATTCACATGAAATTACTTGTATGGAGGCTACAGTCAAAAGAATTTAGAAGACATACAAGGTGAAATGGTCAAAATTCAATGTCGGTTGACTTTGGTTAAATGAAATCAAAATTATATGGAAGGAATAAGAGCATCATGGAATCAATGCTATAGGTATTGTGCGAATCATCAAAGTAGTGAAGTAGCTTATACCGAGACTCCTACCCATTTCTATAAATAAAGGCAAGAGCTATGAGGGTGTTGGAGATTGAATAGTGCTTCAAACACTCAAAATAAGAACTATAGTGTATAAGGTTGAGGTTGATGATGAATAGACACAAAATGCTTGCTAAGTGGTGATTCCATCATTCGAAGGAGTAGATCCTACTATCGGATAGCAATGACGAATTAGTGCTTCGAAGTTGAACATATGAATGTTGGAAAGGTGGTCAGCTTTGCCACAATGTGCATACAATTCATTGTGTACATTGTTTTAAGATGTTAAAGGGGCAAATACCTAGTTTAGATTGAGAAACAGTGAAGGAAGAACTGATGAAGAGGTATGGAGGATAATCAGCTACTAATCCTTTTGTTAGCCTATTGACACTTTGACAATTGGTTACAGTTAGTCGATATATAGAAGAATTCTAGGCTTTGACCTTGTAAAGCCTTGTTTTGCTGAAATTACAAATGTTAGGGTACTTTTTGGATGGTTTATGTGATGACATTAACAAGAGTTAATAATCTCACTCTTTACATTTTAGAGAAAGCCATAGAGTTAACTTTACATGCTGAAAAGGAATTTAGGAGTGGAGTATTTGTATCCCTACTCATTTGACAGGGGAATAGTGTTAAGGTTATAAGGAACTAGCACACTTCAAGTCAAACATTTCACTAAATACTATAAGTGCAATCTTATTCTTCATTAGTGTACTCTTATTCTTTACTTGTGCTACTGCAGATACGATAAACCTTTTTAAGTCTAAGGTCCAAGGGGGTAGGACTAAACTTAGTTCATTTTGCACTTTGAATTAGATGGGAGTAACTCTTACTGAAAGTACGAGAATGATAACTAGTATTCTCCACAAACTGGTTAGTTTTATAGGTTCCCTGTATGAAAGTCCCATAACTAAGGCTCAGTTCACTCTTATAAATGTTTTTGAAGTGTTCAAACACATTGGACCTTAATAGGTGGGGTAGTTGGACTAGATTAGGTGGTATTTTATATTAGCCATTAGATTGGTATAACTTCACCGCCTATCAATTGAGGCCTCTTGTATATGAGAGGATTTTCCCTTTATTTATAAATCATCTAATACATTCGAGCTCATTTCTATTTCTTGCAGAGTTTCTCTCTCTAACTTCTTTCTCTAAATAGTACGATTACTTGAGTACCTTGGTAGGAAGGATGGCTTACCTTTGTACAAGAGTGTTGGAGAGCCTAAGTGCTATACGTGATAGTCCTAAGAAGAGCCCATATGTTATAAGCAAAATCAAAGCAAAAGTTTCCTAACAAAGATGGAAGGAAAGGGTGAAGTATGTAAGAAGCCCTATGACTCTTAGGGTTGTTTGAGTTTCGGTTTGATTGAGGTGTCGAACTGAATTGAATCGCATTTGAAACAGTTTGATTTAAACTCTCACTGAATTGAATTGCTTTTAATAATTCAGGGTTTTGAATCGAATTGCTTTTGCTCGATTCAAATCGTTTTTTTAGTGCATTATTTTCTTTTTTATAATAATAATAGTCATTGGAACTTTTAACCAATATTGATCTTCGAATTGAAGAATATTACGTAAGAATTAAAACCACATAATATTATATCATACTATTATTTTATCTTAAGTGATAGCGAAGGTGCATGAGTTTGCTAGAGATGAGAGGTGACGTGAAAGAAAATTATTGGATTGTAGTGGTTAATAGTAAAATGAGAAATGACAAAAAAAAAAAAAGTAAAGAAAAGGTAAATTAAACTGAAACGGAAAAATATTACTTATTTTTTTAATAAGAAAATGATAAGGTAAATGAGCAATGATAGATAAATTAAAATGTTAATAGGGTTCAAAGCTAAAAAATATCACTTATTTTTTTAATAAGAAGTAGTTTAGTTCAGTTTTAAATGGTTTAATTTGGTTCAACTTCTTGAATTGAACCCTAAATTGTTAGGGCCCTATAGTAACTGAATCACTAACTGAATTGAGATACAATAAACTGCATTTTGCTATTCCATTCAATTCAATTTAATAAATAACCCTTGACTCCGACAGTAGCAAAAGAGTTAACTCTTTAAAGAAGATTGCAAGGAAGTAGAGCCTCCGTGAAAGCTAGAATGGCTAAGGTTGGAGTTAGTTATGGTTGACATGCTGCATCAAATTTAGGGGTTGAGGAAGGTTTAGAGAATTTGGAGAAAGAGCTTTTAAGTGAGATAATGATAGCCCTGAATCAAATCGCAAGTGATCACAAAGAAGGTATGTTACCTTAGAGGAGATAGTAAAGACTTTAAAGGAGCTAAAGGAGTTAAGGGCGTAAGTCTAGCAATGTTTTAAGGTCAAATATTGACTAGCCCGTGGCAAGGGTAGAGGTGCCTAAGTCCAAAACCTTTTGTAGGTCAAGAAATGCAAAGGAGATAGATAGTTCCCTATGCAGTATGGAGTAATACTTCAATGCAATTGGAGTGCTCGACAATGCATTAAGCCTTCAGGTGACTCCAATGTTTTTAGATGATGTGGCTACCTTATGGGCTTTAGTAGAGAGTTAGGGATATCAGAAAGTAAGAAGAGTTTAAAATGGAGTTAAGAGCTTGATTTTACCTGAGTAATGCTGAGAGGGAGACTCCGGCTAAGCTGAAGCGCTAGGAGCACAAGGGTCCATTAAGGACTATGTATGGAAATTTTTCTCTAAGTTGCTATTAGAGATTCTTGACATTAGTGATAGGTCATGTTTTGTAATGGGCTACAAGGTTAAGATTAAGTAGAGTTAGAGAATCGTAGAGTCCAGACTTTGGCCTATATTGAGGCTATGACAAAAAGCCCAAAAGAGTTCAAATCAAGTAAACAACATAGAAAGGATATGATGGAAGGTAGCCATAGAATAGGTGGGGGTGCAAAAGAAGAGATGGATCTAAGTCCAAGAAGGAGTGATAGAAGTCCAACATAGAAAGGTAAGGCTCTTATGAAGTAGAAGGAGTAAACCAAGAGAAGGCCGTCCTACTTTGTTTGTGCAAGGGCACATAAAGCTAGGGATTGTCCAAGCCGGGATAAGCTAGTAGCCTTAATTGCTATAGAAGAGGAAGAGGAGGCTTGAATAGACCATAAGTTTGAGTTTTAAAGCAATTGGCTTTATACAAAGTAAGCCCACTAAGGAGTTTAGAAGCTTAATATATATAGAGACAATTGTTTTGAGCTAACGGATGAATGCTTTAATTAATACTAAGGTGACCAATCTCTTATTCTCTAAGGTGGTGGTGGAGGAATTGGGCCTTAAGGTTTAAAAGGGTAGAGCGATATCAAGAATTGTCAACTTAAAGGAAGTTGTCGCAATAAGAATGGTCTAGATTATTGACTTCTAGCTAGCCTGTGGAGACTGAAGGCAAAGGTGGAAGTAATTGCCTCATATAACTACGAACTAGTCACAACAATGTATAATTCTGATTAACCGTAACAACCTTGACTAGGCACATAAATCTTTGTGCTCTATGTCAATTGCTAAAAAGTTGAAAATCAAGAAACCTATAACCTAAAGGTTAGAGGTAGTGGACTAGAAAGCTCGAGAGGTGCCTAAGGCAAAGCAAAAGACTCAAGCAAAGAGGCTTAAGATAATTCCTAACCCCAAACCTCCTAAAGAGAAGGTGGAGTTGAAAAAAAGATGAGCCTAAAGGAGTAAACAAGAATACTTCGACCCAAGGAGTAGGGTTCCAAAGCTTAGGAAATACTAAAGCTTATCAAGAAAGGCTTAACCTTAGATCCCTATGTCAAGTTGCTACTGGAGCAAGGAGGATAGACTAAGAAGTATTAGATGAAGGATGGGTTGCTTTACAAAAAAAGGGTAAAAGGTATATGTATTGTACCATGAGGATCTTAAAAAGAAAGTCATTGAACGACTCCATAACTCGAGGGAAACATGGTGTTTATTGAAGTTTGTCTAATATGCTAAATAGAGAGGGAGGAGACCTTAACAGTTGTCAGAAGGAGATTCCTTGTAAGTACAAGACAAGAAAACTAAAGAGGGGCAAAGAAGATCCTTTAGGGGCATTTGACACAAGGTATAAGCTAGTTGTATTGCTTAGAGTACCTAATATAATAGGAATGTTTGTTACCAAGTGAAGTAACTTGGGAGAATATCATGGATGGTGCATGCTTTGTACATCTGGTAGAGATGTTCTCTGGGGAACATGTCATGAGCTATTCCTCTTAAGCCCTTTTTTCACTTTTTTTTGTTGTATGTAGAGATTCATTGTATGTAAGACCACCATTAAGACCTAATTTACTCTTAAGAATGTTCTGGAAGTGTCTATAGACATTGAACTTTAGTGAGTGTAATTAGACTAGATTAGGTGGCATTATATGGTAGCCATTAAATTGGAATAATCTTGAATATCCATCGATGAAGGCCTTTTGTATATAAGGGGTTATTTTCTTCATTTGTAAACCATCTATTACATTCAAGTTCATTCCTATTTCTTGTAGATTTTCTCTCTCTAAATTCTCTCTTTATAGTGTAATCCATGAGTATCTTGGCAAGAAGGTTAACTTAGGATCTCCGATACTCTTTAGCCTCTCCATAAAAGTATCAGAGAGCCTAAGTGCAGTATGTAACAATTCTGAGATAAGCCTCGTACATGACTCTATTGTATATGAGATGTTATGAGTAGTTTTATAGTTATCTAAAAGCTTAAGCTTGTAGATAAGGTTATTATGATACTAATCATAATATGGTATTAGAATTAAGTTAGTACCATATAATAGATATAATAGTTTATACTATATCTATAAGTTTAAACTTTTATATAAAATGGTTATAATATTTAATCATAACATAATACAAAAGCAAGAGATTTGAGTTTAAACTCTTGCATCATAAGTCAACTCTCATCTAATTAAGTCATTCACTTGTTGCACTCATTCAAAGTTTAGTTCATAAGTAAGAGAGAATGCTATATAATAAATATAATAGTTTACACTGTATTTAGAAGCATAAGTTTTTAGATACAAGGATTGCTCACAATTTAATTAAGTACTTACTTTTCAACTTGCCTTTTTTGTTTGTTCCATGGGGATAGGAGTGTTTGCAAGTGGTTGCAATTTCAAGCAGTGGAAACATGATGGAACTATGGTAGTTATGATGAATGTCAAAGAGAAATAAGTGTGCTGTTTACAAGAAATACAGACCTAATGCATTTACAAAGACTTCCTCTATGATTTTTTTTTTTTTTTTATGTATAAATGATATAAATAGTATCAATGAGGATCTGGTTTGTGATAGACTACAAAGGATGATAAGATCCATATAGCTCAACCGTGCATATTGTTGATGTTATTCTTGTCTATTCATGTACCAAGGAGCACGCACATGCAACAATGATGACACTAGTTGAGATACTTTCTAACTTTTTCACTATCAACTATCTGGTTTTGTGGTTTGTATCTTTCCGTTTCACATACTTTACGTCATATGTAGCATGGAAACAATTTGTTCCTATTTAAAAGGAACAATAAATAAATAAATTTGGAGTTCAAAAGGTTCTGAAGTGGGCTGTAAAAATCCTTACACGATCATATATTTTTCCTGGAGTTCTGTTTACAGCATAGACATTGTTTGTTTTATCATTGAAAGGTAAACATGTAAATGGTCCTCAATACTGATTTGTTGTCGTTAAAATAGGTAGTATAATTTTTCTTTTGGAAATGTATGATCTGTCATTGCCTAATGTGTCATTTTGCTGTAATACAAATAGCCTAAACAAGCAAGCAGTAAATCCTTTTCCCCATCAAAGTGGTCTCCATCTTTTTCACAACACTATATAAATTGGCAGTTCATTTCTTTTGTTATCTGATTGATGATTTAAAGAATGTCTGTGCTGAAGATTCTCCTAATGACTGATCCTTCGTTGAAATTGCAAGATTGACTATGAAAAAAGTAGGCAAGGTTGGAACAAGATGGTGAGATCTTCTATGGATGACTGGAAGAGAAATTTAGAAACAATATTGCAGTGGTCACCATTTGAAAGTGAAAAAGATCTTCTCCAGCAGGTAGATATATGTTAGTATTGTCTTCTCTAGAAAAACATCGATCTTTGCTTCAGAAAAATTCTTACTTATTATTTACTTGTGAGGGAAAAATCCCGGACTTGCATTATTAGTTTTAATCGACTGGTTTGCTAAGAAGAATCTTTTAAATATTTACTTAAACCGTATCTTTTGCAGTAAAATTGTCTGCTTACTTTGGATGGATTCTGAAATATTTGTCCTTCCAAGAAATATTGCTTCCCTATAATGTAGATCACCAGTTCTTTAATCCAAAATACAATTGATATAAACATACCTATAACCAAATCCTCTACTAAAGGTATGGTTATCGACTATATTATGGATTCCACTATGGGAAATGGCTTTGCTTCAGAAATCAATCTTGCTCCCAGTACTTGAATATGTATCATAGCAGAGTTTGTTACATTTTCAGTAATTTTCATTTTTCCCATCAAAGCATACAGTGAAAAGTTAAGCATTAAAGTATGGCAACTCTTCAATTTTTATCAAGTGGTGTTACATTAACCTTTTAGTTTCCATGGCTCAATTTATGTCACTAAATCTTTTTAACATTTTAACTAGTTTTCTCATTGCATCTTCATTCTGCAGTTCGATTTAATGCAGAATCAAGGAACACGTGTAATAATATACAACCTTTGGGAGGATGATGAAGGAAAGTTGGAACTAGATTTTGATACAGACCCATTTGTATGGCTTGAACCTCCATAATTTCTTCAAACCCTTTTCCCTGTCTTGCAGACTATTCTTTGAAAGTGAAATGTCGGGCACATCATATTGGATTATTTCTTACTTTTGAAATTGCAGGATATTCAGATAAGAGGAGTAAATCGAGATGAAAAGAAAATCAAGATGGCCAGACATTATCCAAATTCAAGACATTTTCTAACTTATAACCACTCCTTGAGGGTATGAATTTTTAGTAAAATTACCATTGATTTAATTTTTCTTTTCCATTATTCGTGATAAAGAACAATATGAATCAGTATTTCCATTTGTTTGCATTCTTCCTCAAAAAAGGTATATTCTTCCCATAGCCATGTGGTCTAGTGGGAAAGTGCTTATTATTTTAGTTAGGTATAGGGTTCAATTCGTAGTGGTAACTGAGTTATTTAAAAAACAACAAAAAAAGGGAAAAAATCTTGTCCTGTCTTGCCTAGGTTGTACAATGGTCTCATTGGATGTTTTACACATACAAAACATACACCTTTACTACATTTCATGGTGTACATGCAAATGCCTACATTCATTATTAGCAGTCACACAATTCTGTTAAGATGGTACTTGCATATGTGTCAAGTGCCTGGTTGGTAAAGTGGAAGATAATCTTCCTTTTCCATGGGTTTCATCCTCTCTGAACCATATTTCTTTTTTCAATATATCAAAAAGGATTAATATGCAGAGTGCATTTTTGATTAAGTGAGCATGCTTGTACTAACATGTCTTATGCTGTTTATCCATATGTACATTGTGCTTCTCACTATGGTACGAATTTCTGGGATTTTTTTTTCTTTTTCACAATTTACTTATAGTGTTTAACTAGAGATTGACTTATTTAACCCAAAAATCAGAGAAGAACTGTCTGCTTATCATATTTTGAAAAATAATTTATTTGCATGTTCTGCATTAGGCTGCAATTTTGCTCAGCTTTAGCTCCCACACCTTGCACAAGCTTCTGTAATCTTTAGAAGGCAAGAAGCGCAAAATATTCCTTTAATGTAAATAGCATTTCTAGTAGATTGGCTTAGCACTGCTAACAAGCTTCTTAAATATTCCTGTACCAGAGTTATGCATCAATTCTCTACCTCAGGCTTCCACCTGACTTCAGAATAATATTGCGCGGAAAAGATGTTGAACATCATAATCTTGTAAATGATATGATTTATAGCCAGACAGTATCATACAAACCTCACCATGTCAATGGAAGTACATCCAATGATTCAAATGTAAGGAGCTATTTCTTTTCTTGGCAGGTGTAGTAAATTGCGATTAGCCTGATTCTTTCTTTTGACTTTGAACAGATGACTGCAGTTGTTACAGTTGGATTTGTAAAGGATGCTCATTTTCATATTGACGTTCAGGGATTTAATGTATATCATAAGAATCGACTTATCAAGGTCAGTAAGGGAAAGCTTGTCTAAATTGCTACAAAAGATTTAGTCAGATAGATGGCTTGGTTGGAAAGGACTTTTGCAAACATAACAGTTTTGGTAACATCTGATTGTGAATTTTACTTGGTAAACATTTACATCAGTCTTGTGCATTTGGGTTAGCTTTAACATTTTCCTTTGTCCTTAAACTTCTGAGTCTTCTAACTCCTAACTTGGCTCTAACTGTGTGATCTAGATCGTAATGGCTGATGTTTAGGTGTAGGGTATTTGTCATCCGTCAAATCATTGATGCCCTAAAAGAGTATTTTCTCAGCCTGTGTCAGTTTTTGTTCATAGAGTGCTGAGAACTATGTGTACTTTTAAACTTAAAAATGCCTTTCGCTTTCTTGAGGTCATGACATTGTCATACTCACTGTAGTTTTCAACTACATACGAAAGTTCCCTCATCATTTGCCTCTGCTGAAAATTATTGCAACCTTTTCATTGTCTTGACTCCTGAGATGGCAATTTTTGTGATTGTTATATCAAATATGAGATTCATAAAAGTACTTCATGTTTTTGAGTTTCTTTCAGCCTTTCTGGAGGGTTTGGAATGCTGCAGGTAGTGATGGCCGCGGTGTGATAGGTATTGATCAGAGTACCTGACTTGTATATCTATCCACATGACCCTGGGCCAATTCTCTGCTCTGTTAAATTGTTAATTGAACTGCAATCTTCACATGCTTCATTTACTCAACAGGTGTCTTGGAAGCAAATTTTGTCGAACCTGCCCATGATAAACAGGGTTTTGAGCGTACAACAGTGCTTTCAAGACTTGAGGCACGGCTAGTAACGATGCAGAGGAATTACTGGTTTGTTTTTTATGTAACCCAAACTCTGAAATTGTTAGGATGCTCCAAAGAAATATTTCATAACCTGTTGGGACATTTAAATCAGGTATTCAAACTGCCATTTGGTTGGTTATTCTGTGAGGGGCTCAGCAAAGAAACACCTTTCTTCAAAGAAACAAGTCTCACAATATGGGCAAAGCAGGCTGCCTTCCCAGTTAATGCAGAACAGGCATGGTTGGAATAACATAGGCTCAAGGAACATTTCTAGCATAGATAATGACCTGAGATTGATTTGTATAGAGAAAACAAGTGGAAGTAAGAGTCTTTCAGAAGCACAGACTGGTAGTCAAGACTATTCAGAAGACGTAGCAGTAGGTGAAAAAGCTAGTTACATTGATGGGGTTTTGCATCCAAAGGTACAGTTCTAGTTTCTACTTATATTTTGAGAACGGTTGTTCAATGTATTGCTAGTTAAAAGTATGGCTATTTTTCCATCCTTCTATACTCCAAATGTACTTGAATTGTATCCTCTTTGATGGAGCTCATCATCTGTTCATATGTGAAAACTTCCTGCATGCAAAATGTGATGAATGGTTTGTTTGTTTGGACTCTATATTGAAACCCTGAATTTTGTATACAACGTTTAAATTTGCCTGTTGCTCAATGTGCAGGATTCCATCACAAATGGTGATGCTCAGCAGCCCATTTCTGCAGGAGAAAGTTTAGTTGAACTGGAAGAAGAGAGACATGTGTTAAGAGAAAGGTGATAAATTTGTTACTTTAAAAATGAATGTCCAACTCCTAATGGCTACAAATCATAATTTAGTAATCTCAATTTTTCCTTTTGTTCCATTCCCCAGATTACAAGAGAGAGCTCGACTAGATGCGATTAATTTACTGCACAATTTACAGTTTGAAAGAGAAAGGCGCAAATCGCTAGAAAAAAAAGTAAGAAGAAAGATTTTTCCTTGTTCCAGTTTATCATATGTATTCAACCTTACAGCCCTGTGTATTTTCATTTGTACTAGATTGTCATATTGTTAAAATCAAAACTTAATAAACCTTGTAGTATTGAGTTATATATTGAATTTTGTCTTCACTTAGATACACACGGGTTGGCCTTTTTGAAAACCATGCAAGTTCTTAATGAGCCTGAGTGAAGCAAAACCTAATTTGTAAATTTTGCTAGCAGAGAGGGACAGGCTTCTAAGGGAGAAACTATGATCTTGCAAAAATAGGGTAGATATATATGCAATGATCGAAAATTCATAGAGCATCAAGTGATCCTTTTCTTTTTCCTTTTCCTCTTTTTGTCCCTCTTTTCAACTTAGCTTGTGGAAGCAGGGCAAAAAATAAAAGAATTGGAAAAGGAACAGCTTACCCTCATTAACTTGGTGGTTGAAGAACGAACAAAGGGAGAGGAAGAGGAGGAGAAATTCAGAAAGCAATTAACGGTTTGAAGTTCTTCCCCCATTCTATGAATTTATCTTTTTAAAGAACTTTATCTAAAGTAGTTGTTATCATTAATCTGTAGGAAGCTTCTGTAACCATTGATAAGCTGCTTGAGAAGTTGAAGTTGTTGCAAGGAACAAAACTTGGAACTGTAAAACTTGAAAGCTGAAACATCAACCTGTAGCCCAATGCGGGTTGGAGACACCAATCGCTTAAGGCATCAAATACTTGTAGATATCTAGATTCTAGATGGTAGTCAGAAGTATTAAATGACTAACGCCGAAAACTTAGTTTGAGGAATAGGAAAAATGCAGGTTCATTTATATGACAGTCATCTGCGTTCATGCGGTCACATTTGGACCTGAATGCGCTGATGTTTAGAGGTAGCTTTAGTGAATTATTCACGGAAGATCATACGTTTGAGATGACTATGGATCTTCATGAAATGGTTCATCCTTATTGGTGGTGATACGGTCTAGGAATCAAGAGTTTTCCTACGGTTCCTATTGCCATTGTCTGGTTGATAGATGGTCTGATGTCTCTTAAAATGTATAGATGAAGCAAAGCTAGGCCCTTTTGGTTTAAAAGATAATTGAGGACGGGGATGCATTTAGGTGGTGGACATCGGAATCACTCTTTTGTGGGCCTCCGTTTGATGTTGGTATTTAGAATCATTCTTTGGTTTTTATGTGAAAGCGATGAAAACTAATTTCATACTCACGAAAAGAAATGTTTTTTCTTTTATTTTCAAATGAAAACAAAATAAAACTATTTTCCATTTACAATTTAAAAAAGTGCTGAAATATCGTAAATAAGTTGAACTCTTTAGTGGGAATTTTGTAAATAAGGTGAGCCCTTTTTATGATATAATTAAGCCATATACTTCCCCTTCTTTTCTGTGTCATATTTCCATTTTTTCTATACCTTTCCAATGGCTCATTTTATCCGTATATCTCATAATCATCCAATGAACGAGATCAGGCATTAACATCTATAAATAAAAGCTTGTCCTCCTGTTTGTTTCATAATGGTCCAATGATTGAGATCGAGCACTAATATCTATAAATAAAAAGCTTTCTCTCTCTCATTTGCAACATTGAAGGCAGTAATAAGCTTTAAAAAAAAAAAAATGCTTGAATTATGCTAGAATTACTCTGGAAAGGCAAATCAATCTTTAATAAGTCAAGAATGAGTAAGATGCTCAATTCAATGAATGCTCTATCACACATCTTCTAAGAAACCAAGTTTTCTTATTCCTCCTTTCATGCCTCTTTCCGTAATAACTTCTCTCTATGTATCATTGCTTGAAGACTTCTCCAAATAGACCGTCACGTGTATCATACATGAGCATCCGTCCGCAGGAAACCTACCATTGGTAGATTTAAGACTTAATTAGTTTTAGTTTAAAAATTTCTTTAACCATAATTCAATTGCCCTATCAAAAGTAGAATTCGATCCATGTGAATTTACTTAGGTTCTCTCTATTATTTCTTGTTAATGCATAGTATATTCGCTGGTATCAACTGCACTTACAAGGTTTTCACGTACAAGATACATTTACGTGCTAAAAGATAAATGACATCTAGTCATCTTCTTAGTCATATACATATATATATATATCATATTATGTTGTTAAAAGACAGAATCTCTATATTCCTTTCCATTCACGTACCCAAACGTAGGAGATGAAAAACTGTCTATTTCCGATTTTTATGATTTTTTAATGTAAACTATTATATATATATATATATATATATATATATATCATAACTATTGGAAAAGGGGAATTAAACTTAGTTTATCTTATTAGAAAACTAATACTTATATCATGAGTTATAAGTGCCTTGCCTTCTCATTACTATAGCTATTTGCACTTTTAATTAGATAATAACTCTTTAAAGAGGTAAAATATCCCATATATTTATTGAATAGCTATACCACGTTATATGGCAAATAATATATATTAGAGCTTAAATCCTTTGAAAAGAAACTATTGTTCTTAATATTACCGCCTACAAGCAACCACTAAGTCACCATCGCGGAACCTACCACCTCTGGTGCCGTTTTCCAGAGGAAGGAGAATTAAAGAGGACATCAGTGGAGTTTGAGTGCATAATAAAGGTATTCCTTAATTCATTTATTTTTGTTTTATTTCATATATATATATATATATATATATATATGTATGTGTGTGTATATCACCAGATTCCTATACTCTCTCTCTCTCTCTTATATACATATATATATATATACACCAATGGACAACACATTCGCATTGTGTATATACAAAATAAATAAAATTATATAGTATAATCAAATATATTATAATATTAATAGATGAAGAAAAGCGAAAAATGTGAGTTGTGGGGGAGAAAAATAAGAAATAATAAGAATGTTGAAAAAAAAGAGAAAAAGAAAAGGATAGGATGTAATGAAAATGTTCGAGGAGGGAAAAAGAGGGAGAGGAGGATTATGTTTTATAAAAATTCTTAAATGATCTTATATTTATAATCAAATATATTTATCAATAATCAAAATTTTCTTTAAAAAGTTAAATAAGTAAAAATAATTAAAATATTATTTCAACAATTATTTAAGGTTTTATCCGTTTTAATAATATAAATATATATATATATATATTTTGGTAACATCCTGTACTCTATATTAAGTTTATAATAATTAACAAATGTAATAAAAGTGAAATATCAATTACTAAACTTCCTTCTTTATGAACATTCATTCAATTTTTAACTTTCCCACTCAATAAAGTGACGCGACGTTTATTTACTAAAGAAAAACTCCGGTCCTTTTTTTTTCTTAATATTATATAAAGATCACTTTTAGAAGATCTATAATGGCAACACAAGATTAGCATTTATGTTCTAATTTTGGATTCATCTACGATAACATCTGTCATTTTTCTTACTTTTTTACCGCTCTTTTATTGTCTTGATATTTAAAAAAAAAAAAAAAGAAAAGTGAATAAATTGAAAGTGCAAACTCTTTTGATTGTCAAAATTAACACTTTGTATTCTAAGTTTGTTTTCTTTTATTTTTGTTGTTTTAAATGAGCAATTGAGAGAATGATTGACTAATAATGCGCTCGAGTAATAGGATTGGCTCCAGCGGTTTGTGGGGGACATTGGACTCACAAGCTCACTGGTATAACATCAAAATCCTCCAAACCTTATGCTTTAATACACTTAAATCGCCTATACGTTTCTAAGTTTACATCCGTTCATGTACGATCAATAATTGACATATGATTTTTTTTTTTTTTAATTCTTGCAATCAAATTGTAAAACTTTAAATTTTAACAATAAATTTTTAAAAGTTCTTATAAAACTTCAATTGATAAAAGTTTTTAATTTTAGTAATAAAGTCATGGAGTTTTTTGAAATGATATAAATTTATTGCTCTTTAGTAACTACATTTACATAGTATATCATATGAAAGCTACATTGCAAGGAAAAAAAAAAAAAAAACTGCAAATCGGCATTAATGTTACTATTTATTTGTTAGTTTTTAAACCACTCAACATTTATTCAACCAAAAGTAAATTTCAAATTAAATTAAAAGCAAATACATAAAGTTCTGAACTTGTGAAAGGCGAGGCAAAGGAAAAAGAAACACATGTTAACATGTCTCAATTTTGACAATTTCGAACCGTAATTTCAAATCAACGAAAGAAAAGTATCAATAAACTTCCTGATAAGAAAATTATTGTTGAATATAAAAATGGAAGATGAGACTTAGCGTTAAAATGTGTATATCTATTCATAAGTACAATAAAAATTAAATAAAAGCCTTTTTAGAAATTAAAACATTTTTCTTTCTTACCTTTATTTATTCTAAAATCTTTATACTTCGCTCCTACTTCTTTTGTGGAATCCCTAACTTTATGTAAATCAAATAAATAGTATATATTTCTTTTCCATTTGTATTCCTTCTTCTCTATAATTTGTGAAAAATGTGAGCCAAACATGGAAGAAACCATATATGATGTGAGTTAAATGGGAGAACTTCAAAAAAAAAATTCTTAATATCCTTTTTAGTTGAGTAAATTGAATGGTCAAAACCCAATGAAGGAAAGAAATTACATAAATTGATGTGTAAATATTTATGAAAAAAGGGTGATTTTAATTTAAACCTAATTGATGTAACAACATAGGTAGATAGATAGATGGATAGATAAAAGGTATTACAAAATAAAAAAAGGGAAATTGAATATATTATGCCATTTAAATTTTTTTAAGCTTTAGTTGTACAAATAAAATTAAACCTTATTTTCATGACTATAAAAAGCATCATTAGTTTTATGTGGTGTATATATATATATGGAATATTGAATAGCACACACTTTAAAAAAAAAAAACAAAAAGGTAAAATAAAAGTACCAAATAAGCATATTGACAACATAGTACATATACTTGCCTTTTCCTTGAATAATGATATATTTCAATCAAATTAAGCTCATATGTCAGTGGACTAATAATCATTGTGGCAATGTATGGACCTTTCTTCTAGTATTTGAAGTAGAAAAATATATGTTAGATTATAAAAGCATAGAAAATAAAATATTTAAATTAAATACGAACAATATAATGCATAGAAAATTTAATAAAAAATCAAACTATATACACATGTAAGTTAGGAAATAACATACTTACTCTTTTGAGTATAAAACTAAGTTTTTTGGTCATTTGTTAACATATTTTAGTGTAAAACTTAATAATTATCAGATTAATATATGTTTTATTAGTTCACATTTTAATAATATAATGGCTTGTTCTTAGTGTTTCCATGTTTTAATTTTAAAATATGACTAATTTTACCATAAAAAAATTTCCTATCAATAATTCAAATTTGATATCAAAACATACACCGATCATTTCTCATTTCATCCACATTTTAAAAAATAGTTATTCCATATAAGAGTTATAACTTTTAAAATTACAAAATGCAACATAATGTGCTAAGGATTATGTTATTTTATGTTAAAATCACATGAAAAATGAAAGATTACAATAATCATCATAAGACTACTACTCTTTCATAATCATCATCATTTTTCTTATATAGCACATGGCTATCAGTTACATGATAAAGTTAAAAAAAAAAAAAAAGTGAAGAGGTCCAATTGACATAAAGAAAAACAACTAAAAGGTACTACTAATGAAAAGGAATGAACTTTTATAACTATAAATATAAAAGATTAATAAATTCTTTGTAGTTTGCACTAAAAGGAAAACTTAAACAAAAAGTCATTTTATTGAGTCCTTAGCAATGTATTCTTCACTATAAATGTTTACAAAATCACTTTATTGAAAAATTTAGAAGCACTTGTTCAACATCTTTATCCTTATATCAAAATAAATTCCTTTTCACCTAAAAGCAAAAACAATTAAGGTAAATTATTTAAATTGAAAAAATTAATCTCTCATATTAGGTATGCAAATGCTAGTTAAAAAGACACAAACATAAAGATATAAAAAAATTTTAAAAGATAAATTGAAAAGATATAGTTAAATAACCATTCTATCATTGCTGCATCTCTATGTCAATATCATTATCAACTCATTCTAATGAAACATTGCAAACCTACAAATGGAAATATTATATGTGGATGAGAACTTTTAAGAAAATTTGCAAAGAGATAAATTGACTTTAAGTTATACCATGATAAGTAATTTTTGTGACAATAGAAAAAAATATTTCAACAATGATAAAAAGAATGAATATGATAAAAGAGAGAAAAAATTAGATATATTTTGACATGGATTTAGATTTTTTCTTATGGGAATTGAAACTAATGATTTAAAATTAAAATTATGTTGGAAATTTATATTAATATGAATTGAAACATGATATTAATTATAAATGCAATCACATAAAATGCTGTTTTTAGAGTAGATGCGAAAAGCATCCTCTTTACACTTAAATAATATAGAAAGTTAATAATAATGTAATATTTATTATAATTTGACTGTGTAATAAATATAATAATAATGTAACAAATCATGCTTTACATAGAGTAGCCATTTTTAATATAGAAGATAAATTGAGTTAATTGACATTTCTAATCTTGTTAAAATAATATGAAAAACATGCATTATATAATTAGAAATGGTAGATGGTATGAAATCAAAATATTATGAAAGTGTGATATGGGGAAATAAGAAAAGACACAAAAAAAACCTTCCTTTTTTTCTTTAATTAGTGGATAACGCACTTGCAGTTTGCATGAAAATTTGATAATATTGTATGCACAATATTAATTGTATATGCAAATACATAGTTAACTAAATGTAAAAACAAAAAATAAAAATATAGAAAAAAAATTAACTTAATAGTTGTTGAAAAGACCATAGACTTATAATTAAAAATAGGATAGTAAAGGCAATATAATAATTTGCTTACTTTACTATTTTTATAGCATCGGTAATTTCATTCACAGAAGGAATTACAATTAAATGCTTCACTAATATGTTTGTTATTATTGTTTTAGGCATATATAAAATTTTGTAATGAAAGTAAGATATGATTTATACTATTATGCTTATCTACTTTTAATTGTGTTTGTGACATATATTATAAGGTTATCTCTCAAGCTGTAAGGGATTTGGGCTTGTCTTTCCTCCTAACTTTTGTTGATATATCAAAGAATATAGCCATCTAACATCCAATTTTTTGAGTGACATCTTTTGTGATCCAAATTGTGTATATATATTATACCTTCAATCAAATGATAGAACGAAGAAATGTTATAAGTCCAGTTTGAATCATATGGCTTCTTACCATTGTGTTGAATTGCCATGCTTGGAGTGGGCTACCTATCCAATATTATCTAAGCCCTGCATGCATCTTGCTTTCTCTCCTATCGATGTCTCCATTGTGATAATCTAATCCTATTAACAACTAAGCATGTGGCCAATTCAAAGGCTTTCATTTCATATTGCTATCTCAGCTCTAAACTAATTAAGAAATCTTGAACCTTGGAATCTTCATCAACTTTGTATGCCTTTACTATTATTTTCATTAGTCAATTCAACCCTACATCATATTCTTCCATGGTTTTACCACCTCGTCCAAGATTATGATATTTTTCCATCATTTATTGCTTGAGGTTGCTTTGAGAAAACTTTTTTTTATAACACTTTGTGAACCTTCCTCAAGTGATGTAGTCCTTCTAAGCAAGCAAGCAACACAATCCGTCTTCTTCTCCTCTAGAATCTTGAGAGCAATGAAATTCTTCTCTATTTCCTTAATCCACCTCTCAACATCAAGTAGATTTATGGTCTTGGCATGGAACTTCTAGACCAATCTAAAAAATCTATCTAGATTTGGTGCTCCATATAAATTGCATGTTACTACCCTCAACGTATCTTTAATCCTCACATCTCTAGGCCTCAATATTAACTTAGATGATCTGGATGTTTGCTTGAAGCAATTGTTATTACTAGACTATTACCCTAACTAAGGTGTTAACCATCTTTAAAAATTGATTAGTATCCCTCGGCTAGTTGAGGACCTTATTGTGTAGGATCTTGGATGGTTGACTTTACATGGTATCATTCCCGGAGTTAGTAGAAAGCACTATGACCTCCACCTCTCTTACCATGCTAAAAGAAATAGCAAGACAAAATATTAAAAGGTATATAAGTTTGAAAATCACTAGATAAAGAAATGAACAAGACAATCAATTACTATAACAGAGAATAGCAATGAACAATCAAAATAGCAATAGGAAGTCTGATCATAAATGTATATGAAAATATACAATTTCTAGATGGATAAGTCTACACTTAATCCACAGTCAACCCACTCTCTACATCTTATTGCCTTATGGATTCAACACTTATACCATGTTCACTTGCAAGTAATAGTGTCCTCATTCCTCTCTTATTACACAACAGTCCCTTTATTAACTTGTTTTCTTTATTTCTTGCAACTTGTAATCCTTATTCAGCCGAAATAAATCATCTACTCGTCCTTTCAAGTTTTTTATCTCTTCCTTTAATATCAGATTTTTATTTATTAAAACTTCCCTAGTAACATACAAAACTTCGTTATCATTTTTCAAGATATTGTTTTTGTTTGCTAAAAGTTTACTTGTTTGCACGGGAGCTACATTTTCATCCTTCAAAAGCTTGTTTTCATTATCAAGTTTTATAATCTTGTTATTAGCTCTTGAAAGAGCTTATTAAGAATCTCATCATTAAAGTTACTTTCAAATTCAGAGCTTACCTAAAAAAATGCCATCAAACATAGATTTGCTTCTTTGAATTCATAATTTAAACCTTTTGCGTTAGCTTCTGACTCATCTAAGTCACTTCATGTTGCCATAAGAGACGTGTTTTTTCTTATACTTATCCATCTTCTTGATGAGCACTGGACACTTATACTTGATGTGCTTAGGTTTTCTACATTCATAGCACATTGCTTTTTTCTTCTCTTTTGTTTTCTTTTCTTCCTTTTCCTTAAATCTCTTTTTTGCATCACTTTGACTCCTATTAGACGTAAACCTTTCAGAATATAATTTCTTACCTTTTCTTTTGGGTAATCGATTCAAATGTCTTACTAGTAGTTTAAAATCTTCTTATTCTTTAGATGACTCTTCACTTTTTGAGTCATCCTTTACTTCTTTGGCTTTTAAGGCTATAGACTTTTTCTTTAGATCTTCTGACACACTTTTTTACTAGAGGAAGTCAACTTTATAAGCTATCAACTTGCTATGTAATTAACTTAGTCTTAGCTTTATAATGTCACATGCTTTCTCAATAGCTGTCTTCTTTGTGTTCTAGGCCTTAAAAAGGATTCTTAGCATTTTCCTAACAAGATTTGCATCACTCATCTTTTTTTCAAAAGATAATAGATCGTTAGTAATAGCAGTAAAACGATTAAAAGAATCCTTTATTTCTTCATTAAGAAGGATACAAAATGTTTCATATTGCTACATCAAGGTATTAATCTTTGTTTTCCTAATCGTGTCTGTCCCTTCATAAGTTTGAACCAGCATGTCCTAAATCTCTTTAGCTATACCACAAGAAGAACTCAGATAGAACTTAGAAGATGCAATACTAGAAAGAAGTAAATTCTTAGCTTTCGAGTTCAATTCAGCTTTTGTGATTTCATTTGATGTGATTGGAGTTTCTGAGACTTTAACATCTCCATTTGAAATGATACCTTAAGCCTGATAATCAGTAACCCTTATATATGTCTCTATCCTGAATTTCCAAAAGGGGAACTTAGTACCATCAAATAATGGAGCCTTGTCAAGTTGAACAGTTAATTAACCACTACTTTCTACCATTTGGTCTTTAACTTAATATGATAAAAAAAGTGTACTTTTCCTTATTTAAAAAAATTGAACTTTTTGCTAAAAAACTTTCTCTTTTAAAAATTGAGCCTCACTTTGATATCAATTGTAGGCCTCGTATAAGATATTAAGAGAGGGGATGAATTGATATATTTTGCAAGAATGAAATTTTTTCAATTTTTAAAACAAATCTCCTCTTAATAACTTAAATGGCGTGACAAGTAGTTGAAGATTGATTGTTTAACTTTAAGCGTAACACAACTAATAAAAATTAGAAACTAAATAAAGTAGAGAGAAACAAAATCAGGCAATCAATTTATAGGGCTTCGCTTTTTTACCTACTGCTCTCTTCCAGCTCCACTGCTGGGGACCCGATCTTCCTCACCGATATCATTCCACTAGTCTAATTTTTTCACTGAATAAAAATCAATCAAAGGTAACAAGGATATTCAGTTGCTTCTCTGTCTTATCTCACTAGTTCTTTCTAATCTAAACATAGGACTTAAAGAACTTCATAATCTTACATACTCAATTTACAATGTTAATAATGTTTATAAACAAAATAAGACACTACAATCAAATAGCTCTTTATAATATTCACACAAATGCAATAACAATGAAATAATAAAACTATTTTTGCTCAGTTTTTGATGTAGTTTCTAACAATCTGCATGAGAGAATTTTTTAAATTTGGTTCTAATCTTGAGTGTATTGTTGTGAATTTTGTACAACATCATTTTTAAATCGAGTAAACTCTCGTGCAATAACTAGAAACGGCTAGTTTGAGATTTTTCTCCAAAATATCTTTATTCAAACAAAATTAGTTTTGATGTTGGAGAAATATCCTATCGAAATAGGAACCAAATATTTAAATTTTTAAAAACTTGAATCAAGCGGATCCTGATTTGTTGCTTTATCGAATTTAAGTTATTTGACATTGATTATGTGGAAATTCAAAATTTCGAAAATTCCACTTCAAATATTATGGATAATCATGAAAAGATATAGTCAAATCTTTATATATCTTGTTTTCAAGAATAGTTTAGCACTTGATCATAGCTTATCTAATATTTGCTGTAAACAAATCTATTCACTTCTTTAATATCTTTATTTGAAATTTTGAATTAGAAAAACTCCTAAAAATTTGGATAAATATATCCAAAAGATCTAGCCTTATCTTTTATAAGATATCTTACGATCCTTAAGAATTTTATCAACAATGAGCTAAAAAAAAAAAATCACTGAGCCTTGTATAATTTTGAGTAGAAACTTGCTCAACATAACTTTCTGATATGTTTGAAAATTTATTTGTATATAATGCTTAACCCTTAATCAACCATTCTATAAAATTGAAATTAACCCAATTTAAAATCCCTATGGATTTACCCAACTTAATAGAACGAAATTGAACACATTATCCAAATATACCCAATAAAATGGAGCTAAATCTTCTACGTATTTTTCCAACTTAACTTATATAGATTATTCAGAAAATAGCTTAGAAACAGCAGTTGATCTCAATACTGTACATAATCTATATTGTTTTGTTATTTTGTTAATATACTTTCTGACATACATTCTAACATATATTTTAATTAGCACAAATCCAAATTTAATTTTCTTACTTAAATTGATTTCATTCTAAAATTGACTTGCACACTTGTTATTCTTATTAAACACATTTAAACATTTTTCATTGTGGTTTCTTTTAGAATTAATCATGATATATTTACATACTTAATAAACATATTAGTAATAACTTATCAAATGTTTTGTTATCATCAAAACCGAATTAGGAAACTTAACATTGTCATTGTCCCTCCTACCATTGCAGTATAGGTCATAGCCTAAAAAACCACAATAATCTGTCTCTCTATAATTATTATTTGAAATGTAATTCTAAAAATAAGTGAACCGTAAAGTCCAATGTAAAACTACTGCATGCATGCACAAACAAATATCATAATGCACACAATTGAATAATTCTATATGCAGCAATAAAGATTAATTAGCAAAGTGGATTAAATTGTTACTATCACATACCCATTATAAAAAATGTACATGTGATTAGACTCTTAGAGTTGTTTTAAAAATGTCAATTCTTCTATGTTCCCTAGAAACATTTTGAAAATGTGAATCCTTATATGCTTCCACGTGTTTTAGAGTTAAATTACAAATTTAGATAAAACATTATGAGTCTTAAAGTCACCATGAAAAGGTAGATTGAACACCCCTTAGTCGTTTTTGAAGATGCGGAATCACTCGAATTTTCTAGAGTGATTTTTTAAAATATGGTCATTTTGAAAATGTGCATTCGAAGCGATCCCAAGAGCCTGTAAGCCACTTTGGAAATGTGAGGCCGGTTCCTGATGTTGGTTTTAAAAATAAGGAGCAGATCCATGAGTCAGCTTCTTAGTCCAAGTTCTCACTTCAATCAACCACATTCATCAAAAAACACATTTAATTTCCAATTCATATAATTAGTCAAGTTATCTTTTAATCGTAGCAAGCAAATCCATAAAATAATAGGTGACATATACCCAGATTCTGATACTGCTTCAGAATAATAAATCAAATTGATATAAAATCTTAAGTCATACAGTATGCTTGCATAACGACTTGTATAGCTAAGAGAATATAAGTTCTATGGCTATCACTTGAATAGTTGACTACAACTTAATTTACTTCGTTCCAAACTAACAAAAGTTTTATCCTATCAACTAAGGGAATCATACAGTCTACCTTGTGTCTTGATTGCTTCTACGGTTGACTAGGTACTTGACCGACCCAGCCTATCGTGCGTTATGAAAAAGGTAGTCAGTTGTTCCATATGAATTATTAATGCAGTATAGAATTTGGGAAAATTAGGCATTAATGCGGATGAATTTAGGAATTCCAATTAAAATAGGGGATGAAACTTATTAGTAGTTCAAATAAAGAATAAAACTTTTCTGTGGTTAAAGGATGATTTTAGTATAATGCTATTTGATTAGTACGGCACGGTACAACACGTTAGTTATACAAAATATTTTTTTTCTAATATGTAATTTTCATCCTCTGTTTCAATTTAGCGACACCCACTATTTGCATCACTTTAATAATAGTGTTCATCATCTAGTCATTGAATCACTAAAAAATTTCTATCTCCTATTTGAACATAATTCCAAATGTTCATCCTCTAGCATATAATTCTCCTTATAGAATTTATTATGATTTAAGCACCCAAAATATTTATTTTAACACTCACCCTTTAATCCAAATTTACACCGTTATAGAAATCATCTTTAACCAATACTTCCATAATTTTCATAAGAATCCCAAGATCCTTATCATTTTAGGACAATTGATCCTTCTTTACTTATTTTATTAGGATTCGAGTTCCTTGTGACAGCGCCGTAAATCTGGTGTTAGTCTTCTACATGACCTAATATAATAGTGAAATACGAAAGACAAAATAGTGGCGTGACCTTAGAGTTGTCATACGTGCACTACTTTCGAGAGGAAAAGAGAGTCACAAGAGGAAAGGGGATAGGATTATTTTTTAAGAAATAATAGAATGGTTACAGTTTGCGATGACAGTGGAACGAATGAAGTAAATTTATAAATTATTAATTACTATTGCGTTGTCTCGTGAACTTTGCATTGCCCATTGATGCACTATGGTGCAACACAAAGATATTTCTTAATTTTTAGCCCCAAAAATTAATTTCTCAATTGAAAATCAAGTAAAGTTACTTGAAATTTTTAAATTGATTAAAAATCTTCAAAATTTCGCAAGAATTGAGAGAATCGATGTGAGAAAAGATATGCAACAATACATAGTCATCGATAACATTTTGTTTAAAACTCTACATCATAAATCAATATGCATTTTTTGTTAACTTAAAATATGTGGTACAATCAAGAAAGTTGGCGCTACGACTATTGGATCAAGGAGAATTTTGCACGATTGGAATCGTCCTATCAATTTGGGGCACCTTATCGATCCATTATCTATTGAGACACGACTGTCCCCAGTTAAAATTGAGGTATATCTAGGCATGGAAATACAGATTTCCTAGTGATAACTTCCATTAGAATATAAAAGTGAAAAAAAAAAATAAGAAAAAAGGAAAAGGCATGCGATACGTTTATTAAGAAAAAAAGAAATAAATTATAAAAGCATCGAAATATAAACTGCAATCTTATAGTTACCTTTAGAAAATATAGAAAAATAAAATGAGAAGGAACACTATCTTATTTTCTTTATTTGTTGTCTTCACCTCCCCTTTTCAAGTGCCCATTCACGTTGTCCGGTATGGTCTATCAAGCTAGAGAAATAGGTGTGATTGCCAATTATCGTTGCTAAATTGCGTTTTGGGAATGCAATTTAGCTTTGTGACAACATCTAAATACATGGCAGAAAAAGAAGATAAATTTAATAATGTCTTGTGATTTTTAAATTGCATAAAGGAAATGCGATTCTTGAATCGCACAATCAACATGTGATTTTAAAATCATATCACTATCCCGCGATTTATAGGATTTCACAATAAAAAAAAATCTTGCAGCCTCCTCGTGCAGCAATAAGCAACAGACAACATGTAACAGCTATAAGGTAAGCATAAAAAAATCTACAGGCAAAATCGCATCCTTATATTGCGATTTTAATGCAAATCCGCACCGTTTCATTAAAGGTGTGGGGATGAGAAAAACAGCAAAAACGCAGGTGGACAATGCGATTTATAAATGGCGATATCCAAATGCACTTTTTAAATCGCAAAACTTACATGCGTTTTCCTTTTCAAAGTCCAGCTACGTTTCGATGTTTGATGAAAAAGGAAAATCGTATTTTAAAAACGCGATTTAATAATGGTGATTAATAAATTATTTTTTAAAATTCTTTTTTAGGAAATAATTGAAGGCAAATTTTATTCCGATGATTTTGGAGCCATGCCATTTGAATCTTTAGTCTAAATCAAACGACGGCCCACCGGATATATATTTATATATATACACATATATACAACTTACGATACTATGATTATATCTATGACTATCCCAGCTAGCAAAGAGCATATTCCATCCGTGAAGAGTGACTAAACTCTACTCGGCTAAGCTGTCATTGTCACTCTTGACGGATGACAGACTCATCGATTCAAGCGGTGACGCTTATGGTGTTTACAGTATTAGATTTGAAGGGGGAAATAACATTGAAATTGTCCCACCAGAAGGATGCCAGACGGTCATGAGGTAATCAAATGGCATTACTCTTGATTTATTCATTACGTTTTCGCTGGCTTTATGGATTCGACTTGATCGGCCTTACATTGTATTAAAAGAACGTGTTTACAGTATTCTAAATTAAATAGTTTTATAGTTTAAAATTTCGACTCGATCTTTTTATTTATTATATTTTGACACGATGCCTTTATATGAGAATCAAAATTTATAATTTAATCCATTTTAATAAACCCATTTCTTGTGTTTGGGTTGAGTTTAAGTTAGAGCCTATTTATTAGTTAAAGAAAATATATTGTAAATTACAATGCAGTTATGAAGTTTAACCACGAAAAGGATTATAGTTTCACAATTGAATCAAATTAGGGCCTAATTATACATTAAAAACAAATCTTTGCCAGTTGCTGTGCCCCAACTTTCCATGAGATTGAGTGTCAAAATTTGTGACATTCCTTGCTAGTTCTTTAAAGTACGCCAAAGAGTTGCAATTGAAAAAAATAATTAAATATGAAAAAAGGTAATTGAAAAGATTGATGGAAAATAATTTATTAATATGTTAATATTATTGTAGCGTTTCCATATTGCTAAATACGACTGTTCTAAAGAATTATCGATTATGATGAATAATGTGAAATGTTTAAAAGAAAGTTAATTTATGTGGATAACATATTGCATCGTTTAAGTACTAGAATTTTGTGAAGGCTTAAGGAAATAGAATCTTGGGTTACAAACATATTGAAAGAAGTAGGCAAATTTTCATATATAATAGAGATATAAGATTTTTCAACATGGAGTTCATATATTATATTAAATAGAAGACCATAAATCAAACTCATAAGAAAGAAAAATATATATCATCAAATAAGACAAAACCTTAAGTTTTTATAAGCAAAATGAGCGTTCTATAGTAAGTAAATTACTAAAACTCTTGAATCTCCACTTTGAATTCTCGAATTATAGAATTGAAAATGAGAAATAAGACAAGATACACAATTATCTGTATATAAATCTCTACTAAAAATAGAATTGAGCCACATTTCGTAGTTTTATTCTGTTAAATTTTATATCTCTTTACGACAAATCCGTAAATAAAAATTGAAAAGAGAGATAAAGAGGAGACATGAACCTAAGTTAGATTATAGCTTAGAAGTTGAAGCAGTTCCACGTTATTCTTTCTTTTTAGAGTGGAGTTATTTTAGAGAGAGATGAAGAGGGTATATTATATGCACTAACTAAGGTTAGATTAGCGTTTAGGCTTAAAACTTCGAAGAAATATTTTAAAGAAAAACCTATATATATATATATATATATATGAGTTGGTGGATCATACCGGACATGTTTTATTAGATTTATTTATTAAATAAATTTATAAATGAGTATTGGAGTATGACCTAAATATGAATATGTTTATTGAAAATGTCCCCCACGCATCTAATCTATTTATGAATTGCATCGTAATCCTGCATTTACCAAATTATCAGCCTCACAACATGTTGAAACCAAGGTAATATCTATATTTGCCTTAAGATCGCAGATTTATCTTCTTCTTCTTTTTTTTAACATGAATTAAATTAAACATGTGAAATTAATTTGATAACATGAATCAATTTATTAAACTAAATAATTTGGAGATTCATCTATATATATATATATACTTATACATATACACATATATAACATGGATAAAATAGAATAGAGAATTTGTCTCAACTAAGAAACTTAACCGATTGTTATAGAATTGGATTGAATTTCACACCAAAAACCAAAAACTATATGCAGAAGAACAACAGAAGCTACGGGAAAGCAAAAAAGATAAAAAGATGTTTGTCTAAATCTTCATAATTTCATATAACAACTAAATAAAAATATTCTTATCAACCTAAATAAAAAATTTTGTAATATTTCGATTCAAGAAATCTAGTATTCTCATACGTACATACATACATATATAATATATATAATTATGTCAATACCAATATCGCATCAAATTCTTCTGTGCCAGTGCCATCGCGGAAAATTGAGGGTTGATATCAAACCAAATTCCATAAAATTGCTTTATTTTTTAATTTTTGGTGATTTAAAAACAGTAAGGATCTAATTTCATCCCGTTTTCCGTAAAGTGTTGAACGGGGGACCATTATTTATAAATATGCTTCCTTCAGGAAGACAAGCAGACATATTGTACAATAATTGTACCTTGTGCATGTTGTAAGAAAGATGTAGTTCGGTCTGGCTTATGTTACCTCATTTCTTTTCTTAGAATAATTGCAAGATGATCTCCTTAACTATTGACTATTCAACTTGTGAGAGATCAATCCTAAATCCTGAAAGGGTCCTCATCTTCAATAGAGAAGGAAAGGGATAAAAATTATGTAGTTAGCTACTCATGCAATGTTTTTCTTTATAAAGGTAATTAAGGATAAAAACAAATAAATTTAGGGAGCCAAATTATGTACGTCTTCTCTTTCCCTTGATGAAATTGGATATTCGCTATGGCTTTGAACACACTTCCTTAAAGTCATTTACGAATCCACCAATCCTGCAAGATCAAGTTTCATTAAGTTCAAAATTGAGAATTAATGTATAGGATCACAAATTTTCCGAACTTTTAATGTATTATGAGATCTCATCATTCACTTGTATCAGTACTATATTTAATTGAGCATTTTAAGGATTTATGTTTCTAACACTGACATATCAATCCCAGTACACAATCTTGCAACACACACTTTTTGTCATTTTTATAAATTAGGCTCATCTTTCCGATTGCTAGAATAGCTAAAGAACAGACAAAGTTTTCGAGACCCTCTTGTTTATAGACCCAATCCATAACAACCTAGCTATCTCCTAAAACTTAATGTAAACGCATTCTATGGCCGAAAGTTTTTCACATGCATAACAAGCAATACGCAGAATCTTACTACCATTTGACTGATATTACAAATTCCATAATGCTATTTTTTTTTTTTTACCTGCCGAAAAAAGATCAATCACCTTGAATAATAATATTAATAATATACAAGTGAGAATGTGATCCCAACTTGCACCACTCCCGTCTCAAAACAGTGGCCTCCTCCTTAACGAAACAACCATTTTTATATAAATATTTGTTCATTGTCAACAGGATACCATGTGAATTGCAAGTCATATTGTTTCTTCAGTGCACAACTGTCCATGCATATATATATGTATATACATGAAGTCAACTTTCTCATTCTACTATGGTGTCATCTTTGGGGGGTGTGGATTTTTAAAACTAAGGTAAATGAAATATCAATTTCCTCTTCCCCCATCGTCCATTTTGTTTCAAGAACGCGTTAATATCCAAAAAGTAGTTAATATCAAAAGGTAGGGATTAAACAACGCGTTAATATCCCGTGTTAGATGTGAATCGTTGGCGTCTATGTTGTGGCATGTGGGTACGTTGAATTGAACACCATTCTTGTGTCCTAATTGTAATGCCCACAATCTAGATGTCCTTTTTACCCATTTAGAAACCTATTCTATTCAATGAAACTATTTGAAAAGTGAATTGTTATATCATTCTTAAAGGGATAATCCCAACGAAAGGTTTTATTAGTAATATTATTACCTCGTTCTAGGCAGAAATTAGAATTCAATTCCCCCTTTATTGATTCACTTAATATGGATTTTTTAATTCAACCAAATAATTACGATTTCTCACAAAATTTCATATTTTTTCTTAAAATAACCTTATGTCAATTTAATGATGATCACATCATCACCACCACCACCACTGTTATTGTCATTACCGCCGCCGTCGCTACTACTAACCATCAACCACCACCACCTACTATCACCGCTAACACCATCACCTACCATTATCCTACCACTACCACCAACACCTACCACCACCACCATTGTCATTGTCATTGCTATCATTGTTGCTACTACCTATTATTGGCACCGCCGCCGCCGCCTTTAGCTACCGCTGCTGTTTTCATCACCATTGTAACTATATTCGCCCAATCCACCCCCCCCCCCCCCCCCCCCCCTATCTCGCCCACGGTCACGGTCACGGTCACGGCTACTGCCATTGCCACTGCCACTGCCACTGCCACTGCCACTGCTACCACCATCAACTACCGTCATCGCCACCGCTATTGTCACCGCCATTGCTATCGCTACTACCACTGCTATCGGCTACCACTATCACCACTGCTATCGGCTACCACTATCACCACTGCTCACAACCGTTGTCGACTATTATCACCTCCTCTACCCTCGTAGTCGATTTCTATCACCACCGTTTATTACTTTAAAATTACTTGAGAAAGAAAATGAATCGAGGGTAATTTAGTCATTAAAATTCTATTACGCGTTTATTTTTAAGTTGTTTATTAATTCGACTAAATAAAGTAATAGGTATTATACCCTTATTACATTATTTAAACATTCATATTATATTCCTCCATTATTCTATTCAATGAAGTGAATAGGCTATAAATATTACAACTAAAGCTGCTGACTTTCTTTACGCTATTTAAGGGTGAGTCTAGGCCCCCGAACCCTCCAAGCTCGGAAAAAGGTTTTTTTTTTTTAGAAAATAATATATATATATATATACTAAATACATATATTAAAGAGTAAAATTTACCATAAAGTAAACTATGATCTATTGGTTAGGTATTTATTTTACATACATGCGGTCTTGAATTCAAATCCCATATTTGCCATTTACTCTTTTTAAAATGCATTTATTACTTGAATGATATTTTTCTTTTTATATGTTTTAAGCTTTTTTTTTTTTTCACGACAACCAATAACATTAAATCCATTACTTACAAATCATATCCAACTAAATAAATTTTCTTGAATTGCTATTTTTTATAAGTAATATTATAAAAATAATTACATCAACTATATTACAAGTATTTTGATGTTATCATATAAAATATTGATAAATAGTACCAATTATATGACTTGATTTATTAAATTTATTTTATAATTAATGTTGCAAAAATGAATATGAATTATTGAATAATTGATTACCTAATAGTTAATATTCCAAATGATATTATTTCCTTTTCTTTTTTTTTTTTATTGCGAATGTAATAATCATATAAAATTATCATGAAAAGAAATAGTAAAATACTTATATCCATGTTGAGTTGCTCTTTATGCTATACTTGTAATTTTTTATTTAATTATTTTTTTTCCAATCTATTTTTGTTAAAAACAAAACTTACACAAATTTTATATATTAATGCATTCTAAATTAATAGTTAATTTTCATTTAATACATATACATAATAAAAAGGTAAAAATTTAGTTTTTTTTTTTTTAACTTTTTCTGAAATGTATCAATCACTCTTAATTATCTTTTAAATGAATTTTTCCATCCTTTTAAACTTGAGGAATTATTGCAGGTTAAATCATTAATAAAATATTTTTACATATATATGATGCAATATAATTACGATAATAAGTAAATATTTTCCTATAAAAAATATTCTCCTACCTATAATTTGGCTTAACTAAAATAAGTCTGGCCCCCTCGATTATATGATCTTGGGTTCATCCCTAATGCCATGGTATGATTTGAACCTATACTGATAATTATACCTATATACTTACTTCATATCACCTAAATGGTTCCCTTTATATCACACACCTATACAAAATATCAAAGCATGCTAAACTTCTCCTCATAACTTTCCTCAAAACATCACATCCTTAAAGTCTATTTATCAATCATAGATATCATATAACATTTGGTAGGACCATTTGGTCCATGAGCTCTTTGAAGTCACCACTAAAGTCTTGTCCGTTCAATAATTACACCTAAAGTCATTTCAGAATATGTTCAACTTTGCTTCAAGACTTGTAGTACAACCAACATACAAACCTATTTTATAACTAATATATATGAACTGGTTTTATAACTTTACCTAATATACCTAAACAAAAATATTACATTAACGTAACCCTATAACCTAAACATTAATATATATACATGTCCAAAAGCCATATTAAAAGGACTCAAAAGTGGCTCATAATGCTTATTGCCCTTAAGCTTATGTCTTGAAACTACCTTTAAACCTGTTTTTTTGATAGATGAGGTCAGAAAACTAACCCCTTAATTCATAATGTGAGTATAATTATAAAAAAATAATAACAATAACAAAACAACAATAACAAAATCAAGTAATGCATATCTAAACATACATTGATACATCTAGATCTAGGCACAATTTTGAATGTTTATGCAATATGCAAATGGCACACTAATACACATGATATGTACTAGCCATTTCCCTAAATGAGCAGCACTTAGCAACTCTAATCAAAGGGTAAAATTAGTGAATGGCACTTGGTGGCTCAATTTCAAGGGTAACATAAGGAGCAACACCAGACAGTGTAATTCTAAGGGATTTGAGGAATGCAATCTATATGCCATAAAACAACTTATTTTGAACTGTACATATTTACTTTAGAGAATCAAGCTTCCATAATGTGGCTTTTAAGCCCTTTCATGCCATGCTATGACTTGAAACTAATCCATTAACTTTTTGAAAGTAAATCTAAGGTGAACTATACAACATTATACTCACATTCCAAAGTTAAACGCATATCATCACTATTCATAACAAGTTATGTCCCACATGGTCAGCATATCCTCTAAGCATATGCAAACATCAAACAAGCAAATTAATCTCAATGCATATTCCATTCCCAAGCCCTGCTTCACATACTAATGATAATAAAATGCCTTGTCTATTCACAATTAGGAACAATCAAGTAACAACACATCATCAATCACAACTAAAACAATAAGCACAAATCAACTTTAAGTCTTAAATTATATTCTAAATCCTCTTAGTAACGATCTCAGTAAGTGATTACATATAGGATTTAATAGCCAACAAAAGAATGATCTACAATACTGACCACAAAATAACGTATAATCAGTCAAATACAGTCATTTAGATAAACAAAATTCTTATAGGCAACCAATTATTGGATCTAAAGATCAATCCCCATGCTCAAATTAACCTAATTGCACTTCGATAAATTAGTAATCTACTACTATAAGGCATAATACAAAGATTAATAGCATTCATTTTCTATTTTACATGCTTAACTTCAATAAGTCGCAACTTCTTTGTTTCTTATCATTTTTAATGTTCTACATATTGTTATGATTGTTACCAAAAGCATTACTCAAATAAACTTATCGCAAATATGTCCATTATATAGAATTAAGAAGATATCCCTATATCGTCTCTAGAAATTCGCTTGTAGAGATTTGAGAAATGGGGATGTGATTTGTAAGAAAGAATATTGTGAGAGGGTATGTTAATGTGTTATTTAGCCTTGTCACTTTGATTGGTAAGTTAGTTATTTCATAGGATTCTAAGAGGGTAAAAGGAAAGAATATGGTAAAAAGTCTCTTACCTTTGGGGTTAAACCCCTATGTATAGGAATTAGTGAGAAAATATATATGAAAAGTGGATATATTTGAATTTTGCCCAAAGAGTCCCATCTTAATAATTAACACTAACTCTCTTCTTAGTTAGCATCCCTTCACACTTTTGCTTATGGCCAAGATTGAAATAACTAAGTAAGTTTCTCTTTTAGTACATCTTATGATGTATGCAAGACTTATATGATATGATAATATCAACATAAAAACTAAAATGATATATAAGATATTAAGGATTTACAATAAACAACTTAATTGATTTTTGTTTCCAACTTAAAGGACTCCCAATGCACTTATCTCGTTATAAGAGTGAAACCAAGCTAAAAATATAGATTATATTATTATAACAAGATTTGAGTAATAGGGATTATAAATTATTGATAGTTTATAAACATTTACTACAAGTACCAAGTTATAATAGCTATTCAATTTTTGATAAATAAGTACTAAAGTAATTTCTTTTAATGGTATTGCAATAGCTGCTAATTAATACAGTTGTTGTATTAGTACTTTATATATGATTTTTTTTTTGCCAACTATTATATTGCAATATTATTGGAGGGAGGAATTGAACCTGATTTATTCTATAAGAAGACCGGTGTCATGTTACTAGACTACAATAGTCTTGACTTTATGCGTAATTTTAAACAATAAAAACTTTTCACCTAGCCTAGATTGATTAATCATGCAATTTAAGATTAATCAACTGAAAAGTTAAAACAAATGTGTATATATTAGTAAAAATTACTTCTAAAAGATAGTAAAACTTAATTAAAAATTGTTACACATTAATAATTAACACAAACTCTCTTCTTCGTCAGTATGCCACCACAAGACCGAGACAATTAAATTAAGTCCATCTCTCTTTTAATATGTCTTATAATGTATGGAAGACTTATATGACATGACAATATTAATGTAAAAAAGTACAGCTATACATAAAATATAAAGGGCTTAAAATAGAGGACTTAATTGAATTTTGTTTCAAATGTAAAAGACTTCCAATGCACTTATCCTGCTATGAGAGTGAAACAGTGCTAATGATATAGATTGTATCATTGTGAAAAGATTTGAGAAGTAGGGATTATAAAGTAGCGACACTTTATAAACATTTACTATAGTTACCAATTTATAGTAGCTATTCAATTTTTAGTAAATACCTACTAAGGATTTTTTCTACTTTTTTAATGGCATTGCCACAGCTGTTATATTAGGGATGCTGTTTAAATTTTGTAATATAAAAATGACACAAAGGATGCTTTGCAATTATAATATTTTTGACATTTTTACGACCCCATTAGTTATTAGCAATCTGAAAGGGCTAAAAACAGCAGCGAAATACATTTTTACTATGGTTTTTTTTTTTTTTTGATAAACCGCTATTAATTTACGGTTGTTATTATTTTTCCCTAGTAATGTAGTGCATTGACGTAATTAAAAGAACGTTCAATTTTATACCTTAGATATGAACTATTCGGGCCTCACTACACCTTAATTAATGCTCAGAGTAGGAAAATACTTGAAGGAACAGTGGATTCCATTGAGTTCAAATGAACCATCGACATCCATGCAACGGTTCTTCGCTAGGAAAATACCTAGAAGTCACCATTTAATAGTTAAGAAAGGGTGGTGTTTGCATGTTTCCGTGCTTTGCGAGGAGTGAAAACAAAATGACACGATTAATCAACTCCTTTTAGAGAAAAGTGAGGCTTTTTATCAGTGTGTCGCACACTTTCCTTCAATTTATGGGGTGTCTCATGCAATTTTACAATGATTTATTAGGTAAACTAATTTGTCAAGTTGCATCGTCTAAGTTAACTAAATCCAACTTACAGTTTTGTACATAATTGTTTCAATTACAATTCCAAGAGAAAAGGAACAAAGAAGAGAAGAACCTGTTGTTTGACACAAACAAAGATGATGCCCTCAGTTTTATCTAAATGCTTATTGCCATATATTTCTCTTCGTTCTCTTTATTGTCATCATTATTTTTTGAGGTTTACCACTCGCAGAGTTCTCTTAATTTACCCTTCTCTGTAAATATTGGCGTGTTGAAACATAGTGTGTGCAATTGTAATTTTTGCAAAATAATTGTTTTAGTTCTCTAATTTAATTAAAATTTTATCCATGTGTTGAAACATTAAAACTACAAGTTCATTTTTAGTAGAAAATACCTACCTTTTTTTTTTTCCCATACAATTTAAAGTATGGTCATAGGCTGTAGAAGAATCTTTCACCTTAATAAATTTGTTTAAATCAAAATTTAAATTGCGAGCAAAGCAACGCTATGATTTTTTGCCAAAAGAAGGTGGGTCTACTACCACACCTTCATCGTTTGTAGAGGGGAGAAAAAAAAAGTACCAAACCTTCATCTATGATTTTCCCTGTTTAGCCAAAAATACATATACATATATATATATACATACATACACACATACACACAAGCATATTGTTTATAAGTTGTGTTATTTTCTTTACATGGAGTTAGACGTATATATCAAGCCGTACTAGCTTGGCCCCTAAACCGTCAATTTATAGGTTGATGGTAGGGTGAACCTGGCTCAACCCTTAAAGCAATGAGCTCAGGTTGATTTGGCTCAATTGGCAATTCAAGGGCTAGTTCCACAACTCTTAAACTGGTTCGTTAGCTTTTTTTTTTTTTTTTTTTTATGCATTTCCATAAATTGGCATAAATAATTTTCTGCCTTTACTTGTATTTTTATTCTTTTCCTCACATTATTGTGACAGTAACACTTTACGTATATATTACATGTAGTGATGATGCGTGAATGATTTGTCATTATTTTTTGTTCAAATTTTATTTCATTTTGAAATAATTGATTTTGGATCGCATGAGTATGGTGTTACTTTAATATTACAATGTTTAGTAATGTTAAGTAGAGTGAGAGAAATTACAAAGGAAGAGAATTTGTTATTTGATTCTCAAAATACATTGTTAATAAGGAAAAAAATAAATTACAACATAACTATTAACTGTAATTTGTTATAGTACATTACAAAATATTATTTTTCATGTGAAAATCTCTTTACTCTATAATGTGTTGGTAAATTACTCATGTTGTGTAGTGTAGAGACTAGACAATTAGAGTAGGGAAATGATTGGTGTTTTGCAGTAGAAAAGGAAAATGATAAAGGGAAGAGAATAATTTGGGGAGGAGAAGGTGTAGAAATTAAAGTGAAATATCATTACTCATAAAGTAAAATGATAAATTCAATTGCCAATGGTGAGATGAGATGATGTTTTGTTTTTTTTTTTAAAGTAAATAAAATTCAGACAGATTAAACTATCAGTTCACTAGTATTCAAGCCTACTGATTCATGTAGCCAATCAAGTTGATGGGTTCACTAGGCCAAAACACTTGAACTTTTACGGCTAAGCAATTCATTGGCCAGTACAAGTTCACCCACTTTTGGATAAAGTTGGTTCTAAACTGGTTCACAGTCTAGAATGCATAAGCCTACATGGAGTATATTTATCAGCACTTTATTACGAGAAGAAATATGTTTTGCACGAGGAATGAGATAAATGGATAAGAATCCACGAAATGATAAGAACACATATTCATGGCTTTATTTATTTATTTTTATTTTCACAAGGCAATAATGTTAATATTGCTAAAATATAGTGTCTGCACTAGTCGACGTTATTGAAGCTAAATGTGCTTAAAATTAATTGGAGAAGCCTTCTTCCCCAAGTATATCCCCTGAACAAGTTTGAATTCCATATTTTTTACTTAGCAAAATTAAATTCAACTGAGGTGAGCTTATACATTATTTATTTTGGCTCTCTCTCGTCTTTGAGGTCACATTTTCTTCATTTATTTTACCACATTTTATTCTATGTCATGACCATTGCAATTGTAATGGTGCAAGTAGCATTAAGTGTCCGACGATTTTTAAATTCATAAGGTTTTACTTGGTTAATATCATTGAATGAAATTTTAGTTAAACGAAATTCCTTTAATAGGATTGTTGGTAAACTTTACAAGATGAAATGAAATAAATATTCTATTAAATCAATTGCTAGTAATGTGTTACAACCTTAAGAGAGCTTAATATTTGGCTAAAATTGGCATCAATTTTGAGTATTAACTTATGAATACATCTAAAAGAAGAATTGGGAATTAATTAACACGTATGTGAGATCCATCGTTGTTAAAATAGTGAGTTAATAATATGATTCTTTGAGTTTATAATTTTATGATATTTTTCTTAATTAAAATAGATGAAAATATTATGATAAAGATATGAAACCCCGGTTTTCGACCTATTATAACAAATCCGAGATAGTTGGTTATTTTTATTACACATGAGACCAATAAGGTATAATTAGGAAAATAATAAAATAAACTTATTAAAGGAAGATTAAGGAATAAGTCTAGTTGTGTGACAAGACTCTAACTGCTTGATATCGATATAATTTAGAATTTCTAGAAAATCTTAATCGAATTGAATCAAATTTCAAGGTCACAAAAGTTAGAAGAAAAGTCCTAATAAAATAAATTTTTTGAAATAAAGAATATAAAATATTTAATTTCAATAAAACAAATTTTTATCAAGATTCACTTGACAATTATTGAAAACTCAAAATTTGAATTCCGAAATATAATGAGACTTTAGAGATATATTATTTGAATTATAAAAATAATATTTTGAAGTCAAATAACATACAATAGAATTATATAATCATACTATATAAACTGTATGTACCCGATATGCATATATTAATAAATATACTAATTATTGCCTAAAATATGTATTAAATTAGTAAGAAAGAAGAAAAAAATATAAGTAACAACAGCAGCTGGTAATAGGCATAGCATGCAGGGAAAGGCATTAAGAAATGATAACATGAGGTGGCCTTCAACTATATTAACAAATATGAAGTATATACATAATAAGTGTAGATTGGGAAAAATCAACAAGTAGAATTTTATTCCTAAGCCCATTAACCTGATCATTATAAAAGGGAGGTTAGCTATTGTTTGAAACCATGTTGGCAATCTAAATCTCATAGAATTCTCCTTGAAGAACATCATTTTCAAATAAAACAGAAACTTTAGAAAATTAGAGAAAATATTCGAAAAATATGGTCAATATTAGAAAAGATAGAAGACGAAGATCTAACATGGTGACCATTTAGGGGTTGAAGTTTGACGCTGGAAGAGGGATTTTCAATAGGTCGATGACCGAATAATTGAAAAAGTGCGAATTTTTACTTGTAAGTTTCTATTTTTACTAGTAAGTTTCTATTTTTACTAAAAATATCAAGTGTTATTCGAAAATTATGAAACTTGGTATTCCGAGGTATTTTTGTATGCAAAATAAAAATATCAACCTATATTTTTTAAATTAATAACGCTTATATGGGTTCCTTAAGAGACCGCTATGTTTCAATGAATTTTGCATTAATTTAAAAAAATAGTAAACGATGTTATTTTGAGATAATTTTTGGTAGGTACATTCTTCGTATGATATATTCAATTTATATAAAAATAATTTTTAATAAAATATACATATAAAATTTATTAAATTTATTTTAAGCAATCTGCCCTATTTTTCACGTTGAAGAAATAATTGGTTTTTGCCTGAATTTCTTAATGAATCTAATTATAACAACTTCTAATGTTTTGTTATGATTAAATAAGTATTTAGTTCGTATCTTGTAATTTTATTTAGTTATTTATTTAATTTAAGCTAATTTCTAGCTAAATTGTGCTTAAAGTCAATATTGTAGAAAATATAGGTAATGGTCATATTTAAGAGTTACAATAATCAGATCTTAAACTACACATTTTTATAAGTTTAAAATATTTTCCAGGAAATTAAACAAATACATATATATAACATTTATTATGAATTTTCTATTATTTTCCTATATCATGACTTATAGGGTTAATTGGTGATATATATACTAATTATGTTATTTGGTAGCAGAAATATAAGATATTACTTTGTTATATCGCTTGTTGATATTAACATAAAAGTAAATAAAGAAATAGAAGTTTTGCTAAGTAAATATAATAATTTAGCCGAGTTAGAGGAAGAATGAAAGGATGCAGTTAGTAGCTTTTGTGCAATTAGGGTCAGATACTGAATTAGAATATATAAATGATACTCTTACGTTGTATAAATTGATGATATATGTTAGATAGTATTCATTTGGAAACTTTAGAATCTGCTTGGTTTAGAAACTAATTTAAATGATAATTTAGAGGTTAAATAAGAGGATATCAATAATTAAATCAGAAAGAGTCTGAATGAATATTTTCCTAAAGAATAATCTTAAGTTATAAACCTTAAGCAACAGTAAGCTATTAATAATCTATATGTAACTTATAGATAACTTTGATACCATAGAGGAACCTTGTATCGACATGTAAAGCTGGAATGATTAGTAGATCTAGGGAAGTGGATATTTGTGTGCCTAAAGTAGACTTATGTCTATTTCAAACTTTGTGTGCCCTTGTATTTTGGCTTTATTGAACTTGATTGCCAATTTAGATATGCTATTTGGTGAGTTATGTGAATTTTTTTTTTTAATAACCCTTACCGATTGAAATATGCTTTGATATTAGACTTGGTTGTTGTGGTTGTGTTACTCGTTGTTTATGTGAAATATATTAGGAACTACGCTAACTTGGAAAAGAATTTATAGACTAACCTCACCTTTTAAGGTATTCATTTAAGTGAACTCAATATTGAGATTTTAGAACTAATAAGGAAACAAAGTAAAGGCTAAGCTTATAAGTAATGAGTAAGCTAGCTTGAATTTGCTGGGTGTTGCTTAGTATGTGACTTGATGCATTTATGTTGTGGTACGTAAAGCACCTATGGGTCAAGTTTTTACAAAATTAAGATTTTGCTAGATTGAATTTTATACAAAAAGCTAGATTTATCAAGCAAATGACTTGATTTATAAAAGTTAGGTTTTTTAGCAACTAGAAATTATGTTGTATCCATTGGGTCAACTATATACTGGATTTTCTAACCACTTCACGTGGTGCTGGGTTGGATTTTGGCAACTGATTGTTGCATATTACTAGATTCCTAGATTTTGGTTTATGTCCAGATCACTTAGTTGAGGTAGACTAACTGGATGAGTTGTTAGATTGGGCTAGGATATTAATATTGATGTATGCTATATGCATGAGCATGGTACGCACTTATTACATTTGTATTGCTTAATTGGACTAAAGGATATTGTGATTAAATTGGTAATTTATTGTGTGATTGTGATATGATATTGCTTGCATTTTATTTGTTTATACACTCTCACTTAGCTTATAATAAGCTGAGAGGATAAGTTATTTTATCCTTAGGTAAATGATGAGTTACACAAGGCTTCGCATTATAGAGGCAAAGAGACTTTAAATGTTAGTAAGAGATGAGTTTCATGGAAGAAGCCACAAGCTACAAGATACAATCTAAGTCATTAGAAGCAGTTCTTCAAGGAAGACTTTGGTATTATATTACAACAGATTTAGTTTAGCAATTGTAGTCATGATATGTATGCTTATAATAGAATCATGTATTATACAAGAGTTGTATGGTTGTGATACTTTGAGTATCACTCCTTATTATATGGATTTATACTTTGGTTTATTATATTATATAAGAAAAGATTTGAAACCAAGTGTTAATGAAGTTAAATGATAGATGAAGTACAAATTCTACCTTGTCTTTAATTGAGTTATGAGTAACGAATTGTTTTTAAATACTTAAAAGTTGAGAAAAATTTTTAAGTAGACAACTAAAATGTAGGACATTACAAAAGAATAGATAAAAATTACAGTAATACACATTGAAACTATCAAAATTTGCATTTCAAACTTTAGAAATGGTATACTTAACCCCATGAAAAATATTGACACCACAAAATTTACCTTCAATGCATTACTAAGTTGATCTTTTACGTTAATGTATACTTGTGTGATTTTATTTTTCAAGTAAATAGTAAACTGCCCCGTACCCACCCCACCCAACACCCCCTTCAGCCCTCCCTCTTATGTTTGCTTCATATGGGCTTAACTCTTAATCTTTAGAATTGAGTGTTTAGAACCTCAAGTCATTGAAAAACATGTTTTAGAATATACTTACAATGTTACTTGCATATGGAATAATAAAATAAATATTTAAAATTGAAAAGAAATCCATAAAATCAAAGGTAAAATAATCATATAGGAAATCAAATGCACTTTAATATTTAGGGGGCATATACATTCAATTTTAAGGATATAAGGATTAAACACATATGAAGAGAACATAAAAGGGTGTATTTGTAATTTATCCTTTTTTCCCAAAATTTACACCAAATTAATTCATGTTAATTTTGAAATAATAGATATGTTATGTGCCAAACTAAGGAGCATGTATAGTATGTAACATGTCCCTATTGCCTATAAGGGTAAGCAAGGGTCAAATCCTATGCCTCTAATCTTCGAGACCAACTAATATGAATAACTTAAAAAGGCAAATCTCCATAAGGATTGAGTAAAAAGTCTAAAAATTTAGTAACTGTTGCACATATGATCTAGTTGAATAACTTAGAAAGACAAATTTCCATAGGTATAGTTGAATGGTTATTTAAGGTGAAGGCAATAAACATAAACTTCAAATTCCTATAGGTGGATATAATTTCGACTGTTGCTTATTAAGGTTTCTCATGCTATGGAGCTCATTCAATAAGGATGAGAAAGACAATTGGGATCTCACATGATTAGATCCTTAGAGTTTACGAGTCATAAGAATGTAAATCTACAAATTTCTCTAGTTTATGAGTTAAAATTAGTTGCCTCATACTAGTTTAATAACTAGTATCAACCATTGAGTAATAATCTATGGTAACCATCTATAGTAGCGTCTCATGACCCGTTTTAAGGTTAGTGCATTGAAGAACATCTATATTCCAAATAATGATTTTCTAAATTCAACGAAGTATAGAAAAGCATCATGGGGTTGGTAAATCTTATAAAGGGGGAAAAGGTGATAGCATAAGGTAGCTATTAGTAGGTTCGGACTAGAAAGAGCATAAAAAATATGGATAGCTAGATTAGAATCAAGTTGCAAACCCATTACTAGATCATGCAAGAGAGGACTTTAAAACATTGCATTGAGAATCATCCATGAATAACCGTAACTTGATGGACTTTAGTTTATTATTTTGTTTTCATCGTATGATTTTGTTGCTTGTAGAACTTTGTTTGTATCTTGTATGAAGTTCAAGACAAAGTCTTTAGATTGTAAATAGGATCAAAGAAGGGGGCAAAGCAAATAAAAGGACGCTATTATTAGTGCTCCAGCATTTGGATGTTAGGCTTGTAGCAGCTAGATACCCAAGTTGCTTAAAATTGACCTAAGAGTAAAGTTTTTGAATGGGGAGTAATGTTTATAAGTTGGCTTATTATTGGTTACCATTTAGATGGCATCTAGATGTTAGCCTTATGAGCATTTAGATGCTAATGCCTGACAACTCTATTCTAACGCTTGACAACTATGTTTTATTTTATTCTAATAATTTACGTTTTTTCCATCAATCTTTCTTTAGCCAAGTTAAGTAATTGTATTGAGACACAATTATCATTATTTAATAGAATACTATTATTAAGTCCTACTCTCTAATCCATTGATCATAGCAAGTTCTATTTGATTACTTTGTGAGTAATATCGAAGTGATCAATTGCTCTTACTAATTCGGTGAGTAGTATTCGTTTTACCTAAAGCACTCTATTTCAATTAAATCCAAACCCTTAGTTTTCCTTAACTTAGGGAATCATTTCATGTTTGTTGTTTCATTATTGAATGGTATCCTATTGGCAGTTTCCTTAGGCACATCATAGATCCTTAGATTACAAAAATCAAAGGAAACATGCTTCATCCTAATGACAACATTCAGAGTTCTCTCGACCAAATAAATGATTTGCTAATTAGTTTATACAAAGCTTCTTGAGAATTAAACTCTTTAAGTGGCTTGTAAGAAGTCTAGGCAGTAAATGCAATTCCTATACACTACTACAATGTAGTGGACAAGATGACATAGCCATTATATTGCTTGAGTAAGTATGTTGTCGAAATAGGTTATCAAAGTTTATTATAAGATCAAGATAGCAATGTTTCAGACAAAACACCATTATTAAGTAGATCTGATAGTGTGCCAGTTTATCTAGCCATTTGATTGCTCTTTTAAAATCAAGCATTTTCTTTGGAAAATTAGCATGAGTTCATGATTAACAAACTCAAATCATTTTAAGAGGAAGAGATATTATTTGGGCACTTACTATTTATGTGAGATATTAGAAACCACTAAGCATGTGTTGTTATATTATAATAGACTAAACGAGTTTGGTATGACCTTTTGTAGCTATGATGTAGGCTTTCGATAGAATAAGATTTGAAGTACGGATGATGGTCGTGATAAAAAATCTATCGAAGTTGAGTAATGAATGAAAGATTTGCCATCATGAATTTTGTTGTACATTGTGGTCTTTTGGAATCATAGATGCAGATATGTGCTCGACATAAAAGTATTCGATCCAACTTTGTTTGTCAAGAAAGTTAAAGAGCGATGGAGGAACCTATAAACTTGTAGCTAATAGAGAGAGACACAACTTTAGTAACATCAATCATGGTGTCCAAATGAAAGAATCTAAATGTTGGAGTGATTAAATTAAATTGTAACGGCTCAAAGAACTTGAGTGGAATTATGCGTGTAATTCATCAAGTTCCCATGTAGCTACAATGTAAAAGCCTTATCAAAGCTTAAATATTGAGCTAGTAGAAGCATTAGCAATGAAAGAAGCTCTACTGCTAGCTAAAACGAATAATTAGAGAAGGATAAAGATACAAACAAATCTTACACTTGTTTACTTGTCTTAAACCACATCACAAGAAAAGAAGAGGATTAGCATTGTGATTGAAGATATTTCTAAGTCAAAATCCTTCTTTTCTCATTATTCTTTCAGTTTGATAAATCGTAAAGTCATTAAGTGAATGGATTGGGTTGCATCTAAAGAATGTTAGGAATTTGAATCTCCTATCTCATTTAGCAATCTTACATTTTGTTAATTGTCGCATTAGACATTCATACTTATTTGTTTAATCTTTTAAGTTTTTGATAAATGTTTCCTTTGACCAAAAGAAGAGAGAAATTTATTGTTGTATGAATAAGTTTATTCCATTTTTGATATAAGAAACTTGTAATTTATTCTTTTTAAGAAATAATCAAGATAAAGTGAAGTCGAAGCACAATAATTAACAAGAAAACTATGATAATTTTTACTAGGTATTGAGGTAAAATGGCAAATCTTTATATTAAAGACATCACTTGTACTACTATGGTGACCTTTGTATTGTTTAAATTAAAACAATATAACTTTATATCTTCATGATATTTCACTATTATATTTTGGAATAATATATATCTTTTTCAAAATCATGTATCATTTGTGGAAAACAATTAATAGTGAAATGAAACTTTAATATATTATATTTTTTATATAATTAAATAATAGTTGTACTCTTTACTCATAATAATATTTGTTTACATGTTATTTGTGACAATTTTTTAAATAAATTTATGATTTCACCAATAATTATATTTTAAATCAATAATCACTAGGAAAAAGTGGGTAACCTTAGACCCGTGCAAGGATTAATTTTAAACTGTGAATTGATTCGGCCCATTGAAGGTTAGGCTGAACCGCCTCCCAAATCACTAGGCCTTATGGGCTCAAGTGGTTTAAGCCCGATAGTTTACAACCTGCCCACAAAAAAAAAATAAATAAATAAAAGAAAAAGAAGAAGAAGAAGAAGGAACTAACCGTTGAATAAAGGCCGGTCCACCCCCATACCTACCACCCTTGCTTTATCTTTCTCTCTTCTAAAATTTTAGACAAATCTTTGCAAATGTCTCTTTTTCAATGTGTTTTGCATTGTAAAATTATTCAGATCTAAAGTTCAATAATGTAAATAAAGCAGGTAAGGAAATTTTTAGAATTCAAAAATTGTGACGGTAGAAATGATTTAAATTCAAAATTTGAAAATTTAAATAATGTGTGCAGATCTTCTTCATTCCTTATAAATTGAATAGTGTAGTAGTTATTACTCCTTCACAAATTCATTTAAACGCTCCAACCATTTTGTCTTCACATTTTTGCAATTGTCAAACATTTTGAGATAAATATTTCTTTCAGTTACCACTAAGATCCGAGCATAACTCTTCATTCCACTTTACTGAACCATTTGTATTCACAAAAACATTTGCATATATTTACCAACTAAATAATTTCCATTTTGTGTTGTCTTACATTTTGTTTTTGTCCTTCATTCATAAACCTTTCTTCTAGTAAACAAGGGAAAAAAAATTACATCTATGGAACGATTCTTGAGTCGTACTTTCTTTGGGAAGAAGCACGGTTCCTCATATGGTGGGAAAGGCAAGGGTAAAGGCATTGGAACTGGTACGACGTTCGAGCCACAATGGTTTAATGACGTTTAGGCATACCTAGATTATGAGTGTGACTTGAATGACTAGAAGGCATATGAGGTGGTTAATAATGTCTAACAACAAGGTACACTACCTCCTAGCTTCAATCTAGAACCTCATTGCATGAATTATCGAGACATATCACCACCTGGCTTTGAGCTTAAACCTCAACGCATGAGTTATCGAGATACGTTACCTCTTGGGTTTAAATCTCTACACATGAGTGTCCTTAAACGTCCTAGTATATTTGAATCTCCTCACATAAGTGTCCCTACACAACACGCTAGATTTGAACCTCCACGGACGAGCTACCCCTAAGTATGTTTAAGGATGAGAAGGGCGAGATAGAAATGATTCTTGAAATAAAAGAGTAATGTATGGAACAATATGGCCCTAATAGTTCGAGACCTTTAGGCTTAGGCAAGTTCCCTAAACTCGATAAATCTAATATTTTTACTATGCATTTCTGTAAAGGTATAGATGAGAAGGGAATCATGAGGGCATTCTTCTCTAACTACTGTAATGTGAGTTACTCTTGGAAAACAGAAGAGTGATATGGTACCTTTAATAAGCACTTGAGGTCGAAGCATCCCGAGGAGATGGGGATAGATAGTATGTAACAACAAATCACTCGAGGTAGAGGTTCATCTGATCAACTGTTGATTAGGTATGATCAAGAGAGGTATAAGTACAACTTGGCGCAATACCTGGTGAACATGCACTTGCATTTAATGCGAGTGCATCAGAGTGGCAGAGTCATTACAAGTGGGAAACGTTCAACCCCAGCTTGCGACAGTACGTTAACCTAAGCCATGTAGAAGCTCTATCATAAAGGTAAAAGGGAGCTTGCAAATAAGTTTTCTTCACTCAATATGCTTGTGTTCATATGTGTAGACATATGAATAGATCATTTTCATAATAATTTTTATATGGATGTTATTGTTTACTAGATATAAGATAATTAGCAACTAAATAAATGACCATTGGCTCTAAGAGTATTTAATAAGTACCATATGATGCAAAACATCTATAAAATTATTAGAGAAATCCTAAATGAGTATAGATTAGTTAGGAAAATTTTTTCTATTAGCTTTGGCAATGCAAGTGTCAACATAACCTCAATATTTGATCTGCGAAATTATTGTCAACCTACATTAGGAGTGGGGGGAGGGGGAGGGTGCTGGTTGATTTTCTATATACATTATGCATGTCATATTCTTAACTTGTGTGTCGATGATGACATTGTAGCTTTGTAGAATAGTTTGGCTCCAGTCAAGAATATCATTAAGATAATAATAGGGAGGTTGTCTCTTCACAAAAGATAGTGGAACTTTTGTATGGAGTATGGGAAGAGACCTAAAAAATTTAAGATGGATGTGCAATATTACTAAAACTCGACATATGAGTTATTGCATATCACAGTTTTTTACAGTGAACTGCTGTGTGACTTCACAATGTACAATATACATAAAGTTGACATTCTCCTCAACAACTAGGATATATGTATTCGGTTGCTAAAAAACTAAGTTACTAAGATTTTTTCACAGGTTCACAAGCCTAGTGTATACTTGTTCGTTATGTTAGCTGTCATTATCTTTGGTGTGTTACTTCAGGCTTGTAAGGACCTGAACTTGCACGCATGTGTATACAATATGGCATCAAAGTGATGATCTTATTATAAAAATATTTATTGTATTTATCTTGTAACAACTATCCTAGATCCTTATTGTAAAGCGGAAGTATTACTGATGTATTTGAAAACTTATTCTGGTTATATTGAAGATCTAATAGATTTCCAAGATATATACAGTTTAGAAGTACAGCAGGAAGTGTTAGCAGCGGCAGTCAGCATTCAACATAGAGGAGATGCTTAACCACTATCAAAGTCAGTATGGTGGCTAATTATTATTCTTTCTTTCGCCATACATCAAGAAGCGGCATTATTTATTTATGGGTGAGTAGTTGTTGGCGTAAAAATTGAAGAGATAATAATCTGGCGGTCTAATGTCTAAGATACAATGCTATACTAATATGAATTTTGAGTTCTCCAAGAATATCTCCATCAAGAACTTTGATATCTTGGAGTAATAGTAGAGGCACACAAGGGATTACCCACTCCTATCTCACATTACCTATGAAGTACTCATTGCTTTGGCTTCAACGGTTGTTGTTGAGCAAACGTTTAGTATAGTAGGCTTCATCCTCGATGATCAGCAAGTCTCCTTATTTGTTGTTAATGTTAAGGCAAGCACTTGCATAGAAAATTGGTACAGGGGGCTTATAGACAATAAGAACCATGTGGGGCATCAAGCGAAGAGGGTAAATACTTTAGTGACTGGAATCGATTTAATGGAAGCCCAAACTCGGCCGTGGGTTCTACTTCTAATCATGAATAGCCATCTTAAGAAGAGATATAGTAAGTTTTCTTTTTGTTCTTTGGAAAAAGTTTATTATGTAAAAAAATATTTTTTCCTAATTATTTCAAAAAAACTAAGTAGCATGGTTTTCCAAAAGTGGTGATCTAGTCTTAGGATTTTCTAAATTATGATAAAGTGAAATTAATATTCTTTAAAAAAATTAAATTGGATAATTACATGCACTTGGATTATTTTCATTAAATGTAAAATTGACTAATAGATTGAAGGTTTTCTAAATATTCAAATCAAAATACAACGGTCTGATTTCAACCAGTAGATACATAGATATCTTCCGAGTGACGGTAAAATCCATTAAAAAAATTCTCCCCCTCCGTAACCACTTCACTCTAATTGATCAAATAATTTTTTTGTAATGTACTAAGACTTTCTATATTGTAAATTTTGTTGGTTTGTAATATAAGAATTGGAGGAGGAAGGGAAAGGGAAAAAAAAAAAAAAAGGATTGCTAGTTCAAAGGTCACGAACTGGCTCGAAACCATGACAATATGGATTGGTCATGGTTCATTCGTAAACTAATTTGTGAACCGACGGTTTATGGCCGGTCCAGCCTGTTGGTTGAATCTAGGTAACCCTATTGTATATGATATTTATTTAGATTTTGCTCTACTCTGAATAATGAGAGTTATAGGATAAGTTCTAAATAGTAATTTTTCGAAATCTATTTTTATAGAGTAGGATATGTGTATAACATTCAGGTGCCTCATATTCACCCTAAAACCTGTACTCCATCTGTATATTAATAAATGAAAAAACTTAATATTATTACATTTTTTTAGCCTTAATGAAAATGACAACAAAAATTTAGCTCATATCAAAACATTATCCATTTATTTTCTAAAACATATTGGAAAGGGGATGGAGAACTTATTCCTTAATAGTAATTATTACTAAGAATAGGCTAAGAATTTCTATTTTAGTATTCACTTCATATGAATTTCCCTTGTAGCGAAAATTTATCTCAATATTTACTTTATATATACTTATATATATATACATACAAAAACATATATGTTACAATGTATAATCAGTTCGTAGTATAGAGAAATATATACATCCATATTTTATGTATATATATATAATATATACATAAATCCATATACATTTTTTAGCGAGAGTATAATAACTAAACTGTCTAGACTTTTTATTCCCTTTAGGGAGAGTAGAAAAAACATAAATAAAAATATCCTAAATAAAATCCAAGTAAACAAGGAAATAAAAAATTAAGAGAGAATAATTATTTTATTTTCTTTTTATCATCCAAATATCGTTTGTATCTACTGTCTACTCTTTCTATATATATATATATTTTGGGTAAACCCCTTTCTCTTCTTTTACTTTTCATTTTTTCACCCCCTTTCTTTTTTACTAAACTTATCTAGTAATGTTTTAAAAACATCTCGGGTCGTAGCTTATTTGCACCATTAAAAAGATGTTTTTTTTTTAACCTTTTGCATATATGGATCATGGAATTATTTATTTGTGTTGTAAAATTTCATTTCTTTCAAATTATTTTTGGTTTGTCTAGTAGTATGAATTAAGGTTGGAAAAAAACTGTAAATCATGAAATAAATCGTGAATTGAATTAAAACTCGGCTTTTTACAATCAATTCATTTCATGTTTGGTTTGGTTTAGTGTAAATTGTTTGCAGCTTGATTCAAAAAAGCAGACGGGGCCAATCGATTTGAATAGAATCAATCAATTTGAACTTAACCAAGCCGTTAGCTATTAAAAAACGAAAAGAAAAAGATTTGTGTTGCTAAGAAATATGGCCATTAACAAAGTTCGATAAGCTTCAAGGTGTGGCCGCTATTCAATTAATTTAAGCATTAATTACTGGACATTCCCATGCTGTAGCTATCCCAAAGTTGAGTTAGATATTCGCTTTGGTGTTTCTCATTTGTGGTTTGTTGAAAAATGAATAATTAAAATAATGTGGTTTTTCACCATCTATAGTTCCAATGCCAGGGATAATAGCAGGATAATCGTAGTCTGCTCAGGCTCCACAGACTGGAAGCAGCATGGCATAAGAGTGTATTATCATTAATTAAAAAGAAGAAAGGGAGTTCAAAATAAGAACAAGAGAAGTAGGAGACGAAAGCAAATAAAAGGAACTATCTGTCAGTAATGCTAAAATATGTTTTTGTGAAGTCTTCTTGAATTTTAATATTATAAAAAAAAAAAATTCAAACTGCAGATCGAATTAGATTAAATCGTTTTTTTAGGTTTAAAAAATTTATAAATTGAATTGTATAATTAGATTCAATTTAAAAAAAAAGATTAAAATCGTAATATTAAGTTCAATTGGATAAGAAAATAAATCGTATTGAATTAAACTGTATCTATGTTTATAAATTTACAAGTTTGATATTGATTATATATTCAACATAATATTTAAAAAAAGATTAAAAAAAATTATAGGTTTTATAAGTTCTAGATATAGGATAATTTTAATGTGTCATATTATAAGTTTTAGATATAAAAATATGAAAATCAATACTTATTATATAGGAAACAGGTTAGACGTTATCCTCACCATTCTGTACCAATTCACCTCGGATAACCACATTTCGGGTGGGCTTTTAGTACAAGTTCTTATTCAACTCTCTTTTAGAAATTACCTTCTCCTTCTTTTTTTTTTTTTTTTTTTTAATATGGTTTTTATCAAGTGAAGTTAGACTTAGTTCAGGCACATAAATTGGGGAATTTATTATTATTATTACATATGTATCCATGAGTCTGCCGTTTGACAGTAAATCCAAATCCCATATTCTGCTCCCACGGTTTATGTTGTGTTCCGACTACTTTTTTACGACATTTGACTTTATAAAATAATGGCAGTCACTTCTGTCTTCACACAAGACAAGGTAATAAAAGGTAGCAGGGATAGTAATTGCAGAAGTTACGTTACCTTTTTCTTTTCTCATTCTTTTATTATTATTATTATTATTATCTTCCCTTTTTAATCATTTTTATTACCACAAAACCATTTACTATTAGGTCAAAGATTAGTTGACAGTTGGGCCTTCTACTTGAATATACCGGCATGTGAAAAAACTGAAAAATATCATAAAACCTACAAAAAGAAAATGAAATTACGAAAAAAAAATCTAAGGGTTTACCTTTTTCTTTTTTCTTTGTTATGTATATATGATATGTTAAGCACATGAGAGTAATCGAAAGTTGAAAAGCTGAGGACAAAGCCGGCTTCTTTATTTCTCTGTGTTTGTGTGTTTGTTTGTTTCGTGGTTTCATTCATTTCCATTTCATTAACAATCCAATCTATCTAATCTGAATCTAATTCTCCAAACAAGGAAGGGAGAAAAAAAGGAAAAAAAAAAAAATAAAGAAAGAAAGCACCACTTTCACTTGGGTTTCTACCTTTTTCTTTCTCTCACTTCATCACTTTTTATTGTTTGGTTTTGGGACTTGGAATCATTTTTCTCACCTACCCATATCTGTTATTATTGAGAAAATCATAAATACTTTGTTGGGTCTCCTCAAGTTTGGATTTCGGTTAGACCAAAGATGAACTTTGATTGAGTTTTTAGCGATTAGGAAGATAAAGTTGGAGTCTTTTTTGTGTTTTAGAAAGGGGGGATGGGTTGTTTTCCCTGTTTTGATTCAAGGGAAGAAGTGAAGTTGAATCCAGATAAGGATAGTGATGATCGAAAACAAGGCCCACAAAGTGTCCCACCTAATATACCCAGATTGCCTTCGGGTCAGTTTCTCTCATTTTTATCATATTACGATGTTTATCCTGGAATCTTGATTCATTCTTGGGTTTTTAATGCTTGATCTGATCTAGGATGTGTAACTGATCTTTTTCCAGTGTGATATGGATAGATTGGATTAGTTTAGAGGAATATGTTTTGATTGTTTTTTTTTTCCTTTCTGTTTGGAAGGCCGCCTGGATTTTTTGTTTATCTGTTTCAAGTCTGATATATGATCGTTTTGGTGTCTTGGCTTGATCTTGTTTGATCAAGATTGTGTTGTAGACTTGATAGTTCTTTGTATTGAGGAAGAACAGTCAGCAAAAGATGAGATGTTTTTCAGTCCATTTCAGTGGATATCATTCTCAATGTCATGTCTAGCATTTGACATGTAACTGTACTGTTTGACTTGATCTTTGACTTAATGTGGATATTCCGTTTTAGGTGGTGTATATGTGAATTAGATATGTTTGTCGAGATAGCGTGTTTTCTGTGGTCTTAATGCTAGAAGTTATAGTGTAGCTTAGATTCTCAATGTGTATATTTTCTTGATTCTTGCAGGAGCAGATAAGCCCAGAATAAGAAATATTGGCGGATCCAAGAGGGAAATAACAAGTCCTAAGGATGGACCTGGCACCAACATTGCTGCTCAGACTTTTACTTTCCGTGAGCTAGCAGCTGCGACAAAGAATTTCCGCCCAGAATGTTTCTTGGGGGAAGGGGGTTTTGGACGCGTGTACAAAGGAAGACTTGAGAGCACCAGCCAAGTAAATGCTGTACCTCTTGAACTCGTCTAATCTAAATTGATTGTTTTAGCTGACATATTGCTGATTCTGCTTTCCTTAAGTCAATTTCTTTTTATGAATCTATGACTGATATGGACTATGTTACGTTTTGGAAGACACATCAAGATTCATGGTTTCATGTGCAGTATCTTAAAGAGACTTATTACCCAGATATGAGGTGGAGACATGTAAATAATGTTGAATTTGCTGCGGTATTAAATTCTTTAACTTTAAATTGGCAATGTCTCTACCATGTGCACTCAACAAGGAGAACTTGGTCAAATATCTTCCCTCTTTTCTCTTTTTGGTTATTGGGGTTTTACTGAAAAAACATAAGTAATGCTTCGATGAAATTAGCTTTGTGTCCATGGTTGTCATAAACTTGGAGAAATTTTTTTCTCTATAGTTTTGATAAACTTAGAGATAAAATAGTAACTGCATTTCTGTAAATTCCAATAAAGCTACAGATGGCAAAACAGACTAGTCTTTATTTCCACCTTCTTAGACTATTATTGCATGTATGCTTCGTCAGATTAATTTGGCACTTCTATCTAGCTTTATAAATAAAATACTCGAACGTGATTCTAATTGAAACATAACATTGGTTCAAAATCTGATTTTGTGGAAACATGTAGAACTTGTTTGACTTGCCATGACACGTGATAGGCTATTAACCTGACATTTATATCTCATGCTTACAACAAACAATATGGAACCTTTGGTTTTACATGCAATAAAATTCTCTTTCATGATCAAATGTCACATTCTGTTGTTAGGATCACAATGTGAATCAATGAGATTCCATACATGTATTAGAAATTCAATAGAAAACATAGACTTACCAACAGCAAGTGTGTACTGCCCTCTGCTCATCAACTCTTTTTGTTTTGGGGAATACAAATAAACATATAAAATTATAACCCTATTGAGCATGGCCCCATTTGATGCCCTTTGTATGCCATCCTTCATTCTAAACGTAGTAACTGCTAAACGGGCCTCTCTCTTTCTCACATTTCACAACAGACATCTTTATTTATATAGACAAGAGAAGATAGGTTTTTGCAGGGAAGCTAGTTGCTAAGAGATAACCATAGTTTTCTTACTAATTAGACACTCTATGGTTTCTTTTGTAAAAGACTAGCCCATGCATTCTTAATCCAATTTCCGCTGATACTTTGGTAATCCAATTGAAATAGGAGGCACACCACAATACGTGCATGTTAAATTTAGAAATAGAATGTTTCATAATGTTGAACAACTAAATATAAACTACCAGAAGTCTAGCCACATTGTTGGGGTGGGGGGGGGGTGTTGGTTTGGTTGGTAAGAGAATAATCATATTGATTATTGCATGTTGTGGAACATTCTTGAAGAACCAATTACAATTTTCCACTTTGTAAATCTGTGTACTTGATAGCGGATGAGTTATCTTGTCAGTTGTCTTTGAAACGTGTGAATTTCCTAGATTTTCAAATTCTGCTTATTTCAGACTACGGATTTTAAGATTCTATTGCTATAGTATCTGTTTGCTGCAATAGAATTTTCGATTGAAATCCATATTTTTATCATGATCATGCCATGTTTCATATATTTAGAAGTGAAGTGTGGTTATAAAATCAAGGGTTGATAATGGCAACTAAAGAGATTATTTGTGTTTAGTATGCATGTCCATGTGTTGGGCTGTTATCCTTAGATTTTTGTTAGAGTTGTATATTGATTTAATTGTTAGATCAGTTAGTTGCGGTGCTAAATTTATTATGATACTAGAGCATGAGATCCTGAGTTGGTATCCCTGCATTAACATTTCACCACCCATTTAACTAAAGTTGATTACTTAGTAGGCTTTTGTCAAAAACCCTTATCCTACAAATGAGAGGAAATGTTGAATAATAAATTTAAAAGCCATATCTACAAGTTTTAAGATTTTAGATAAGATGTGTGGCGGTGAACTTTGCATGTTGGGTTTTCCATAATAAGTGCTAAAGTCAATGTGCTATTTTAGTAGGAGGTCTTAGGTCCAAATATCTGTGTCTTTTGTTTAACCCCTATATAATTGATAGTCCACTTGAAATGGGTTTTGATCAAAATCCCAATTTACAAATAAGGAAGTGTAAAGTGATGAATATAAAAGCTTATACCAAACTTACAAGCTTAAACTTTTGGATCAATAGGTTATCGAGTTAAAATCTAATGTGCCATCAAAGTGAGAGATTAACAATTTGAATCTCCGAGCTCTTAGTTCACTCATGAATAATTCATTTCTCCATTTGATGGGCCTTAAATGAAGTTACTGTTAATTGACCAAAACAAATGAAGTCACTTCACAGATGGAGTCGGTGGTCTTAGGTAATATATAAGCTATCATTATATCTATAAGTTTAAGATTTTAGATTAGCTTGACAATGAACTTAATTCAAAAGCCATTATATAGCCATGTAACTACTGCAACATTCCTACAAGTCATTACCAGTTCCTCATTTTGGGTTGCAACCATTGTGACTAATTGCAAAATAACTTGGAGTTGCACTCCAACATTTGCCGCACATATCGATAACCTTAATTAATACAAGGGATTAGTTTTTCTATTTTTATGGATCTTTTTATTTGCTTTCTCAATGTCTACTATTGAAAATTTAAAAAGCAACTCAAGATGATTGTATTTAGAGGAAGATAGATGTTTAACTCAAAGTGAAATTTGTCATCTGACATTTCCTTTATCTCTAAGCTGATCACCCTCATTGTGACATGAGATAAGAAACAAAAAGGAACTTCCCTTCATTAACAAGTTTGTCATATCATACACGAGCTTATGCATGACTGCAGATGTACAATGATATGAACAGTGCAATGAAATTCTCTGATGTATGATTGGTTGCTTACATGAACTCAGGGAAGCAAATGATAGGCAACAACCTACAACTTAAGGGACTCTAGCAGTAGACTTTCCTTGGCCAATGGTGGTTCTAGGATCATCTTATGAATATATTTAGTAATAGGAAAACAAAATATTTATTTGTTATTTTATGATTTATATCGTGATATATATATTTTAGAAGATATTTTTAAATTATTATTAATTCTTATTCAGGGAAAGTGAAGATTAAGAAGTTTGTATGCATAGGTGAAATAAGTGAGCAAGAAAGTTATTCAAAATGGGTTTAGTTTGTTTAGGATTTGTCTGAAATAGTTGTGAGGTCAAGGTTCTCTTTGTTGAGCCTTCAAACCCAAATCCTCAATAGGTTCCACCAAGATAGACCAGAACATCAACAAAAGCAAATCCATTCTTAGAGACGAGCTTGCTAACAATTGCCTTGACTAGATCCTAGACCCAAGCCAATAATTGTGGCCCACACTGGTGGGAGTTTGCTTGCGAAAGATGCCCTTATCCTTGGGGATGGTAGTAATATTCTCTTAGCCACAAGTTGTTTGAGCCACTGCTCCTACTTTTGAGGAGTTTCAATTTGGCTATTGTCTTTGTCTTCATAACTTGCTGCTGATTGCCTCGGTTAAGAATCCCAGAAATCTCATATCCTGCTAGCATAATTGTCCATTTTTCTTACTGAAAATTGAAAAATGATTTCTTTATATCCATTGTTTGTGGCTACTGATTTTGGAGATAGTAATCATTTTCAAGCCTCATTGAGTGGTAATGGAAGTGAAAATATTAAACTAATATCTTGTCCTTGCAGGTGGTTGCTGTCAAACAATTAGATCGAAATGGTCTTCAAGGAAACCGGGAATTTCTGGTAGAGGTTCTCATGTTAAGCCTTCTTCATCACCCTAACCTTGTGAATCTGATTGGCTACTGTGCTGACGGTGACCAACGGCTTCTCGTCTATGAATTTATGCCCTTGGGATCACTGGAAGATCATCTACATGGTATTGTTTTATTTGCTCATTTTTCCTCATTCTTTTCTAGGAATACTTGATTCTTCAGTACATTCTTGATTTAGTCAACCTGTGAAATAATATCAGTTATCCATTTCTGTAGTATGGCAACAAAGATACATGTGCTCTAGACAATATGAGTCTAGAATTGCATATTCTTTTGTTGCGACTTCCAAGCATTTTTTTTTAACAATCTGTCACTACTACATGTAACGTGGTGGAGATAAAATCATCAACTAGTCTATCTGCAATATTTCTGTACCTCAATAATTAGTGAGGCTTGGTAAATTAATTGTCTATCAGAATCATTAAAAAAAATTCTATGATGATAGTTTGAAAGATGTTTTACCAGAAGCATCGTTGAAATTAATGAGAAAGCAATAAAAACAGTGTCAAGATAATTATTACCCAGAAAAAGAACCAGTGTCATGATAATATGTTCATAGGATAGCAATGGGTGCAACATAAATAACAGCCCATTAGAGCTCAGTCATCTTAAGTCTACAACATATAGTAGCCGTATATACCCGACTTTCTATGTGGCTAGCTATACTGTAGTTTAAGTATAAATCGTGTGGAAGGCATTACATTCCTGCACTACTTGGAAAGGCAAAACTTTGAACTTGTCTGCTGTGGTTACAGTCAAAATTGAGTAACCGAGATTTCAAAACAACATTGTGAATGTGAATGTCCAGATAACTTTTTTCCTCCAGATATTCATATATTACTGTGAGATCTGCATACCCTTGTAACTTCTGAAATAAATGTAAATACTCTGTAATATCCTTGTTTACATCTCTTTCTCCTGCTATTATATGAATAAATCAGCTTTCAGGGTTTAGCTACTAATGGTGATGTGATCCCTCCATAGATCTTCCCCCTGATAAGGAAGGGCTGGAATGGAACATCAGGATGAAGATAGCAGCTGGTGCTGCAAAAGGTTTGGAATACCTGCATGACAAAGCAAATCCCCCAGTCATCTACAGAGATTTTAAGTCATCAAACATATTGTTAGATGAAGGATTTCACCCAAAACTTTCTGACTTCGGTCTTGCCAAGCTTGGTCCTGTTGGGGATAAATCACACGTCTCCACCAGGGTTATGGGTACATATGGTTATTGTGCTCCTGAATATGCCATGACTGGGCAGCTGACTGTGAAATCCGATGTCTATAGTTTTGGGGTTGTCCTCTTGGAACTAATCACAGGACGTAGAGCTATTGACAGCACACTTCCTCATGGAGAGCAAAACCTTGTTGCATGGGTAATGCTGGTGTAAATTTTGTGTAGTTGTTTTGGGAGTGCAATATTATCTTCTTGTTTGATGAAGTTATATATACAGGCACGCCCATTGTTCAATGATCGTCGGAAGTTTTCCAAATTGGCTGATCCACGGCTTCAGGGGCGCTATCCAATGCGTGGTGTCTACCAGGCACTTGCCGTTGCATCCATGTGCATCCAAGAGCAAGCTGCTGCACGTCCCCTTATTGGAGACGTAGTCACTGCACTGTCATATCTGGCAAACCAGGCATATGATCCTAATATACATGGACACCGAAGCAAGGATAATAAGGGCAATGGAGATGAGAAGGGTGGTAGGATTTTGAGGAATGAGGAAGGTGAAGGGTCTGGGCGCAGGTGGGACTTTGAAGGATCCGAAAAGGATGATTCTCCACGAGACATTGCTAAGATAATGAACAAAGATCTAGATAGAGAACGTGCTGTTGCGGAGGCTAAGATGTGGGGAGAAAATTGGCGGGAGAAAAGGCGACAAAATGCCCAAGGCAGTTTTGATGGTTCAAATGGATAGTCACTATATGTCGAATTACAGGCTTCATTTTTCACCTTGGCGAGAAAACAAAATGAAATGAACATTGTAAGGTAATTTTTCTTTTTCTTTTTTTTTTTTCTTCCTTTGAAAATACTGATCCATTTGAGCAGGTTGCCTTTATCTTTCCTTGCCAAAGAGCAAGGGTAGATATGAGTGAGACTTTGTGCTTCATGTGTTGTAATTTATCTTGCCTTATTTCTTCACAATCCCAAGCAAGGAATGGAATAAACAACGAGAAGTTGTTCATGTTTCATCATGTAAAAACATAGAAAAAACGAGTTGTGGGAGTATACAGTTGATCTGGGATATGATAGGAAAGCAAAGGCTTGAGAAATTGAAAATATATGTGAAATTTTGCGAGTAGATGTCGATGTTGTCGGTGTTTTTCCTGGTTGTAATAGGTTTTCTTTGGAGCAGAGAAGTTACTGCTTTGTGCATTATGCACTTCACTCTCTTCTAAAACGAAAACAGGTGGGGGTATTATGGACTTCACTCTTCTGCTGCTCAATTTGGCTAGAAGATTGCCACTATGGCATTAACATTAGTCCCCGATGTACATTAGTTTCCCCATATCTCTCTTGTGGTTTCTTGTGGCTTCGAATTTAAAAATATATGTGTAGTATATGAATCTGCTTTAATATGAAAGGATCTTAACGTATTAAATTCGAGGGTGCTTTTCTTTTTTTATTTTTGTTCTTTTAATAAAAGCATATCTTAAACGAAAAAAGATTTAATAGGTATTATATATTATGTATTATGTATATATAGTGTATAAATACTAATAAGACATTGATATAAATTATAATGAAAGAAATAATTGTTAAATTAATTACCATTTGTAATTTGTATACATAATTTATATTAATATTTTATTAGTATTTACATATCATATATGTATAACACATGATATGTATCAATTATTAAATCTCCTCTCTTTGCAAACACCTTTGCACGTTATTTATAATCTAATTTTATAATTATCAATTAGTAGCTTCGAAATCTAGATGGATGTTTATTAGTGGTATTTATTGATGATGATAATGAGGGGTGACAATAGCTATATGTGGTAAGTAAAGATGGTTAATTACAATGGAAAATTCTAATGAAAATAAGATAAAATTGATTTCAGTTCTTTTTTTATATAAAAAAAAATCATTTCTATCGTCTTAGGGTATTTGTCAATAGTGATTGGGTTTTATATGTAATAAGTTTGCAAAACAAAACACTGTAAGGGAACGTTGGGGTGTTGTTCGGTGAGTATTCCAATATTTAAGTTAGTAGAGAATTCTTGGAGGATAGAAGGTACTTTAGAGTAATAAGCAAGCTTAATGTACAGAGTGTAGAGAGAAACACTGTTAAGTGGTGACATGATATTTATAATAAAGTGGCGTCGGTAATTGAAAGATAGTTAGTAGGAGAGATCTTTTTCTGCAAGCATGGAAGAGTAGGGTCGTAGTGTTTGACATGTCTTATTTTAATTGGAAGTGAGTATTGACTTAGTTTTTTATTCTTATCTTACGATTTCTAGCTGTTGAAAGGTTCCTTAGGCTTAGTCAATTTAGGCTTAGGACTTGAGCTTACTGTGGGGAGCCCCAAGTAGTAAGACATGTCGGATCTAGACAGGTTTGAAGGGTGTATGTTTAAAGAGCTTTATTAGTATATGCTCCCTTATAGTCTCATTGTCGAGGCGAAAGTAAAGAGAAGGGATATATGAGTTGCTCAGACATATGGTTGGTTTGACATAAAAGAGATCGTGCTAACATACAATACCAATGTGGTGAGAGTATAGGTTCGGGCTGGCATCAAGCTAAGGTAGTGAATACTCGGGTCGAGGATGTTCGAGGTGGCCAACAACTATGTTGAAGTGAAGTGCTGATGACCTGAGTAGGATGGCGCCTCACTCAGGGTGTTAGAGCAGGATACTTTCACATCTCATTTGGCAAGTAATTCGAGGCTACCAATTGGTTTGACTGAATAGTACTTGTCATGGACTGAGCAAGCACAACTGCGTCGTGCTTCTATTATGCTGACTAGGTGGAAGTTGGAGGGATCATAGGAAAATTTCTTGTGGAAAAAACCTTTTCAAATTATGACCTAAGTGTGCTTGTTTTTCAGTATATTTAATATGATGTGACTAGTGTCATGTCATAGCAGATTAGCATGCAGCCACATGCATTTTGCCTTTTAAAGGGGGTTGCTCAATCAAAACTCACTCTACGTGTTTACTCAGTAGCATTCTATTATTGTGAATTTCACTTTCTTATACAACATCAAACTTCCTTCGAAAGCTTTTCTAACTCTCTTCTCCTTCATCACCCTTTGCAAATATGTCAGTGAACACATGTGAAACAAGTTGTGACTTGTCACGGTTCAGCCTTATTGACTCTGAATCAACAAGGAGTGATCCCCCTTGATAGGAGAGGACGAAGTCTCGCTATTAGTACAACTTGATGAACTTACTAAGATAACTGGAGAAGTGCTGGATAGAGCTTAGATTATCAATGGCATCTTGAGGGATATATATGCATACCCCATCCCCCACCCCCTGCTAAGGATTTGTTTAATACGGTTGGGACAAACAAGGAGTCTAGTAGTTGAGTGAATAAGAGCAAATAATCTACTTCTAGTTGAATTTTAGGTAACTTTGTTGTTGAGACGATCTTTGGGTAGCAGATAAGGTTATCGAGCAGAGACGAACATGTGACTTTGCTATTAGGGAGGTGCTTCGCAATATTCAAGAAGTGCCTAGAGTTTGGATAATACCTCCTTTCAAGTCCCTTTGAAGGGGATTTTTTAGCTATCGTTGGTGTAATCTGGTGTAGGTCCCTTTCAATAGATGGAGGATGCTAAAAACTTTTCAAGTGCTCAGTGAGAACTTGGTAGTAATGGCTACTTTCGAACTCTTCGGTCATTTTTCTATGTGAAAGGGTGTCGGGGGTTAGCTATACTTCTAATCGCATTTGGGAAAAAAGCTATTTTATGGCTTCGTGGATTTGGTAAAGGGTTGCTAAGACGAGTACGTGGTGGTTGAGCTGCCTGAGGAGGTAGACTTTTAGATGCGGTGGACCAAGATGGTTTGAACCGGGAGTTAAAAGGGGCTTAGTCCCAATGATGTAGAGGTCGCCCGAGAGATCCTGGCTTTTATGGTGTTTAAATATAGCCATGAGATAAATGCTGCGAAGATTGTGGAGAGATACTTTTGCTATCTGATCTCCGAGCTCTTCCTTAGCATAAAGAAGGCTGTGATGAAGGAATGGGTTGAAGGTATAGGTTTGTTCTTTTTGCGAATGCCTTCATTTGTTGTGTTAGTGTAGGGATGCTTCATCTGATGTCTCTGTAATATGGGGGGATCTTTACTTTTCCATGCTGGTTACGATAGAGTCGGCGAATGGTAGTGGTTGTTTCTTTTGGTTTTGCCTTCTTTTTCTCATTGTTTGAATTCAATTTTTTACAGGCAAAAATTTGGCTATAAAGGCTCACCATCCCTTTATGGACTAACTGATGAGCCACTAACAGGCGATGACCAAGGCATTTGAGCCTAAGGGCAAGGCAATACGGGCGAAGTTATGGGCTAAGGAAACCAGCAGAGTCTAACCAATAGTTGTTCCTTAAGGGATCGCTATGGGTTTTCGAGATAAGCCACCAGTTGTAGAGCTTGTGGGCATAGCTCTTCCTGCCCTTATCCTTGTCCTTACTGTTGAGCCTATTCTTGTTGGGGATGAGGGCATTGACATGAAGGAGCTTGATGTTTTGATGCTTTCCCTTCTAGAGGTGAAGGAAGAAGAGATGGCCAAGGTGGCTGCTTTACCTCGAGTGGTTGGGCAAAAGAGGAAGGCTCTTGAAACAGCCGGAGAGGCAAGCCTTGGAGCCAAGAAATAGAGATCCTTGGTAAGGGTGCCTTTAAGTTGGGAGAAATGGAATGAATGGCTAGTGGCTCATCTTTACTAGTGTGTCGACGACTTAGGAGACAAATTTTTTAACATCTTTAACGATTTTAGGTTATTGTGGATCGAACTCAATTCATTCTAAGAAATGCCATACATCTCCTGGGATGAAGAGTTCTTGAGGGGAGCTTTCAATGTGGAAATGAAAAGGGTTAGGGGGAAGCTCTCTCCTGAGGCCGAAGTGAGAGGTTTGTGCCAATGATCTCACATTGGGGCATTGGACACTCAGTTATCAGGCTTCTGTGGGGTCTTATACCCTTGGCTATTGAGCTATCCTCGAGAGGTCGTCTAGGGAAGATAGGGACGAGTCCATAGAGATGGCGGGTCACTTAAGCATGCTTATGCTGCAGGTAAGTCTGTGTTACTTGTGCATTGATGTGTTTCACTTCTCATTATATTAATGGTGGTACGTGTTTCTCTATAATACCACGATAAGGTATTGCTTTAGCTAAACAATTATGATGTTGCTCGGAATGAGGTAAAGGGCTTGAGGGAGGCATTGCGTAGGGTTGGAAGGGACCTACGAGAGGTAAAGTTCTCTACTACTAAATATTTGGAAAAATTCTCCAAAGCTAACCAGTGTTTGCATCATTCTTATGTGCAGGTAGCGGAGCTTCAAGCGTGGTTGAAGGATGTGGAGCGAAAGAGAGAATGTTGAGAAGGTAGCAAAGAAGGTAGCAAAGAAGGTTGACGACTTGAAGGCTTGGCTTAAGGATGAGTATAAGGTTAAGGCTCACCTCTCTTAGAGATTGGATAAGAAGAGGGAGGGGGTAAGGTTAAAGTCTAACTCGAAAAGGAAAACGTTGAACTAAAGGCATCGATTGCTAGGTTGCAAATTAAGCTGGCAATAAATGTGTCCAAGTGCAAAAGTGTCAAAGCTACTTCGTGTTGGCCGGTTTGAAGCTTAGATCGGAGCGGCAAGTCTAGGAGCCATAGGGAAGGGTTTTAGAGATGGAGGAGATAATCTCTAAGATGGGGAGTGGGGAGGTTCTTAGCAATGCTACTGTAAAGAAGGCTTTGGCCGATTATCAGGCGACATAAGAGTGGTTGGAAGAGTTAGAAGACCTGTCCATCGATTGTACCCGCTATACTAGGAGGTAGGTGTTCTCTCACTATTCGGGCCTTGACTTAAGTTTCCTGAATTTCTTGGACTCCCCTACTTTTAAGGAGGAAAGGGAGGTCAAAGCGCGAGAAAAGGATGTCGCTCAAGCAGCCAGTGATGTTCCAAGCACCTCTTCTACCGTTGGGGTAGAACATATTGCTTATACATCTACTTCTCTCCCAACAACTTAGTAGGAGGTTGCCTTGAAGGATGCCACTCGTAGGGATTAGGATCAGGGCAATCCTTTTGTCGACCTTCATTAGCAACCTCTTGCCTTTGCTCTAGCACAGGGCTAGCCTCCTAAAGGGGCGCCGTCGAATCAACGCTTTGAGTAGATCGAAACTTTGGATTTTTCAAAGTTAATAGAGCTAGTTGATCTAAGGTGATAGTGTTTTTTTTTGTTTTATATATATATATATGTATGCCAAGTCGGGATGCCAGTCTTAACTATGTAATTTTGTAATCAATAAATGAGATTTTCTACTTGTCTCCCCTTGTACACTTGCTTTTTCTCTTTCTGCCTTCGAATATATTTGTGTAGGTTAGGGGTCTAGTCTTCAACATCTAGACCCACCCAGTAGTGGGGGTTACTTTGTTGAAAGCGGTGTTAACCCTTACTTAGGTTACCCAACGTGGTCAAGTCGGGGGCATTTTGCCTTGCCCGATAGTTAGGGTTCCTCTTTACAAGGGGTGTTTCCTCTTACCGAGGTTATTAGAAGGGGGTTAGGTTGGTGGCATTTTGGCTTGCCCTAAACATGGGAGTTTCTTTGTGCAAGTGGTGTTTTTCTTTGTTGAGATTACTCGAGGAGAGGGGGGAGGGGGTGGGTCAGGTTAGTGGCATTTCGGCCTACCCTAAATATAGAAGTTTCTCTATGTAAGGGGTGTTTCTTTTTGCCGAGTTTACTCGAGTAGGGTTAGGTCGATGGTGTTTTCTCGTGTTGAGGTTACCTAAAGGGGGTCAAGTCGATGGCGTTTTGGCCTGCCTTAAATGTGGGAGTTCCTCTGTGTAAGGGGTGTTTCTCCTTACTAACATTACCTTAGGGGGGTCACATCGGTGGCATTTTGACTTGTCTGGTGAGCGGTCTGTTTGCCCTTTTAAGGGTTAGGATGGCAATAGAAAGAAAAAGAAAGAGAGAGGTAGACAACTAATTATGAAGCAAATTGTTTATTTCATTATTTTAGAAAGATGTACATGATAATATGCTAATCAAAATAAAGCTGAAGATTGTCAGCATTTCATGTGCATGGGATGAGATGGCCATCCAATCTTTCCAACCTATATGCTCCATTGCCTAATCTTTTCCTGACTTTGATGGGGTCTTCCCAATTGGGGGCCAGCTTGCCCTACCTTGCTCGCGAACCCATGGCTTTTAGCTTTCTAAACACTAGGTATGTAATATTGGGAGGCCTGATGTTGGTATGTAGTTATCCAAGCTATAGTGAGGTCTTTGATTTTCTTGATGTTATCAATGTTAGCTTGTAACAATGACTCATTGAGGGCGGCGTACAAAATTCGAGTCCAAATATTAGGAAGCTCAAATTCAATGGGGAAGATTGCTTCCAACCCAAACGCTCGACGAAAGGAAGTCTCGCTTGTAGAAGTGTGATGAGTGGTCCTATACCCCCATAGGATATTAGGCAATTTGTTGGCTTATGTACCTTGAGATCAGTTTACGTACTTCTTGAGGCTATCTAAGATAATTAGATTGGTTGCCTTGACCTGTCCATTTGATTGGGGTGGGCAATCGAAGTGACGTATGGGGTGATGTGGTGCTCAACGCAAAACTCTCTAAAGTTAGAGTTGTCAAATTGTCGGTTGTTATCCATAATGATTAATGAGTACATAAGGGACCCCGAATAGAGAGAGAATGTTGTTTTTAATGAAAGATTCAACACTTCTTTCCGTGATCTTTACTATTGCTTCAGCTTATACCTACTTCGTGAAGTAGTTGATAGCAATAATTATGAACTACCGTTCTCTTGAAGCTTTTAGGAATGCATCGAAGATATTGATAGCCTATTATGCGAATGGCCATGGGCTGGTCAGGGGTTGAAGTGTATGACTGATTGGTGTGTGCTTCTAGCATTGCGAGCACTTTTAGGCTGTAGCTTTTGCGTCTTGCCTTATGGTAAGCCAATAATACTTGAGTTATAGGGCCCAAAGGTAGAGAGCTTGGGATTAAATATGATTGTTGTACACTCTAGCGTGTAGCTCTTCCATGACATGCAGTCCTTCACATTCCTGGAGGCATCAAAGCAGTGAAAGGTTAACTTTCCTATGTTGGTGGGGTATCTTGACATGCAGTCCATGACAAGATACTGTTCACCAACGTATAGTTGGTGGGGTAATACCGAAGCTTCTTTACCTTCCTCCTATCATTTGGGAGCGTACCCTACTCTAAATAACTTTAGATAGGATCCATCCAACTCAACTTTAGTTTTGCTGTGGTCAATTCCAAAACTTCAGTCAAGCTTAGAGTAATGCTCTTTGCTAGTAAGTATTTTATGAAGATTTTGCTATCCTTCACCTCAGGCAGTAGAGACGAGCTTGGATAGCCAATCTGCTGTTGAATTCTCAAGTCAGGAGATCTTCATGATTTTCCACAAAGGGAATTCAGCTAGAAGGCTCTTTGCCTTCTCAAGGTACCTAGTTATAATGTCATCTCTAATCTCGTATTCACCTTGGACTTACTAAATGACAAGCATGGAGTCCGAGAAGATCCGTAAATGCTCAACGTAGATCTCTTTAGCCAGCTTAAGACTGGCGATAAGGGCCTCGTATTCAGATTCATTATTGTTGAAATCGAACTTGAACTTAAGGGCATAACAGACTGTAACTTTGTACAGGCCGGTTAGAATAAGACCCTCATCTCTACCCCCCAAAGATGGATGACTTATCAACATGGAGAGTCCACACCGGTTTGTCATTACCTAGTGGTACTTTTTCTTCCACTGTATATTCTACAATGAAGTCGGCTAGCATTTGTGCCTTATAGGTCGTTTGTGGTTTATATTGAATTTCGTATGCGCTCAATTCCATTGCGTACTTGATCATCCATTTGGATGCATCAAACTTTTGCAACATAGTGCACAGTGGTTGATCTGTGAGTATGATTATCTGGTGCACCTAAAAGTAAGGCCTTAACCTTCGTACTGTGATAATGACAGTTAGGGCAAACTTTTCTACCTAAGTATAGCTAACCTCAAGCCCATAGAGTATAAAGTTGACGTAGTATATGAGCTTCTATTCTCTTTCCTTTGCTTTGACCAACATAGAGGAGAGCGTACGGTTGTTGACAGTTAGGTATAAAAATAGGTCCTTCTTATAGATAGGCTTGGAGAGGATTGATGGGTGCGCGAGGTCTTAAAGTTGTCGAAAAGTGACCACGCACTTCGGGGTCTATTCAAAACCCTTCCAATTTTTTAGGATTTTAAAGAACTTAGCGCATTTGTTTGTGCTCTTTGAGATGAATCTACTCAATGTGGCTACTATGCCAGTGAGCTTTTGTACGTCTCGAACTGAGGTTGGAGACTTCATTCACTTGATGGTAGTAATTTTCTCAGGGTTAGCCTTGATACCTCTTTATGTGACTAAGAAGCCGAGGAATTTATTGGATCTGATCTCGAGGATGCACTTCTAAGGATTTAGCTTCATGTCGTATGTGCGAATTTGGTTAAAGGCTTCTTAGAGGTCCTTGACATGATCATCTGGCTTCTGACTCTTGGTGATTATGTCGTTGACAGATACCTCAATATTTCACTTGATTTAGGGCTTGAACAATTTCATTACTATCCTTTAGTATATGGCTCTAGCTTTTTTCAAATCGAATAGCATCACGATGTAGCAGTGCGTGTCGTAATCAATGATGAAGGAGTATGGACTGCGTCCTATAGGTTCATTTTGATTTGATTGTGCCTTGAGAAAGCATCCATAAAACTCAATAAGGCGTGTCTCGAAGTGGAATTGACTAATGATCAATTCTCGAGAGAGGGAAACAATTTTTAGGGTAGGCTTTATCAAGGTTAGTGTAATCGATGCACATTCACCACTTCTCATTCTTCTTCTTAATTAGCACTACATTTGCTAGCTAAGTTGAATACTTTTCCTCCTTTGAGAAGTTTGCCTCAAGCAACTTCTATACCTCTTTCTCTATTGTAGCCTACTTTTCTAGAGTGAAATGCCTCTTTTTTTGCTTTACAGGCTATGCTGCAGTATCAATATTAAGACTATGGGTTGCTAAGTCGAGCGAGATTCTAGGCATGTCTAATGCCAACTAAGTGAACTTGTTGGAATTTTCTTGTAGGAGAATGGTGATTTTGTCCTTCACTTCGGGTAGGGTTTCAATCTTGACTCTCGTAGTCTGATTGTATGATAGTTCGATTTGGATTTCTTCTATTCTCCCCCTCCCCCCTGCTCACCCCTTTTAGCCGATGTCTCCTATGGGTCAGTCTCTAAAGTGAAAATGCCATGTCCTTTAGCGGTCTTAACGTTTAGCTCTCGCGAGAGCTTTTAATCACACCTACATAATCCCATTTCTGGTGAGGTTAGGAATTTGGCCTTCAGATGAAGAAAGGATGTGATTACCCCAAACGCATTGAAGCTTGGTCTTCTCAATAGCATATTATAAGGGCAGGGGTAAGGGCAGGGGTAAAGGTAGTCAATTATGACGCATTCTACAGGTTGCCACGCTATGTGGTCATCATTACCAAGTTCCATGTCTAACGTAATGATCCCCTTGGCTTGGATCGTACTTCCGTTGAATCCAATTAAATTATGGTGGTATGGCTTCATTTTCATTGATCGCTTCTTCTTCATCCTCTCATAAGTATAGAGGAAAAGTATGTCGATAAAACTACCAGTATCTACTGTAATCTTTAAGACCTCAAAATTTGAGATCCTTACCCTTAGTACCAAGGCGTCTTGATAGGGTATATCAATCCCTTTAAGGTCTTCATTAGAAAAAGAGATGGAAGTGTTCAACTTCTATCTCTTCTCCTTTATAACTAACACTTCTAATGGGGTGTTAATCGAGCTGTTAGTGCTCAACCGGCTCCTAGGGTGTGGCCTCCCCATAATTATGTAAATGATGCCATTGGGGACTCAGTTGTTGTGACGATCATTGTTCTACTCGGTGTGGATGTTCTTGGTTCATCGCCTCCAAAGTGTCTTATTTTCATCATCATTAAAATGGTCATTGTTGAATGGCGTACTTGATGGCGTTCTTCAACTAGAAGCACTCGTTAGTAGTGTGGCCATGGTCCTCGTGGAACTAATAATACTTATCGAAATTCCGATTATTGGGGTTTACCTGCATTTTCTACGGCTTCTAGAGCAAATTCTAGTGCTTCACTTTAGAATAGACTTAAGCAAAGGGTTTATTCAAGGGCGTGTACTGCGTGTAAATAGGAGGATGGAGTGGGTTGTACTTCACTTAGGTTGGCGTTTCTTTTTCCTGGAGCTCTCCTCCTCTGATTTGCTAGGCAACTTATTGCCGAAGCGATCCTTTACGGATAATTTTTCTTTGTTTTTCTTTCCTCCTGATCTCTCTTGGTTGGCATCACACCTGGTATGAATGTTGTCTTCTTGGTTAATGTATTTTTGGGTTTTATTCCAAAAATTGGCCAGGGTCTTTAACTTACTCTTTGCAAGCATTTAGAAAAAGTCTGTCGAAGGTTGGATGCCGAACTAAGCGGCATTGACAATGACTCCTCATTTAGCTGAGGGATCTCAACCACGACATTGTTGAATCAGGCCATATAGTCACGTAAGGATTCACCTTCACCTTGTCTTATAAGGTACAAGGATGATGTGTCATTAGATGGAGGCTTCTTAGCCTTGAAGTAGAGTCTGAATCTTGTGCTAACTTGTTAAAGGAGCTAATAGAGTTATCGGAGAGGTGGTGGAACCATACTTAAGCCACTTTCCTCAGGTACTCGGGAAATCTTTGCACATTATAGCATCCCCATGACCATAAAGGTTCATGAGGGTGTGAAAGTGAAGGAAGTGATCATCAGGGTTACTTATGCTATCATACTGGTCTAAGGAAGGGAGTTTGTTGTTGGGAGGCAACACTTTATCTTGGACACCCCTGGCGAAATGAGTCTTATTGTTGACGACTAGCCCGGTGCTGCCAATGGCTTTACTCCCCATTGCTTAGAGAGCTTCTTGACCATTGTACAAACTTTGTTAAGGTTGGCGTCATCTACCAAATGAGCTCAACATGCTATAAATTGAGTTAGTACTGCCTACAAGTTGGCCACTTGTTCATTGCCAGCTAGGGCTCAATCATGAGTGGCCACAGACCTTGTTGGTTATTGTTATAGTAGTGGATTGAGCTGTTGATCCCTACCATTTCACTATTGTTGGTGGAGGTTGTTTTGCCCAATACGGGCATCTGAAGCTTTAGGGGGATGAGTTTGTACGTTGTGCCTTTCAGCTTCTTTAAGGCGAGCATAAAGTAGCCTGTTTTGAGTAGCTAACTCCTTAGCTAGTTGTTCCATGCACTCTAGGTGCTCCTATAATATCACCCTTAAGAGGGGCTAATTGGCCGCGGGTTGGTTATTCAGCAATTGACAGATCTCTTGTTGTTGTGATGAGACATGATGTCAGAGGAATTGCTTGTAGAAAATATGTTTAATGTGCTTAAGGTTTCAAATGTAGGAATTCAGATTTCCTACAAACGGCGCTAAATGTTGTCTCAAGGTATTTGTTGATAGTGATTGGGCTTTATATGTAGTAACCTTGCAAAATAAAATACTGTGAAGGAATGTCGAGGTATTATCTAACATGGTTACTTTGATACTTAAGTCAGCAGAGAATTCTTGGAGGATAGAAGGAGCTTTAGAGTAATAAATAAGTTTAATGTGTAGAGTATAGAGAGAAATACTATTAGGTGGTAACAAGGCATTTATAATGGAGTGGCGCTTGCACTTGAAGGACAGTTAGTGAGAGAGATCTTTTTTCATAAAGTATGAGAGAGTGGGGTCGTGGTATCTGACATGTCTTACTTTAATCGAAAGTGGGTACTGACTTAGTCTATCATTTTTATCTCGTGACTTCTAACCGTTGAAAGACTCATTGGGCTTAATCAATTCGGGCTTAGGGCTTGAGCCCACTGTGGTAAGTTCTAAGTAGCAAGGCGCATTAGATTTGGATAAGACTAAGGGGATCATGTATAAAGAGCCTTGTCAACAATTTTCTCTTTTTTCAATGATATTTTCTTGCATTAGTTAAGCACTACAATAGTTACGACTGCTTTACATGCTTGGCACCATCGCTATCTCTAAAAATTATTGTAATCACAAGTATGGCTACTATTATTACCACCACTAAAACCAATATATATGTAGAGAGAGACATACACACATAAACACTTTTAATTATTACATAAAGGCTTAAACATTGTAAATGTTGAATTCCAGTAATATGAAAAAAAAAGAAAAAAAAAACATTTTCGGTTAAGGAATCAAAATTTATGATTTTCTAAATTTGAAAAAATGTTATTACAAATTCTGAACATTTTAGTTTGTAAACCTTTTTAGATGGAAAAGAGTCCATATTGGTCAAGTTTTTGCTGAATTACTAATATAACTAACATAATCGAATTAGGGACGGTAAAATGTCCTACATTTTAATAGATTTGTTATATTAATACTGTTATTGGCGATTTTAAGGAGAGTGAAAATGGTTGGAAATCACCCAAAACAAAAAAGAAAGGAAATGTTATTTATTTATTTATTTATTTTTGTTTGGATTTATAAGATAGAAACGAGAGGAAATGAAACGAAATATTTTCTTTTTATGTTGTTTGGTTAGAATAAGAAAGGAAATGGAAAGAATTAAAATTTTTAATAGATTAAAATATTCCTAACTTTTTCTTCTTTAACTTGCTTTTAGAGGTATTTTTATAACTTTGCTTCATTTTTACCTATTTTCTTTGTTTTCTCTTCCAATTTGGAGAGAAACAAAAGTGACTTAATAGTGGAGATATTTTGGCTCTTTTTACCTAATTCATTCCATTTCCATGCTTTATTAAAATTACCAAACACAAAATTTCCTCCAATTTTTATTGAATTCTATTGCTTTCCGTTGATTTCCTATTGTCCAATGACACAGTAAATGTCAAGCTTTGGTTGTGGCACTTTTTGTTATTATTGTTATTCTATGATGTAGGCTGCCATGTTACGTCCAACTCCCTCTCTTTTGTGACATTAGCATTGATTTCCAGAGGAATTAATGAATTGAAATTTTAACTTTTACGATTTTCAGAAGGATGTGAGTAGCTTCCGAGGGATATTACCCATCAACAGAAGTTAGAGCTTAGTATTCTCAATACGCACGACGCATGGATTAAGACAATTGGTTTTATCCACAACCAATTTTTGTTAAGAACAAAGAATTAAATAATCAAAATTTATTAGATTTGTTGTATTATTAAAATAATTGACTTCTCAATACATGAAAAGACTCTTACAAAACTAATTTTTTTTTCGTCAAGGATAAATAAGGTAACAAGCATTAAACTTGCACATAACATACCATCGTATATAGAGACTTCATTCGAATGACTTGTCAAGTCACTGAATATGACGTTCAAACAAATTGAAATATGAGCTTCAATCTTTCATTTAAGGACAACCCCATTTGAATGCTTAACATCTAGAGTCAATGGCCACTTAATTTAGATGCCCTTAAAAATGCATTTGAACCAAAGTAGCTTAGTAACTATAGACGGAATGTTCGAACAAGATGGGTTCGATGATGTTTCCTTGGCTTCCAGCAAATCTTGGGTCGCTCTAATAAAGCTTGAACTTGCTATTAGCATAATGCATGATGTATTCTTACATCAACTTATTAGCGGTATACTCTAATGTAGAGTTTTAAGCATCATATTGATATGTTATTCCCCGTGTAACCATACCTAATTGTTCGACTTATTGGATGAATCCTGAGGGAAAAGGAAAAAAAAAAGGACTTAAGCTACAGTTTGATGAGTTGATGGGAGAGGTTATGTGAGAAGAGTACGAGTCCTTGATTTCTTCAGTCTTCTCAGTGCGGAAGGAGGATTGGACATAGTAGATATGTATCAATGATAGAGCCATTAATCATGTCATAGATAAATTGAGATATCTCACACTTAGACTCGATAATATGTTAGATGAGTTATACCATATCTATGGTTGATTTGAAAGGGCAAGTGTCACCAAATCAAAATAAAGGTAGGAGATGAATGGAAGATTGCTTCCAAAACTAGATACAATCTTTATGAACGGATAATTATGCCTTGAAGCTCTAAACATGATCATGAGATTTGATTAAATATATCTCTTGCGAATTTTTAGGTTAGTTTGGCATTGTGTATTTTTACAAAATCTTTGAATGTAACCAAGAGCTTAGTTTCCAACAGGAGCATTTGAGTTACATGTTTGTTGTATTTGGGGATGAGGGACCATACAAGAACCTTAAATAGTGTACTTTTTGTCAAAAGTAGGTTGAGTTTTTGGGTTTTGTGATGTTTGATTAAGGAATCTAGATAGATGCGGAGGGCCATTATTGAGTGGTTTATGCTATCTTCTATAGTTGATGTTAAGGAGTTTTATGGATTGGGTTTTTTTTTTTTTTTTTAATTGGTAGTATGTGCACCATTTTGGCAATATTGTGGCACCATTTATAGAATATTAACATATAAGAGCATAGCGTTTAGTTGGTATGTGGTAGCTCAAGATAATTTTATGTTGTCAAAGTAAAAGCTTACTACAACACCAATTCTTATCTTGCATGTAAGCTCCTAAAATTGAGTTTAGGACAACCGAGCTCAGATTTAGGGCTTTTAGGGTAACTTATCCAATTGAGCCCAAACTTTGCGACTAGAATGAAAAAGTTAGTCGAGATATTACAGTGAAGTTAGATTTTAGTAATAATGACTCAAAACCCTAATTTTGCCCTTAGAAATTGGAATATTTAATAAAGTACTAAAATGTTCGGAACTCCTAAAATTGAACTTAGATTGCAACGAGAACTTAGAGATAAGTTAATTGAGCTATAAAATGAGATAATGTAGGATAATTTACTATATAAAAATACACGTAATTTTTCGAGTATACCCGGTATAAATAATAATTATACCCGTAAATTAACTCAAAATTGTGTAATTATATATTTATTGTGTTGAATTCATGAAATTAACTTTAGAACGTATCTTAAAAATAAAAGATATGCTAGAAACTTAATTATATGAGTAAAGTTATATATTTCACATGTTATTTACATAGGGTATAAACTTGTATATTAATTAAATAACTAATTCCAACACATAATATCTACATTTAAGTAATTATTTAATAAAAGAAAAAAAAATTAATTAAATACATTGGAGATTTGCTGGACGTGAGGCGTGGCAGGAGAATGGGGAAAGGGGATTGCTAATTCAAAAGTAAATTACTAACTTTAGGACACCACATGCTTAATAAAGTAGAAAAAAACAAAAGGAAAAAAAATAAAGAAAAATCCATAGACGGTGAAAGAAATGTATAAAAACTATCCTAGCAGCAGAATAACAACATTTAGCAGTTTGGAACCAAAAACAACAGAAAGAAAATTTGGAAAAAAAAAAACAAATTTGGAAAAAAACAAAAAAAATTAGTGAAAGTGTGGAACCCTAACCTAGAGTAGTTTTGCTGTGAAACCCAGTCAGCTCCACACGGTCCACCCACCACGCAGGCCGTCCGACAACCTCCCAGCCGCTGCCGGTCACCGGAGCACCCAAGAACATCAAGGTCAAATTTCTGCCCTGTTTTTCAATAATTTCTAAAAAATAGTAAATCCGCCCAGAAAATTATGAAAAAAATTACACTTAGGTTATTTTAGACATGCTTTCATGTGATATTTTTATTTTTGAAAAATTCGTAATATTTAATATACTTTATTAAGAAATCTATAATTCACCCGAATTTATATTTGTGAAATAAATGTACTATATGATGTTGTTTCTAGCTGAAAATTTTTGTGTAGGATATGTATGATATATAGGTAATTGCTACGTAGCCCAAATTTTTATTTGAATAGTTTTAATATTTATTGCATTTATAGGCTTGAAATTAGCTCAAAAATAGGCTGAAATTATGAATTTAATAGGAAATTATGAAATTAATTGATGAAATGGACATGTACTAATCTATAATAAATAATAATATTATTGAGTCAGATTGAAATTAATTTGGTGTTAAAAGGATTACAATTGAATAATTTATTATAATTTAGGGGTAAAATTGTTAATATGAAAATATAGACAATAGGTTGAAAACTTAAAACCAAGTGATAACTGAATTCTCTATATTTTTAGAAGTCCATAGAAATTTTCGGGGAATTATTGGGTAATCCGAACTATTTATTACGAATTTATTAAGTAAGATAGCTTAAATTACCCGTTAAAATCCATCTCTAGGAACAGGACTCGTAAAACATGTCGTTAGGTCTATACGAACTCAATGACATTAGTTTTGTTGAAATCGGATAACCTTAAGCAATCTAGCCTATAACTATATTATATTCATGAATATACACATTTCAGTAACCTTACCGGAATCAAAACGTGAATTAATAAATAAAAAGTTCGTTTCGATACGATCAAAACAATATATAATACGTAATAATATATATGATGTACGGTATCAATAATTAATAATTTAATTTGATATATAGTAATAACATGACTGCATATTATGGAAATAATATATATACATATATAACCATTTTAGATTAAACCCTAATGTTTTCGTAATTATTACGAAAACAAAATTTGGACCTTTTGTGTAATTAAGACCTTCCAAAGACGGTTAACAATTCAAGTCAGCAATAGCGAACATCTAAACAAGTAAGTTGGGATTGTAGCTTCACCGCTGTTTGGGTACTATTTAAAGTATCCGGGGACCCAAGAGTACTTCTAGTTGTGTTTGTAATTAGATGATTATGCGCATGTTGTGCGTGTGAATGATACTTGGTTGTGACAGGAGTTTAACTCCTTGGTGTGCTGTTCTACATATTTGCATGGATTCTGTATTGTGTGAACTTGTTGGTCATCCCTGATTAACACTAACAGTTATTCGACTAAAATGTAATTGATCATACATAATCACCCGTTAGGGGAAACGATTAAGAGTATTAGGCCAAATACCGACTTCCTTCGATGAGGATAGCTAAAATGGTCTTTTCCCCATCCTTAGTCGAATTAAGTGATAGGCGAGGAGGTCGCGGCAAGGTTGGGGGCCGTGGTTCGAAGGTGGTCATGGGAGGGGGGGTGTTCTCCATTGCACAAGCCCGGGTTTGGTTTGACTTGAGTCACGATGAAACTCCTCAATCCGGGTTGGAGCGGATGTAATTTCTCTAACCTCACAGTAAACCGGATAACACTGTGCGATGTTTTCATTTGAGTGATTGTATTGCATTTCATCATAATTATTAATCTTATTTGTGATTGTGTAGTACTCTTCTGACTCCGCCCCACTTACTGAGCTAGTTGTGCTTACATCCCTACAGACTCTTTTGCAGGTGTTGAGTGAAGGCAAGATGTTCAGGTACCACCGTTCCCAGGTTAGTGTGCTGCTGTGTGAGAAAGTGAGGATTGAAGAATTTAACTGAACCTGAGCTTTTGACTTTGTCTTTAAGTTTTGAGGAAAACTAAATGGGAATTCCCTAGGAGCCCACTAGTTTTCTAACTTATTGTATATAGATCGTAAAACCTATGGTTTTTAATAAACTCTGATTGTAAACTTTACCCTTAGACGTGAAATGTTTGTATAATTACTGTTGTGGTACTAAATAGCAGATTATATAGAACAAGTATTTTGTAAAAGCTCTACCACAGGTTTGGATATTAACAGATGTCAGAACAGACGTTTCAAGCTGGTTGAGTTGTACGCTTTGTGTAAATTGCGTCTACGATAGCAGCTGTGAGGTCAGCTTCTATCTTAGATTAGTTTACACGGCGGGACTGTTATGACTTTTCTTATTCGGGGCGTGACATTGCCTATTTTTGAGAAAATGTTTGAAATAAAGCGTGTATTGTGTCTAGGGTTAGAGTAGGCACTATGCTTAGTAGGAGTGATATCCCATAGCCTACCTTAGCAAGAAATTTGAACGATGTGCCTTTGAATTACCTTGTTTACAATAAAAAATTATACATACTTGTAAGGGCATTGAAGGTTTTAACAACATTACTTATAGCTTAAAAGTTCATGATATATATTAATCATGAGTCCTTAAAGCATTTAAAGGGAAAGAGCAAACTATTTAAATAACATAATAAATGGGTAGAGTTCTTGAGATTGTATTGTATTATTGATTAAATGTAAAGAAGGGGCAACTAATGTTGTAACTAATGCATTATTTGTGAGGAAATGGTTAGAGTTTATGAAGTTTCGGTTATCATAGTGTTTATCAAGGACATTGAGTTCCTTTGGCTCTTCTAGAAGACATTATAGGGTAGGGTAGATATTGAATTACTTTTCAGTATGACATGTCATAAACAAATGGATAGATAAAAGTGGTAAATGAAATACCAAGAGTAGTTGTTCAAGCAAGTCTTGCTAGAAACCTCAAAGACTAAGACAATTGCTTACTACATTTGGAGTTTGCCTATAATATCATATTTATAGTCCAATTGGGAAAAACTCCATTCAAGATCATCCAAGTGTATAATTTTGCTACCTCAATTGACCTACTTCCTTTATTTGCTACACAAAGATGACAACCGAAGCAAGTTAGATGAAGTTGACTTGGTGAAGATGGTTCATTAGAAAGTTTTTGAGTATAAACAAAATCAAACATCAAAACACAAGGAACATCATAGCTAGAGCAAAAAGCAAGTTAAATTTTAAAAATGTGATCTTATATGACTAAACTAGGAGAGAGAAATAATTTCTAAGGAAGTAAATTCTAAGTTACCTTCAAGAGTAGGTGGTCCATTAGAAGGCTAAAGTAAATCAACAACACTAATGAAATTAATTTTCTAGGAAACTACAATATCTTTGACACACTTAATGAACTTGATTGTTTCTTTTTCTATTTGGCAAACCCATCACATGTAGGCTAAGAAAGGTGGAAAAGAAGAGGTGGGGTGGGTTAGATAGGTTTGTGTGTGTGTGTGTGNTGGGAAAAACTCCATTCAAGATCATCCAAGTGTATAATTTTGCTACCTCAATTGACCTACTTCCTTTATTTGCTACACAAAGATGACAACCGAAGCAAGTTAGATGAAGTTGACTTGGTGAAGATGGTTCATTAGAAAGTTTTTGAGTATAAACAAAATCAAACATCAAAACACAAGGAACATCATAGCTAGAGCAAAAAGCAAGTTAAATTTTAAAAATGTGATCTTATATGACTAAACTAGGAGAGAGAAATAATTTCTAAGGAAGTAAATTCTAAGTTACCTTCAAGAGTAGGTGGTCCATTAGAAGGCTAAAGTAAATCAACAACACTAATGAAATTAATTTTCTAGGAAACTACAATATCTTTGACACACTTAATGAACTTGATTGTTTCTTTTTCTATTTGGCAAACCCATCACATGTAGGCTAAGAAAGGGGGGGTTTAGTGGATGGGGTGATAATGGGGGTAGGGGTAAATATAAGCAAATAACATAAGAAACAGGAAAGCATAGACTTGACCTTTTGAATATTACATGTATAAGGTACTTGATAGAAAGTAAACAAGAAAGTATTACTCCCCTTTCATAATAAAACATATAAGAAATGAAAGTAGTAAGAATACTACCTTTATGAATATGCCTATCAAAAGCTAAGTAGGGAACTTGTAAACAACACAACAAGAAGAAGAGAAGCTCCTTAGCCATGTAAACTTGATTTGTTCTAGATAATATTGATTTTGATTTGGAGGAAAATCTTCAAGAACCTTCTCCTAATAATAGGAAATTGGCACAAGCAGGGTTAATTACTAGAGCTAGAGTCGAGGGTCTCACTAACTTGGCTCATGAAATCTTATTATAGGACTTATCTAAGGAAGATTGTGTATTTGGAGAAATATTCATCTCATTTTCTCTTTCAAGGTGTTCATGTGTGCTCGAAGATGATCATAGGACTTTAGAGAAGGCATCGAGCAAATAGGGACACTTCCTTCCAATATGCTAAAGAGCAAGTGAATGTAGTAGTGAAAGATGATAGATTTTAACTATAGGGGCTTTTTATGCAAAATGATCCTTAAGATATTTGAATGAAGTACATAAAAAGTAGAGAGAAGCTTTTGTTTGACTTTGTTCAAAACATTCCTGAAGATATTTGATTAGAATGGTTATATTTGAACACCTAAAGTGTATTGTATTCAAACAAAAACCTTCCCCTAGTTATGGCACAAGTTGTTTTATTTTGTACTTCTTTTTTTTTATTTATTATGTCATAAATAATGTGGAATTAGGTTAATAAGGATCTTTTGATGTATTACAAACTCAATATATCATATAAAACAAACTTAAATAGTATTCATACTATAAAGCATCTTCCTATAGATTATAATTGTCATGGTGAACACTTAATTTATGCATAATTTCATATTAAGAAATCAAGTTCAGTCATTTCTTAGTGCATAATATCTAATATATATTGTTCAGATCTAGAAACTGAGAAGATTTGAATCTTTTCTTTAAATCAGCACTACAAGAATCAAATCAAGTGATCTTGGCCAATCAATAATCCTGATGGCATAATATAAATACATGTCTTAGGTTTGGAGATCATTTTTCCATTCTTTGAATATATGCTACCCATGACATAATTAACATGTGGTGATCTCTCTTGGTCAATTTTGTTTAGTGTACCTTAATCTGGACATTTACTTGTATGAGCTGAGCATATGCTCTTATGTTATTGAGAATGAATTAACAAATTAAGAATATCCCATGATATAATTAACATGACTCTATGTTCATTTTCAACAATTAACTAATTAAGCATTTCCTTAAAACAACCTAATATCTGGAATCCAACAAGTAAGCGTCTCATCATGATTCCTCATATATTCTTTGATTGTTCAAGGAATGATATTATAATTGAATTGATTAGATGTAAATTTGAATAAATAGCATATACTGCCTTTCGTTGATCATATGATTACAGTATAAAAGCTTTTGACTATAGGGCATATACTATAGATGGTATATAAACATTTAGATTAGTGCATGCATGCAAGATAGGTCATTGTCATTGGAACAAAGGAAAAATTCACATGTGTGAATACTTGAAATAGAACACACTGGAATAGATATGCAAGAAAAAAAAGATACCACATATAAGTGCATTATAGATATTCACATCTTTTATAAACTTGAGTATATGGTCCTTAGACCTAAGATCATCATGCATCGTACTTATCTAATTTTCATCACTTTTAGCATTCAATTTTATGTCTACATTAATTGCTTTGGTTGAATATAGGTGAAAAAAGAACATGTGGACCAAGAGCACCAAATCTAAATGCAAGAAGTGCAAACTTGAAGAATTTGGTTAAACTTGAAGAAATCAACTAAGAAAATTTTCATTACAATGGAAAGGTATTTCTTGGAGTTAACAACAATGTGCTCACTTCATACAAAAGAAATATTTCGATTAAATGAAATGATAACACTTGTTTACAAATAGTCAGTACATCGTTTCTTACGAAAATAATGTTATGTTCGAACAATCACAAAAAAAATTTTCGAGAGTATGAATAACTGTTTAATAAAAACTCCGGTAGCAATTTACCGATTTAATACTATTTTTATGTATGGATTTTTATACTTATAATAGACAAAGTGTGTGTAGGTGAAGCACAGGCAAAAAATTTATTGTAAATATAATAAATCGTCAATAAAAAAAAAAAAAAAAAAAAAACAAAGTTCGGAATAAGCTATGCGGTCCAATTTATTTCCTAAGCATACAAGCGCAGCCCACAATTCAAACGAGACATGGACGGACAAGAAGGAAACAGACTAACTATTTCTTGTTTCATTTTTCTTTCTCACCTTTTGCTTTTAGTCAAGTCGACTATGAAAGCACAACCCGACCAGGAAAGATGGATTAGAAGACGGATAGCAGCCATTATACCATCAAAGTTGTCTTCTTTTATTTCTTTCTTTCTTTCCGTCTTTTTCTTTTCCTTTGGTTGTTAGTTTAATATTTTATTTTTCTTGTGTACTTTTTCTCAGAGCTCTAACTCGGTACAAACTAGGTTATTTTGTAGGGACGACTTATGTTGGGTGAAATGTTAGTTAAAAAGATTTCTTCTTATGTTATCGTTTTTTTTAGACGTACACTTTTTATTATCGCAAATCATGATTCATAAGCTTGATAATGATCATCGATGGGCTTGTGAGTCAGAACTTGTAAAGAGTTGAAAGGAAATTTATGAGTAGTAAATTCTATTTCTAAAAAGGACAAAAGAAATATACATCTTAACTGCATTTAAAAATTCACATTTTTAATGCGGTTGATATTTTTATTTTCAACATATATTAATGAGGTAACTAAAATAAATATATAATAGGCGATTCAAAAGGGAAGCTAATGTTATAAATACGATTTTTATGACTTAAAAAAGAAAACAGGTTTTGATGAACGTAATCAAAAGCCGATTAATTGTCCTTACTATATAAAAAAAAAAGCATTCATTGAACCACATCCCAATCCCATGCGTCAAGTTTATTATATTTTGCCTTATGGATTTGCTCCCGCAGAGTTATTTCCCTGGAGAGCATGACCTTGCTCACCACTACTAAAGTTGCATGACCAGTATGGAGAGGTTTTCACTATAAAATCGATTTTTGTCTAAAACGCTGCATTTCTAGTTTTTCCACAAACATAAAACTAGTGAGAAAACCCGCGTGAAGCAGTAATCTCGTCACAACTTGATTCTTTGCTCAAAAGCCAATCTCCATTTTGAATTATGGTTAATTGTTACGACAATTATTGTTTGTTGTGTTGATTATTTGCATTGTTGTAAAACCTAGGTAGACCTATTCGATCTAACTCGGTTTGACTTGACTCTTTTATGAAACCAGTTTGAGTTATTCATTTTACTCTCATCGACAATGATCTCGGTATGGTCAATTGATCTAGCTGGTTCAACTTGATTCCTATAAGAATTCATTATGTTTTTCTAAGTTTCAAATATATTATTTTCTCTTATTTTTTTTAGAAAATATACCAGTTTGTTAAAAAAATATATATAGATCAAAGAAAAACAAAAATTAAACTATAAAAAAATTGTTAACTTTCAATTTTCAATAATATAAATCATTTTTATTATTTTATACATAAATATAAATTATATTATAATATCTTTGTTGATCCTGATTGACCCTCTTAACTCTTAACTCTTTCTCATTCTTGGATTAACTTTTCGATCCGAGTTTGAAAATATTAATTATTTGTTGTTGCTGAGGATCTGAGTTGATGTTGCAACAGGAAGATCATATTAAGATAGGATAGTTGTTAGATAGAGCAGTGAAGTGGCCAAACATTTTGAGACTTTTATCGACCATTACGGTAATCTTGAACATGATTTTTGATCATTTTTAGCTGAACATAAAAAATAATATTGGATTACTCTTGTTTTACCGTAGGTTTTCCGGAATGTAAATTATTGGATGAAAGCTCTAAACAATTTGAGCCATACTTAAAGGGCCATGTTGAGCCAGGGTAGGAAAAAAATGGAATACAAAGTTGCAGTTTGGTACAGCCTATCACCCACAAACAAACGGGCAATTTGAGCGAACAATTCAAACTCTAGAAGATATGTTACGAGCTTGCGTATTGGATTTTGGAGGTGATTGGGATAAATATTTACCGTTGATAGAATTTGCCTACAATAATAGTTATCATGCAATGATACAGATGGCACCTTATGAAGCATTATATGGGAGGAAATACAGATCGCCACTGTATTGGGATCATAAAGAGTATACCATGATTGGACCGGATATGATTAATCAAACGAGTGAGAAGATTAAGATTGTGCGACAACGGATAAAAGAAGCTCAGGACCGTTATAAAAGTTAGGCTGATTTGAAGAGAAGACCTTTGAAATTTGAAATTGGTAATCACGTTTACATTAAAATAAGCCCATTCAAAGGACTCCGACGATTTGGTTCAAGAGGAAAACTGAGCCTATGATACATTGGTCCATTTGAAGTATTGGAGAAAGTTGGCAATGTATCGTACCGAGTAGCTTTACCTCCAAGTCTATCAGGATATCATAATGTATTCCATGTATCCATGTTGAGAAGATTTATTAAAAACCCGAATACGATAGTGGAAATAGAGCCAGTGGAGATAACGAGAAATTTTCAACTAGTGAGACAACCCATAAGGATACTGGATAGTCGGGTTCCAGAAGTTAAGAAATAGAGATATGGAGTACGTAAAAATTCAATGGAATGAAGGTCCAAACTTGGAAATGACTTGGGAACCAAAAGTTGCGATGATGGAGCAGTATCCATGGCTTTTCTAATTTCCAGGTTAGTAAAAGTATACAAGTTATTATATTTAGTCATTTAAGTGTAAATTAGATATACAGAAGTTTTGAGGACAAAACTTTTTTGAAGGGGGGTGGAATTGTAAGCCCTAAAACCAAGCCAAGTAACCGTAGGTTTGAGCTTAAAACCCAAGGTTTGGAGCGATCGGCTAAAGGATCCGATCAAATCTAAATTATAAACTATTGAGAGAAATATTAGTAAAAATGACCCCGTAAACTTAAATTTAAGAAAATAAGTACTAAAATAGGAGACTATAAAATTTTCAAATTTTAAGCATAATAATTGCTAATTACCGAAAAGACGAAAAATGTAATATAATAACTAATAAATTATTAGAGATAGATTATATGTATACTAAAAATTTTAGAATGACCAAAATAATAATTAAGAATGATCACATGTATTTACGTGTAGATAAAAATACGTGTAATTACCTAAATTGGTCGAAAACTAAGCAAATAATTAAAGAAAAATATAAAATAATTATGGAAAAATTAGAAAAAATCAGAAGATGATAAGCTGAACCAAGATCGGGTCGTGGCAGGTTCAAATTAGAAAAAGAAAAAATTAGGCAATGAAAATTTGACAACCAAAAAGCCAAAAATCAAGGAATTGGAGCAAAGTCCTATTAAATTAATGCATATTAATTACTACAATTGTCTATAAATAAGGGAAAAATTTCCAAAAGTCATTTGGTCAGTTTAGGATCTGAGAAAAATCAAAACACTGAAAAAATCGAGAGAAAATCTAGAAAAAAAAAAAACTATGCAGATTAGGTAAGTGAACTAAAACCACCACTCACCACCACTCACCACCACTTGGGATTGAACCACCATCACCACCCTACACTAAAACCACCGCCTGGACCGGCCGACAACCTTGGACCGGGTTTGGACAGCCAGAAAGCTTCGAACTGGTTAGTTATTTATTCACCCCGATTTTTGTATAATTTTGTAAAATTAGTTATTTTGCCCAGAAAATTATGAAACTTGTTATTCTGAGGCTTTATTGTATGTAGATTTAGGGAAAAATATTGATTTAGTTTAATTATGTTTGGAAATATAGGGTCCTTAACAAATTGTTCAAAACCAAGCATGATTAAACCGAAAAATAAATAGGTTTATGAGTGTAGTTTAGAGCTCAAAATTTTTCTGTAGGATACTCATATAATGTAGAATAGTGCTATGAAGCCATTTTTTTAAAATTAATTTTTGAAATTTTTAAGTTAATTTTTAGTCCTAAAATGATGGAAAAATTGGGTGATTTAGGGTTAATTAGGTGATTAGGATGTTAATTACTGATTGAGATATTAATTATATGTTTAGGGATGTTAATCTCTGAAGTGGAACCCTAATCCTAGCCTTTGGGTATTAAGTATGGTTAATTAGGAAAATTAGGTAAGTAATATAAGAAATTAGTAATATGTGAAAGTGTAAATTAATAAATCTAAAAAAAAAATAAGGTTATTTAGACAATATTATAATAGAAATCAGAAAAATAATAAATCTGAAATAACATTTAATTTTAAGTAAATATCTCAAAATGTAAGATTTTTACACATCGGAAATAAATCCGATATCTCAATTAGGGTTAGCATGTACCGAATAGTTTAAAATACCAAATTACGACCCAATAGGATATTTGAATACCTGAGCGTAATGTGATTAATGTCACATTGGGATTCGAGCCTAATTAAGACTTAGGAATTAAAACTAGAATTTAGTTTAGGAGTCGAACCTCGAAATAGAGTACAACGAATTATTAGAGCGTTATAGGTATACATGGGGAAAATGAGTTACATTATGAATTAGAATAAGAATCCATAAAAGATAAGTACTAAAAAGACCTATTTGTATTATAGGACACCTAGAGACAAATCAGCTCGCGATTAAGGGATCGAGCGATCGAGCAAATTCAAATAAGTTGGGTTATTGCTTATTGTAATAGAGTACTAGTTTTGTAGTACTCGAAGACTTAGGCTTGTATATGATTGTGATTGTAAGTAGCTTGCGCATGTGTTTGATGTATCTGAATTCGTGCTGAAATTTGTATTGTGAATGGTTTTGTGACTGATTGAATTGGTATGAACTTGTTTGAACACCCTAAACGGAATTTAATCTTAGTCGACCCTAATAACAAAAAATATCATGCATTGCAACCTGTTAGGAGATTATAGGATTCTCCAACCAAATACCGACCTCTTCGAAAGGTATAGCACAGGATTGCAAAATGGTCCCTTCTCCATCCTCAGTCGAACTAAGTAACAGGAGAGGAGGTCGCGGCAGGGGTAAAGTCAATGGTTCGAAGGTAGTCGCGGGAGGAGCGAGGTCTCCATTGCACAAGCCTGGGTTTGGTTGTGAGCTGCTGCATAACATGGAACTCCTCAACCTGGATTGGAGCGGGTGAAATTTCTCTGATTTCACAACGGACCGGACTACGTTGTGCGATGAGACTTGATTGTTGCATTGAATGAAAATAACTGTTTGATAACTCTGTTTGTGCTTGTATGCATTCATGAGTCTCCAATTCAACTTACTGAGTTGTAGTTGCTCATTCCCTTATAAATCCTTTTGTAGGTTCTGATTTGTGATCACTTCAAGTATTATGCCGCCCTACAATTACCCAGAGGTTAGTCCTTTTGAAGCCAGGGGTGTGAGGATCAAGTTACTTAGTATAATGTGTAACTAGACTGACCTTGTAGTTAAAGGTTAAAGACTGATAGTTATTCTGTAAATTAGTAAACTGTGTTGATTATGTAAAACTTCTTGGGAAGCTCTGTAGACTTACTTATAATTATCTATGTTTATTAGAAATGGTAATATTTATCATGATTGTAGTATAATTATTAATTGAACTGTTTACTTCAAAGCAAGGAGTCGTCGACGCCTTGTGTAGATTACGTCTATGGTAGGCACTGTGAGGCCAGTTACTATTATAGAATGGTTTACACGGCGGGACTGTTGCGACTCTGCGACTTCGGGGCGTAACAGATACAATTATGATTCTATAAAGATTTGACCTAACTTCTAAAAAATCTACTTAATTTAGGCTTTCTATTTTTCGAGGCCCAATTCAACCCAATTAGAGATTGTACAATAACTTATCTAACAAATCCTAAGTTTATTTTTGCCCAATATAAATTAGATAAAAATCTACTTTAAATCGAACTGGACCAAAATTATTTTAATAAAGCCCAATTCTCCTACAACTAAAAAATTTATTAAATTAATCACACACCACTATTTGATTTGACACTAAACGATCCAACTCAACTCGATTCGATTTACAGTTTGACTTGATACAATACGACATGACACGACTTGACTCACTTTTTTTATTTTTTCTTTTAATTTTCTTTTTTTTTTTATTTTTTTTCTTATTTATTTATTTTTTTGTTGATTTTTAACCTGACTCAAATAAAATAAAAAAAAATATGGCAAAAATGAGATGTCTACACTTGCTTAATCTAACTAGTAGAAACTTCAAGAAGTAGAAATCAAGTAGAACTTGACTCGTAAGAAAAATCCATGCATTGAAGTTTCTTGGACTTTCTTGATCCGATTTGTCTACCTAGACACATGAATTTAGATGAAAACTTGGTTGGATTCAAGGGTATGCTACACCTAGAACATGATTCCATCATTAATTTAATGGAAATTGTGTGTAATGTACAAGAATAATTGATCCAAAGTGGAGGGTGCGAACTGTTCTTGTGCTAGAAAGCTAGGGAATTCGTAGGACAGCGACAGAAAGAGAGAAAAAGGAAAGAAAGAGAGAGAAATGGGTGTTGACGTGGTGCCACATTAGCTATGTGGTCGAATAACATCGTGCCATGTGTCCTGATGAGACATGTGGCTGATGATGTAGGTGCTGGTGTGTCATGCCATATGGCGACACGTGTATGACATATGTCATGCCACATGGCTGACACATGTTTGTGCTTTTGTTGTGTACATGTGACACGTGTCTATGGCATAGGTGACGTAGCCTAATCATGAAGTGCTACAACTTGATACGTAGCCTAGTGATCCTTTGACATATGGCAGTGTGTTTTGTGAAGGAAAAATAAAAAGCATTTTTTGCCTTTGGTGAGAACCAAACTTAAGACCTTTAAGCCATATGCAATGTTAAGTTAGAGTACTGAACCATTAGGCCGTTGGCATATGCCTTATTCTTATGTACAATCAAATTGCATATATAGATAAAGTCATCTTAGATTAGATTTAAATATAAACTTAAGCCCAATGACCCTCTTCTATTTAAGGCCCTAAAAAAGCTAAAAATCCTACTACCTAAAAATTTTATTATTCTTGTTATGTATTTATTTATACTTTTTTCTACTTTTTAAAATTATTATTATTATTATTTCTACTTTTTATCATTTTTCCAACTTTTCTATTTTTGTGATTTTTTCCTAAATCTTCTATCTTTTTTTAATTTTTTAAATTAAGACCTTTTACCTTATTATAAAAATTAAAAAATAAAGGGGGTAAAAATTAGATGCCTATAATATGAAACTACTTACCAAACTTTACACGATGAGTAACAACACATAAGAATGGATTGTGGAGTAGAAAACCAATTTAAGGAAGGGATTTAAAAGAATTAAGAAAGCTTAACATGTGTATGCCTAATATAGGAAGGATAGATGAGTCCTTCTTTCACGTCATGGCATGTCATGCGATTTGTTTTAAGTCAGTAAAGGTCATGTCTAGTCAGTTGATCTAAGTCAATCAAGTTGTCAGTCAAGTCAGCGATGTGTCAATATCCATCAACCTTGTTATATGTGTTCTTATGTTAAGTTGCAAGAAAATATAAACATTTTGGTATTAACTAAAAGAAATAAGTAATAAGATAAGCATTGAGAAAAATGAGATTGTATAAAATTAACAAATTAGCTGAACTTCATTTAAATAAGTTAATAAACACAAAAATTATTAATGATAAACATAATTAACTCTAAAACCACATAATTTGATCTTGGGACAAGCAAAGGAAGTAGTAGTAAATGATTTAGGAGTGCTGTACACAATTAGAAAATAAGTATGGAACTTAAGAACCTTTGCATCTAAGGGTAATTGGAGATGATTGAAGAGTAAGGGATGAAGTGAACCCTGATAAGAACTAATCTAGTAGCTTGATATATGTTTTGGGAGTGTCATTTGACTGGATTTTTGGAGATGGATGTTGGTAATTCTTTGGTGACAAATGGTTTTAATTAAGCTAAGACCTAAAAATGTTATATGTCCTGTTTTGCTTCTATGAGAGGTGTTGACTTAAGGCTGGGCTTAGAGAGTTGATCTAATCTAAAAATTATTTTCTTTTAGGGGAGATGGAATTGCTTTGGTGAATAAAATAGACATGGTGTAATTCGTTAGTTATCTTAGAGTTATAAACTCGCTTAACAATCATAAGGATTAGTGATCGATGTCTTTTGTTACTAGGGATGATTTTGATCTTTCAGTAGATAAAGTTTGTATTGGGGACATTATATGACAATCATATTGTTGCCATATGTTATGATTTTGTGGTGTAATGGAAAGGTGGAATTGATGTGTTGAAGTATAATATGTTAATATTGTGGAAAACCATAAATGAGAATACAAAGGTTAACATGTTATTAAATATGAAATGAATTGATCAATTTAGTGATGAGGAAGTGGGTACCCTACCATTTAGGAGACAAGAGTAGAAGTATACAAATCAAAAGAACCATGAGGCGAATAAGTAAAGAGCGGTTATAAGTTGAAGAGTTACATTGGGAGTAGAAGGGCTTACTAGGAGTAAGTGTGACAAGGAAGAGATTGCTAAGAAGTGAATCAATAGTAATGTAAAGAACATCCAAGTGAACCGTTTCAACGAGAACACAACTTAGGAGTTAGGAAGGAATAAGAAGAAAGTAATCAACCATTTCAAGAAGTAGGTGACTTTTAAGGATGAAAGTTATTTTAAGGGGGGTTGTAAAATGTAAGGCCCAAGAAAAATTCTATGAAAAATGATTTTAAACCAAGGTCATTTGGGACATTTCAAGCATCTAAAACCTTACCCTTATCTTTTTCTGGCTGCCCTTTATCTTAGCATCCCTTTCCTAAGCCAAAAACCCTAAAAACCCTCTTAGCTTGTTTATTTTCTCTTTATTTTTGTCACCTTCCTTCCTCTTAGCTAAAACTAGCTCTTAGAGCTTCAAATACTAAAGAAAGACCTTAGTATTTACCAAATAAGGCTTAATCTTCACTCTTTATGTAGAAACTTAGGGCAGCCATCTTAAATCCACCCAAAAGAGAAAACCAAGAGGTGATTAAGGTAAGATTTGTGAATAATCAACTTAAGAAAATTCATATTAAGCCTTCTAGCACCTTAAATCCTTTTGTTTCTTATTGTTTTTAGTTCATCCATTAGTGTTTTCAAGTGGAGATTTTTCGTTTTCATCAATTGCAACTCATTCAAGTATTTAAGGTGAGTTTCATGGAGGATTTCAAAAGTTAAGCTTGATTCTCGGCTGCAAAAATGGTTTTAGAGAAGTTAAACTTAGGTTCTACTAAGGTTTTAAACTGAAACAAATGTTTTATCCAGTTCTCTATGGTATCTAATAACAATATCAAACTTTACCAAGTGTTTGACATATTGCAAGTAAGTTTTATAAGCTTTCACTCTTAGTTTTTGAATCTTACAAAGAATTGTTATTATTGGAGTTAAGATTTAAGGTTTATAGTTGAGTTTTAGTCTTGAGAATCATTGGATTAATGTGCATGAGGATTTTCTTGGAAGTGTATGAGATTTAGATAAGGGATTGGTTAAAAAAACAAATTAGAATCAAAGGTTTTATTCTACAAATTGCATAATAAAAGCAAGGCATCTAGACGTCTTGTATGGTAATCTTTGGACACTAAGCCACTATAAGTGGCAAAAGCATAGCATTCGGGCACCATCCTTTGTAGCATTTGGACACCATACCATGTTGGAAATCTTTTTTTTTTTTCTAAGCCTTTTTTCAACCTTTCTTGACTTAACTAACTTCTTGTATAACCTCTTTACTTTCAAAAGGTTCGATCTTTATTTTAGAAATTGGAGTTTTAAGAGTGTTTCCAAGTGATCCATCTAAGAGACTAAAAGGAGAAAGTAGGAAGTTGTAATCTATTGGAGATATAAGTTCGGTTTAATTAAGTAATATGATTATGAATCAAGGTAACATTAATAGAGACTAATTTATAGACAAGTTAAGTGTTGATAATTGGTCGGAGTAGAACTTTGCAATTATCTACTTGCTTTAGACTATGAAGGAACTAAGATCGTCTCTTAGGTTAGGTATTTGGATTCTTTTAGCTTTGAGTCATCTTGCCGATTTGTTAGTTTGTTTAGTGAACATAGTGCATGCTTGGTGCTTGTTGCTTGTTCCTTGTGCTTGTTAGTATAGTGAGAAAGAGACTAGATTAATCCATGTTCCACTTAAAATCTTGTTCATTAGATGTGTTTATCTTAGCTCGTCCTTCAGTACTGGTTCAACTACTAATTATATGTGAGGATTTCCTAATGGAATCGTATATGGGGCAACGAAGCTAGATCTAGTGTTTTCTAGTTCTTAGGCGTTGGTCATACGACCTTTACAGTAGTATACGATAATAAATTAAAAAACTGATACTATATTATATCTACTTATATATATATAAGAGATTATGGTGTTGTGAAGTCATGAGTACTCCTTTGTTGGTTACTAGCCTAAATTCAAAATAATTAATTGACAATTTGTTGGTATACTTGATGTAACTTGCATGATATGCATGTGTATGTCTTGATTTGGTATTTATGTGTACTTGCGCATTACATACTAGGTTTTGACTCATTCTTTTATTTTTACAGTTGTAGGTATTCTTCTTAAGATAGCTGCTTATGACAAGTTGGGGTTTCTACTATCTTCAAGTGGGTAAAAAGAGGCAAATAGTTATGTTGCATTTGGATGGAAACAATTTGTGGAGATTGAGAAATGATGTTAAGTAAAATTGAAGACTGTTAGTAGTTATAATTATTGTTGAAGTAAGTTGCTTGTAAGTCATCTAACTAGTTTGTGTTTGGAGAATTGTTCTTACTATATTGTTAGTAGTAATAACTTTATCTTTAAGGAGATTTAGAGACAACTATGATGCTTTAGAACCTTAACATGTCATTAGAAAACTAGCGATACATGGCAAGTTGTGGCGCTCTTAAGTCTTAGGGCATTACACAACAAAAGAAGGACACTACCTTCTAAAGTCTGAGCAGAAGAAATATCAAAATCAGAAATTGAAATTTATGATGAGGAAGAAGATATTAACCTTGTAGCGAGATGACTCAAAAGACATCTAAAAGAGAAAGGTAAGAGAATAATTAAAAATCTCCTACAAGAAAAGGTTTATGAGGCAAAGAAGGAAGGAAGAGGATAAGAAAGAAGCCATTTGTTTTAAATGTAAGAAACTGGTCATTTCAAATATAAATATTTAGTTCTAGTTAAAAAGCTCAATAAATATAACCAGGACAAAAAGCCTATGATGGCTACATGCATTGATCTTGACTAATTAGATAGACAGTCAAAGCATTCTAATATTGAAGAAAAGCTCAACCTTTGTCTTATTGATAATGAATAGGTAACTTATATGTTTGTGAAAAAATGGAAAAATTAATCGCAATTCTTTCTAAATAAGGAATAAGAATATCAGGTGTGAAAATGACAACATTTCACATAATAATGAGATGAGGCTTTGGGGAAAACAAATCAAGTTCTTGCTAATGAAAATGGCCTTCTGAAAAAAAAAAAAAAGAAACTTTACTTAAGAATAGAGACATTCTAACAAAGAAAATACCTAAAGAAGAAATGAATAAGTTGAAGGTAAGACATAGATAACTATGTTGATTTTCAATTCTTGACAGAAGGAGTTAGGCTTAGATCTGACTTAAGACCGATAGATTAGGCTAGCATAAGTAGCAAACATGAACTATTGGGGGGACATTAGAAGCGTCTCCGTTATGTACACTTTGATGCTTAAGTCAATTGGAAGGTTGAGAGTGACAACCAAGCAATATAAATAATAGAAAGAGAGTGGCCAATATTTAGTCCCCTTACTTGGTAGGGTTCCATAGGTATTTACAGGAGTGGAAGGGATGGATTGATATGACATGTAAGATCTTAAGAGCCTCCCCTTATCTTAGATATGCCTTCGAAGAATCTTAGGATATGGTCATGCTTTTGTTACTCTTTCCGGTTCAATATAGGTCATAGGGTGAGCTTATCCTTGAAAGACACAAGGTGGGATGCACTATTAACACTTGTGCCCCACTTTCGTTGTCAACTGATTGGTAGGGATAGGTGACTTAGATCGGGCTTCAAAGATTATGAGCGAATGCTGTTAGTGTAGTACAATAGGAAGCGTACTTAGTTGAGGAAGGACGACCTACTTAAAAGTATGTTTGAGAGCTTATTGGCTTTTAAGCTATCTACAAGTTTTCTTGTGTACATTGTGGGTTTCCCGAGGTAGCAACACCAAGCAGGGCATGTTTAGGCTTTGGCTTCAGTTATTTGGCATAGTGTCAAATTAATGACTTGTAGTAGAGGTGCTAACCTACTGTGAGGGTGCTTAAGCAATAATAGTGCTTAGCTATCTTTTAAGCAAGAGTGACACTTTGATGTGAGAGGATAGTTATTGAGTAGTTAGGTTAGCTAGTAAGGACCTTATCCTACCCCCATTTTTGAGAAAGAAACAGTGTGAGCACTTTTAGTACGAGATTATGTTCTTGTTAGTTATTTCTAACATTCTAATCTAGCATATGAAACGAAGCAAAATTTGATTTCATCTTTTGTACATTAGTGTGCTGATGAGTTCTTAATTGCATATATTTTATATAGTTAATTTTCATGATTTTCTTTTGAAATTTGAGTTTGTTTGTAGATAATGATATTTAATTGAGTAAAATCTTGTTTTTTAGGCTTTAAAACAATCTACATGAGAAAACAAGAAGATAGAATAAGTTTTACTCAACTCAGAGCTAAAATGAGCAAGTTATGAATGTTTGAAGATTGACACACCCAAAGGATATGATTGTGTCATTTCTAGGCAATTTTGGACCAATTTTTAAGTAAGTATAATAGGTTACATGACCCAAGGACATGGTTGTGTCCTTCCTAGTAGAGGAAAAAAGAAAAAGAAAAAGAAACAAAGCACCTACAGTTGGTCACACGACCAGGGGACATAGTCGTGTCCCTCGTTGTGTTAATGGTAGTGGTCCATATTTTTTTCGTCCCTTATATAAAGCTTGTTTAGAGTTTTTTTAGAGAAAACTTTTTAGACAACCTTTGGAGAGCTTTTTAAGAGAAGAACACAAGAGAGCAAGACTTTAAGATTTAATTTTTATTAGATTTCATGATTCGCTCTTCTACCTTTCTTTATTCTTTGATGCAAGATTGTTACTTTATGATGTGTAGAGAATAGATCTTTGGTGTCTCGGTCATGTAAAACCTAGATCCAGTCATGTGGCATTGGTTTTATTAGATTTAATTAATTCTCTATTTTCTTTCTTGATTTAACTATGTGTACTTAATTCTTTAGATTGTTATTTTCACATTTAGTTATCTAAAATTTGTTATCTTATAAGAGAATTAAGATATTTCTTATAAGATTAAATCTAAACATAGCTGATAAAGATTTTTGCAAGATTAGAGATAATAAGTAAGATCTTTCTGGAATCTTGATTTATATTGTAGAGAATTTATTGTGCAATAATGCGATCTTAGGTCATGCTGTTGAGAAGAGACTCTAATAGATGATTTTAAAATTAGAGTTAATTGACTTGAGAAAGTGATTAACATTAATAGAGAATTCTCTCGGTCAAGAAAGATTAAAGAAGAGATTAGATTATCCTTTAAGAGGATTACATGTTAGATCTAAAGGAAACAAAGATCTAGATACGATTATCGAATCTTGAGTTAACATATAATTTTATTACTTTCTTGTTTAAGTTCTTTAATAACCATTAATTAGTTGATTAATTTAGTAGTTGCTACAATTTAATTTAGGTTCATTAAGTTTCTTGAACTCAAATTTGCTGGTTAAATAATAAAGATCTAGTGAGTATTAGTAGTCAAAATTCCTGAGGAATCGACACTTAGGCTTAATCCACTATTACAATTTGATAGGTGCACTTGCCTTATATCATGTGAACAATAATTATTGGTGATGCATATCTACTAAAGATTGAGTATGTTCATACAAATGTTACAACCATAATGCTAGTGCAAATGATCTCGTTTGTCAGTGTTCTGCTATGGAAAACATAGACAATTACCTAGGCAATAGTATCTTTTGGACTACAATTTATCAAATCATGTCTCTTCACATGTTTACTTTCTTGAGGTCTTTCTTTTGTATAAAAGGAAGATCATTGTATTGTAATTCTTTATTTTGCTTGTCTTAAATTCCTGCTTTGTGTGGCTTTCTTTCTTAATGAAAATCATTTCTTCTTTTTTAACATTCTTATGACCATTCTTCGACATTTAGTTAAGCATGAGAATGTTAACCTTTTTCCTTCTTTCCTTTTGATCAAGGGGATCTTTAGGGTCTTACTCCTCTCCAAAAGGTAATGGTGAAGGAACTGGCTACTTTGTGTGGGTCCCTTCACAATCTTTGGGATGGTGTTGTTTAAATAAGGTAGAGTAGTATTGAGGGTAATGTCAGGCCTGCATTATGGTGTTGAGTATAATCATGAAGCCAGTAAGCACCGTTGATGTTATGCCTCGAAGTCGCAGAGTCACAACAGTCCCGTTGTGTAAACCATTCTGTGATAGTAATTGACCTCACAATACCTATCATAAACATGATCTACACAAGACGTCGACGACTTCTCGCTTTGAAGTAAACAGTCCAATTAAATATTTAACTACAATTATGGTAAATATCACAAATTTCTAATAAACATATATAATTATATGTAAAGTCCACAGAACTTTTCAGGAAATTCTACATATATACAACTGTTCACTAATTTACATAATAACTATCAGTCTTTCATCCTTAACTGCAAATGATACTCTAGTTACACATTATTACTAAGTAAATTGATCTTCACACCCTTGGCTTCAAATGGACTAACCTCTGGGTAATTGTAAGGCGGCATAATACTTGAAATGTTCAGAAATCAGGACCTACAAAAGGATCTATAAGGGTATGAAGGTACGAGCAACCATAGCTCAATAAGTTGAATTGGAGACTTATGAATACATACAAGCATAAACAAGATTATCAAGCAGTTATTTTCATGCAATGCAACAATTAAGTGTCATCGCACAACGTAGTCCGGTTCGTTGTGAAATTAGAGAAATTTCACTCGTTCTAATCTGGGTTGAGGAGTTTCCATGTTATGCAGCAGTTCACAACTAAACCTAGGCTTATGCAATGGAGACCTCGCTCCTCCCATGACTGCCTTTGAACCATTGACTTCACCCTCGCCACGTCTTCCTCTCTTGTCACTTAATTCGACTAAGGATAAAGAAGGGACCATTATGCAATCCTACGCTATCCCTTTCGAATGGGTCGGTATTTGGTTGGAGAATCCTAATGATCCCTTAACGGGTTGCAATGCATGGCATTTTTGGTCATTAAAGTCGAATAAGATTAAATTTCGTTTAGGGTTTTCAAACAATTCACACCAATTCAATCATAACACAAAATCCATCATACCACAATTTCAGCACGAATTCAGATACATCAAACACATGCGTAAAGTACTTACAATCACAACCATATATAATCCTAAGTCTCCGAGTACTATAAAAATAGTACTTTATTATAATAAGTAATAACCCAACTTACTTTGAATTTCTCAATCGTCCGATCACTTAGTTGCAAGCCGATTCGTCTCTAGGTGTCCTACAATACAAATAGGTCTTTTTAATACTTATACTTTAAGGATTCATATTCTAAATTATAATTTAACTTATTTTTTCCATGTATACCTATTATGTACTAATAATTCTTTCTATTCTATTTCAGGGTTCGAATCTTAAATTAGATTTTAGTTTTGATTCTGAAGTCTTAACTATGCTCGAATCCTAATGTGAAATTAATCACATTAAGCTCGAGTATTCTAATATCCTATTGGGTCTTAATTTAGTATTCTAAACTATTTAGTATACGCTAATCTTAATTGGGGTATCGGATTTATTCCCGATGTAAGGAAATCTTACATTTTTTTATACAATTAAATTTTTGTTTCAGATTTAGTATATTCTAATTTTTATTATAATATTATTTAAATAACCTTAATTTTTTAGATTTATTAATTTTTAATTCCACATATTTCTAATTTCCTGCAATAACTACCTGATTTCCTAAATTAATTATACTTAATACTCCAAAAGCTAGGATTAGGTTTCCACAACAGAGATTAATATCCCTAAACATCTAATTACTATCTAAATCAGTAATTAATGTCTTAATCACCTAATTAACCTAAAAATTACCCAATTTTCCATCACTTTAGGGCTAAAAATTAACTTAAAAATTTTGAAAATTAATTTTAAAAAAATGGCTTCATATCACTATTCTATATCGCATAAGCATTCTACAGAAAAAAATTGAGCTCCAAACTACACTCCTAAACTTATTTATTTCTAGTTCTAATCATGCTCGGTTTTGCTTAATTTGTTAAGAACCCTATATTTTCAAACGTGATTAAAATAAATCACTATTTTTACCTAAATCTACATACAATAAAACCTCATAATAACAAGTTTTATAATTTTCTGGGTAAAATAACTAATTTTACGAAATTATACAAAATCAGGGCAAATAAGGGACTCACCCGGTTCAATGCTTTTTGGCAGTCCAACTCCGGTCCAAGTGTGTTAGCCGGCCTAGATGGTGGGTTCGGAGTGGGGTGGTGGTGGCGGCGGCTCAGTCCTAGGTGGTGGTGAGGTGTGGGTTTGGCTCACTAGCCCTAACTACATAATTTCCTTTTCTTTTCTAGTTTTTCTCTTAAATTTTTGAAGCTCTCTATTTTTCTCTGATTTCTAATTGTCCAAATGAGTTTTGTGAATTTTTCCCTTATTTATAGAGCTTGGTGGTAATTATTATGCATTAAATTAGATAAGACATTGTCTAAATCCCTTAATTTTTGGCTTTTGTGTTGTTTGATTCTAATTTGCTTATTTTTATTCTTCAGATCCTGACTTGCCACGACTAGATTTTCATCATTCCCTATCCCTTTGATTTTTTTCTGATTTTTCCACAATAAATTAATAATTTTCTTTAATTATTTACTAAGTTTTTGGCCAATTTAAGTAATTTCACGTATTTTTATTTACACATAAATACATGTGAACATTCCTAATTATTATTTAGGTCATTCTATAATTTTTAGTATACATATAATCTATCTCTAGTGATTTATTAATTATTAAATTGTACTTTTCGCCTTTTTGGTAATTAACAATTATTATACTTAAAATTTGAAAATTTTATAGTCTTCTATTTTATTACTTATTTTCTTAAATTCAAGTTTACGAGGTTGTTTTTTACTAATTTTTTCTATCAATAGTTTATAATTTGGGTTCGATCGGATCCTTTAACCGATCGTCCTAAACCTTGTGTTCTAAATTCAATCCTATGGTCACTTGGCTTAACTTTAGGGCTTACAGTTGATGAGGATGATAGAGTTAAAATTTCCTTCAATGATGGGAATCGGGCTACTAAGCCTTTGACCTACAGTTGAGCTTGAGGATTAAAAGGGCTAACAAGGTGGATCCTCCTGCTCCAGCTAACTCCTATCGAAGCTGAGTATCTCTTTGTCAAGCCACTCTCATATCGAGCCCAATGACTACCCATCTCTTTGAAGTGTGTCGAATTGTAGATTGCCGAGATAATTACCGAGACAACATCCAAACCATTCACGATTACTCACTCATGTCCGAGCCAACTAATTGTTCGGCATCAACCTTACCGTAAGACTAAAAGAGAAACCCTAAACTGATCCTTAGCTACCCCTGCTCGGACAAGAAATTTAGTCGTACTCTTTTTTCTGTATCCTCTAACAACATCACCAATGTATCTCTGCCACGTATATAGGATCACGTATAAAATCTACTATACTAATCATTACTTCTCTTTGTATTCTTATACATTACTTCTTTAGGACAATACGCTTTTTGTCTTTTCCCTTTTAGGCAAGTTGCTCTAACTTTCGGGTATAAATACCCCTTATACTTGTAGTCGAGATAGGTAGACTATCATTAATACACCGAATCTTCTTCTTATAAATAGTGATTTTTTACTTTCGTTTCACTCTTATCTTAACTCTTAAGTAAGGTTAGGTGACAAGTAACCTCACCGGACCAATTCATGCGTCACATCGAGTTGTGTCGTGAGTTTTCGGAAGTTTCATTAGTACATCATATTCTTTCGAGCTATTTGTAGGTTTAGCTTACTTTTTATTTACTTTTGTTCTTTCATATTCCCCATCGCTCCTTTTTAAGCTTTCAGCAAGCTTGGATCCATTTAACGACCGGCCTTATCTGTTCTTGGTTATGACTTTCATCATCCTGGTATCAGAGTAAAGGTTTTGCTTGAGTAGTAGTAGATTGTTTCGAAGTTTTGTCTATACTTTGTTTTACGTGTATGAAATAGAGCAAGTTACTGTATTCGTTTAGTTACTGAGTTTACTGGCTGTTAAATTTTTGGTTTGTGGAAGTGTCCGTTGAAGTACCTAATCAAAGAGTTGGAAACTAAGATCTATCAGATAAAATGACGGAACTAAGTGTTGACAACAGTGGTATTGTCCACTATGACCGACAGTTTTAGGGTACTCCTAGGAGCACTGATGAGAAGCTTGATGACTTGGCTAACCTCTTAGTAGATTTAACCCAAGCTGTTCATATGTTGGCTTATTGACCTGTTGAAGCCAAGCATAATACCCTACAAGTTGCCCGACTTGTGAAAGGTCAGGACCAGCTCTACAAGTTCGAGGTGGAGGAGTAAGCGGACAAGTAAGGAGAAAGATTGGCTTGGGAGATACAGGAGAAGAGGATGAGGAAGAGTATTATGAAGAAGAAGAACGAGTTTGAGCTCTCAGAGCATCAAACCATGTGGAACTACGAATTCCAAGCTTCAATGGGTCTATAAGTGTAGATGAATACTTAGAGTAGGAAGAGAAGGTGGATTGTATGTTTGACTATTACCAATATGAGGATTATGAGAAAGTGAGAACTATTGCTGTTGAGTTCTCTGGATATGTTGCTATGTGGTGGAAAAATTTCTAAACTATGAGGAGACGAGAATGATACAGAGAGATTAATACTTGGCTTGAGATGAAGAGAATACTTAGAAACAGATTTATGTTGGATACTTTTCTACAAGATACTTTTACTCGGCTTTAAGAGTTGAGACAAGGAGGCCGATCTATTGATGAGTATGTCCAAGAATTTCAAATGCTTATGATCCGCTATAAAGTGGAAGAACCACCAACATGAACAATCTCTAGGTTCCTTATTAGATTGAGAGATGACATTCAAGACATTATGAAACTCCAACAATTTACCATAATGGATGAAGCCATTATAATAGCCTAATGAGTGGAGAGGCAGAAAAGAAGGTGAGTACCGACCAGACTACTGACTAGCCAACTAGGATAGGAAAGTCATTGAGCTCAGTTAAGTATCGAGCCGATCTATAGGGTAAATTTCTGAGCTGAGCAAAAGGGCTGACCTGACAATGATGTGCCGACTCGAAGTTATGAGAAAGAGTAAGGATTTAGTAAGAAGACGAGCCAGATCAAGTGCTTTAAGTGTTAAGGGTTTAGACATATGGTCGTTCAGTGTCCGAACTGAAGAATTATGGTCATCGAAGGAAATGTCCCGAAGCTGGAAGCGGAGAGTACTACTGAGGAACCTAAAGAGGAGAGCATTGCTGAGAAAGAAGTTTCTCAGGAAAACGAACTCATTGAAGAGGATGTGTTTGCCAAGGACTTATATCAATTGATCTTGGTTGTCTAAGGTGCAATGAACATGGAACCTTCAAGGAGTAAGGAGTAGAGAGAGAATTTATTTCATATCATCTATAAGGTGAATGATCAGGTGTGTGCCCTGATTGTAGATAGTGATAGTTGTACCAATGTGGCATTAGCCGATCTGATCACAAAATTGAAGTCGCCAATTGTTGCACATCCAAGGTCGTACAAGTTGTATTGGTTGAGTGAGAATGGAGTGCTATATGTCACTCGGCGAGTACTACTACCGATCACTATTAGAAATTACTCTGATTAGATTCTCTACGAGCTACTACCCATGTGCACTTCCCATGTGCTACTAGGCAAACCATAGCTTGTTGCTAGAAGAGTTATTCATGACGGATACTGGAACACGTATATATTCGAGAAGGACAGTAGAAGGATCACGCTGAACCTGATGAGGCAAAGTGAAGTTAACAAACTGTAGGCCAAACTTACTTGTAGATCAAAGAAGACCTTAATGATGAGCAGAGCTGAGCTTTAAGAGGCTATTCAAGCTGACACGCCGACCTTCTTGTTAGTCAAGCATCTATTAGAGTTGAAGGAGTGGGGTGAACTACCCTAAGAAGTAAAAGAGTTGCTAGATGAGTACACCGATCTATTCTTAAAATAGTTACCTGAAGGACTACCCTTTATTCGAGGCATAGAACATTACATTGACCTAATACTCGGTGCTACCCTGCCGAATAAGCCAGCCTATCGAATAAGTCCCATACAGACTTTTGAGCTTTAATAGCAATTTAATGAATTACTGGAGAAAGGGTATGTTAGGGAAAGCCTTAACCCTTGCGTTGTGGCAGCGCTTCTAGTGCCCAAAAGGGATGGAACCTGGCAAATGTATGTTGATAGTCCAGCAATGAGCAAGATAATGATAAAATACGGGTATCCTATCCTAAGATTGGAGGAAATGTTGGATAAATTGAGTGGAGCTAAGATCTTTAGTAAGATTGGCTACCATCAAATTTTCATAAGGCTGAAGGATAAGTGGAAAACTGCGTTCAAAACTCGGCATGGACTCTATAAGTGGATGATCATGCCATTTAGCTTATCGAATGCCTCAATCACTTTCATGAGATTGATGAATCATGTGTTGAGACATCTAATGGGAAAGTGTACCATAGTGTATTTTGACGACATCCTTGTATGCAGTACTAATATGTTGAGTCATCATGAACATCTCCGAGCCGTATCAAATATCCTTCGTACTGAAAGATTATTTGGCAACCTTAAGAAGTGTTGTTTTTGCTAAGAGGAAGTGGTATTCTTGGGCTAGGTAGTAAGTGGAGGAGGCTTACGAGTGGATAATAAGAAGATTCAAGTAATCGTTGAGTGGCCGACTCCTATTGCTTATACTGAAGTGAGAAGTTTCTATGAACTAACTTCATCCTACAAAAGATTCATCAGGAATTTCAGCACCCTCGTTGCACTACTTACTGAGTTAACAAAGAAGAACACTAACTTCCAATGGAGAGAAAAGGAGGAGAGAAGTTTTGCTGAGATAAAGGAAAGGTTGACTTCCGCCCCTATACTAGTTCTATCTAACTTTGAGAAAATATTTGAGCTGGAATATGATGCATCATGCATTGGAATAGATACTGTCCTAATACAGGAAAGTCGACCAATTGCCTACTACAGTGAGAAGCTTAGGAGACCTTAAACTATACTACACTGTATATAACAAGGAACTCAAAACACTTATTCGAGCATTGTAAGTATGGCAGCATTATCTGTTACCAAGAGAATTTCTCATCTACATTGACCATGAGTCTTTGAGGTATCTTCGAAGCTAGACGAAGTTATCAAAGCGATAGGCAAGGTAGGTCGAATTCCTTAAAGGGTTTAACTTCGTAATAAAATATAAACAAGGAAAGAGCAATGTGGTTGCAAATGCCCTTTCGAGAAGGCATGCGCTCCTAAATGAACTACAGACTATATTATTTAGGTTTGTAAGCATTAAAAAGCAGTACTCCGAGAATCCATACTTTAGACCCATACTTGCATGTTGTGTCTATAGAAGGATCATGGATGAGTATCATGTAGAAGATAGATACTTGTTATGAGGATGGAAATTATGTGTATCGACTTATTTACTAAAGGAATTACTAATTAGTGTAGCCAATAGTGGAGGACTCTTCGAGCATTTTAGGGAAAGAAGGACCTATGAACTGTTGAATGGCCGTTTCTTCTAGCCAAAAATAAGATGAGATGTGCACCGAGTTGTTAAAGGTTGTATCGTGTGCAAGAAGGATAAATGTTGAGTTGAGTAAAGGAAAGCAATGTCTTTGCCTATTCCGATGAAACCATGGATTGACTTAAGCATGGACTTTGTTCTTGGATTACTACGAACTGCCCAAGGTAAAGATTCTATAATGGTCGTCATAGATAAGTTCAGTAAGATGGCACATTTTGTACCTTGCTCCAAAACTAACGATGCTTTGGCTATTGCTTCTCTTTTCTTGTAGAAAATTGTTAGGTTACATGGCGTATTGAGAAGCGTAGTATCAAACAAAGATCCAAAGTTCTTGAGCCTTTTTTAGAGAATTTTGTGGCGACGAATGGGGACCAAACTGCTATTTAGTACATCTTGTCACCTCCAAATAGATAGCCAAACAAAGGTAGTCAATCATACATTAGGATCGCTGCTTCGAGCTATAATGGGCAAGAACTTGGCTGATTGGGACATCTACTTACTAGTGGTCGAATTCGCTTACAACCGAGCAGTACATAACACCACCAAGTAGACCCCCTTTGAGGTTGTCTATGGTTTCAATCTTGAGTTGCTCCTCGATGACACCTATGTACCTGAATCCAAAAAAGAAGACCTTAACACGAGAGCTCGAGCATAGTCTCTTCAGCACATCTATAACAAGATCACTCAACAGATCGACTAAGCTACTTGAAGAATGCAAGTGAGGACCAAGGGTAAGATGGTTAAATAATTCCAATCAGGACACTTGGTGTGGTTGCATCTCAGTAAGGAAAGGTTTCAAAGCAAGAGGAGAAACAAGCTATCTACAAGAGTTGAAGGACCTTTTAGAATTTTCTAGAAGGTCAATGACAACGCCTACAGGTTAGAACTGTCCAAAGATTATGAGGTTTCTGACACCTTTAACATTGCCAACCTCAGTCTATATCACCTTGATGGAAAGCTGATCGAAGACCATTTGGATTTGATCCAAAATCCAAATCAACCCAGAAGGAATGATGGGAATTGGGCTATTGGGCCTTTGACCCGTAGCTGAGCTCGAGGACTGGAAGGGCTGGTAAGGTGGATCCTCCTACTTTAGCCAATTGCTACTGAAGCTGAGTATCTCTTTGTCGAGCTACTTTACATGCTGAGCTAAATGAACGCCCATCTCTCTAAAGTGTGTTGAATTATAGATTGCTGAGACAACAACCAAACCATTCATGATTACTCACTCATGTCGGCATCGACCAATTGTTTAGCATCACCTTTGCTGAGAGACTGAAAGAGAGACCTTAGATTAATCCTTAGCTACCCCCTACTTGGATAAGAAATTTGACCGTACTCTTTTATTTGCATCCTCCAACGACATCGCTAATATATCTCTACCATGTGTATAGGACTACATGTATAATCTGCCATACTAATAATTACTTCTCTTGAATATTCATTTTTACCCTTTTGTATTCTTGTACATTATTTCTTTAAGATAATACGCTTTTTGTTTTTTCCCTTTTAGACAAGTTGTCTTAACTTTCGTATATAAATACCCCTTATATTTGTAGTTAAGATAGGATGACTATCATTAATACACTGAATATTCTTCTTCTTATAAACATTGATTGTTTACTTTCATTTCACTTTTATCCTAACCCTTAAACAAGGTTAGGTGGCAAGTAACCTTACCGAATCAATTTGTACATTTCATCATGTTGTACCATGAGTCTTCGGAAGTTCCATTGGTACGTCATATCCTTTGGAGCTGTTTATAGATTTTTCTTATTTTTCATTTGCTTTTGTTCTTTTGCACATTCTCCATCACCCTTTTTCAAGCTTTCAGTAAGCTTAAACCCATCCAGCGATTGGCCTTGTCTGTTCTTGGTCATGATTCGCATCATTCAAGTAGGGTGCCTCTGCTTCTTCCTTTGTAGAGAAGCATGAGGAGGGAAGAATACAGAGTAATGGAAAAAGAAGCAAGAAGTGTTTTCTTCTTCCTTATATAGGTGTAGCAAAATACCAAAGTTTGTTCCCAATTAGGATGTATGTTTGGGGGACGCATCTTTTTATGATGAAGAATTATATGCTCTCTTACTCTCAAGGATGATGCCACCAAAGGATAGACATGATGTAAATATCTAATCCAAAAGGATATTTGTAGAAGAAATTGAGGAATGCTTGTATTCAGGCTTGTATGTAGTTAGTGTCGCACATTTGACTTAGTCTTTTTTAAGAGATCTATTGTACCTTAGTTTGATGTATGCTTGAATTTCATAAGCACTTGGTAGTATGCCAACATTTGCTTCAAGTTAGTGGCCAAAACACAACATGTGGGTTGGCTGTAAAGTAGCTGAGATGAAATTCTCATAGAGAATGAGCAGCTCTATAAGAAGATAGAAGATCCTAAACCTAAGAGTGGTCATGTTGTTGAGGAGAATGAGGCGATACAAAAGCAAGCAAAGGTTGATCAAAAGGTTAGATAGACCATGTGCAAAGGGACTTAGAAGCAGCTAATCAGAAGGTCAAGAAGTTATCATTTGACTTAGAATGCTCCTTAAGAGAAGGAGAAAGTGCTAAAGGAAGCTGTTGAGGCTAGGGCTAAAGAGATATATGTTTAAGTAAAGCTAGATATTCTGAAGCCTACGTTAGACAAGATATATTGGCAGAAGAGAAGGCCTTCAAAGCCCATATTCGAAAATTAAAGGAGCAGGTTAACTCGTGGGATAAGCAAGTAAGGGAGATGGAGGAGGAGATCAATATTATGAAATATTGATGGAGATTTGATATTCTAGAGGAGTAATCAAACAATGCTAAGTTCCATGAACTTCTATTCAAGTTAGTGAAAGACAACCAAGAGTATCTAAAAAGGATGATCTTAAAAGTGAGATAATGGTTATGACTTTAGTTGGTTAAAGGAGAAGATAGAAGGTAAAATCCCCCCAACAGCATCGATGATTGTTCAAGCCAGGCCACAAGGAATTGTGGTAGTGATGTTGATGACATATAACTATTTGAGCTTGTATAAGACACTTCTTGTCCCCCTCTTTTGGAATGAATTTTTTAGGTCTTGTATTTGTTTTAAGGTCCTCCCGTGAGTATGTAAATATAAATTGCTTAAGGCTTTTTTAACTTTTAGCAACTTTATCGTGAAGCTTGAGGATTAGGTCATCCACCTATGAAGCAATTGTAGTAGGGTTTCTTTCTTGCTTTATATATACTTTTGTTTTACTCATGCATGTATATGTTGGTCGAAACGTTGTTTTAGAGATGTAAGTGTCATTGGTTAATCCTTCGGTTAATGAAATTTTAGTTCCTAGTGATGTGAGGAGGGTCAGCAGAGTGTTGTGTTAATGAGGAATCATTTTTCCTGTTAGGAGGGTCTACTTGTTAGGAGCATCCACTTATTAGGAGGTAATGTCGTAAGTGAAGCATTATTGAGAATTTTTGGTAACTAAGGATTGTTTTTCGTATTAGGAGTGACCACTTGATAGAAGTTGCTCCTAGGAAGTGGATCATTCCATTTCATTAGTATAATATATGAGCCCGACTAATGAGTTCTTCATCAAACACTAAGCTAAGTGGAAAACCCCCATCCCTAAGCCTGTAAAAAGGTAGGGATAAGTCAAAGATTGTAGTAAAGGTTGGAGTTAGGCTCATTTTGCCTATTATAAGACAAAGGTTGCCTCTATTGCTTGTAATAAGGTAGAAGCTGAAATAAGTTGCTGAAGGACAATTAGAAGTAGGACTTATAAAAAGGTCAAGTTGGCTTCCTTTCACTTGTTAATAGGCAAAGGCCTTCTCTGCTACCTATAACAAGGTAGAGGCTTAGGTGAATCAATGTAAAGCGATTCAAATGTAGGACCATTCAAAAGGTTAAGCTTATGAATCACTAAACTATTAAAGAAACACCTTTGTTGGATCATTGAAATTGGAGATTGAGTTTGGCTTAAGGCTTTAGTACCATGTTTGGGCAACTTTTGTTAGGCTCCTAGCAAAAGCCTTGCATGTGATAATGTTAAAGACACTAAGGAGCTCCATATGAGTGTAGTAGTAAGATAAGCGTATAGTGGGGTTGGTTGCCCTATCATATAGTTCTAGTTGGGGAATTTGTATCTAAGTAGGAAGTGATTCTTCTCAAATTGCTTGTATAACAGGAGATTTTTCAATTGTATAGGCATCTTAAGGGTTAATTTACTTTGTCCCTTTGATGCCAATTAACTATTTGATCATAAAGTAGATTTCATTGAGTATAGTATTTTCTAAAAGTTGCCATAAGGGCGATACTTGAGAGTAATTAGTAGTAGCTTGATATTTTTGGTTGCTTTGTGGAGATGGAGCATTTGTAGGGTAGGAGGAACTATCACCCTCTTAATTGTCATGCTATGATGGCACAAGGTTGTTCTTACTTGTTGATAAAGAGTTACCACCTCCACCCTAAGACATTGGTTTTCTTATGGAAACTTAACTATCTATTGGTCAAGAAGAGTAACCTCTATAGGGGTTGTTGGTTCTTGTTCATATTGTTTTAGGAGGATTTAATAAAGGATTGGCCGGAGGGGAAGGCTATTAACTGTTTGTGTGTGTTTTTCCTATGGCTTTGTGTTTTAACCATAAACAATGGATACTGAATATTGATTATCAGTTCTCTATAGAAGGAATTAAGGTAAATTTTGGCTTGAGATTAATGGATTAGGTTCACACAAATAGCAAACATGAGCTAAAGGGAATGCTAGAAGTGTCTTTTATGTGTACACTTCAACACTTAAGTCATTGGGATGGCTAAGATAACAACCAGGTAATAAAACAAATAGAAGAGAGTGGTTAGGTGTCGATCTCCTTACTTGGAGGGGGTATATTAGTATTTATAAGAGTAGAAGGGATGGATTGAAACGGTAGGTAAGATCTTAAAGCCTCCCTATATCTTAGATATGCCCTTAGAGAATCCTAGGATATGGTCACGTTACCATATTTGTTGGATATGTCTTCCATTACTCCTAGTTATATAGGTTGTTGGCTGAGCTCATTCTTGAAAGGCCTAAGGTAGATTATATTACTAAAAATATATATAGTCATATCATTATAATTGAAGTAAGATAATTTCAAGCAAGTGGAAAAACTTTCCAAAAATAGTTTAGTAAGAGATTTACCTTATGAGCATTCAAAGTAGCCTTATTGTTCTTATTGCTTAATAAGAAAAATGATTAGTACATCTCTTAAAAGTAAAAATTTGTTTTCTACAAGCAAATCCTTAGAAATGCTACACATGGATATATTTGAACTAACTTGGTCTTTGAGTCTCGGTGATAATACATATTATTTGGTCATTATAGATGATTTTTCTACATAGTCATGGTTCTTGTTTTTACAAATTAAAGTAAAGCTTTCAATTGTTTTGAAAAGTTTGCAAAATGATACCAAAATGAGAAAAGGTTATATAATAAATGGTCTCAAAATTGATCATGACAAAGAGTTTGAAAATATTATTTATGCAAAATACTACAATGATCAAGGTATTACTCATAATTTTTTAGCCCCTTATACACTTCAATAGAATGGTGTAGTGAAGTGAAAAAGAGAATAATTCAAGAGATAACTAAACTCTTTTCAATGAGAGTGATATAGCAAAATATTTTTAGGCAAAAGCTACATCAACATGCTAATATCATAAATAGATACTTATGAACCCTAACAAACATAAATGCCTATGAGTGTTTTAAGGAAAACCAACAACATCATACATCATGTTTTCAAAAGTAAATGTTCTATTAAGAAAATTGGATCTAATCTTAATAAGTTTGATGAAAGAGCATTACGAGGAATATTTTTTGGATTTTCATTAACTAGTAAAGCTTGTAAAGTTTTCAACAAAAGTTCTCAAATGGTGGTAGAATCTACTAATGTAAAGTTTTGTGAAAAACTAGATAAAGATTATGATGATGAAATTGATGTTCAACCTCTAAGATAAAATGTTTTTGAAAATGGTAAACATTCTAGCAATTAAGTAAGGGGTAAGAGGTAGAAGCTCATTTGGAATCTAAGCCAGAACCTTCAGTAGAAGATGTACTAGAAACTTATATAGAGGCTTAGGTGAAAATTATGAGAGCTACAGAACCTTCAAGGGCTTGAAGATACCGGAGTGCTCATACATAAGATCAAATCATTATGCTGTCGATTTTGGTATGGGAACTTGATTAGCTCTTCAAAATACAGAAAACCAATTTGCTCTTGTTTCATACATTGAACCCAAAAGTATAGAGGAAGCTCTTAAAGAGGCAAGTTGGATTGAAGTAATGCAAAAAGAGTTGAATCGATTAAAAAGAATATGGTTAATGACTCTCATACAAAACAATTATAGGTATTAAATGGGTTTTTTTTACTTTTTCTAAAAGTAACTTGATGAAAATGGCCACATAATGCAATATAAAGCAAAGCTTGTTGCTAAGGATCGTTCCCAAGGAGAAAGGATAGATTACGCAAAGACATCTACTCTTATAGCTAAGTTAGAAGTAATAAGCCTACTACTTGCATATGTATGTTATATGATCTTTAAATTATTTCAATAAAAAGTTGGACATCCAATTGCTTCGATTTGAATTATTGAGAGGATGCCTTATATAAATTAATATTATATGAAAGCAAAAAGATAGACAATCAAACCTATTTCTCAATTCAGTAGAAACCAAAAGAGTTGAATAGGGTCTTAAATACAAATAAGTATAGATATTTAAAAACAGGTCTAATTATGCATACTCTTAATTTGAAATGGAATATAACAACATAGGGATCCATATGTAAACATAGTATTTATTTAGATACACTCAAATGACCCCTTTTCATAATGAGAATGTATAGAACGCTATTTTAATCTAGTATGGAATGAACTTATAATTATGGAATCGACTTAATTATCAGATAAATTATAAGTTCATAACCTTAGCCCATTCCTAACAGAATAGTCCTACTAATTCCTTGATTCCAATTAGTAAGAGAGATCTTGAACTAAGAAATAAATTCTAGAAGCTATTTGTAACAAGTATTTTTGTTGTTAGGTTAATTGGTTACATTTTATTCATGAAATGAGTTGAATTGGTATTAATTTGGATACAATAAAATTATTCTATTAAATCTAATATAATTCCATACTCGATCTCATAGAGTTAGAAGAACTCTTATTGTTGGACAATTTGATAAAAGAATACTCGGAAACACATCTACAAATGCTTCGTCTAGGAATCCATAAAGAAACAATCCAATTTATCAAAATGCACAATGAGGAGCATATCCATACAATTTTGTACTTATCAACAAATATAATTTCTATCATTATTTTAAGTGATTATTCTATTCTAGCTAACAAAGAACTTGTTATTCTGAACACTTAGGTTGAAGAGTTTCTATATAACTTAAGTGACACAATAAAAGCTTTTTCTACTCTTTTATTAAGATCTTTACATTAAAAATTCTGTTCTTAAATTAAATAAAGCTCTTTATGGTCTGAAACAAGCAAACGACTTAGCGAATTTTTTTATTAATAAAGGACTTACTAGAGGAAAGGTCAACATGTTGTATTTTTCAAACACTTTGAAAAGGAAATTTTGATTGTTCAAATTTATGTTGATCAAATAATTTTTTTGTTCTACTAATGAGTTCTATTAAAAAGATTTGCTAAGTCCACATAAGAAGCGTTTCAAATGTCGGTAATAGATGAGTTAACTCTCTCTATAGATCTAGGTATAAAACAAGTAGAAGAAGGGATATTCATTTATCAAGAGAAGTACGGAAAGCTAATCTTATAAAGCTTTAGTATGGAAAATACAAAGAATGCATCAACTCCAATATCAAGCATTGCATGGTTAGATGCAAAAAAGTTACAAGATTGTTGGTGAGAAGCTATATAAAAGCATGATTAGATCTTTATTATATCTAACTTCTAAATTAGACATTCCCTTTAGCTTTAGTTTACTCACAAGAATTCAAAGCATCCTTAAAGAGTTGTATTCGATTACTATGGAAAAAAAATTAAATATATATCTAACACTATAAATATAGGTGTTTAGTATCCAAAAAAAAAAAAATTTAAATACAATTTAAAAAGATACATGGACAAAGATTTTGCAGAATGTAAGATGAATATAAAAGCATTGTTGGAACTTTTCGATTTGTGAGAGATAAACTTATCTCTTTGCTCTACAAGAAGTAGAATTCTCTTGCTTTTTCTACATTAGAAGTTAAACATGTATAACTAGGAAATTGTTGAGCATAAATTTCATGACTTAAACAACAACTTAGAGATTATAATCCAGAACACAATAACATTTCGATAAAATGTGATAATGCAAGTGTGAGTAATCTAACTAAGAATCTAGTGCTTCATTAAAGATAAAAAAATGTAGGATAAAATGCCACTTGATTCGAGATCATTTGCAAAATAATGATGATGATGTAATTTTTGCGCCAACTATTGAAAGTTAGTAAACATTTTTGAAAAAACCACGTGATAAGGCAAGGTTTAAATTCATTCAAAATAAAATAGGAGCACATTTTTATTTAATTTTGATAAGTTTACACTTACTTTCTTTGTTTAATGTTATTTCACTAGGAAAATTTATATTCCTTTTATATTTATTTGAACTATATCCTTTTTACCCATGTTTTAAATAAATAAGTTTCTTTATTCTTTTATGAAGCTTTCAAAGACATATTGTGGAAAAGATAAAAGCTACCTATCACAAACACCCTTTTCTTACCAACCACCAGAAAGCATTTCCAATACACTAAAAAAAACATGATGCTAAGAAGATCACAACGCCTTCTCAACAAGAATGCCAAGATCAAAGCTTCATTAAATCCAATACAAGACAATTTGAAATCAACTAAGAAAGACTTGAAACCTAGTTTAGCAAAATTCCCTAATGGGAATTAGAAGTTTAAAAGACATAATAATAAGAAAATCTCTTAAAGATGAAAAGATAAAGTCGTCGTCTCAACAGAAATTCCCTAATAGGAATTAGTTATTTTCTACGAGTCTTATTTTCATTTTTTAAGCCTTCAAGCAATTCTGTAAAGTAGAATAAGTATTTCTCTTGTAAGATAAATCCTTGTTTCTCTCCTTTATATGTTTTCAAGATAACAAAAAAGGAGAGAAAAGGAATGTGCAATAGAGAAATATTGACAAAAAGAAAGAAGAATCTATGTACTGTTTATGCAAGTTTAAGATCTCTCCCTCTCTCGAAAAAAAAAAAAAAAAAAGGTTTGTTCGTTTAAGAGAGAGTTTCTCCCTCAAAAGAAATTGTAGGTTATTTATTTATTTTTTTAAAAGTAGGGTAGTCAAGTAGTATTTACTTTGTCTAATTAGGGGAGAAGTTGAGAAAACCTGTTAATTGTTAAGTTTGGCAGTGTAATCATAATTCTTAAAACATATGATATGATCACAACAAATTCTAACAAGCTACCAATTTACTCTTTACAAAGTTCTAATTGGTATCTTAAAAAGATCATTATTATTTTAGGTATTATATGAATAGACTAAAGTTTTTTCATAAGAGAAACTTTAAAAAGTTTTTCAACAATATGGAAATACTTTTCAAAGGAATTTAAGGAAATTTAACAAGAGCTTTTATGAATAAGTTTTTTCCTCATAAAAAGGGAAAGTTAGTCAAATCCTTTGAAAAAGTTCTAATGATAAGAGATGACTATTAAGTGGTCATTGATGAATTACTTAATTATACAAAAGTTTTAGATCAAAATAGAACTTGTGTATACTTGAGGAGAAGTTAGAAGTTTCATTTAAAAGTTACAAGAAGAAGTAAAACTATAATTCCAATGTTAGTTACAACTTAAAAGCTCTTACGAAGATTGGAAGCTTCATAAAAGACTAGAAACTCTAAAGGAAACCAAGAGTCCTATTGAAAACCATAAGCTTTATGGAAAAGTAGAGGCTTAAGTGAAAATAGTGAAAACCAAAAGCTATTAAAAGGCACTTGCTAAGAGACAATATGAAGATATGATACATAGATGAAGTAACAAAACCACCTAAACTTCATTAGTAGTGCTTTTTGTCGAGAGGCAAAATGTAAAGAGTTATTTTAACGATTAAGCCTTTAGCCTAATCTAATGCTATGCACCTACTCCTTAAATTAATGGTAGGCTCAAAGAGTTAGGCTCAATTTTTATGGATATATTTGAGAGATTTAGCTAAGTAGTCTCATAATAGTAATTGTTGAACCAGTTCATCTACTCTTGTCTTTTTATTGGTTTTCTTATGTGAGAATGAAACATTTCAATGAGCCTTATTTATCTTCATAAGCCTTCCTAGACTCATTTATAAGCCCCAAGCTTCTTTTATAAAGTTTTGAACTTCTTTAAAATCTGTTAGATTAATTTACACTACCATTGTGCTTGGTTAGACCCATATATATCCAAACCCCATGAGGAATTATAAAAGGATTAGGAGACTCCATCTCATTTGCCAATGATTAAAGTCATCCAATAGCTCTCATCAATATTCCATCTCATTCATCCATCTTGCAATTATTCATCGATTAAGATCTAATAGAAAAAAAGTCTATAAATAACAACCTCCTCCTCCTTATTTATAAGATTCAACATATTGAGAAACTTTTAAGAAATGTATGTACCTTGTTGGAATTATACCAAAAACGATCAAAGTATCAAATTGATCAATAACGAAGGAAGAACCAGTAAGTATGCTTAATTCAATCCACTATTATATGGAAGTTCTAAGAATTGAGTTGGATTATTCCTCCTCTACACCTCTTTTTAAAATCATCTCTCTATATGTTATTAGCTTGAGATTTCTTTAAATCAATTGTCATGCATCTCACATATGATTAACCATCTTAAGTAATCTTATAATACAAAATATATAGATGTATATATTATATGTGTGTGTGGGGGTATGTATGTATCAAATTTTTTTTTGGGGCCAAATATGCATCGTTACATTTAGTAAAATGAATGTTGATGTTTCAATTCATCTTGAATGTGTTGTTATTGCATGTATATATACACACTTTTATATAATATATATGTATATAATATATGCCTTAACATCTAGTGAAATCAAAATCGGTTTTTAATTTGTATGGAATTTGTTGTTATGTGTGTTGTTATTTTACACACATAGATGTAATTTCAATATATTGCTATTTGTTAAAAAAAAAAAGGTCATAGAAAAAATAAAGCTACAACTATTAAAACTGATCTGTCTTAGTAGATTATTCAAATTTGCCCTTTCAATTAAGTAAACCAACTTTATATCAAAAATACCCAAATTCTTCAAATAAAATGTAATGAAAGCTAGGGTGAAAAATGAAATCATACAGAAACAGAAAGATATTAAATTTTTTCTATAAGAACAATAATTATGTATTATTTAATTACTCATGCATATAAAATGATATATTTACATTAATTATCATCAAAACCGTGCATGCACGGGTTTTTGCTCCTAGTTATAAGAGAAAGAAACAACAGGCGAAATAGATTTAAAAAAAAAAAAATGAGATCAAGAAACCGTGTGCTGGGATACAAAGAACCAGATTTACCCGATGACGCTTTTCCTTTAATTTTTTTCTGTATCTCTTTGGCCACTAGTTCCACTTTCGAACTAGAACCAAAGAATCAACTCAAATGGTGGTAGGTTTTTGTAGCACTTGGAAGTGGATGGAAAAGGAAATGGTTCTCTTTATTTAGTTTTTTTTTTTTTTTAATTTATTTTTTAAAAATGTTACCACCTATAATTAATTGTTGAAATTATAAGAAAAAATTATAATAACACAATGATATTAAAGGATATTTAAAAATTTTAGATAATCTTATTATTAATTTATAATTTTTTTTAAAAAAAAGAAAACTAAGGGAAACAAATGTAATGATCCAAATCCGGCGGAAAAAGAAATATACATCGGCCTTTTCAGCAGCAGGCATTCACATGCGGGACTTGGCGCATTTTGAGCATGTGAAAGCCAGTGGACGTTGTTAGATGTTCCACACATCACTTTTCTTATTTTTTTGTTCCCCAAAATACCTCCCCAGGTCACATCAATCACTTATTACGAGAAGACAACGCATTCTTCTTTGTCCAACGAAGTATATGGAGAATTTACAACTCAAAATGCTGCCATTCTTAGTCGCATTTCCTCGGCCAGGTGAGCCGGTAAAGAACGCACAGGATATAAACTTTATTTATATAATACCTATAATAACAGGTTTCCATATTTTAAAACGGTATTTATCTTACAATACCATAAAATCACTCTAAAAATTGTAACTTATAAGTTTTATATTGTATACAGATATTTTATGGAATTTATAAATTATCTATTATCTTTTTATGATATTAAAATTTTGAGATAAATTTTTAGGATTTATTTTATTTTTTGAGTGGCAAACTCCATATATGGATTTTTTTTTTGTTTTCTCTTTTTGCAGAGGAGTGGTGAAGGGAGAGGAACGCTAACTCCAAATTTTATTAATAAAATAAAAGAGTATAATAAAAGAGGGGAGCATGAACTTGATCTTTTGGTATTACAATGCACTTGTAACACACTAAACAAAATATAAATAAGACTGTACTACTCCCATCACAATGACCTTGCAGATAACAAACCATGAAAAAAGAGAGTACTACTCCCAATATAGTAACCAGTTTGTACAATATAGATATTTAAATGAATGCAAACTGACAAGATAAAACTTAAGAAGATACAAGTTGAGGGGAAGCCATCTCTACAGAATCTCGTACCAAAATCCTTTTGAATTCAACATTCAGCTAGGAGTAATCCATGTAAAAGAAATTTGCCGACATATCACGGGTATGTTTGGCTAAGCATTCAGCCATAGCATTTCTTTCTCTTAAATATGACTAATCAGGCCCTTAACTTCAATAAGTAAAAACTTAGCTCACAAAAATGTCATTCCAAACGTCCCATCTTGTAATTGCTATAGTTAACCATCTTGATAACACTAAAGAATCTGTTTTTACACAAACCCTAGTGATATTAGAATGTTTGCACGATTCCAAACCTTTTACCAGAGCTTTAAGTTTAATAATTCCAATATTCTTGTTGTTTTCCATGAAGTCAAAACTCTAGATGAACTTTCCATGAGAATCCCCAAAAATCCCACCACATTCACCTTTATCCTAACAAAGGCTACCATCTACAATTATCTCGACAATGCCTTCTTAAGAACAAAGCCAAGAAAGAGGACTAAGTTTTCTCTTTTTAGGAGGTTTGAAGTGCTGTGAAAAATATCCTCATCGTCTTTGACCTATCGGAAAGTAAGGGGATTAGCCCTTGCCAAATTCAAAAAGACCATCAACGATGTGGTTAATAGATTCTAGGAGAGCTTGTTCATATTTCTATGTTTTCTATTATTCCTTTCACCCCGTAAATGCCAAAAAGTAATAGGAGTAACAAAAGTCCTAATATGATTAGAAATATTTTTTGCTCTATTTTTCCAAAATTTCAACATGACATTTATGAAGGAATATTTGGAATTGGAGCAATACCAAAATACAGAGTGATATGATTCCAAACATCCATAGCATAACCACAACAAAGGAGAACATGAATAGCTGATTCACCATCACTAGAACAACAAAAACATTGAGATGCTAAAGATCTCCCTCGAGTACACTGTTTATCATCAAAGGAATGAATAATGAAATAGTTCTCCACATGAAAAAGAAATCTTAAGGGGGTAGAAGTTATGCCAAATAAGCTTATGTGAAATAACCAATTCAGCTCTAAACTTAACAAGATTCCAAGCACTAAATATAGAAAAACACCCATCAGCTGAAACCATCCAATTTATTAAAATCATATGAAGGAGTGCTCTCTGTGATTTGTGAGGGCAACATTTATAATGCTCTTGACCAAAAGCAGTCAACATCTAAGTCAACAAATACTAATGGTCCTTGTCTAATGGCTTGACCTAAAAATTTCTAATTAGTGTTAACATGATATTTCTACCTTAACCTTATAAATCAATATTGATTCTCTCCTATAATCCATATGAGACAACATTTCACATTAGGTGTCACAGTTTTTTTCATTATACATGCAACATCTTTATTATGTGGCCTTATAATTTAGTTTGATTCTTATTGGTATAGGATTTTGTTCATTCCTACCATCCTCAACATATATATAATCCTAGAAGAAATGTTAAGAGTCATACTTGGTAACATTTCGCCCTCCTCATACCCTTTATCTAAATTGAGTCAAAATAGGTCCTTAACATCTACTTGGTTTGTCTTTGAATCTTCTATCAACTAGTAAGGAATTAGTTTTGATATCATTTAGCAATATTCTAAGGCTAAGTAGCTAAGCTAACGACCATGCCAACAAACTTTGATGAGCCTTTTTTTAATCATTCGTCTCAAAGGTTTCTAATTAGTATTAACATGGTTTTTACTAACTTAACTTATAAACCAATATTGCTTCTCTCTGACAATTCATATGAGAGATGGGTTATCACAGCAAAATTTACCTCATAAATATCTTATATAAAAGTGACACTGTAAAACAAAAATGACAAAATAATGTCTACGAAGAAAACATGCGCTCCACTAAGGTTGTCAAACTAGTGATTTTATTTAAAATCACTAGAGAGTTGAGAGAATCGGAATATAAAATTGAATGTAGAAACATAAGTTTCTACAACCAATATAAAATAACTTAAAAAAACTATAGATATATTTATAGTAATTATTCAAGACTTGAAATATATGATAGAAATTAAGTTTATTTTTCATAGAAAAATTATTAGGATTTTCACTCGTTATTGAGCAGTATGCTAATGACCCTCACTTTGGTTCTATTGTTGAACAGTGTCAAGAAGGAATAGTTGTTGGAGGATATTATCTTAAAGATGGCTATCTGTTCAAGGATCATAGGTTATGTATTCCAAACTACTCCACGCATGAGCTATTGGTTAGGGAAGCTCATAGCGGTAGACTTTCAAGCTACTTTAAGGAGGTCAAGACAGCTAATCTGTTGAAGGAGAACTTTTACTGGCTAGGTTTGGCCAAAGATATCCATAAGGTAGTTAATAGTTGTGAAGTGTGTAAGCATACTAAGGGGAAGAGAGAACCCCATGGAAAGTACATGCCTTTGCCGATGCCAATGTTACCTTGGCCGACGCCAATGTTACCTTGGGCCAATCTTAGCATGGACTTTCTCTTAGGGTTACCCTGGACATCCAGAAGGATAGATTCTATCTTTGTTGTAGTGGACCATTTCAACAAGATGGCACACTTCATTTCGTGCTATCGCCATCGCAGCTATTGAAGAGAGTCAATCTGGAGTTAACTGAGCCCGCGAATTGCAAGTACTATACGAGTCTATAACCAAGAAGATTGCTAAATTCAATCAGAGACAACAAGAGATTGGTAACCGAGGCCGCCGAACTATTTCTTTCTAACGAAGAGACTTAGTATGGATTCACTTCAATTGAGAGTGATTCCCACACTTAAGACAGAGCAAACTATCTCCTTGAGCTGATTGCTCATTTAAGGTCCTAAAGAAGATCAATTGCAAAGCCTACCAGATCGAGTTGTCTGATGACTATAGTATCTCCTCTACCTTCAATGTGTCTGACCCAATTCCTCACTAACCAATGGAAGAAGACCTTACGAGCGCCCTAGAAGAAAGAACAGAGACTACTCCAAATTTGAGGACAAATCTCTCTGAACCCTAAACAGATGATAGGAATCAACCCCTTAGACCAATCGCATGTAATCGAGCTAAAGGACTCCAAGGACTCGCTTAAAGAATACTAACTCAAAACTAAAGTCGAGACAGGGATTCTTTTACCAAACCGATCTCATGCTAACTTGAGCCTCATGTCCTTACTTGTGTCAAATCTGCCCCTAATCAGCAACAATACTCTATCCTAGAAAACAGCCTAAGAATAGCCGAGGCAAGCTCCCAATCCAACCTCAAGCATCTAACCTCAAATCAAGCTGACTTCTTTTTAGAACTAATTGGTCCCTAACTTAGTCCAAATCAAATCATCCCTTGACTGCCAATATTTTCTATTTCGCTTACTTTGTATCATATTTCTAATATCTAGCCACCAAGCGACACTTGTCTTTTGATGCAACATTCCAGAATGATTTCTTGCTTTTCTGTATTGAATATTTTTTATTTCTTTTACTCCTTTTTAGTATATTTTATGTAATCTAATTATAGAATACCCCTTTTGTCTTTTCTTAAATATAAAGTAACCCTAGTAGGCAGGTATACAAGCCCCCATTTGTTTGTACGTAGGGGAATTATTATTACTAGATTATTCAAGTATCCTTTGATTAACTTTAGTATTCTCATTACTTTTTAACTCTAATCTATTCTCTTTAGTAAGGAGTAGTAGCAAGTGACCCTTCAGTTCAGACCGGTGTATCATATCCGGTGAATTATAGGCCGAGTAGGATTGAGTGGTGCGTGATATCCATTCAGTAGCTACCTGAGTTTTGCTAACCTTTCTTCTATTTCTTTTTTATTCATTTTGTTGTGGTATTTCTCCATGTATCCAAGCTTAGAGACATATCGGGAAGTTAAACTGGGCGTTTTTTAGGGTTAAAGGAGCTAGCGAACTATAGAATATAGATGGACTACAATCTTTAGTGGTTAGATAACAACAGTACATTCCATACAAGAATACTTTCTAGAGGATGAGGATGATGATGATGGTTTAAGCTCAAGAAGCGAGATACGCTCGTTGATTACTAGCTGTAGTAGTATCATCTCCCAATGCTCCTTGCAATATTGTCCAAAGTCATATGTACTCCCATATAAATTGATTACACGTTAATTTGATGCTCAACGGACACTAGTTGTTGCACTAGAATTACATATGTATGTAGTTTGGGATCATGTATGTTTTTGGTAAGTATGTATTGAGTTCTTATAGCTCACTTCTTTCTTCATTTTTGGGTGATGATGATTTCTACCTTGGTTATGCATATGATATACTTGGTTTTGGATATGACGAGAGGACCTTAAGGACTTTGAAAATGATGACTATTATTTCGAGACCTAGATTATTTTGATGTTCTAGCTCATGGAGATCTTGATACTATGTAGGTGCTTTTTAAACTATTTGATGGCTAATTCTGAATTGTTTGACTAGTTATGAGTATTATTAGTTATGAGACACATTTTAAATGTCTATATTTTCTCAAACTTTTTATAAAATCAATTTAGATTTTTTAGACTCAACAATAGAAGTAGACTCTTTAGTCCCAACAATCATCTAATCATGATTTTTATAAAATTAATTGAGGATTTCAAAGATGTAAAATTAATTAAGAATCCTCTAAAATGTAGTTAACATCAACATATTCCACTTAAATAAGATAATGATGGACCATCGTTGCCATTAAGGTTTAGGGGCATGACAACATCAACTAGAATTTTATAGAAAAAGCATAAGAAAAAATCTCAAAAGATATGTAATAATATATCATCATCAAATAAACTTTTTCTTGAACTATGATGTATAATCCAAGATTCATAACTTTTGATAAAAAAGATAATATGTGGTACATTATGGTACATTGCATGGTGAATGGCTCTATTGTTACTATTCCCTTGAAAATTTTTCACCTACCATAATTGTTCCATCTATTTAGGGAACCATGCTGAATGATTTTCTCACAATAATCATGCCTAATGTATTTAAGTTTGCTTAATTTTACATGAAATATATTCTAATATTGAGATTAAATAAAATATTTATGAAGAGAAGATGATCTCATTTGGATAAGTTACTTCATCAGTTGACCATCAAGATATATTTGGTTAGCATATATGTTAAGTTATAACATAGTATAGAAAATATTCCATAGAAAAGTATTTACCATAAAATAAACATCAAACTAGCTCATATTGGACATAGGCACAAGAATCACCTACTAAATCGATAACCTAGAATAAATCTAATAGCTAACTAGTTCACAACCTATCCTTACACTTGATGGATCTACTATTGGGGATGGTTCAACCCCTTAAACCCATAGACTTGATGAGTTTAAGGTTGGTTGGTCTACAATTTTTAAAGAAAGAGATAAAAAAAAAATAAAAGCTAACTAATGCATGTGAGACCTATAATTTCCAATTAATAATTCTATTAGCTCTAATCTTTCAAATTGTGACAATGCCTACAAACACAAAAGGTCAACATGTCTAATGAAAATGGAAAAAAGAAGAAGAAGAAGTTAACCAATTCATGCCTATAATATGGAGGTTTCATTTGTAGAGGTTCAATAGTTTTTGTAAGCATCGTACATACACAAAGGCTATCCTTACAACCTTCGAAATGTCTCTTATATCATATATTATGAAATTATTGAACTTCTCAAAAGCTTAGGCATTCAAATAAACACTAGTATATTTTTATGAGATACTACTTCTATCATCCTTTCTATTTTTTTTTCGAATTCTTGAGAAATGAAACAAGTAATTTAGATGAAACGGAATATAAAGTTTAAGAGTTAAAGGAGAGATGGATACGACGAATCCTATTATGCTTTGTTCATTTCACTTCTAACATAATATAGTATTTTTAAACTTTAAAAATGCATAGAAAATTTTTAGAGATAAATATCTATCACAATAATTTTTTTTTCACTTGTTGCTATGAGTTTTCTATGTCCTTAACTTACATAAACTATTTGCTATCTAATTTGACTCTATTGTAATGACTTGCTTAAACACTCGTATCTTAAAAGAAATGTTTGATAAATACTTAAGTTTGAGCAAAGTTAGTAAACTGGAGTGGATTAAGTAGTAGATAGTTCATTGTAAGTTGAGGACCTAGTGAGCATTCACCTAACCAATCTAGGTTGCATCTTAGAAATCAACAGCGATATTGATTCTAATACATATTTGATTATAAAACTTATCAACATTTATTTCCAAAATTAAAGTATTTCACAACTTTTATACTATAATTAACAAAACAATAAAGGAATCGCCCTCTCCATCTCACTCTAGTTCTTCAACTCTATATGATTCTCCATTCTAATCTCTTACTTTAACATCTCAAGAATCGAAGAAGATCAAAGAAGAATCACTTTCATTTAACATGTACAAATAGTGTCACATAAATAGATACTATGGTGATTATAGAAGAGTTGTATAGATACTTGTAAAATCTTTTAATATATAGAAAATATTAATGTCAACAAATGATGAAAATACATATGCATTTTAATAGCTTTGCTCATTCCTTTATTAATTATTTTTTATATAATATTATTTTAACATCTTATTTATTTTAGATATATTTGTCTATTGTTGTAAATGGAGTAATACTTTCATGTAACAGTGTGATGCATGAATAATGATTCAATAAAATTTATTACAGTTCATAGAGATAATATGAATAAATCAATTGTCCATTTTTAATATGTTATATATTAGTTTTGCTAAGGTGTTGAATATGCAAAATTGATATGCAAGTCAAGGAGAACATACTTTGTTATTTTGTGTGTGTGTGTGTGTGTGTGTTGCTATCAAAGTTGCTAAAATGTAAATGAGGGGATCGGATAATAGTGATCACATGCATGCTACCTGAACTCACGTTACACACAGTCTTAGAGGAGTGATGCGACATTTACACTTAGGAATCACTTGGAGAGAAACAGGAAGGAAGAGAAGGTAAGGAGGAAGAGGAGGATGAGTAGGTGGTCTTGGGGATCTAAGACGCATATATTATAAGTAAAGGAGTTATAAAGTATCAACCTCATTGTTTTTGAAGAGGGTTAGTATATTCTTTGTTCACAAATCTATTTGATCTTCTAATGTGGTAGTTTGATAGCATAACAACGTCTATTAAATCTTTGAGTTCTCTAAAAATTATGTCAAATGAGGAGAAACTTTTAAGTTTTTATAGAGTTTGGCTATAAACATTACTGTTGGATTGTGTTGACGCTAGAAGGTCAGAACAAGTCCTCTTATTAATAAATTTGTTTCTGAATACATAAACTTTCTTGAAAAAGGTTGAGAATAGATAAATTAATTTATTAACTTTATTTTAAACTTATCATATCAAATTTCTCTAAATTATTCAAAATTTATGGAATTAACTCCTTACACCCTATCACTTAGCTTAATAAATCATCGGCTCACAATCATAACATCGAATTGGCGCCACATTGAGCATGAGAAGAGGGTTCAAGTGTGGGTGGTTGACCAGACCGATCCTGGTTTCTCTTTTTTTGAAGTCCTATGACCCAACAGTTCTGGTTGGACCGAAGATTCAGCTATTATTTCCCAACGTGATTTACAATAAGATGTACAAATCTCTGAAACGAATGTTTTCTCCGTAATTGTAGAAGGAACCCAATTCCATATTTCCATGTAAGAAAGCAAAACCCACGCATGCATGTGAAGGAAAAGTTGTTAAATATATTCTTTGGCATATTCTTTGTGCTTATGTTCTGGAACCTCTCGCGTATTTCGTACCACAAACAACTTTATTAAAACTAACCCCAATAAGATAGAAACACCAACCATCACAAAAACAAACGATAGAAAGAACACTGCATGTTCCTCACACCATCTGTCACCACATCATCACCCATCATGCAAAAAGTTTTGGAAAAGTCCAGACCTGATTTACCCTCTTGTTCTTGGAATATTCCGGTACTTGGAATATTCTCCTATTATTCATTTATTATAAATGTTAACAGAAAATGAAAAAAAACAAGATAAAAACAAATCGAAAATTTTATCTTTTTCCTCTGTGTTTTTATCCTTTAAATACCTTACCTCTCTCTTGTCTGAGTCATGGCCACTGCGTTTTAGATTTTGTGTATATATATATATAATACATATCTGTGTTTGATTCCTTCAACATAGTACCACCCCCCCAACCCCCCACCCAACAACAAACGAAGAATGGCTCTTAAAGCTGTTCACGTCTCTGATGTTCCTAATAATATCGACAAAGTCCCAGAAAATGCTACATTCAGCTTTTCTTCACCCCATTTAATCCAAGGTACGTAATATCTTTAACATATATATACTATTTTCTTTTTTGGTTAGTGAATTAATGTATCATTTATGCGTCTGGAAAATTTTGCAGGAGTTAAGGAGGGTGTTGTGAATGCAAATGATAGGTATATATTGCCAAAATTCGTGGTGATGGGACATAGAGGGAGTGGGATGAACCTGCTGCAATCTTCTGATCACAGATTGAAAGCGATCAAAGAGAATTCCATTCTCTCTTTCAATGCTGCTTCTAAATTCCCCATCGACTTCATTGAATTCGACGTTCAGGTAATCATACATATATGAATCTTCTGCATTCTTCTTCTCCTCCGATTCTTTAAAATAATAATAATAAAATAAAATAAAAATAGATCATCTTTTCTGATAACATCTTAAATTAAATTTCAGGACATAATCAATTCAGTTTTCTTGTATTCAAATTATACCTCGAAAAATCAGCTTCTTTTTTTTTTTCGTTCTACCTACATATTTTTACGAAGCAGACGCATGAAAATGCGGAAAAATTTTTTATTAAAAAAAAATACGTGGATACATGTTAATATTTTCCTAGGTTATTTTATTTTTCCATTTTAAGTGATTATCTATGCAGAAATTTACTGCATATTTTGATGGCTGTGATTTGAACGTGTTTCGTGATTCGTACCTCGTAGCGTTAAGGGGGCGACATCGAGGTTTATGGGGTGAAAGCTGTAGTTTGTTCGCTTGTTCTTGTTCCTTTTTACGCGTGGAGTTGTCCGCCTCCGCTCGCCACGGAAAAATGATCTCTAGGCTATCTGAAATACATACCTACAGTTGGACCTGTCTTGTCCTGCTTTGACTGACACCTGTCCTGTCCTTTTATCTGGTTTTCTTCCATTTCTTTATTTTTCATCGACAAAAACTCAACAACCATAGTATTAAAGCTAAACTTAAGCCGAAAAAGAAAAGAAAAGGTAAAATTTTTAAATTACAAGCTGATCTTATAGCTTCATCAAATCTGATTATTCATCTGGTTAAAAATAAATAAATCTGATTATTCAACTCTACAAAATATAGTATTAAGCTAAAATTGACTATTTGATTTCGTGATAAATGATTTCAAAAAAATTTAAAATAAAGAAAAGAAATTAAACATGGTTGTGCGTTTTTTAGACATATTTTATGCAAAATCATGATGACTGCAATATCAGAAAAAGAGAAATTGGATGTTGTAATTTGAATCCACAGAAGGAGATGATAGAGTGTAAAAAGACAAGTAAAAGTGTGGCTGTGGCGACACAACAAATCCCAAATATTTGTTTGGCGAAATCGATGACATTGTGGCGATTGTTGTTTTAAAGCGCAGTCGTTTGATCAGTTATTATTGATGAAGTTTGTGGTACTGATTTAGTTTTACTTTGTTTGTTGTTCTTCCTCTGTCTCGATATAGATGGATCTGTAAACAAAGACCTCGTTTTTGTAGGTGACTAAAGATGACTGTCCAGTCATTTTCCATGACAATTTCATCCTCACGGAAAGCAAGGTTTGTGATTGTGACCCAATTTTCATTTACTGATCACATCATCCAAAATGGATTCTTATTTGCTATGAGGTGGTATTCATGTTATGTCGTTTGGTTTCAGGGAGAAATCGTTGAAAGGAGATTCACAGATCTTACTTTACCTGAGTTCCTTTCTTATGGACCCCAGAAAAAGCCGCGTGTGGTAATTGAACATTGCACTTTACCACTCCCTTCCTCCTGAGAGTATTTATTGAGACGACACTGTTGTGGTTTAATGAAGATTGCATCAGGCATTCATTCTGATTTGTTGAGTTTTATGTTGGGATTTCAGGTGGGGAAGCCTCTTTACAGAAAAACGAAGGATGGGAGAATCTTGGAGTGGAAAGTAGAGAAAGATGCTCCCCTGTGTACTTTGCAAGAAGTGTTCCAGGAAGTGGATCCTTCGGTCGGGTTCAACGTCGAACTGAAGTTCGATGACCAGATAGTTTATGAAGAGGAACACCTTGTGCGTTTACTCAAAGCCATCCTTCAGGTGGTGCATGATTATGCCAAGGAGAGGCCTATCATCTTCTCTAGCTTCCAACCTGATGCTGCTTGCTTGATTAGGAAGCTGCAGAGCTCGTACCCTGTAAGTTCACCTGCCTTGATAATGACTTGGTGAATTTGAAACGATGTAAGTCAAAAGAACATGAAATTTGTTGACAGGTTTCCTTTTTCATGCGTTGCTTTCAGGTGTTTTTCCTCACTAATGGAGGAACTCAAATTTATGCTGATGTGAGGAGGAACTCGCTGGATGAAGCCATCAAGCTATGTCTTGGCAGCGACCTGCAAGGGATCGTATCTGAGGTGAAGGCAGTTTTGAGAAATCCCATTGCCGTGACAAGGATCAAAGAGTCCAACCTCTGCTTAGTGACTTATGGTCAATTGAAGTAAGCTTTTTATACTACTTTACAAGCTACGATTCCTTTTCTAATGCAGTTAAAAAAAACTCCAGTCGGTTACCGAAAAATTAATTTTGTTCTGCATCTGTAGTAATGTGCCGGAGGTTGTCTATATGCAACGTCTAATGGGAGTGGAGGGAGTTATTGTAGATCTAGTTCAGGAGATCACGGACGCGGTGTCGGATGTCCCTGATACAACCACCAAGGATGGTGAAGAGAAATTGATTGAAGCGGGGCAGCTAGAAGTAAAATCGAAAGTTAAGCCTCAATTTTCACAGAACGAACTCACGTTCTTACTGAAACTTATACCAGAATTGTTACGGTCATGATTTATCCTTTCCTGTGTTTTTTCTTGGAAAGAAAATCTCGTTGGGCAACCTAAAACATCAATTTCTCCGTTCACCCCACTTTGTGTTACTAGATAGTGATTTATGTACAAAAGTAGTATCTGGGGATCCATAATTTTGTTCTATCCACTAATATGTATTTGTAGATGACAGAGAAATTGATGTATTTGTAGATGTATCAAAGATTTGTCGAAATCTACTTAATATGATGAACTTTGGATGGAGTGAACAAGATCTCCTATGAGGAGTTCCATGAACATTCATAGCTGAATGTTGATTATTGAATGCAAATGTAACTATAGAATAGAAGACACAACTATGCAAATAGTAACTCCGATGGACCTGCTTAATTATCGAAGCCCAGCCACCAAGATGACAACAAAATGCTAATGGCCTAAAGTCGCATTGTTTCGAGAAGATTATATCAATCTCTACATCTATAGTATTGTCGACTCCATACCATACATCTCTTTATTTTAGGTGTCCGCACCTCAAGCATGCATGTCTCAGTTTAGTCCTTAATCAAGGCACTTGCATAGCACCATAAAAATGACCACCGAGGGGGAAATGAAACAAAATCCCGAGGAAATATGGAGAAGCTTTAATGATACTAATACTAATACTCTCATGTGGATGGATGTAAAGTTGCGCTTTTTCTTTTTGTTACTTCGCTTGGGCTTCAGCCACTCGAATTTTCGATATTCCTTTTTATTTCGAATGGCATCTTCTTCTGGAAATCCTAGCTATTCTTAGCATGATATTGGGGTAGCTCGTCCTGTCTATCCTAGTTGCTTATCTCCGTCACCAAGAAGAGGGGTTGCACCATAAAGTGGTACAGATCTACCTGTGTCCTAAAAAAGGTTAGTGTTTTGAGATCGTTCAACACAAGCAGGATCCAATCGAGTCGATTCGAGTCAAGCTAAGTTTAATTTTTACATATTTAGACTTAGCTCGTTTAAAAATTATTGAGCTAAAGTTCTAGCTGAGTTTTTGTTAAGTCTATAAATAAGACTCAAGTTTAACTCGTTTAGATAAACTCAATTTGTTTATTAATCGAGTCTAAGTCAAATCGAGCTTAAAGCAAACTGATATCGGCCTATTTACAAGTTGAAATATAAAAAATAAAGAAATAAATAAATAAATAGATTAACGAATAATAAACTATAATTAAATTATATATCATATATTATCCTATAACATATTATATTTTTATATATATCATACAAATATTAGCCTTTGAATTTTAATAATATATAATATATGTATTATTGTAATATATATATAAAGCTTGTAAGTTTGCTCACGAGTATAAACGAGCTGACTTACGAGGCAGAATAAGTAAGCTCACAAGTTTAAATTAAAATCAAGCTCAACTTATTTAAATAAATAAGTTTGATTGTTAATTCGAGTTCAACTCATTTACTAATTGAGTTTGAGTTTGAGTTGAACCAAGCTTAAAATGAGCTACTTAGCTCATTTATAGTTGTGAATGGATTAATGGCAAGTATTAATGAAATCCTAACACATGAAGATACACAAGGTAATATTTTTAAGAACTAGCCGCAATCATTGGACCGGTATTAGAATTATTGAATCTTTTTTTTTTTTGTTCAAAAATATAGAGTTGATAAAAGAATTCCACTAATTATTAAGTTAGTTTGGAACAAATATGTTTCATGACTAATTTTTATTTTTCCTTTTCTTTTTCCTTATTGTGGATCATCATTGGATGTATAATATGGTTATGTGTTTCTTCCATGATATTATTAACGAAAGAAGATGTTAATTTCGGCGGGATGTTCTCCCTGGGCTTTCCGATTATTTTCTTTAATTTGGCTGAATTATTACGATAAATTTTCAATTGCCTTATTTTAATACCCTTTCGAGGCCTACTTTGTTATTTCCTTTGGGAGAGAAGATAGCCAATTGTGCATTCGGGCTCAGAAGTGAAATCAAGAGAACTGAAGGTCCATTTCATGATATAATAGCCTAATAAGGCTTAAATTTGCTCGTTCGGACTACATAGGGCTTAACCAGACTCCTCCTCCTCCACCACCACTATCATCGTCATCATATTGTTGGTATTCAGAAGCATACACTCTCACAAGTCACATGCATGTAGAATATACAATTGCAAAAAAACAAAAAAAAGATATAATATCTCTTTGTCTCATTAAACTTTTCTATTAGCACTTTATAGAAAGTAAATAGGAGGATGTGAGATTAAGACATTCTCCCAGAACTGACACCTTCTCCCGGGGGATAGTTTTAGCTCTTTTATTGTTGGACCAGTATTGACATGCTTATATCACCGCATTGTACCGAATGACTCGTTATGAAGAAAAGGAAATTAATATTATCTTTTTTAAAAATAACTTTAAAAATAGAATTTTCTTGAAAATAATCTTGGAAATACAACACATAAAATCGACTTTTAAAGATACAAACTTCAAATCAACTGAATTCAACTTTTCAAAAGCAAATTTTTCTTTAGTTCTATAAAATCATTACCAAAATTAACTTGATGCTTAGTATTTAAGATGTATTGCTTTTACTTGGGGAGATCCATTGCTTCTTGCATTGAAGAAACCTTTTGGATACAATTTCACTTATGCAAAGGCTAATTTCAAACCGTAAATCGATTTAAAATCGATTCGGTCCGAACATGGGTAGTCTCAAACCAACCTTTAAACTGTTAGGCCCTAAAAACCTAAACAGATCAACCTTCTGAACCTATCAAATCGATAAGTCCCTGACTAAGCGAGTTAATCCACTCAATCGGACCTACCTAAACCTTCAATTTGAAAAGGAAAATAAATAAATAAAATCTGCTTTTGCTTTTGTCGTCTAATATTCCAATCCCTTTACCAATTCTTACTTCCTCTTTCTCCTTTTCTTTTTCAGTAACACTTACAAACACGACGCCACAATCACATGGCACATTAAGAATTCTACAAGCACAATATCAAAACAAAAAAAATTTTAGAAAAAATGAGGCATACGTATATGAATGAAACAACAAATAGTGGATGCTTAGGCTAAGGGTTAGCCACAATTGCGCTGAAAAAAGTTTCAATTTGCAGGCACCAAATTCATGCTTTGAGCTCCACCACGGAATGAAAAAGTTTTCAAACATTTAAAATTTAAACGATACACGCATGGTAAAAGTTTCATATAAATTGGCATGCAAAGTCAGAAACGCTCCTTCACAAAATCTTTTAACTTCTTTCATACGATATTATACAAGCTCTATATATGCATTCAATACTTTCTGTTCACACTTTACTTATTTTAGTCTTTTTGTTTCCGATATTCTAATTCGTTTAAGTAACTATGATTTTATTATTTAAAAGAAAAATCCTATTTTCGATGTAACCAACTTACATACATAGTATTTACAATTTTTATATTACACTCGAATTGTTTTTGTTATCTTTGGTAGGAATTTTTTTCGCATGTAAATTTTTTTCATGTTTAGTGAAAAAAAATCAAAATATCTCCATATATCTTTTCTTCCAATGTTTCTTTTCTAGAAGGAAGCAAACTTCCTTATCAAATAAAAAATGTAAGGAGAAGGCCACGGGCACAAGTACATTATCCACACCACAGCGATTCAAGAACATATCAATGTACTCAAAGTATAACTACACCTAAGAGAGATTCCACGGTGTCATAACAAACATCAACCGTAGACCTATACTACTACTTGGATTTGAACCTCTATACATGAGTTGCCTCATAATCATCTTCAAGATCTAAAATGGCTTTTATGTATTATTATGGATGTCAATATAATTTGTATTTTTATTTGGTAAGTGTACTTCGAAATGAAAAATAATATTTTGTAATTTATAATTATAAATTACAGTTTATAGTTATGTTATAATTTATTTCCTTATGTTTTAACAATATATTTCGAGACCGATATTTGAATAAGAAATCTTTTTACTTTGCAATTTTTACTACTTTAGCCAATGTTAGTCAATGTTGTGATATAATACTATGCTTACACAATTCAAATAAATTATTTTGGAATGTAAAAAAAAAAATTGAGCCAAAAAAAATTTTTCCTATCCACATGTCGACATATAATTTTAAAATTAGTTGAAAAAAATTTAATGAATAAGTGACAATTTATTTATATTAATTGAGGAAAGTGTGAAGAAAAAAAAAACAACTGGACTTATGATTCAATAACCTTAAAATCGATCTTTAGATCTTTAAATCCTCGATTTTGGACAGAGAATAAAATAATATTATTGTTGAGAGTCAAACCAAAATCATAACCTCGTGGGCTAAAGTACCGACCATTAGGCCAAATTATAGTACAGTTTAGTTATCATTATATTATTTTATTAAACTTTTTTAAAGAGCCATTTTAAGCTCTTTTCTCAAAATTGGCTTTTCATCGAGTAATTTTATCTTATTATAAATTCACATTTTGAAAAATTGATTTTATATGAAATAAATTAATTTGGCTTTCCAAAAATTTATTTCATTTCATTTTAAATTCACATTTTCAAATTTTGAAATTTGGTATTCTTGAGATTAATTTTAAGAACGAACTATTTTTGGGATTGTTTTGAGAAAATGAAATATTAGTTTTCTTTCCTCTCATCATGCTTGCCAAAATATTTTTTTTGCATTTAGTTTAATTGAAAACACGCAAACCATCCGCGAGTATGACTTTGTATGAAGATCAAAATTCAATTATAGGATTTATATCCTGTTATGAATTCTTAAAAACTTTGCGAAAAGAATTTTTTGAGGGCGAAAACTACATTAAGTTATGTTACTGCACAAGTTATGTACGAATTTGATTTCACAAGAGTGTCAAATGCCACTCGTAGGGTCCATGTCCCTGCCAGGAATCCTCAAGAACTTTGTGAAAGGAATTTCCCAAGGATGGAATTGCACTAAGTTGTGCTTCTTTCATACATTGGGTGAACTAAGATAAAATAAGAAAGTAAACTGAATTGAAATAGCAAGTAAAATAGATGCCTAAGACTATAACTAGAATTGCAATTTACAAAGAATTGTCGGATGGATGCTGAATGCAGGAGTACAATTACAACACAAATAATGATGTTGAGGGCAATTTGATAATTGGGCTTTTAACCAATTTTAATACTATAAACCCATATCACAGTAAAGTTAAGGAAATCAGCTAGATATTTTAGATAAATTCGACATGATAGATTCAAAATGATAATCAATAGACTGAATTTTCTATTTTCAATCTTAATTGATTATCTTGTACGTGAAAAGTAAACTCGAAATTACTTTTTTTTAGCTCATTTATGCTTCATTTGACTTTGATGAATCTTAAAAGAACTTATACGTGCTCTAGGTTCATTTATAATAATAAGGGGTTTCTTTTAATTATTGTAAGCCTTTCAATAAATCAACACCATAAAAGTTAAAAGAAAGGATAAGTTTCAATAATAATGTTCACTCTCAATTATTCATCTTAGAGCTATCTAATGAATAATATTAATTTTCAAATTTTATAAATAAAAGCTCCTGCTCTCGTTTGATTGATTCAAAATATTGATAAATCTGATACAAATACTAAATCTCTATTAAAATCATTTTTTAAAAGATCACACAAGCAATTTATCAAAAACAATTCAACAATTAAGAACATCAAGTTTAGTCTATTGATATACATGTGTACTCAAAATTGTGAGTTTGCCAATTCTTTCACCTTTGTCTCTTTTTAACAACATTCGTCCATCGATATGCTATTAGCTCAAAATATCTTTTAGAATATCTGTCACATCACTACACTTAATAGACCAACTACTACAAACCTACCGCAAAAATGCAAATAGAGTTTTACGAAATACGGTTGTAAGTAAAAGCTTTTATATTGTTCGCCGTCAATCCTGTTAAATCGAAGAATGCCCACTTCAAGTTTTAAGTAGTCAATCGATGAAACTGCTAGCTTGCACTGTTTCATGACCATTCAAGGAACAATAATGATGAGTATTAGAGAACTTGGTGTCATACATATTTTAGGAGAGCGGAAGCGGATAACACATTTGAATTGTAAGTGCAAAAATAATTCCAATTTTATCTACGAAGTTTCAAATATTTAGAATTTCATTTTAAGCACTCATATAGTAATGTAATAATTCTCTATTGAGAATAAGCGAGTTTATTTTTATTGTATTTATATTTTTCCAAGAAGCTTGCGCATAATAAATATGCATACATCTTCTTAAATAGAAGGGTATAGACACTAAAAAAACTCCCATCCTTTTCAAGATAATAGATTATACCAGTGTGTTTTGTGGTCAATTACTTCTCTGATTGATTAACAAATAAATCTTAAGACAGTGAGCCGCGAATTTCACGCCAATGCTGAAGTCCAATCCTCTCTGTGCTGGAAGGCCCAATTGTCTAGTGCGATCGCTAGAAAGGGAAATGAATTTGGTTTTGGCACGGGGAGCGTATCTTTTTAAGTTTCTAATGGTTTTTAGAGCACCGTGTTTTCTGAGAGAGAAAATCAAATACAACCATATAATAACAAATTTGGTTAGGAGAATTGAATATTACAAGAAGAGTTACAATGTTTCTATATCATATTTGATACCTGCAGTATTGAATGTGGATTTTATCATTGAAGAAATTTTTTAAAATAAAAAAAAAAATTAACTATCGATATTATTAGTTACAATAAAGTTTACTACTACCATTTAGGAACATGTCATAGGGTTATTTTTTGAAATTTTAAACATTTAATTATTATATTTTGTAAAGTAAATTTTTGAACCACTAAATATATAGTATGAATTTTTTAGTTTTAATATAGTACTTCAAGGCCTTTTTTTTTTTTCCAATAACTTTAATCAATATGTAAAATAAACAATGAAGTAAAGAATTTGTTTAGTACTATATCATAAAAATATGGCAACCAAACAATATATGGATTAGTAATATCCTACTAATCTTTTTTTCTTCTTCTTTATTTTTTTCTTTTTTAACAATATTGTCTTTTGGTAAGCTAATTGAATCTTTTGTGCTGTATTTTTTAAGCATCTATAAATGAGGATGGAAATTAATTTTTTTTTCCTAATTTTTTTATTCTTAATGTTTTATGATAGGTGCTTTTTCCTTTCATAATAGTGTTCTATAGTACTTTTAACTGTTAATTCCCTTGACTCTTTTATATTAAGTCATTTTCCTTTCATTATAAAGCGTTAATCTTGTTAAAATTGAGTTTATTTTAATTATATTTTCGTTCCCGATTTGGCATAATGGCATACACATGAAACGGGCGGTTTCACAATTTGCATAGGACGAAGAAGAGTCAATCGAAAGCAACCCAAAAAAAAAAAAAAAAAAAAAAAAACCATTTGGAAGATAAATATGGCTAAACTCCTTCTCACCGTGATTTTGGAGATTTATGAAATTTCGTGGAAAAATTTTTACCTTTGAAAGTGTCTTCAGAGGATGTTTATGTTTATTTGAATAACATAAATCATCTATCCACTATGTATGACTAATAGTATTTACATATGTAGGTACGTAAATACATACATATACATATATATTATTGGAATATGCTAGAAGCAATTGATTCTAAATAAATGCGTCAAATAGATTTATGAGGCCATCTTTAATCTTAAATACTCTATTTCGAGTTTTTAAACATTACATTAACATCTTAAGAACAACTTCACATTTTATCCTTAAGATTTTTAAAACTCCTAAAATTTTTTTATATTATTTATGAGACCCACAATAATAAATTTTTTTAAAAAAGAAAAAGAATTAACCGTTGGATTTATTTACCAACAGCTCTCATTTTTTTATTATATGCAGATCTGGATGGTTTTATCATGCGAAAATTTCCAGAGAGTTACAACATGCAAGGCTTCACAGTTTACCTGGGCCAACTTGATTCAAAATGCATCTTAAATCAAGGCTTCATAGTGGACCTCAATCTTGGAGCACAAGCAACCAAACCAGTATAATAGGCCTCCGGTGGGCCGTAAAAATTGGGCTCTAGATGATTTATCCGCAACATTCTTACATACTTTCAACATTTTGATCCTCGATTGTTCATTTTCCTCTTTGGACAAGCTCAAACACATTGAATACATCCTATTCATGTATCATTGATCTTTACCGAATGTGATCTTTGATCCATCAATTTGAAAATGTCGTATATGTTTAATCCAGCAAACTTACGGATGTATCATATATTTGAACACTAGACAATCACTTATTTTACTAGAATTTTTCTAATCAACTGAATTTAGAATAAATTTTTGAGATCATGCTAAGATACTTTGATTTTGTCCTCCTCCTCATAATATTGACAATCCCTTCTCCATCTCTTTGGCAGAATAAAAAGCTTTGATATAAGCCCCTCTACCTTCATTTTAAGATCTATTGGTCCGACTCAGTTGGTCCCAATCAAACAATAAAAAAGGAGGGATTGAATTTATTGCCGTTAAAAACTTAAAAAATTTTAGTTGAAACAAAACCTCCCTTTTATTGTTCAAACTGATAGTGATGGTTGGAACTTATTACTTAAGCTTTGAGTTAATCAAATTCTTATAAAAGTTTAAACCTTTTTGACAAGTTCAATTCAATTAGGGTTGTGAGCGAAAACTTTCACTAAACTTAATTAAATCAGAAAATAAACGACTTAATCAAATTGGTAGTCTTAACATAATATGGTAAAACATAAACCATGCAATAAATTAGAAGATGTACCAATAGAGAAAATTAGTAACGATATATAAAAGTTCCTTTCAATGAGTCATTCCTCTATTCTAGTAGGTTGAAGAACTAGCTATCGACTTAGTTATGTTTCACTGTTTGAGAAAGTAATCAATTGAGGTGTATAGGCTTCTCCTCGAGCTATGGTTACCACATCCTACTTTATCTCACACTCTATTTTGAAATAACGTAAGCATATAGAATCTACCTCATAACTTCTCTCAAACAACGCTCACAATCAACCATGAATGTATAGATTCTCTAGTGAGGATATAATGGATTTTCTCGACATATTAGTTGAAATTCTATAAGATAATCAAATAATTAATTTAACTCTAGAATTCTGTTGATTCTAAAATTTCTTGGTATCAAATACTTATCTTTTGTTCTCATTTTAGTCATCTTCTTGATCATTGAAATTTTTCCTGTAGATAGCTTTTTCTCCGATGTTCAAATTCTTCTTGTAAAGAAAAGTCCGTTTGAATGATATCTTTGAGTAGATGTCAATTGGAACACTTTCCTCCAATTCTGGATTCTCTAGCCTTCCAAATATTTATCTTCGATATATATCGGCTTTGACTTTCCCTAAGCTTTTCTCTAATACTCTTCGCTTACTCTTCAATTTGTCCTTTTTTGAGGGTATAGTTCCCGGGAAAAGGGAAAAAAAATAAAAAATCCCGAAAATATCATTTCTGAGGAAATATTTATAGAAATACAGTACTGATAATCATCTTTTTAAGAGACAATTTCAATCAATTCGTGATGGAATTTCAATCTAAATTGCAATCGCTTTTCAAATTGATTGAAATCGTAAAAAAAAATTTCATGTATTATATTTTTGGAAATATTTTTTCAGAACCTGTATTTTTATAATTTTTTATTTTTTTTACAACTTTTTTTTTTCCTTTTCCTTATAGTTCCCCATAGAATTGATTTAGTTAATATAGACATATATATTAGCTAAATACATCGATTCGGTGGTAAGCTTTGAATTCATTGATTATTGTAATTACGTTACTTCTAAATCTTTTTCACACTTCTAATTCTTTTTTTTTTTTTTTTCTAACTTACTTTTTAGTTTTTGGCTTCTTTCTTGCTATTGATACGACTTAATTTTCAAGTCTTCTATCCTTCCGTCTTTTGTCTTATTGCTTCTGTCTATAGGACTTGTTTGATTACAACTACTTTTGGCTATTGATATGCTTTACTTGAATCGACTATTTTCTTCATTATCCATTGGGTTCTTTTTTTCTCAATTCTTCCTTGTTATACTTAGGTTCATTGGGCTGGCAAATTGGAGCTCTTGATAATTTTTCGATAACATGTTCCTCATGAGCACTTGTTCACAACTAAATAAAAGAAACCTTTTACATATTTCCAATAACTTTTTTTTTTTTTCATGAAGTATGCATCAGTCCTAAGAAATTAAAAAAAAAAATTTATTTTCTAAACTTTTTAGTTAGTATTTTAGGACCATTTATGAGGAGCAATATGAAAATACTAAAATACAATAAGAAAAGGCATCATATATAGCCCTATTAGTTATATCATACTTGTGGGCAAAAGCTTAGACAAAGCGTAAGGAATAAGAAGAAGTTGATTTCCTAAAGCAAGTTCTTCCAAACCTTGTAAGTTTCGAAGGAAAATGAGTCAGACAAAGTGGAGTAGATGCTTTTCAAAGTAGCTGATGTCATTTTATGCATCAACATTTCTAAAACCTTACATGGTACGTACGATGGTGCACATGCCAATGAACACAGCAATATTTGTTGTTATTTAGTGAGGAGAGTTCCGAGGAAGTTTCTTTGGGTTTTTTTTGGATTGGAATTCGGCAGTGTATTTGCTCTTTTTTAAGATGCAAAATTCAGAACCATAGACTATGCATGCAATGCAAGCAACGTCTCCCGATTGCTTGATTGGTGTTTGCTATAGAAAACTAGCTGTGAGGTTTTGTATACATTGCGAGACGAAAAAGAAAGATACAGTTACCATGTATGTAAAATTTGCACATCCAGAAGTCAAGTGATCATGCTTCCCAGAAAGAGAGTAACATTGATGTCAACATTAAAAAACACCCTTGAAGATATTGTCAAAAACAAAATATATATATATATATATATATAAATAAATGAATGGAAAGATAAATAATCTTACAAAGTGATAATAGGATTCATGTAATTGATCTATAATTGCATGACTACTTCCCACTTCGATCAGCCGGCCTAAATCACGATCATAAGTTCTGTATTCGCTAAGTAAATTGCCTCTACCCTATTTAAGTTGTTCACAATCCTTGGAAATTATTTACTAAAATTTAGAATAAAATCTCAATTGGACAGTTGAGGCATTTTCACTTTCCATCTTTTCTTCATTAGTAGGTGGCAGTCGATGCTTGCAAAATTTTTTTATGCGTCATGGGTGCATATAATAAAAAACATCTATGGTAACTTCCCTCCACTTTTCAATACAGTCCTAATACTCTCTCACTTCTTTATACTGTAAATTTTATCCTAGTTATAATTTCCGTCCCAAATGTAACATATCTATTTTATTACCATAATATTTTCAATTATATAAAATACCAAAACCATCCCATTTACTTTAGTGTTATAGATGCAAGACATAAAATAGATGACCAATTATTTACATGCATTGAGACCAGATGGGAGAAAAAAGTGGAGATAAAAGAGTTATTTTAGCAAATGTCTTGAATTGTAGAAAGTTATTTATGAAATGAGAGGTATATTTTTCTTTTAATAAATGTAAGACACCAAAAGGACCTCAAGGGTTTTAATTCCACACACACACACACGTTATATTTGTATATATATAAGCAAAAATGCACTTGTATTGCTTATGTAAAAAAAAATGTATTTGATAAACAAATAATAAAATATGAATTGTAAACATTACTTTATATCCTAATATAAAGATGTAAATAAAAAAATACATATAAATATATAAAGAAATCTAATATATAAATTGTTATAAAAGTAAGATCTCCTTAATATGATATAGTTTTATTATAATCATAAAAAAAATAACCATATGGTATAGTCATTTTTGAGTTATAATAAATCACCTCGATTTTACAATTAATAAAGCTCATCAACAGTAAAAATAAGATGTCAATAGCCTCATAGAAGTTGTTAGCAATCTCAAAGCCTATTGATAGTCTCATTTTTATTATCGATAATTTCATTGTCACTCTTAAAAGGTATTATTTATCGTAAATCAAGGGGATTTGCTTAAATTAAAATAACAAACCATATGGTCACTTTATTGAAAGACTGCACAAAATTTATGAGACTAAATTAAGCAAAAGTTCTTATACAATGTTTGTTTTGCAATTTTATCTTGGTTATTGGATTAAAAAACCATGTTAAGGATTGGACAAAATGCTTAAAATTTGTCCTATCTAAAATATGTTACAAAACTTAACTTTACTAAACAAAAATTTAAGTTTTTCGAAATCTCAAATATAACCACTTACAATCCATTTAAATCAACCTTTTTAAATAATTTTAAAAAATATAACTAAATATATATTAGACAATATTAAGAGTATAAATATCAAAATAGTAATAACGAATCACATACTTATATATACCAAATAAAAAATATCATAAAAATTTATATTTAGTACTGTGCAAACCAAATATAATTTAAGAAGGCCTATATACCTTGCATTTTTTGTTATCCTTCATCCAATTCAGTTCTTACAGTTAAAAGTTATCATGGTTTAATAATATAGACATAAAAAGATACAAATATGGAGATAGAAAGCAAACAAATGATGTGTGAAAATTATATTAGATATATACAATTATAGAAATGGATATGAATAGAGCCTTATTGACTTAGATGATGATGATATGAAGATATAGATATGGACAAACAATATTAATACTGAGAGAAAAAGAGAAAAAGAGGGGGGTGGGGGTTGGTGGTGGTGTGGTTGGAAGACATACTAAGTGTGAAAATTTATATTAACAATATAATTAGCAATGTAAAAAAAAATATAGCCTCATAGTTCAAAATACAAATTATATCCATGCTAGAAATTGTTCAAAATATAACTATACCATTCACTAGCAACCAATATCATTTATTTTTAATTTTATAGTTAATTAATTTGTGACATGTATGTGGTTTGTGTATATACAAGGACCATCATAAATAAAATTGTAAACAAGATTAAAAAATGATGTATTTGAATTAAAATTTGGCATAAAAAGTTTCACATCTATAGAAACTTAAAAGGATCTAAATCCTAAAATATATAGTCCACTAAATATATAATGTATTACATGTATTTTAAATAAGACAATTATTAAAAAGAGACAAAGAATAAAAAGTTAACTTACAAAAATATAGTGTAGTTTTTTCATAAACGAAACACCTCAATTGATGTTTCTAATATTAAGTGAATCAAGTTAATGCCACTTGTTTCCATACTTAAAGAGGCTAGTTGGCCTTTTCTTTTTATTGATCTTGAATGCCCAAGGCAAAAAAAGATCTCTCTCTCTCTCTCTCTCATACACAAACACACACATGACATCTAGAGCTATGGAAAGTGGATGAAACATGCTAGATGAACCTAACCTGCTTTGGCTTATAGGTTAAATAAACTAGCATGTTGTGAGCCACTTAATAAGCGAGTTAGAATTTTAAGTCCAACCAACGTTACCACAAATAAATAGTTTAAGTGAGTCGTTTAATCAATTTGTAACATTTAACCCATTTATACAATTTGATGATTTAAGCAAGCCAACTCACCCATGATATTTTTTTTAATGCAAATATCTAATATTATAAAACAAACATACTAAGTATAAATGTTGTTGTTGTTGTTGTTTTTCTTTTTTTTTAATTGATGTTTTATAAAAATAAAAATAGTATTTTACATATAAGAGGAAATAATAAACCCTCCCATTATAAGTAATTTTATTAATTATGATGCATTGACCTATAATATACGTATATAATATACATACGCCAAGAAGACCTAAACATCGGTCTCTTAAATTTGATAGTCTTATATATTATTCTTTAAGGAATTATTATTTTCTTTACTTTAATTTAAAGTTTTGTCAAAAAAAAAAAAAAAAGTTGGACACAATTTTACTTTTCCTTTTATTTTTTAATTTTACAAGTTTGCAAGCTAGCTTACCCTATAATGAGTTAAAGGGTTTTAATCCTTTGAGTTTAAGTAGGATAGGCAAAGTAATCTATCTTTTAAATGGGTTAAAAACCTCAGAAAGAACCTTTTTTTTTTCTTTTATAGGTTAAATGGGTTATCCCATATGACCAACCCCACTTATACAACTTTAGATGGCGTGGAAGTCCCACATACATTTCTCTCAAAATCCTACCATAGATAGTTACTGTCTCCAACTTGCTATCTTAAGGATGTTTTTGCTAATCACATATAAACACTTATTTTGATGGAACAAACTTCTATAATTATGTATTAATTTCTTATTGAAATGTTTAAATATTATTGATAGAAATACGTCAAGATAGAAAGTCTAAAATAGCAAATATTTCAAGATTCCAAAGGTAAGAAAATGATCATTTCCATTTTTCCTTTACATTTTTGTCTTCTAATAAGCATGTATGCGTAAGCTTTGTTATTAAAAAAAAAAAAAAGGCAAAAAGACATTATAAGTATATAAATAGCACATGTTTTGATGTAATTGTCTACCATGGATATTGTTGGTGCCTAGACTATTGTTAATAGTGTTGTCACATCCGGTTAACCCCTATGGTTCAATCCAGTTTGTCCTAACTCAATCAAAACTGATTTGGTTTAACCTTAGCCTAACCCTAGTTAAATCCTAATTGAACTCGGTTTCATCTCTTTAACCTTTGACCATGTTACATGTTTGAATCAACTATCTGGACCAAGTCTGACAACATTGATTGTTAATGAAATAGTATTCCTATCCCGTTCTGTATAAGATTAATACCTTAAATTTTTTAATTAAAAAAACTTAATTTCAGAGTTCCTTTTAGAAATTAAGTTTTGAATGGTTTATACACTTTATTCTTTTTAAATTTGGAGATCAAAAGTTGTCGTAAGGATCATATAATTGTAAGTTCCTTGGTTGTTAGTCGAATATAATCAATCTTAAAGAGATATACATTTTTGTAAATTTGATTTTTAGATGAATGAGAGAAGGAAAACTTTTATTTGGTGAGGTTTATTATTATATTAGAGTTTTGATTCATTTTGGAGTTTAGATGGTGTTCAAAATATGTTGTGAGATATTATGGGGTTAAAGATACCTTAGGTCAAAGTTTTTGGGAAAGTAGCTTAATGGTAGTTGACCATGTTATATGTGGGCTTACATATTGTCATGTATGATAATCCACAAATTCAATGACATAAATATGAGTAAATGATAATGTTTTTGACAAAAATGACAGATTTTGAAAGCATTAAAGTTCAATCCAATGAATATTTGAGTTTGATTAGATATATTAACATATTAAGCATTTTATTTTCATAAAACTAATAGTCAACCATGAGAAATGAATTTTCATGAACAAACAATACCTAAACTCTACATACTCAATATCCATTTACAATCTCTTTGTCATTTTTGCACAAAAACCCATATATGCATCACAATCCTGCACAAATTTATTTAGTTTATATCAAAAGTAATAAAATGCATAGCAAACACATAAAACACTTCATAAAAACATAAAAACGATTTTGGAATAAACTTAGTAGGAGTTCTTTTTTGGCCAACTCTTCAATCACTCACAAATGACATGTTTTATGTATCTTGAGTATTCTAAATGTCATAAGATAACTAAAACTAGCTAAATTTATCTAAAGCTAGTTTAAACTAATCATTTCAATCACTCACAAATGATGTGTTTTATGTATCTTAAGCACTCTAAATGTCATAAGATAACTAAAACTAACTAAATCTATGTAAAGCTAATTTAAACTAACCATAACTATGAGAAAATTTGACAGATTTCTAAGGAAAATTAAAAAAGTGATATCCTTGTTAGGATTAAAGCTAACTATAGCTTTTATGAAAAATGAAATGTTGATTGACTAGTAAGGTATGCCCCACAAATGGCTACTACTATCAAGCTCTTATTAGATAAGTTTTAAGATAAGGCATTTACATTCTTAGAGAATTTGAATAACAAGTGAAGTCTTTTTTGTTATTTAAACTTTGGCTCCAAAGTCTTATGTTCCTTAATACTCTAGAATCTATTGCCTAATGGTAGGCCACATTGTCCAATGGTAGCTAATGTGAGTCTATTCCCCCTTTAAGGGGGCATTCAAATAGCATACAAGTGCTAAATGAATGCCCTTGATCCCTTAGACATAGAAACTCAAAATCAATACACTTTTAGGCTTAAAAGCTTTTTATTTTCTAATTTTTGAGTAATTGGTCTATTGCAAGCATTTAACTTGTTTTAACATATTTTCATCAATTTTACTCTATTAGATGTGAGTAAGTGTTGCTTATACATTATTAATCACACTCAACCTAAACTTTTGATTTTCCTCAATCAAATTTTCAATTGTTTTTAAAGCATTGTTTCCATAAGAGAAAAAAAAATGCACACCTAATATATTTATAAAAACACTACTTTAAAAATCTATTAAATATACCAAATGACATTAAAAGCACAAGTGAGAAAGGAGAAATAAGTATGTTTTCTTTTTCGAAATAAACTATTTCCTAAAAAATGATTGCGATGAAAATAATTTGTAAAATGCAAGTACCCACAAATAACCATATGTTAAAAAAAAAAGTGAAATAACAAAGATATCGGAAGTTGATTTAGGATATGCAATTTTGAAATCGCAATCTTCAACTACGATTTACATATCCCTCGTTGATCATTATGTTTAAGAGGAGATGGGTCAAAAGTGACGACTTGAACTCTCAATACAGCCACGTGGATGCGTGCAGCAAACAATAGAATGCATGTTGATCATCATGTTTGGTAAGAGACGAGCCAGAAGTGACAACTTGTATTCTTAATTCGGCCACGTGGATGCGTCTAGCAAACAATAGTATGCAGCATTTAACTTTCAAACCATGCAATTGTAAACCACATTTTAGAACTGCGATTTCAAAATCGCAATATCAACTAATGATTTCTTTGTTTTTTTTTTTTACTTCGTACCTTGTAGCCATTTGTGGGTAAAAAGTTAAATTGCATCTTCAAAATACAATTTAGTAATCATATTTCATAAATTATTTTCATCCAAGTAATTTTTTAGGAAATTGTTTCCTCCAAAGGGACAAACACATCTATTACTTGATGAGGAAGCCAGCTTTTTAGTTTGCATTTTATTATTTATATGACATTTAAAATGTAGCAATTCATGGATACTTCCCTTATTTGATCCTTTATGTGCATAATAGTCACTTAAAAACAATTAATTAGATAATCCATATACCGTAATAAGCTTGAAGTACAATATAATATTATTAAGACAAGAAAGAGTAAAAAAAGCTATTTTCACTAGACCGAAATATATCCCTATAAGTGCAATAATAAGAAGTAACAAATTATCTTACTTTTCTAATAAAATGTTGACACATGTACCGTATACCAATCATTGGTGATAATGAATTTGAAAACTATTTTCACCATTAATATTTGTGTCAACATTTTATTGGTATTTATAAACTATGTGCACATAAAATGTTGCATAATCTTTTTTCCCAATTATATGGTTTTGCGTTCGCCCTAAATGTAGGATCTTGTTGTATGCAATTATTGTAATAAAAAATTGAAAAGTAAGTAGTGTGAATAAAATAAAACACTTGTGTAACCATTTATTAAGGTGCTTGTAGAGCGGGAAAAAAAAAAAAAAGAAGAAGACATAAAACAATGTCCTTTGTTGGTTGAGGGGGGTAAAAGAAAAAAAAAAGTGAGAGTAAGAGTAATTTAGGACCTTTAATTAGGAAACTTTAAGGAAAATACTTGAAAAGTAATTATTGTCCAAGTATCCTCTTTTAATAGTTGAGTATGCATATCTTAAGGAGTATATTAATAATATTCCACTATTTAATCAAGCAAGTTGTGTAGCCATAAAAGGAAGGAGAAAAAAAGAGAGAGAGAAAGATTATGAGTATTTACAAGGGAGAAGGAAAATTGAGAATCATGTTGAAATGACTTAATTCTCATGTTATGACAATAATAGATAGTAGGCATCAAATCAAAAAAGGAGGCATGATTGTCAAACACACTTGGTCAACAATAATTGAAGCTTCTAAAGTTAACTCTTGAAGTGAGCTTCTTTATTGGTGTATCTTTTAAATTTTATCTAGTGAAAAACTAAAATATTATTAACTATAGTTATATTTGTATGCAATTTTATGTATATTATGACTCCACATATAAACTAGGGGTCTTGCTAATTTTTGTTTAATTTATTGATGATATAAATTCTAGATAGAAAATTATCTATAGTTGTAATAGGTTATTGTTCAATAAATGATGTCATGATCACAACTATAATATTGGTGCTACAAGGGGATAAGTTGATTTTTCATAGAAAGGTACTTTATATGTGTTGTTGTTTATATATTTCGAATTTAATCATGAACAAGGTATAACTATGACAAGAGGAATAATATAAGGGATTTATGGTAGTGTCACATTTTGGATAGTTACATATTTCTAAAATATGGAGAGGCATCAAGCAATTAGACGTTTTATATTATAAAAGACTTTGTTTAGATTGCAAAATTTGATGGAATTCAACACATGACATGCTTTTCATAGTTATTGGATATAAAAAATGTTCTTTTTATATAGTTCAGCTAAAAGTGTCTTCCAATGGATGATGATTGGGATTCAAAAGAAAATTTTTCAAGAAGTTCACTTTTTTCTTATGAAGTAGCTAATTTTTTCTCTCGTACTTAATATCTAACTACTAATCCCTATTATGAGAAAGTGTTTGAAATTAAAAAAAAGCATTAATTGATTAGAAGGGTTCTTTTGATGTAAATCTTAGTATAAAGGTTGATAAAATGCTTTAGAAGTTTGAAAAATATTGAAACCACGTGAATAATATTATAGCTATTTGTATTATTTTCGATGCACTTTTTAAAGATGAAAGATGTGGACTTTGTGTTTCATATTGTTTATGGAGTAAGTTCTTTTATAGAGATTCAAAATATTATGAACACTTCTTATGAATTGGTTTAGAAATATCAATCTAGAGCTAAATCTTACCGTATTAAGTGTACATGCAGTAGTTCTTTATTAGTTCCTTTAGTAAGTGACAACGGTACTAATATTGATTTTATGAGAAAATCAAAGCTAGTACAATACTTGAGTATCATTAATACTGATGGTCAGGTAAAATTAGAGTTGAACCATTACTACCAAAGTATCATGAGAAAAGTTTATGTTTCCTTAAAGTGAGAATTTTGATATCTTTAGTTGGTGGAAATTAAATGAATTAAATATCATACATTGTAGAAAATAGGCAAGGATATGTTAATTATTCATATATCTATGGTTACTTCTGAATTTGCATTTAGTATTAGCAAACGAATAATTAGTTTAAGTAGAAGTCGACTAAATCCAAATACAATAAAGATACTGATATGTTCTCAAAGTTAATTAGGGAATGAAAAAAGAGGTAAGTTTTTTATTACATAATATTAATTGTTTTTATCCATGAAAGAACTTTTCTACTAGTTGTTTTCTAATGTATTTTATACAATTTTTTTTCCCTCTTTGAAGGTATATATGAAGATAATTGATAAAGAGAATAAGATGTGAAGTTTAGAGATAAAAGGACTAAAGGCAAGTTAGTTGAATATGAGACATAAGGGGGAATAAGTAAAAAAAAAAAAAAAGCAATTGAAGACCTTTTAATTTATTATGCAAAACTAAAATTGTTATTATGAATTATATTTCATTATTGATAGAGTAAATAGAAATACATACTTTTGTTTTTGGGTGCATAATTGGAGTAATCTTTTTTTCCTCCCAAAATTATGATTTTGGAAGTTGGGTTGGTTCCTTGTTTTAAGGAGGTGTTTTTTTTTTTTCCTCAATGTTTTCTTGAAATTTTGGATTAGGATTAATGTTTAGACAAACTGTTGAAACTTCTATTGTCATTGTAGTAGTTCTCTATAATATGTAATCTATTATAGTTGTATAAACTCTCTTATCATTTAAAGGATCCATTATTGTGTTGTATGGTGTTGATCTTCATTATTTATTACATATATATATATATATATATTTACCTTAAAGTATTTCTTAGATACATCTTCTTTGTATCTTGCATATATCATAATATTTGTCACATTTAGCTTACAAGGAAAAATTTTGTTTCCTTTATATTTGTTTATCCAAAAATGTAAAGATCATTGAAACTAACAAAAATTTCAAAGTGGTTACTACATTCACTTTTAAATTCTATAATCACACGATTTCCAGGTGCATTTACTCCAAGTCAGTTTATTCGTAATAATATGATCATAGCTCACAAAGTCCTTTCACTTTTTGAAGTTATTTAAAAAAAAAAATGAATTTTGTACCTGAAAAATTAATATGGAAAAAACCTTTGACAGAGTGGAGTGGTCTTTGTTAAGGTTATTTATTACTAAAATGAATTGGTTAGGTTATGCCATGCATTAGCTCTGCATCTTATAATCTATTGGTGAATGGTGCTTATATGAATTATATTCAACCCACAAGAGAGATATGACAAAGTAACCCTCTTTCTCCTCATCTTTTTCTACTATTAACTAACTCATTGTCAAAAATGATTTTGAATGCAAATACTAAGGGGTTTTTTTTTAGGGCATAAGTGTTAATTTGTCTCATCTTAAATTGATACATTTGTTTTTCATTAACAATGCTTCGTTCTTTCTAAAAGCAAATAAAAAAAAATAGAAAAGTTGAAACAAATCTTGGATACTTATCGTTTGTCCTCAGGATGAAAAGTTAATTTTCAAAAATCATCTCTATTTTTTAGTTCTTTTACATTTGAAAATAGAAGGTTGATGTACTATAACTTGTTAAATATTAATTTACACAAAGAACCTGATAAGCTTCTATTTGGGGAAAATCTAAATATAAAGCATTGTAAGTTGTTAAAGAGAAGATATCTTTCAAACTTCAAGGTTGTAAGGTTAAACTACTCTCAACTAGAGGAAAGGGAGTTATGTTAAAAGTATTAACTTATGTTATTCCTACATATTCCATAAGTGTCTTTACCCATTAGAAAAAGTGGTGTAAGGAGATCACTAGTATGTTTGCAGATTTTTTATGGAGAGAGTCAAAAAGGGGAAGGAAAATTCATTTTAAGAATTAGAAAGATATTAACTAAAGCAAAGTTTTAAGAGGGTTTAGGAATTCGAGATTTGTAAGTGTTTGATAAGGCATTGTTGGGTAAGTTAGTATGGAAAATATTAGAATACCCAAATGCTTTCTGGGTTAAATTTTTGAAAAGTACATTTCTCATTATGATTTCCTAAAGTCAAAAAACAAACGAGGGGCATACTTCTTAGGTGTCGAAGAGTATACAAATAAGCAAGGATGCTCTTGCTAATGACCTTATATGGCAAATAAGGAAAGGGGAAGACTTAGAAGATTGGACACATCCATGGATTTCTACTTTGAAAAATTATAGGTTAGATTATTGAAGAACAAATAAGAGAGTTGAGGGTGAAGGTCTCATAGACTAAAATACATATTATTGGAATTTAAGAGATATGTAATATTTGCTCAACGAGGAAGAGAAAAGAACTATATGTAGCATACCTATTTTTGTACTATCTATAATCCATAGTTTAATTTGATCAAAGGATAAAAGTGGAGCATACATGTTTAAATATAACTCTTATAATTTGCTAGAGAAAATGGTTAATGATAATGATGGGGCAACCTCTTCCTCGTATATAATGAATCAGAAAATATGAAAAGTCATATAAAATTTGGATTATGCACCAAAACACAAGTATTTGATTTGAAGGGTATGCAAAAACTCATTAGCAGATGCATAGCTCAGCTATATTAATAAGCAGCAGTACTAGGTTTAGTGTCCTCCAAACAATGATGTTGGGAGAAATGAATTGTGCTAGTGTTATTTATAAGAATTTTCATAGTATGCTTATTGAAGCAAAGTCCCTAAAAATGGTAGCTAATTATATAAATATTGTTGAAGCCTATGCAATAAGAGAAGGCTTACAAATTGTTAAGGAAGGAAATCGATAAAGAATTTAAGTAGAGATATAGTAGAGCCTTGTTTTGAGCAACTAGATTGTAGAGCATCTTTTAGTTAGAGGACTAAGAATATCTTTTTTTATATTCTTGATTTCAAGACTTCTTTTCTTTTTTATCAATGGGAAGTTTCGAATGAGTTGTTATTATTGGGTTGAAAGACCCCATCCTAATTGTTATCTTTGCTTTATGCAGATAGGAACTCTAGACTGCTAAACAATCTTTAAATAAGTAAATACTTTACTCTTCGGCCCAAAAAAACATAAACAAAAAGCATCAACTAATGATAATCAACAACTTACAAAATCAAAACAAAAATAAAATATTTTTTTTGTAATAAGTGAGAATGGGGTCAATTAATGGGTCCATCATGACCTTATAAGGGAAGATTTTGATGATAGGCGAAAAACCCTACAGGGATGTTACTAGGTTTAAGGAAACACTATAGGGTGCCAATGCTGGTTCAAGTTTTATAAAATTTATTGTAAACCTACCTCAATTGCATCCATGCTTCTTATTTGTACGCTAATCTTTAGTGAATTTTAGCAAAACTTGTTTATATTTGAAAAGTTTTCACAAAAAAGAACGAAAAGGAATGAAATTGGTGATTAAGTACCTATAACGCCTCAGGTCAAAAGTAGTGAATAGCCAAACCAATAAATACTAATGAATCCATTTTAATTACTTGGTCCAAAAGTTTCAAGCGTTTTATGATGAGTTATTCACAACTATAGCCTTATAAACTAGTACTACGACTTCTTACAATCCACATTGGACACTTAACCATAGGGTCTCACAATCTCTTCTCCTTAAATACGTGACGTCCTCATTGTTAGACCTTGGGCTTAAATCTTTCCCCTTTTTCAGTGTACAATTCGAACTACCTACTACCTATAGCTCATCTTGAAAACATGCTTGAAATCACCAACCTAATGACACTCTCTGCCCTCCTCGAACCTCTTTTCTAAATTGGAGCCAGACCCAAATCATCCACCTACCAATAAAGAGTCAACTCTAATACCATTTGTAATGCCTCAAACTAAAAATAGTAAATAACCAAATCAACAAATACTAATAGGTCCATTTCAACCACTCAACTCAAAAGTTTTAAACTTGTATTGACAAAATATTCACAACTATAATTTTATAAACTAATATCATAGCCTTTCATAATCCATGTAGGATACTTAATCATGGAGATCATGGAGTCTCATAATACCTCTAATTAATAAAAAAGGAGGAAAGCACAAAAAAGCCCTTAATCTTTGCTTCTTTTTCTGTTTCAATCCTTATCCTTTTACTTCTTTATTTCAGTCCTCAATGTTTTAGATTTTTGTGAAATTAGTCCTTTTGTTACTTCCATTAGCTTAATCTATTGGTGAGGACATGTAGTAGTGTACGATTGGTCTACATGTAATTATTAAATTAATAAGATGTTATAAATCATAAATTTAATAAAAAACATAAAACAATACTTAAAAAGTAATCAAAATATATATAATTAGAAAAATAAAAAAATGTAGAAAAATAAAGATACTAAGATAATATATGTGATTATATATATACTTACATTTATATAAATAACTATAAAACTTTGAAAAATAAAAAAAAATATAAAAAATTAAAATAAAAAGAAAAAATAAAGAAAAATAATAATCTAATTATCCAAGGACGGGAATGGTCAGCGGCCACCTAATATTTTTGGTCCGAGGGCCCGAGGGGGGTGGTGGTGCCCTTAGGGTAGCCGGATCAACCAACTAAGGGATTGGGTTGCAACCCACTATATTAAGTAGGTCGTTTAGCCATCCCGAGCTAAAAATTTAAAAAAAAAAAAAAAGAGAAGAAACCCCTAATTAGATCACACAATCCAATTAGATTTTTGAATATTTCTTCTTTTTTTTTTTAAACTAATGATGGGTCGCATAACACCCTTAAGGGTTGCATGACCCTCTTGAGTGTTAAGCAACTACCCCAAGTCGAACAACCTACTTAATAAGGTGGGTCAAAACCCATTTACTTGGCTAGTTGAAATCCAACCACCTAAGCGTAAGGGGCAGCTTACTTTAGGAGTTTGCACGACTCGATTAACTCTACTCCCTTCTTCCTGGGCCACCAACCTCCTCTACCTTAGGTAGTTAAATTTCTACTTTTATCAATTTTTTTAATTTTTTATATAATTTATCAATATATAAATATGTATATATATTATATTACATATGTTTTTTAATTTTATAGATTTTTTATATATTTTTGTATATTTTTATTATATTTTAAAGTATTTAATTATTTTTTATTTAAAAATTATACGTAGGCCAATTATGTCTTGCCATGTATCCTTATTAATGGAAAATCTAACGGAACCTAATAGAAAGACTCATTTGACAAAAGTTTAAAATATTGAAAATTCAACTACCTAAGGTAGCTACCCTTTACCCTCGTTAGGAAATAGAAAAATAAAAGCAAAGCAAAACACTAAATCAAACTAAGAGCTCTGTCTAATTATATAGGCGTGCATTAGTAATT